>JAVGWX010000003.1:33213877-34413877 GCA_036924085.1 Ariolimax columbianus | reverse complement strand
ACCTTGGATTTAGATTGCAATCCAATAAGTAAGATAGAAAAGCTAAAAGCCATATTGAACCCAATAAAGAAAAAGCAGCAGATCCAGATGGAATGCCGGCGGTAGCTGTGGTGGCAGCTATAGATAAGGCCACATATATATTACAAGGATTATTCAAGAAGATTTGGGAAGAAGAGAGAGTACCCACAGAATTGAAAGAATGACATCTGATTAAGCTGCGCAGTAAGGGAGAATTGGCTGATTGCAACAATTATAAAAGAATTACATTGTTCTTAGTGTCGGGCATGATATTCAACAGAATCATCTTGGACAGACTGAAAGAGAAAGTAGACAAAAAGCTCTGAGAGGAGCAGGCAGGATTCTGCCAGGGAAGATAATACACAGATCATATAGCTACTTTTCACATCATAGTAGAACAAAGTATTGAATGGGAATCATCCCTAAACACACATTTTATAGACTATGAAAAGGAATTTGACAGGGTCAATCATCACACTCTTTGACAACTATCGAGATACTATGAAATACCAGAGAAGTATATAACCTTCATACAGGGTATGTACGAAGATTCAGGATACTGTTAGCAGAGTGGTTCAGAAAGAAACACTGACTGATAGATTCTGGGTGCAAACAGGAGTGAGACAGTAATGCCTTTTCTCACCCTTTCTGTTTTTGTTTGCAATAGATTAGATAATAAAGACATCAATCAAGGGAAGAAAACTGGTATTAAGTTGACACTATCGTCACAATTGGATGACCTGGATTACACCGATGATCTGGAAATTATTTCACATAGTCATGGCCAAATTCAAGAGAAACTGGACAGGGTGAAAGAACAATCATTCAGTTTGGGACTGATTATAAAGATGAAGAAAACCAAGCTTCTTAAAATAAATTCAATTACCAACAGCCAATTATGCTGGAGGGAGAACTGTTGGAAGAAGTGGGTGCCTTTACCGAATTGGGCAGCACAGTGGCACTCAAAAACATATGAAGATTCAGAGATGCCTTTACCGAATTGGGCAGCACAGTGGCACTCAAAAACTTATGAAGATTCAGAGATGCCTTTACCGAATTGGGCAGCACAGTGGCACTCAAAAACATATGAAGATTCAGAGATGCCTTTACCGAATTGGGCAGCACAGTGGCACTCAAAAACATATGAAGATTCAGAGATGCCTTTACCGAATTGGGCAGCACAGTGGCACTCAAAAACATATGAAGATTCAGAGATGCCTTTACCGAATTGGGCAGCACAGTGGCACTCAAAAACATATGAAGATTCAGAGATGCCTTTACCGAATTGGG
Organism: Ariolimax columbianus; assembly: GCA_036924085.1. Taxonomy (NCBI): domain Eukaryota; kingdom Metazoa; phylum Mollusca; class Gastropoda; order Stylommatophora; family Arionidae; genus Ariolimax; species Ariolimax columbianus. Next base: position 34,412,569 of record JAVGWX010000003.1, on the reverse strand, counting down.
CAGCACAGTGGCACTCAAAAACATATGAAGATTCAGAGATGCCTTTACCGAATTGGGCAGCACAGTGGCACTCAAAAACATATGAAGATTCAGAGAAATAAAAATTCACACCAAAGTTAGAATCAAGTCAGTGCTGTTGTATGAATAAAAAATATGGAAATTGATGAATGGGATACAACAAAGATTCCAGTCTTTTGTTAACAGATGCATATAAAGGATAATGTGCATAAAGTGGTAGGACATGATGAAGAGTGAAAACCTGTAGAAAAGGAGCCAACAGGAGCTATTGGAACTACAAATTAAATGAAGAAAAGGGGACTGGATAGGGCACGCGCTGAAGAAGTCACCGACTATCATAACTAACCACGCTCTCATTTGGAATTCTCAAGGGAAGAGAAATAGAGGTAGACCTAAAAATACAAGGAGAAGAGAATCTCAGAGGGAGCTATAATTAAATGGTTACCTGAAGAGAGACAGAAAGAGTAACCTAGAACCATGCTTGCTGGTGAAATGTGGTCAATTTTCTACGCACAGAGAGGAGCAATGTGCATTAATTGATCATTCCATACAATTATGTAAATTAGTGTAGAGATAATATTTCTACAAAGGTTTGAATCTTCAATACTCTCTACAGAATCATTTTAAAATTTGACAATGTTTTCATCTGCAACATTTACTATTAAGTTTTTGTGCTGCTCAGATGCTTGTAAGGGACTTGTGAGATATGCTGTGTTCCTTTTGATAATATTTGGATCTGAAGATTTGTATTAGCATTCTGCTGTAATATATTGAACTTTTAATTTGACTAAATTTAATTTCAGTTATACTTTTAGCAGCCACTAGACATGAATTTGATTTTCAGCTAAAATTGAAAAGTCAAACTCTATTTCATAGCTGAAAATTTATATTTAAATTATTTGTCAGCACCAAATGCTGTACACCTTGAGGCGTCTGGAGACTTATCTTACTTTTACAAGCATGATGAGGTTAGTGAATGAGCATAATTTAAACATAATTTTTAGTCATTTATAAAAGTTTTTTTGCAGTAATACATAAGGTCTTTGACTGTCACTTAACTTCAACAATAAAATACTGCTTGATGAATTACTAATAATTTGGGTCAAGTATTTATCAGATTTACTTTAACGCATATGCTCAGAAAATGTAATTTAGTTTTTCTTCAAGTGTCATGCTGACTGACTTACGAGATCATGTCTTGCCATAACTTCTTGTCAATAGTGCTGATTATCCATTCTGTTGTAGACTTTTGTGATGCTAAACTGTCCAGTAAATTAGCTTTTTTGTTGTCTTTCATCTTTTTTCTATTGTGTTCCAGCACTCATAATCTCAAAATTGGCACAGACACATTAATTACTTCTATCTGTTAATCTTCTTTTCAGAACGTATTCACTAGTTCTTTTATATCATCCATGATGTTCTTGACATTTCTATGTAAAAGGGAATCTATATGGCTTACATTGATCTTATTTGCACATTGATTGTTCATAATTTTCTCTTTAAAGCTTATTTTTGTTGTGTATAATGGCACTTGTATTTATATTATGTTTACATTTTAGTTCTACTATATAATTTTATACCAGTGTTGTGTTTTATATAAAGCAGCATGCAGCCCATTTTTATTATCCTCTTTTTTACATTGCATTTGTAGATTTTGATGCAAAAGAATTTCCAGGATAAAACCATTCTATTTGATCTAAGACTTTCATTCAGCAATTACTATTATTATATTGTAGTTTTAACTATACATTTAAAAAGCTAAAGAATAAAATGTTTTCAGTTGTGTTTACATCAACGCACAAAGGATGTAGAGTTATTGAAGAAATTGACATATGGATTAGTAATATTATGACAGAGTCAATGGTTATATTACATTACAGGGTAAAAGTTCAATACTTCTTTGTGTTTGTACTAAGGTGTTTTCCAGGCTGGAATATTAAATAACTTAGTAAGCATGTTAGAATCAACTGGGCCGCCAAGCATGTGCAACTCTATGAATAGCGTGGGCTAGATAGCAAATCTTAAATATATCTGCGGGCCATACCACATGATGTGATTTTTCAAATTGAAGTCTATTAATTTTTTGGACAAAAAATATTTAGTTTGTGTTATTCCAAAATAATTTATTGAAGTTGGGTCATTAGTGTAAACAATAAACAAGTAGATTAGCAGTAGAACATACATCTCATGAGAATTTTATTCTGATATTTATTTGAATGAGTAACGTTTATTAAAGTGATTCACAAATAAAATTAAGTTAAACTAAAGACAGATCATATGTACTCAATGGAATGTTTGAGACTTTATGTTTCTCACAAGACAGTCAATGTTTGGGGAAAAAACTGAAGTTGCAAAGTGCTTTCTAGATGTGAATCAATTATTCTCATTCTCATTTTAGAGTTAATGAACTTAATTCTATTAAAAAAATTGTTCGCAGTTGTAGGTTCTTCCAAATGGTGTTATTCTCTACCACACAAAAAGTGTAAATTTTGGATAATTGCTCACTAAGAAATGTTTCTTATAAATGTCTGTCAGTAAAATATTCCAGATTTATTTCTTTGAATCTGTATTCTTGTAGTTCTTCTTCTTCTTCTTCTGCGTACACAGTCAGACAGTAACCATTATTTTTTCGAAAAAAGCGGCGGTCATCCTGAGACTCTCGCCACTACCATAGAGCTTGTCTTGCAGTTCCACTGGCAATGGCCACATCTGCTCTCTCTGATCCCCGTATGTCGGGCAGTTCTGCAGCAGATGTTCAGTGGTCATTTTACCAGTACCGCACGGGCATTCGTCGGTACACCCTATCTTCAATTTGTTGAATAGGTGGTACCTCAGTCTATTGTGGCCAGTGCGAAGTCTGAAGACAACGACCTGCTCTCTTCGGTTCAACTGGTAATAGGCATCGTTTTTGGTGTAACCAGTATGTTCGGTTTCCCATTTGGTAATGTACCTGGCTTTGATAAGCCGTTTTGACTCTTCGTACGTCATACTGGTATCTGTTTGTGGTAGTCTTGCACCTTCTTTTGCCAGTCTGTCTGCCTCCTCGTTGCCTTGGATGTTGCAGTGTGACGGGACCCACTGTACCACTACCCTTTTTGGTGCGGACAGCTGGCACAGTTTGCAGAGTGCTGCTCTTAAGTCATTAAGCTCAGTGTTTTTCTGGCTTTTTAGCGCTGTGACTACGGCGAGAGCATCTGTCAGCAAGACTATGTGGCTCTCATTTTCACTGTGTGTTGCCATTTCTTCCACTGCCGCCCTCAGTGCCTCTGCCTCCGCTCTGAAATTGCTTGTGTACTTACCAGTAGCGAATGACAGTGTTATTTGTCTGCCATTTGGTAGGTTCAGGAATGCTCCTGCCCCTCCGTTCTGTGTAGTGTCTGTTACAGAACCGTCGGTGTATGCATGGGTCCAGTCCATGCTTGGGTAGCTTTTCGTTATGAAGCTTAGGGTAGTGTCTCTCCTTTCTTTTTCGGTCTGGCAGTTTTTGTTTGCAATACCTGGTATATTTTCTACCACCTCTGGAAATATATCCTGCCTCCAAGTAGGTTTTCGTACAGTAGTGATGGGTTTTGGTGTTGTTAGTGCGTTTATGGGATCTTCGTGCATCTTTGCTTTGGCTATTTCTGCAAAGTTTCTCCGCTTTAGTTTCCCAGTTCCCAAATTGTTTAGCCTCTGGTACATTGGATGGTCCGTCAGTCTTCGGAGTTTCTCTGACTGCAGCTGGGCTCTGCAGTCTCTTCTGTCGGTCATGGATTGCAGTTTTGTAATCTTTTCAAGTTCTACAATTGGCGTTGACTTCATGCCACCTGTTATGATTCTCATGGCTTGGTTTTGAAGTTTGTTAACTTTATCGAAGTTCGCCTTCGCTGCTGTTGTCCATGCCGCGATGCCATACTCGAGAACTGGTCTCACTCTTCCAGTGTACAGTTTCTTTAGTATGCCTTCGTCTGCTCCCCAGCTTGTGCCAGCAAGTTTCCTCATGATCGCCATTCTTTCTCTGGCTTTCATTCGGTTTCTCTCAATCTGACTTTTCCATGTCATGCGCCGATCAAATGTGACTCCCAGATAGGTTGGGTTGTCGTTTGGCTGCAGGATTTTGCCATTAAGGCTTAATTTGGTACTTTGGGGTTTTAATGAGAGCGAGAATATTGTGCACGTGGTTTTCTCCTCGTTTATTTTGACCAGCCATGAGTTCGCCCACTCTTCCAGCGATGTTAGGGCCGTTTGCATCCGATTTCTTGCTATGGTGAGATTCTTTTCAGAGGTCCACATAGCCAGATCGTCTGCAAACATTGAGCTATGGACTCTTCTTGGTATATTCTCTGTAATATCGTTTATATATACCAGGAAGAGTGTGGGTGACAGTACTCCCCCTTGGGGTACTCCCTGCTCGAGTGTCACCTTTTTGCTCATCTGCCCTTGTACTTGGACTCTGGCCGTTCTTTGTTTGAGGTAGTGGTTGATCCACTTGTACATCTTCCCACAAACATCACTTCTTCTTAGCTTGACTCTAAGTCCATCCTTCCAGACTTTGTCAAATGCCTTTTCCAGATCCACCCAAACAGCTACTGTGTGTTTCTGTGCCTGGTAGGCATCTTCTATCTCCTGGGCTATGAGGATGACCTGGTCCTCAGTGGATCTGTGCTGTCTAAAGCCGGCTTGCTGTGGAATTAGTATTCGTTTTTCTTCCAGATGCCACATCAGTCTGGTGTTTATCATCCGTTCCATCAGCTTGCCGACACAGCTCAGTAGGCTTATGGGCCTGTATCCATTCGGATCTGTTTTGTCCTTTCCTGTTTTTGGTACTGGTACCAGTATTGCATCTTTCCATGCCTGGGGTACAATACCCCTTTTCCAGCTTTGGTTCAGGACTGATAGTAGTTTTTTCTTCGCTGTTTGGCCCAGCCCCATCAGCATTTCGTTTGTTATCCCGTCTTTTCCGGGAGATTTCCTTCTCTTTAGTGTTCTCATAGCCTCTTCCATTTCGCGCATTGTTAGTTTGGCCATCATGTGCTCTTCAGGAGCCGTATTTATGTTTTCGTGCCCCTTTAGCTCTTCGCTAATGTCTGTATGCTTATCTGCAGGGACCTCGATGTGGTTTGCTCTGGCATAGTGATCGACAAAGGCGTTTGCGGCTTTCTTACCTGTGATCAAGTTCTCGCCTTGCTTGATAGTAATTTGTTTATTTGACGGGGTTTCGTCGTTCATGGCTCTGACTAGCTTCCATAGCTTGTTCCCTTCTTTGTCCAGGTTTAAACTTTCCGTTTTGTTTTTCCAACTTTCTCTTGCTGTTTGCTTGAGAGTGTGTTTGTACTTCGCCGCGGCGGCTTTGAGGGCGATGTTTGCCTCCACGGATTTTTCTCGTTCTGCCATGTTCCTGGCATTTGTTACTGCATCTTCCACTTTCTGTAACTCATCATTCCAGTAGGGCTTATAGTTTTTCCTAGCTCCTCTTGGGATGGTTTCAGTGGCGGCTTGCATTATTGCCTTGCTTAGGCTCTCTACCATGGGCTTCATTTTGGTGTTTCGTGTGTTGATGGTTTCACACAGCCCATCTGTCAGGGTTGCAAATCTGTCCCAGTCGGCTCGTTTGTAATTCCAACGTGGGAGCGGTTTTGTTTCCTGTGGGCCTACTTCCATGTCAATGGTTAGCCTGATCGGCCTGTGGTCGCTACCTGCCAGTTGGTTTAGCACCTGGCGGTCTATTTTATAGTGTATGTCCTGTGTGGAGAAGGCCAAATCTGGAGTCGAGGTGGTATGCCATGTTCTTGAATAGAAGCTAGGGCTATCCAACGGCCTATTGATTAGGGAGAGATTTGCATCTATCTCCCAATCTTCCACTTCGTCACCTCTACTGTCTGTGTCAGAGTATCCCCATCTCTCCGAGTGGCTGTTGAAATCTCCAACTACTATGCAGTTGGAGTCTCTGACCTCCATACTCGAGAGCGATAGGTCTCTGTTTGGTGGTCCGTACAGATTGAAAATGCGGAGTTTCGTCTCTAGAGCCATTATGTCAACTCCTACAATTTCTGCTTGTCCGGTGTGATTGACAGGTACCGCGCTACTCGGTATGCTGTTCCTGGTCAGTATCAGGACCCCTCCTTTGTGACCTTCTCTATCTAGACGGAAGGTCTGGTATCCTCTGATTGAGAATTTATGGTTATTGTTGAGGTGCGTTTCCTGGATACATGCCACGTCAATCTTACCTTCATGCAGGTGGTGTGTTAGGGAAAGTTTTTTGTTAATGACTCCCTCCGCATTCCACTGTAGTATTCTGAGGGTCTTGAAGTTTTGGCCAATAGACGTTACCCCATAGCCATGTGCCTTGACTCCACGACACATGGGTGGGTGACCACCAGTAGTCAAGGGTGGGCCCCTTCGAGGCGTGAGGCCCGGCGCTATCGCTGCCTGGCGGGTCTCCTCAGGATGAGCGCCATACGTTTTTCGAATAGGTTGTGCTGCCATCATACTGTGATTTACGTTGCACTGTTTTGTTAGGCTTGCGGCCCCGTGCATCCGATTTCAACAGGCGTTTCTGTAGGGATGCCCTCCTTAGCCTTTGGCTGTCCCCAGCCTATCTGCAAGGCAGCAGTTGTTTACGATCAGAGTTTTCTCTCCTATGGAAGTTGTCTTACCAGACTTTCGAGTCTTCACTACTCGTGTCTATAGCGTGCAATGATGATATATGAGATGGACTGGTTTACCCGGAAGAGAGGCAGTCCAGTGTGTCTGTGTCCCAGGATCGTCACGTCCTGCCAGAAACGTAGCATTTGCATGTGAGTGGGGTATCTCTTTTTCCCTTTGTTTTCTTGGCTTCTATGCAGGGATGGTACGCCTAGCATTCCCCGCCACCTGGGGTGTTGACACAGTGGGGCAGGTGTGCAATGTCCGCTGGTCTGCATCTCTTCTGCGTCCAGCATGATAGTTATGGCTGATAACGTACAGAGGTAGATATCGTAGCCGGAGTGCATTTCGCCAGAGGACAAGCCTGGTAATGTCACAGAGATGTTGATCGCCTGGTGTGCGGACAACTCTCATGGTCAGTGGTTGAGTCTTGACAGTTCACAGTGTGGTGGCTGCTCTACTGTTTTCGACACCCCGACCAGGTTCTAAGTCTTTGGTTGGTGTTTTTCGCACCCCATCGCCGTATAGGGTGAGTATCAAGCAGTTGTCCGCCCGCTTTGATTTTCGGGCGGCAAGTACCTCTTACTGTGGCTCTACCTGATAGGGCTGGGGCGCAAGCCCCAGGTCCCGAGCATGTAGGAGCCTCCCATTGCAGTGGTGCTGAGATTTTGGGCGGGATTGCGGCTTACAAGGGTTCGGCCGTAATCCCCCACATGGTAGCCTCGCGCCCTTGGCTTATCAGCCTGGTACGTGAACCAAAGTGTCTGCGGCTCCTCTCGATTTGAGCTGGTTTTCCGTAGCAACGCCCTGTCATTAGTAGGGTAAAACTGACCTGTCTTCAGATCTATTTCCAGCACCCGTTCACTATTTGGTCAGACGAATTTATTGAGGGCTTTTGTTTGTCAATGACCAGGTATTTGAAATCTGCGGTTTCTGCGGAGTTAAACACGATTTCCGTAGCGTTCTTTCATTTGAGTGTTTGAGAGCTGACTTGTCGTCCGTGAGTCTAATACCAGCGTACGTTCATTATTAGACCCAAACGGCAGTGCTCCCGATTTGTCAGTTGTTCTACAGTATTGGCGTGTTCAGTCAAATTACGCCGCAGGTTCCACACCTGGTGGTGCCCTTCCGTCAATTCCCTTAGCGAGACAATCAAGTTTCTTAAAGGGTAGCCCCAAAAATTTTCGAGGGTCCAATTCCAGCACATGTTCTCTATTAGACCCCACGAAGGTGTACTTTTTGATAGTCATTTTGCAGTATTTGCGTGGTAAGTTCTTAGGTCTCAGGCTCCACTCCTGATAGTGCTCTTCCGCCAATTCCTTTATCAAACACTGGATGCAGACAAAACCGAGCCACAGGGGACATAACCCCAGATTTCTGGTGGTCTAAGTCCAGCACCAGTTCCATCTTAGACCCCAGAAGAGTGGTCGTCAATTCCTTTAAGTTTCAGCTTTGCAACCATACTTCCCCCGGAACCCAAACACTTTGGTTTCCCGGAAGCTGCCCGCAGAGTCATCGAAGCAACTCCTGCGGATCGCTAGTCGGCATCGTTTATGGTCAGAACTACGACGGTATCTGATCGTCTTCGCGCCTCTGACTTTCGTTCTTGATTAATGAAAACATTCTTGACAAATGCTTTCGCAGTAGCTCGTCTTGCGGCGATCCAAGAATTTCACCTCTAACGCCGCAATACGAATGCCCCCGTTTGTCCCTGTTAATCATTACCTCCAGTTCCGAAAACCAACAAAATAGAACCGAGGTCCTATTCCATTATTCCATGCACCATTATTCAGGCAGCCGAGGCCTGCTTTGAACACTCTAATTTTTTCAAAGTAAACGCGCCGGCCACCCAGGACGCTCAGCGAAGAGCACCCGTGGGAGAGAGCCGGCAGACGGTAGGGCAGGAGACAACGGGCAGTGAACCGGCGCGAGCCGGACCGCCCGCCTGCGCCTGAGATCCAACTACGAGCTTTTTAACTGCAACAACTTTAATATACGCTATTGGAGCTGGAATTACCGCGGCTGCTGGCACCAGACTTGCCCTCCAATAGATCCTCGTTAAAGGGTTTAAAGTGTACTCATTCCAATTACGGGGCCTCGAAAGAGTCCCGTATTGTTATTTTTCGTCACTACCTCCCCGTGCCGGGAGTGGGTAAGTTGCGCGCCTGCTGCCTTCCTTGGATGTGGTAGCCGTTTCTCATGCTCCCTCTCTGGAATCGAACCCTGATTCCCCGTTACCCGTTACAAACATGGTAGGCATGTCACGTACCATCGACATTTGATAGGGCAGACATTTGAAAGATGCGTCGCCGGCACATGAGGCCATGCGATCAGCACAAAGTTATCCAGAGTCACCAGTGGGGACGCCGCAACCCCGCGAGGGGAAACGACGATTGGTTTTGAACTAATAAAAGCGCTCTTTCCGCGAGGGTCGGAGCTTGGTAAGCATGTATTAGCTCTAGAATTGCCACAGTTATCCAAGTAGGATCGTGTCATCTAAGGAACCTCGACTGATTTAATGAGCCATTCGCGGTTTCACCGTGAGACAGTGTGAACTTAGACATGCATGGCTTAATCTTTGAGACAAGCATATGACTACTGGCAGGATCAACCAGATATCTGTCGGAGACGTACGTACTGCGCACACCGGTCGGCGGAGGAAGGGTGTGTAAAAAGCCTCACTGGGACGGCCGCAGGGACCGACTGACGGGACGGACGGACGGTTGTTCCACCCGTCCCTCACTCCGTCGACCTAGGACCGCCTGACAGGGGCCTCCCACACGCACCAGACGACCGACCGACCGGGCTCGCTCGAGGAGGGATGGCAGCGCTCTGTGCAGAACGGATCCCAACGACCTCGGCGACGAATTTCACTGGGACTAGAGACACAATTTGGCCTGCCCTTCTTCTCCGTAGGGAGAGAACGCAGGGCCTCGAGGCAACGATTCCTGCTTTCCATTTGCCGGTCACAAGCTCTTTGCGAGAGTCGGACCACCAGCGAGACGTACTGTCGAGCTCTGCTATAAGCCTTAGATAAATCACCAGGGACGGACCACGTTTCCTGATACGGACCAGACTAGCGCACCTCGGTGGAGGAGCCACTACCACAAACCGCACCCAATTCGCACTACGGGGAAAGGCAGGCGAGCGTTTTCCGCAAGCCCGCGCTATCGCTCCGCCTGGCGGGACTGAGATCGCTTTACGAACACTGGATGAAATTGAGTCGCTGCGGCGAGACAACTACCCCAGATTTCTTGTAGTTCAATTAGTTCCATTTGCAAAGGAAATGGATGTCAACATCAAATTAAGAATATTAAAAAATTTCCTTCTTGTTCTAAAAAAAATTATGGAAACTGGTATTAAATTATTCATTCAAAATCTTCAACTTGTCCACAAATGAATCACGATCAAAATCATTGTTGTGGTTAATAAGTGCTGTTTCTTTTTTTTTACTCATTACCTAATTTCTCTGTTTCCCAAGGCGGTGTGCATTGCACTACATTTAAAAAAATGTTGTGCCTGTTGGCCCAGCGCATCCGACTTCGGCATGCATCTTTATGTAAGGGTCTGCTTCCTCCTGCATTTTCAAAGGTTTTTCTTCCTCTGGGTAACGGCCGGTGCTATGATGGGGAACGAACCCAGCACCTCCGGATTGTGAGCTGTGTCACTTAACTACTAGCCCACGCCGTCCCCACAAGTGTTGTAAAATGATAAGTATTGTCTATCCTTAGCCGACTTTTCGTGAGAACAAATTTATTCTGAAATGACTTAATGTAGTTCATACAATTCATGAAGGAACTGTCCTTGAGTTTGTTACAAAGCGTTGAGTTAATTAAGATGTGTTTGTAACGACGACAAGAAATGTAAGATCACACAGCCAGCTTTTGTTTTCTAACTCTCGCAGAGTATTTCCTATCATGTTCATGAAAACAGATACCCAATCTCTCAAATCATAAAAGTGCTTCAGCATCTTCCCCTTGCTTAGCCAACACACTTCACAGTAGAAGGTCAGATCTTGCTGCTCAGATTGAAATTAGCTGTGGTTTAAAGAAAATTTATGAAGGACGATACTGTGGTGACAAAATTATCTGTTCATTTTTTTTCTAATTAAATAATAAAAGACGCTATTAAATGTAACGTAAAACTGGATTTGTAAGCCATATTTTGTGGTCACATGAGATGCTTTAAATGTAAAAATCTTTCATTAACCCAGGACTCACTGCCTATAACAGAATGCGTTAATCTCCTAATCCTCAGCATATTTGGTGTCCCTTTTAGTGCTTGAATGTTTTGTATTCTGTAGGTATCACATTTTTGTAAAGATCTTTTTACTTTGATATATTGAGGTTAATTTAATTTTTTAAAATTAATTAGTGTGTTTTTAAATGTTAATCTTATTTGCATCTTAGCAACGTATTTATGTTTGTTGAGTTTTACTGGACATTGTTAATGGTGCTTTACTATTTGCCTTGTTTTAGCATGAAATTTATTTTTGCTGTGTTTTTTATGCTTTTCATTCATAGATATCATAGAATATGTATATTAAGTTTACTTCTTAATTTTTATAATTTACTTTTAAAATTCAAATTAAGGTGAGTAAATAACTAGCATATTTTTGTGGTAAATTTATTTTTCTTTCATATCTTTCCAACATAATTACTATTTTCAGAATCAGAAACAGAAGGTAATGTATCTCATGCCTAGATAGACAGACAATAGCAACATGAAAACATACTACATTATCAGTCTTTTGTTGATACATTGTCATGCATGTGAACATGTACCAGATGCGAACATGTACCAGATGGGAACATGTACCAGATGGGAACATGAACACCACACCAATTTAAATCTTGCAGGGATAGAAAAGGAGGTCGGGAGAATGTTTGTGAACAAGTTTTACCTATTATGTGCTGTTATTTGGTGGTACCAGGGCCAGACAGTGGTCACAAGTTTACAGGTCTTAATATATAACTCATTGAAACATTATACCAAGATCAACAAGCCACTGTCCGAGTATCTGGGCAAACACCAGATTGGTTTGCAGTACAAAAGGGAGTCCGACAGGGATGTATCCTCTCACCTTATCTGTACAACATATATGCAGAATGTATAATGAGAAATGTTAGAGAAGACGAGAACATTGAAAGTTTAGACCCATTTACAATTGGGGGGTACGAGATTCCAGAGTTACGATATGCAGATGACACAGTGATACTATCAAGAAGTGCAGAAGGGCTAGAGCAGCTACTTTCAGCCGTTAATGGACATAGTAAAGATCAAAACCTGTTCATAAACATAAATAAAACAAAGATAATGACCACCGACAAAACACAATGTCAGCATAAATTTACAGTGGGTGGGGAGGAAATAGATCAGGTCACACATTTTGACAGAATTGACAAAAATGGTGACTGCTCGAAAGAAATCAGAAGATGACTAGCTATGGCAATGCAGAGACTGAACAGCCTGAAGAAATTATGGCACAGCACCAACAAAAGGATAAAAGTAAAAGTCTTGAGAGCCTGTGTTTTTCCTGTGGCAGCTTATGGCTGTGAATCATGGACGATTACCAAAACTTCTAGACAAAGAATCAAATCCTTCGAGTCAAAATGTTACAGAAAGATCCTCAAAATACCCTAGACAGAGAAAAAAAAACAAATGTAGACATTTGGCAAGAGTTGATAGAGGAGAACTGGTTTATCAATTCCATTTTTGCTAGAAAATGCAAATACCTTGGTCACAACAAGAGACACAACGGTCTTGAGAGAACAGTGATGGAAGGTATGGTGCCAGGCAAAAGAGGAAGAGGTAGACCAAGAAGACAATGGCACCAAGATGCCTGGGTGTGACTGTGGCGGAGGCTGGAGTTTTGGCAAGAGAACGAGTTTCTTTCAGACAGACTGTGATGGGAACAACGTTCTACAAAGGACATGCTACCTGATGAATATATAACTTGAGTGGCTGATTAGCGCAGTGGTAGAGCACTGGCTTTTCATGCAAAGATTCGGGGTTCAGTTCCCACTACCAGCAGCTTCAGTCAACCCAGCTGTAAATGGGTACCTGACTTATGGTTAGGGAAGAAAAAGGCAGTGAGGTAGGGAACTGGCCACCCCACCTCACAAGCTGAGGCTTAGTATACTGAAGCCTCTAATACTTCATTCCTGATCAGCAATTAAGTCTGCTGAAGGGGTTCCTTTACTTTTAATATATATCATATATAACTATAATTCAAAATTGTCAAATGCACAAACTTCTAAAATATCAGCAATTAACAATTGATTTATGAAAATATATAAACTGAGAAAGTTGCTAGCTATCTATTTATGATGAAAACCAATTTAAAGTCAATAAAAAACTACATAGGTAAGGCTCAGTGACCGCACCAGGACAAAAACAAGATGATATTCACGTAACGGTCACAATGCCTTTGTCAGAGAGAAAGAACAGACAAATAACAAATCACAAAAAAAAAACAAGAGGTGATGTACAACAAGCAGTTAAAATTTGCCGCCATAACAGCTGTGGGTACACAAATTAATGGATAAACAATATTAAACAAAGAGAAACATTTAAAGAAGCCGACTGAACAGGGAAGCCTACGCAAACATGTTGAATGTATTCACACCATGAGGTTTGAGACAACTCATAAGGAAATCAAACGATTTTCAAGCTAAAAATGGTGTCGATCATCGAAAGAGCAGGAAATAATATCAATGACTCTGATTTCACCTTGCCCTGGAGTCCAGGACTATTGAAGTGGCTGGCGACAGGAAAGCCAAAGTTATTGAAAATGTTGTTGAGGTGTTGACATAAGCAGGTACAGAGTTCAAGGCCAGTCTCTCAGATGTATTTTATGTTGCAACAGTTGCTTATAATTGTGTAAATTAGGTTGTGTGACTTGCAGGTGAACCCCTCTTTTATCTCTAAAACCAACTGCAGAAAGGACACAGAACATGTCTGGATAACATGGTGACAAGTTACGCAACAACATTTGTTTTTGCAAGACTGTGTGCCGCAGTGGTCCATGAAGTGGGTTTTTAATTGGTTTCTAACCAAAAGGCCATACAAGTTTCTATCGCGTCTCTACGGAACCAGAAAATGATCAGAAAATACCACCTGTGTGAAAGGATCTGCATGAAGGAAAGGGAGATGGCGGAATTAGATCTTACAGGCAAAGCAGGTGTGAGGATAAAAAGTAGGAACCAGTTCAACATGGTCAGATGAGGGAAAATGCGAGAGCAAGAAGAAGTATAAAGGAGATAGTTATATGTGTCAGTAGGTTTATAGTAGACGGTGATGGAGAGGTCAGAAGGACAGATAGAGACAGTGATGTCAAGAAAGTTTACCTATGAAAGAGAGATACTAGAAGTGAATGCGCATTGATGGATGAAAATTACTTCTGAAGTTAGAGAGGTCAGCCTCAGATATGTTAGTTATGTCAATACAGCTATCGAGTTATCGGTATTACACCAGGGGAAGGGAGCCCTAACAGCGAGGCCAAATGAGATGTTCCAAATAACCCATGAAGAGACAGACATAACTGGGACCCATATTATGCCCATAGTTGATCAAACTGATTTGATCGAAGAAATGACAGTGAAATTAAAATACTCATGCATCTTCGATCTATTTATTTCTTCTACCATTTTAAATTACTGTAAGAAGCTGGTTACCAAGAAGCCAATTTTAGATTAGTTTGATAGGTTGTTCTGGGAGCTCCAATGGTTGATATATCCATGCACCCAGGATTTATAAAAGAAAAGGATGTTTACATTTGTTGTAACAGAAAATCCACATAAAACTGTGGATGGTCGTACACCAAATTAAATGCAGTACAAATTACAGGTACTATTTTATACCTAAGCATTGTTATCACGTTCCTCTGTCTTTATTATTGCAGTCTTCAATTTGTGCTTCTAAGCTTTTAAAAACTTAATGCTAAATGTCCTGCAAGATTAACATTAGCCAGAGTGTGTTCATGTAATTCTCTTAAGTGTTTCTGTTTTATGTAAAAAAACACACATATATTCTTCAAGTATCAATGTGCTTCCAGGTTTTTGATAATTTTAGTGCCAGATATTTTACAAAATTCTAATCAACCATGCAAACTATGAAACTATGTTAAAATAGTTTTCTCTGCCTGATCTCCTATATCGTCTATTAAAATAGGGCTTAAGTATTTGAAAATGCAACTGAACTTGTTTCTTGACTCTTTATATTGAAATCTATTCTTCTTATCCAAAATATAACCTCTGAGCTATTTGTAATGGAGAGAGCATTATTTATGTACATGTTAAATGTCATCTGTCGCTACCTAATTCCAGTATTTAGCTATTTTCATAGTTTATTTGCCACAGTGTTCTCAGTGATAGCTCTGTATGCTAGAGATGAGAATATGACCTCTATCATAATGAGAACATGTCACAATAGGTAGGCAACAGTGAAGTTTAAATCCCTCTAGAATGCGGGACTCTCAAACTCATGGGATTACTCAACTCACAATTCACACTGTCCAATATCCTGCTTGTATGCAGTAGCTGTTTGGATTTGAAAGAAAGTTATAGAAATAAAACCCTAATGTTTAAAACAAGAAACAAAAAAATGGATAACTCATTTTTCAAAATATTGGAAGAAAAAGAACAAATATAATGGTGCAGGTTCAGTGGTAGAAAACAACATTATCTTTAGAAATTAAAACCAGAGTCTTGTAGTTAATTCAGCATGAAAATAAAGAAAAGAGAGAGCAGTATGGTGAAGCATATCTTGCATTTAGTGCCATGTTTTCTAAGGTTATTAAGTATTTGACTGATATAGATCAGCGGATAATCGCCTGCCAAAAAATATGAAACAAAGGAGGTCACACCTCCCCACGACACTTAACGACATAAGTGAACTGAAGATAGATAGATATCTAAAATGGAATGATATCTTAGCTAATATTGATTGAACATGCAGACCTAGTATCTCAGATTATAGTTATTAGTTAATGTACATTGTATCCTTCCAGTGGTTTTTGAAAAGTGGATTGCAAATGGCTATATCAAACCAAGAATTCAGCAAAATTTTTTTTTAATGCACAAAAAAAGTGTACATGTTTTTAATATCACCTCCAATCACTCTCGGGCATAATCAAAATCCCACCATTAATTTAGCTCTTCTTTGTTAATGCTTTTATTTAATTCGTTTTGACACATTAGTCTTTGTATGTCTTAATTCATTTTAATCAGATAAAATACAGACTTCAACTTATTCAGACACTATATTATTATGTAGTGTACAATGAAACATGCAATTATGTAATATCATTACACCAGGAACAAATCATCTAACATCTCTAACAACAAGAATTTTAATTTTTGTTTGTTCAGCAGAGTTGCAACACTAAAATACTCATGGTAATTAAAAGCAGACAATCACTAGAACATATTTAAATATATGTTCTACTCTACCTACCTAATTTACACTGATTAGTGTAATAATTCTGTCAAATTATAAGCTGCTTTAAAGATTACATGTTTTTTAAGTCAACTGCGTCTATAATCTATAAACTCATGCCTGTTCTCTGCAATACTTGTCAGTAGTTGTACTATACTGTTATGACAGTTAATATATATTTAAATATATAAATATATATATATATATATATATATATATATATATATATATATATATATATATATATATATATATATATATATATCTACTAGTTACATAGCAATCAAGATGGAGGTGTCTTTTTGTGTACTTTGCACAAGACGGTGAAAATCAACTTTTTGGTTTGTCTTTAGTTAAATACTGGATAAGATTCAACTTTAAATAGAGACTGGACATATGCTACTGGTGTGTGGGATGACTGGAAGCGTGTTATTACCAATTGTTGTACATTTCATCATCTAGAAGCAAGCCGGATTAATGTGTTTGTCATTATTTTCCTGTGGCATTTGAAATGGACATATCAATTGTGTGGATTTGACAGTTCTCTACTGTCACGCTGTTAACCTTGTTTGTGATACTTGTTATTCTTATATCATGTGATATATAAGCAGTGAAAAAGGCTAATGCCATGTTGGGCACGATAGGAAGAAACATTTAATATAAGAGTAAGGAAGTAATAGTCAAGTTATATAAATCATTAGTGAGACCTAAATTAGAGTACTGTGTTCAGGTGTGGAGTCCATATAATAGAGTGGATATAAACATGCTGGAAAGGGTATAAAGAACAGCTACAAAAATGATCGTGGGGTTTCAGAATGATAATTATGAGGAAAGACTAAAAAAAACTGGTCTTCAGTGTCTAGAACAAAGGAAAATTCAAGGGACAAGTGCATAAATTAATAAATGGAAAGGATAAATTGGAGTATACCGAGTCAAAGTACAACCTGCTACAAGAACAAGAGGGTACAGCTACAAGTTGTTTAAAAGCAGGTCTAGATTAGATATTAGGAAATATTTTTTTAGTCAGAGAGTGGCGAATTCTTGAAATGCATTACCGCAGAATGAAGTGGAAGCAGAGTCAGTTAGTGCATTCAAAAATAGATTGGATGGTCACAGTATTTTCAGTATCCGTGGATTGAAATAAACTGGTTGTATACAAACTCTGTAGAACCGTCTAAACCAGTATAATGAAGTTAAGTTAAGTTAAGACATTTCAAAGTCAAGGTGGTGCAAATGGATTGCCAGCAATGAACGACCACTTATTCATTTGTCTTTGCCATTAATTAAATGTTTGTGACTTATATCTTTGATTCGTGCACATGATCACAATTTAGCTGGATTACCTCTGCTGCCTCCTCTGAAATCAGGAGTGACTTTGACTTTCACTCTGTGATACACTTTATGAATATATGGAACATTATTTGATACTTACAGTTTCCTGTGTCATTTGTAATGAACATAGAGATTTAGTCTTGTCATCCTACATTCCCAACCTATACAATGTCACACCCGGCTGCCTTGCAGGATACCTATTTATGGGAAAGGCTTCATGAGTAAACTCTAAAAAAAAATCTGCATCCTGAGCTATCTTCAGTCATCTCGATAATGTCTTGCCACTGGTGAAAGATGGCTCAGGACGAGAGGGTGAGGTTGACAAATTGCCCAAATCTTCCTCACTTTAATCCAAATCACAGCGCAAGTCACTCTTTCACCAATTTCAGCAGATAGAGCAAAAGGACAAGATTTTCTACATGGCCGACTTGAGAAAGTGGTCATCATCATATGTGATGGATGAACATCATCTTCTAGAACTTTAGTGCCTGGCTTCACCTGAGAAATAATAATAATCTTATAATTTGTCCATCGTCATCAATGAGGACCACCAACATCATCACATTTCAAAATGCAACCTTGAATATGTGTGTGCGCTCATGACGTATCAAGCCAATTCAAGCCTGGAAAAGTCTATGGCACGACTGGCAAACGTAATCAGCAGTTGTCTCTGAAATTGTCTCTGCTCTTGACTTCCTGATTGCTCGTCTAAACTGAGCTGCCTGGATACTGAGACCATCGCTGAGCTCAATGCCATCTGTGACCATGCTCTTCCATGTTGAGCGATTGTGAGCCAGGTTCTCCCAGGTGTTAATGTCTGTCAGCACTTAAGGGACTCTTTCAGACTGTCTTTGAAACGCTTTTTAGGATGTCCATGTGATCGTTCTCCTTCCCTCAGTTTGTTATACAGAAGCCTCTTTGGAAGCCTTTCGTTTGACATTCGGGCAAGGGGGCCAGCCCGTCTCAATTGAGATTTTTGCAGAAGTGCATGAATACTTTGTATGTTGGCTCTGGACAGCACTTCAGTATCTGTGATATGGTCCTGCCAGTTTATATGCAAAATGCATCTCAGTTTATGTGAAAATGATTTAGCCTCCTGGCATCACCAACATAGACAGTCCAGCTCTCACACGCATAGAACAGGGTGGGGACAATGGTGGCATGGTAGACCTTCAGCATAGTCATAATGCTGATTCCTCGATGTTCCCATACTGTTGAGCGCGTTCGGTCAAAAGCTGAGCTGGCCTTTGCTATTCTATTAGCCAGCTCATCAGCAATAGTCACTGATCTTGACAGCGTGCTTCCTAGGTAGACAAATTTTTCAAGCGCATGTAATTTCTGTCCCTTCACTGTAACTGCCAGTTGATACATGACCTCAGTTTTCTTTGTGCTAATTGTCAAACCAAAGTTGTCACAACCAGCAGAGAACCGGTCCATACCCTCCTGCATTTTCCGTTCTAAGCTACTGTTCAGATCAAAGTCAGACAACAGCAGCGAAGGCGAACTTCGATAAAGTTAACAAACTTCAAAACCAAGCCATGAGAATCATAACAGGTGGCATGAAGTCAACGCCAATTGTAGAACTTGAAAAGATTACAAAACTGCAATCCATGACCGACAGAAGAGACTGCAGAGCCCAGCTGCAGTCAGAGAAACTCCGAAGACTGACGGACCATCCAATGTACCAGAGGCTAAACAATTAGGGAACTGGGAAACTAAAGCGGAGAAACTTTGCAGAAATAGCCAAAGCAAAGATGCACGAAGATCCCATAAACGCACTAACAACACCAAAACCCATCACTACTGTACGAAAACCTACTTGGAGGCAGGATATATTTCCAGAGGTGGTAGAAAATATACCAGGTATTGCAAACAAAAACTGCCAGACCGAAAAAGAAAGGAGAGACACTACCCTAAGCTTCATAACGAAAAGCTACCCAAGCATGGACTGGACCCATGCATACACCGACGGTTCTGTAACAGACACTACACAGAACGGAGGGGCAGGAGCATTCCTGAACCTACCAAATGGCAGACAAATAACACTGTCATTCGCTACTGGTAAGTACACAAGCAATTTCAGAGCGGAGGCAGAGGCACTGAGGGCGGCAGTGGAAGAAATGGCAACACACAGTGAAAATGAGAGCCACATAGTCTTGCTGACAGATGCTCTCGCCGTAGTCACAGCGCTAAAAAGCCAGAAAAACACTGAGCTTAATGACTTAAGAGCAGCACTCTGCAAACTGTGCCAGCTGTCCGCACCAAAAAGGGTAGTGGTACAGTGGGTTCCGTCACACTGCAACATCCAAGGCAACGAGGAGGCAGACAGACTGGCAAAAGAAGGTGCAAGGCTACCACAAACAGATACCAGTATGACGTACGAAGAGTCAAAACGGCTTATCAAAGCCAGGTACATTACCAAATGGGAAACCGAACATACTGGTTACACCAAAAACGATGCCTATTACCAGTTGAACCGAAGAGAGCAGGTCGTTGTCTTCAGACTTCGCACTGGCCACAATAGACTGAGGTACCACCTATTCAACAAATTGAAGATAGGGTGTACCGACGAATGCCCGTGCGGTACTGGTAAAATGACCACTGAACATCTGCTGCAGAACTGCCCGACATACGGGGATCAGAGAGAGCAGATGTGGCCATCACCAGTGGAACTGCAAGACAAGCTCTATGGTAGTGGCGAGAGTCTCAGGATGACCGCCGCTTTTTTCCAAAAAATAATGGTTACTGTCTGACTGTGTACGCAGAAGAAGAAGAAGAAGATCAAAGTCATCCGCAAACAAGAGTTTGCATATCGTGTCGCGCATCACCTTGGTCTTCGCCTTCAGTCTGTGGAGATTGAATAGACCACCATTCATGCAGTACTTTATTGGTATGCCATACTTGGTATTTTTTAAGGCGTGCGCCAACATAGCTGAAAACATCATACTGAACAGTGTCGGAGCAAGTACACATCCCTGTTTCATACCGTTGTTGACCTCGAATGGTGGAGAGGTCTCGCTGCTGTCAAGTGGGCATGACCTTGTGGAGTTGTTTCACCACAGTGACAAATTTGATAGGACAGCCGAATTTAGACATGATCTGCCATAGCCCACCTCTGCTGACCGTATCAAATGCCTTTGTGTGGTCAATGAACGTAATATAGAGCTCGCGGTTATGTTCTCGACATTTCTCCTGCACCTGGCGCGCTGCAAATATCATGTTCACAGTTTCTCGACCAACTCTAAATCCACACTGACTTTCCAGGCGGTGACCTGAGAAATAACATCATTTTTTTAGTGACTTCAAGTTACAAAATATTAACTTAACACAAAAAAACTTTGCCAGAACAACTCTGCAACGAAGTACCTTTCAGTAGCCACTCGAAAAAAACACCTTCGCGCTTTGTCCAAAGTCAAAGGATTGACCTCTTCTTATACTGATCAGTTATAAATGGGGACTAGTCCTGGGATTTTGAATATCTGACCTTGAGCGGCATCACTTAAAAAGAAAGAGCTCCCCTTATACTGATCAGTTCCAAACATAGACTGGTTTTGGGGCTTGAACGGCACACATCCTAAAAAATTACAGCACTGTACGGTATACCTAAAAGGCTATAAAGCAAACATTGAGTTAATATTAATTAACTTGGACAGGAAACGACACAGTGAGCTAACAATAGTTGTGTTAATCTAGAAATTTCATACAGAATGAAATGTGCAAATTTCATGTCACTAAAGATCACCGTTTGAGATTTTTTACAAGATGGACAAACGAATGTATTTTCCCGTTTTATAGTGTATGGTATTTTTTATTTGATTGCTTTGTAGGACATTCATAAATGGTCGTAACATCTTTGTTTCTTTAGTAAGATAGCAAATCCTGATATTGAAAGAAATATATAATCCTGTGATTACTTTGAAATGGTAGGTTTTGTTTTATTGTTATGGCTAAATGATGAACTTTCATACTTATGAAGTTAATTTTGATTGATAATGGAGAGCCTGATTAGTGTAGTGGTAGAGCATTAACTATTTTTAACAAAGGTACAGGGTTTAGCTCTCTCAACTTGCACACTCCAGTTGACCCAATTGTAAATAGTTACCTGACATGTGGTTAGGGAAGGAAAAGGCTGCAGTGAAAGGAAACCGAAGTACTATTAGAAATAGTCAATGACCATGCAAGGATAATTGGAGAGGGGACAAAAAATACCACAAAATGAACAAACTAACTAATCTAAATGGAAACAGCAACATGTTTCCATGAACACAAGTGCAAGTCGTTGACTAGTAAATGTATATATTCTAATATAGATCACGTACATAGAAGGGGATCAAGCTGAAAGATAAAGCCTCATCTTTCACGAAATGAATGAAAGCATGAAACGGTGGGCGGTTTGAAACCTGCATGTTTCATGCATCTCCTTGTATCAAGGTAGATGGATAATCAATTTGTACATCCCTGATCGCTGGGTAGTGGGATCAGACTCCCGTGTTCAGTGTCGAGCACGTTAAAAATTCCTTGGCAGTTGGAAATCGAAAAGAGTAGGCATAATGACCGCTGCCCAAACAATATTCAAATTAAAAATCTACCCAAGTTAGTTGGCACCTAATTGGCTGTTGGTTTACTTAGTTTTAGTGTTTTGGTCTATTAAGATGGACTCATACATCGATAAAAACCATCCTCCACTGGTTTTGGTTGAAACTGGCTGTATACAGACTCGGTAGAGTTTTCTAAACTAGTATAAAAACATTAAGTTAAGGAACTGACCATCCCACCACTCACAACTTGTGACGTATTCCGTAGTCTTTAACACCTCATTTCCTAACCAGTAGTTATGTCTGCTGAAGGACCCCTTTTACATTTCAATATATCTTCACTCTGTCAACCTCTATTTCTCTCTTTATCAGATGTACAGTAAGTTACACAGTCTTTTAAATATTGCACTTGAATTTAAATTCATGACTTTTTTCTCCAACATTCTGGCCTGTCTAATGTTGTTCACTATTTGTTCATTTCTTAATGTAACTAGGGCTTCTATGTATTGGTTTGTGTGGACTAACACTATCACATATTGCTTCACTGCACCTTGAAACATCAATAGTTAGGATGCATATACTTATGTTAAGATTTCATTCTTACTTAAATATTTACAATTTTTGACAAAATCATTGACTTGTATAGATTCTAACCAGTTGAAACTTTCACTGCAATCGTATTATGTTATTGGTAGCCAGAAAATATTATTCAGCATTTGTCAACTTTGAAGATGAGTGACATATTGAAAACTTACAAAACACAATTGCATATATAAGGTGTGCTTTTTTAATAAAGTGATACATATATATCAAGGTTAGATGATGAAAGTATACTATTGTATTTAAACAATATTGAAAGTAAAACACATTAAAACCCATGTTATTAAATGTAAAATTTAAAACCCATGATGACATGATTAAATAAAATGAAATATGAATTTCCATGTATGCAGTTATAGAATTAAGAAATGTTTTTTCCATTGATGTCCTGGGTTGGGTATTTTTCTATATATTGTCACTATTAAGTGCTGATCATCATTGTTTTTTTCCACAGAAAAAGCAGAAAGGTTACACAAAAGTTAATCAGCCACAAAAGAAGGAAGAAAAGCAGCACCGCCAGCGCCCACATGATGGCACCAACTCTAAGACCACAAAAGAACTGCTTGGAGAATTGTATGAGGATAAGGAATTCTTAGAAAAGATTTTTGACAGTAAGTTGTCAGACAATTAATACATATGTACATTTTGGAAAAACTTGAATTTTGAATTTTTAAAATGCTATCTTGAAAGATAAAACATGTATTGTTTGAATGATGTGAGGAAAAGACAAGGAAGTAAAAAAAAAACATAAAAGCTATTTCACTATCTAATAAAAGTACTATCATTACGGCATTCATTTCCATTAATAGGGTGGACATGCAGGATTTATCTGATTCACTACAAATAGTCACTGTGTCAGCTTCTGAAAAAAATCACTGATCCCATTGATATTTTGTTTACAAAAAGGCACCTTTTTACCAATTCCAGGAAGTGCCACTATTTTGGTATGCAGTGAAGACATTTCTGGCGCATTTGAAGCCAGTTATTTGTTCAAATATGTCAAAATGTGTAGTGATTTGTTCAAAATAATTAAAATATTAAACTTCACCTGCCTTCAGTAAAGTGTGTCATTGGGAAAATTATTAGAGCTATTAAGGTGAATCTTTAGGAACATCTTTCAACATGAAGTATCTTTGATTGGAAGTGATTGTTTTGTTCAGATTTAAGCATATAGCAGAAGACGGAGGTGTGAGTACAAATTTTTATTTTTTTAATTTTTTTTGAGTTGAAAACTAAACTATACCACTACAATCTCTTTTACGCTAATCTGCATTCCCCACATATGCAATATCTTTATTCAATTATATTCGTCATTTAATTGGGAATAGTTTAGTATTTATTATTTCACATGTTAATGAAACATTACTGTACTGAAGATAAATTGGTCTCAAGTGAGTGATATTGTGTGGTAATTTTTATGACAGAAAAAAAATTATGGAGTGAATGCTGAGGAATAAAGAGCACTTGGTCCTGCACATCCTATGCAGTGCACAGGCTAGGTATTAATTATACACATAACGGAGAAAAATGTAGGCTTTACAAAGGTTTTGTCTCCTGTACCCGTCGCCTAGAGACCCGAATCCAAACCATCACTGGTCATTAAAAACCACAAATGTTCATGAGAATCATGATGCAGTTTTACAAAATAACAAAATTCTGTCACTGTTTTTTGTGTGTAAAGCTGCAATTTATTCTTTGTGAAGTCCAGACTAAATAGCCCCAATATGATAGTTATTTGATAAGGTCAACTGCAATGTATTCTTTTATGCTTCATCATCTTTAGATGAATTGTATTCATTAGGTTTGTCAAACAGCAACTCCAAGACTGATCACTACATCAAGAGCAGAGCTTGTGATGGACTTGAATACCTCACTAACAGATCAGACTTTTGGCGCCAACAGAAACCTCTGTATGCTCGTAAGCGAGACAAACAGGCTCGATATGCTAAGAGTTCAGCAGGGCCCAGAGGAGGTGATCCTATGAGATATGTACTTCTCAAGTTTGAAGAAATTGATAGAGGTATTTCCTTTAATAACATATTCTATTTTCCTTTAAAGTACATAGTACATTACTAAGGTTAATCATGTTAATGTCATATTTTAAACATTCTTTCCTTTACAGTACATAGTACATTTCTAAAGTTAATCATGTTAACATCACTAAGTCACAATGTAAAATTGAATTTTCAAAGTACTAATTCCAATATTAAAGTTGAAAATTATCATTTTAAACTGTACTCTCTGTTGACATGTGATATGCAATTTTTTAGTTTTAAAATATGTGCCTATAAAAAATATTCTACAAAATTATCAGCTATAACATTAATGTTGACATGAAGCACTTTTATGTTGTAAGTAATTATTTCTTTACTGATGGAACAATTGATTCATATTTGCAAGTGAAAAGTTAAAAATATTTGTCAGTATGGAAATATATATTTAATGGACATTTTCCTAGTTAACAGCTAAGGATGAAAGGGAACCAAATGAACAGAAGAGACATAGAACTGTGTTAAAATGTCCAGTAATGGTGTATTGGTTCTAGGTTTACCAACAAAATCTTGTAAACAACATAAGAGATATGTGTTGAATCAGATCTAATATTAGCTCTGAAATATTTTCCACTGTAAATGGTGAATTTTACAATTGTTGAAGCAAAATAATAATTTAAAAATTAAATTAAAAACTTGTAATTCACAAAAACATATTTTTTTCAGCACAGTCTTCTGGGAAATATCAAGAAAGCTTAGAGAAATGCAAACATGCACTTAAGAAAGTAGAAGATCTACCAGAGGGATCATTAAAGAACAAACCTGATGTGATTGCCAACCTGTACAGCTCTATGGGAAATGCATACTTGGAAATGAAAAAATTTTCTCTGGCACTTAAATTTCATACAAAAGATCTTAACATTGCAAGAGATAAGTGAGTATTTTATTGCAAGATATAAGTGAGCATTTTATTGCAAGAGATAAGTAACTCTTGAGTATTTTATTCAAGTATTAATTTTCTTTAAATAATTACAACTTTTTTCTAAAGTTGCTGTGCAATTTGTTTTCAATTTTTGCTGTACATTTTGCATTTTATTTTTAAAATGGCATGTTAAATTAGTTTTTATGTTGTTTTGTTATTTTAACTATGATTTTTAGTCCAACTCTTTGTTTTAGGTTATTATTAGCTACGCTTTGCACTGCCGGTTATCTAGGCTCATTGCAATGGTCCCATTTCAAGTCAGTACATTTGAGTGAGTTGGTGTATATACCTTCCATACCCTAGCCTAACAATTACTAAACTACACCCTGCACATTTTGGATTGTAGGAAACTGTTTCTTCTTTGTGGTTTATTCTTGAAATATCACAAAACGTAGAAGCACAATTCAGCACTTAAAAAGCTGTGTCGTCATCTTGGCGACCAGAAACTAACTGGACATTGACAAACAAAGCTAAAAAAAACATTGTAAGAACAGAGATGAAATGCCTGCAACAAATGCTTGAAGTAACAAGAATGAATAGAATCAGAAATTGAGATATAAGAAGACAAGTAGACACAACATCAGTGCTAGACCTTATCAAGAGACAGCAAACCAAATAGTTTGATCACATGATAAGACAAACATCAGATAGTATCCCTCAGAAAACAATACTGCCAGATACAATGGATACAGAGCCAAGGGTTGCACATGAATAAGATGGACAGAAGAAATAATAGAAGCAGTAAAACTTCCCGTGTGCGAACCACATTCTAGGACGTGGTGAAGAAACCTCTTCATAACCTGACACTGAAAGACACAAGTGACAAGAAGAAGAACTATGATTTTGTGTCTGTTTTGCTATCACTGTAATACTTCTGATTTGCTATCACTGTAATACTTCTGTTTTGCCATTGTTGCTTTCATGCATTTTATTTTATATGCAGACATAATTGTTTAGTTCAAGACAAAGAGTGCTTGATTTTCTTCTGTGCAACACAATTTTAGAAATCAGACGTATGCAGAAGTGAAACAAAAACATTTTGTGTTTACACGGTGCAGATTATATTGAATGTGTACATATTATGGTAGTCTTTATTTTTTATTAGGAATATAATTTTCCAGCCAATTAATTTAACTATTTCACATACAACAGAATATAAGAAAAAATATAGTATATTATCTTTTGATGCATGAAACTTCATAAACAGGGCAATTAAAAACATTTAAAACAATTAAGACTTTATGTCGCCTGTGTGAATCCTTGGAAGTAAATTGTGACTAAAGAGGCTTGTACATGGGGCTAGAAACTTCATCATGTAAAATAAATTACTGTTGAAACCACTACTACAAGAGCAACACAAAATGCTTTGATGTACACTTCCTGTAAGGGACTAATTGCAGGGATGGCCCTGTGTTATGTAAGGAACAAAAAACAGAACAAAATGAAAACTTTATGTACGTAGAAAATAACACACCAATATTGTTAATTTGTTTCCCCATTTTAGTTTCTTCACACTCAAAAATATTTTCATCTCATTCTTTCTCACCACACTGTCATTACAAATGAACAAAAAACATTTCAAATATTTGTTATCACCTCCGTTTCTATGCATATGTGAAGTACTTGATGCTGTTTATCACTGTTTTATTTCCAACAGCAATCTAGAGCAGGCTGAGTCTCGAGCTTTGGACAACCTGGGACGAACACATGCAAGAGTTGGGGATTTTGGAGAAGCTATTGACATGTAAGAAATATCTATTTGTTTTTCTTCATCTTCTTCATTTGTCCTATTGCCCTTACCATATGGTGTTGCAGAGAGGCAGGATATATAGATTTCTTGTTGTTTCCAAGTGTTAGAGACACACTCGATCCATCAACGTCGAAGTCTGTCCCTTTGCTTGTGGCCTGGAAACCTGCGCTTCTCTTCAGGCTCATCATAATGCATTTTAACTAAATGACCAAACCACTTGTTTTGTTGTGCTCCAATGTAGTTATTATTTATATTTATCCCCAATATCTGCCGCAGTGTGGTGTTGCGGTATCGGTCACGAATTACTGGCTGCACTTCTCACAAGGCGCATGTTTTTTTTTCAAAATTTAAAATTTAGAAATGAATTTTTAATATAGAAATGGATTAATCCCATACTGATTAATTCTTGTTGTCTTGTCTTTCTCCAAAACTTATTAAGTAATTGGGGCATCACAACTCACTGAATTATGAATTATCCGTTTGAACCACTATCTGTCCATTACTAGTGTTGCTGTCTCGTTCAAGATTTTTCCCATTCATTTCTGAGCATTAACTGTCAAAATATCCTGGATCTTCCTCTTTTTCTTGTTCTCCATTCTTTTCTTTTGAGTATAATATGGGGAAATCCATTTTATTTGAAACATAACCACACCATAAAAGTTTGCATGTTTTTACAACTGTCTGCAGGACTTTGTGTTGATTCAATATTTTGGTGGATTGTGTATCATATGTTGACATTTGATAAATTGTCATTGTACATTTTTCTGAGAATCTGAAGCATCTTGTATTTATTGCTTGGATTTTTTCTATCTAAATCAGTATGCAATGTCCATATTTCACTCATGAAGGTATGCAGAGAGAAGCAAGATTTGGATTAACTAGATCTCAAATTTTAGCAATTTGTTATATATTTTTTCAGCTTACAGTGTTGTGAGAATTGAAGTCATTTAATGAAGTCTTGATTTTAGTTCTTATATCTTGCAGTGTGCTTCTAAATGCTTATCTGGTACGTCAATATTTTTTTATGTAATGTGGCATGGTAATCTCCATGTGGTCTTGTATTCCTTCTTGTGTCGAAACATGCTTCCTCCAATTATCATTTTGTTTACATAGCTCTGCAACATTTCTCTATTTTTGTTCATCTGTCCCATTCCTTGTCTCTCCATAATCTTTTCGTAACACTAGTTGTCTGCTTCAACTTTTGCATTGAAGTACCCCACTAATATTAAGAGATATTTCTTTATCTGTGGGTCAAGGATCTCTTGCAGCTCATTGTAAAACTTTTGTTTTTTGTCATCTCAGGCCTCATTGGGACATATCACTGAATGATTTTGATATTGATGTTCTTGTTCCTAATTCTAAAGCTTGCACTCATGATTCTGACGCTAATAATCTCCAATTGTATGAGCATCTTCTATGCCACTTCAGAAAGCATCCTTGCCAGTCCCTATGTGTGTAGGGAATCATTTCCCTCATTATCAAAGTAAATTATCATTTCCCAGATGTCAATCATATTCTACCTGACTGTGTCCATCTTGTTTCACACAGTCCTAGCTCTGCCAGTTTGTAATTTCTCATTGCTTTAGCTATCTATGCTGTTTTCCCTTCCTGGTACCTTGTTCTAACATTCCATGTTGCTATATTGGTTTTCTTCTTGCTTTTCAGAAGGCAGTCAGTCGTGGAATCTCATTGTGACTTTCACTCCACTACGTCATTCTTCTCGTTTCTGTAGGCCCTACCTTTTCCAAGGCTGTTTGCTTTTATTCTATTGTATCATTATGGAAAGGGCACATAACTGGGTTGATAAATTTTCTTAAGGATAGTAAAAATTTTGCCAACGATTCCTGGCCTGGCCTGATTCCTGAGGTTGAACATCAAATGCAAATGTGGCTGAGACAGCAGACCATATACTTTTATGCTGTAGGTTTTGGCACACTGATAAAGAGATTGGATAAGTGTATACATGTTGGTAGAAATTATTGTGAGAAATAAGTGCAATAATAAATGGTTCGTTTTTCATTTAGTGTTTTATAAAAGCCATTTGTGACCTACTTACTGACTTACCCTTGTTAGGTTTAGTATGTTAAACTGAGATTTGTATGCTAATCTTTGTAATGTAGCTGGAAAGGGAAACTTCCAAAGAGCAAATCACCACTAGAAAGCACTTGGCTGTACCATGAGATAGGTCGTTGTCACTTAGAGCTGGGTGACTACCAGGATGCCAAGGAGTATGGAGAGAAGTCTATGGAAGCAGCCAATGAAGCTGATGACCCTGGATGGCAGCTCCATGCACGTGTGCTTGTAGCTCAGTCAGAGGGTAGGTATTGCTTGTTCCAGTTGTAGTAACATTTATATCTTTTAGCATTAACTGTAACATTTTGTTAAATATTTGATAAATTGCAGACATGTAATTTATGATCATTTGATATTGTTGTGAGTATTTGTTTACTATAATTTTTTTACTGTAATTTGTTTACTGTAATTTGTTTACTGTAATTTGTTTACTGTAATTTGTTTACTGTAATTTGTTTACTGTAATTTGTTTACTGTAATTTGTTTACTGTAATTTGTTTACTGTAATTTGTTTACTGTATGGTGGTGATATTAATCAGTAATAATTTCTCACCTGCAGTCATCTACCAAAGAAGGTAATGACTGAAACATGTTCTTAGTTCTTAGTCGACCTGTACTTCCTCTGGGGCAGATGTTCCTGTGTGGGTCCCAGCTCTGGTAGGAGCTGGATGTAGCCGGAGAAACGTTTTCTGCTTAACGGGCTAGGCTAGAGCAGCTTAATACTTTGCTGCGTTGGGACAAGTGCTTATGGAGGGTGGTTAACCGATGTGCAAGTCTATTTTAATAGACTCAAACATTAGAGCAAAGAAGACCTACAGTCTGTTACGCAGCATCTATACTGCTCTAAACAAACCACTTAACTATGGCCGGTGTTATGTCATGTCACACAGCTAGTCAGCTCTTACGACATGCTCTCTGTCAGGCAGTGTTACTATTCTTGCCCTTGTCATACTCAAGGACCCAGGCAGATCACTCAGGGGTGAAACATGTTAGATTGAATAATCTTTTAGTGGAAGGTATCAGGTCAGGTTAGATCAGGTCATCCCGTAACCGGTGAGGTCGTTGGGGCACACATGCAGACATCCTCACAACGACACACCACCCTTCTCTGTCAAATGCCACTGCCTATGACTCTTCTGGTCGGAGATTGGTCCATTCTTTTATGTTGTTCTTCCATTTCTTTTTGGGACGGCCTCTTCGTTGTCTACCATGCACCTTTCCGTGGAGGATTGTATTTGCAAGACCATTTGATCTCGATATGTGACCATACCAAGTGAGTTTCCTTCTTTTGACAGTTGCCTAGAGGTCTTCGAAAGGCTCTATTGCTATCTCATATTTCCTCATTTGTAACTCGATCTTTGTACGTGATGTTTAAATGTTTTCGGAAACATCTCATCTCCAAGGCCTGTATCTTTCGTTGGAGGTCAGCTGTAACTGTCCATGTCTCACAAGCATACAGGACCAGTGTACGCATGAATCTGATTTTCGTGCAAAGTGCTAACCGTGCATAGTAGAAGGTATATTTTTTGGTAATTACACTATGTGTTATGGCATTAACAGTGACATTGATTAACTGTGTCTGTAACAAGCTTCATTTTTGTTTTGGTACACTAGATGGTGAGGATGATGTGTTAACAAATTTGCAAGCTGGCTTAGTAAGAATAATATCATTATTGTATAAATAATTCTTTTGTAATGCAGTAAAATGTGGGGAATATGAAGCAGCCTCAGACTCTTTTACCCAAGCTCTGGAGTTGGCAGAGAACCAGAATGATAAAACTGCTCAAAGTGCAATAAAGAAAGCTTTAGAAGAGGTATGCTACCAAGAGCATTTCCACATTAAAAAAATACAATGCTGTTACTAAAGTTGCTTTGACCTAACTGGCAGTTAAATTATCTTGTTAATGCTGCTGAAAAAATGGATTCTTATCAACTACTTAAGTAATGTGAAGGGAGTAATGGTTGTCATTATTAAATAATTGCAGAAGATAATTTTGAGCTGTTTTTCATTTATTGGGAGAAATTCGAATAACACTAAGTACACCTATAGTGTCATTGAGGTGTGTAGCAGCTACTAGCTAGAAAAGGAAAGCAGCCTATAGGTTATAATAGATCATACAGGTAAGGTGAATGAGCAAATCCAATTAGCAGTGAAAAATGCAAAGGCAACGTTAGGTATGATTAAAAGAAATTTTAAACATAGGAGCAAGAAAGTGTTAGTCAAACTGTATAAAACATTAGTTAGACCTAGATTGGAGTATTGTGTTCAGGTGTGAATCCTTATCATAGAGAGGATATAAACATGCCGGAAAGAGTACAACTAAGCACGACAGAACTGATAGTGGGATTCCGGAATTACAGTTACGAGGAAAGAATTCAAGGAGATTTAATACAGGTTTATAAGATAATCAAGGAAAATAATAAATTAGACTATAACAAGTTTTTCAAAGTACAATTGGCTACAAGGGCAAGAGGGCACAACTACAAATTAATTAAAGAAAGGCCCATATTAGATATTAGGAAATATTTGTTTAGTCAAAGAGTGGCAAATGCTTGAAATGCATTGCCACTGAAAATAGTGGGACAGGGTCAGTTAATACATTCAAGAATAAACTGCATGTGCATAGTTTTTAAAAATCAAGTGGAGTAGAAGAAACTGGTTGTATACAAACTCTGCAGAGTCTTCTAAACGGTATAAAAAAGTTAAGTTAAGTTGCTTGACAGAAAGATTAAACTGCATCAATTTATGTTTGAATAAATATAATTCTTTTCTCTTCTGCAAACTTTTCTGATGAAATCTTTACAAATTGTTATGAGTGATAGGTTTGTAATTTATAAATAAGACTGCAATATCAGCATGATTTAATGATTTTGTTCCTGTCGCAAATTGTGAATTACAATTTGTTCCAACATATTGCCATTCAGGTCAATGGTCGAGTAGTGAAGGAAAGTCGTCCCGAAGAAAAGGAAGAAAACCAAGGCAGTCATAATGATGAAAACAAGCATCAAAATGATTCAGATGGGGACAGAAAGTCACCAGGAAGAGATGACAGCCCAACAGGTACAATATTGTAGTAAAATTAATTTATAAATCAAACTTTTTTTACATTTGCTTTATTATATTTTTAAAAGTTCCTTTTTTGGTTCCTGTACTTTGCTCCATTCATTTAGATGCAATCTATCTTAGGGTGGATGTGTATAGTTATTTTTAGATCTAGTGAATGTAAAAGAATCTGGATGTATACTAATTGCAAAGTTTTCTAACCAGTACAAAGATGTTAAGTTAAAAGGTATTGTGTTATTATTATTATTATTATGTATTGGTTGGGCTGTTATTGATATCATGTTATGTAAATGCCGACAGAGTTCCTATAAAAAATTGGAAGATAAGAAAATGAGACATTCACGGCAAAAAGTTTATGATTTATGAGTATTTGATGCAATAATTTGTATTATTCTATTTTACTTTGTGCTTGTTTTATTCACAGACAACAAACATGGGACAGGTAAGTTTATATTATACAGAAAAGCTCCATAAGTCTAGTTCATATATGTTAGTTCAGTTATTTTATCTTTTTTTTTTTGTTGTTGTTGCTGTCAATCAATTATATCAAATCCTGCAGTATGACTAAATACAAATGGTGATTGAAAACAAAGAGAAAGAAAAAAGGATAAGATACACATGAATACACTCGCAGACAAAATCATTGTTCTGATATGGCTTGGCTTGGCTTCGTTCTGAATCTCCCGCTACCAAACTCTAAAAGGGCTTAAGTAGCAGAATGTAGTCCAGAGAACGGAATGCGTTGTGTCGTAGTTTACAGCTTGACTGTGATATTTGCACCTTTCGGTCCAACACATCCGACTTCAGCAAGCATTTTTTGAGTACCAGGTTAGCATTCCCTCTTCGATCACCTTTCCGTAGCCAGTCTGCCCTGCTGCAGCCTGTTATCCAGGATCACCGCGTGGAGGTGTAGAAGGGTCTTGGCAGCTCTGTTTCACTGTCCCTGATGCTAGCAGTCAGCTATGGGTCGCTGACCACTGCAGCTCATGAGCTGCTCAGCATCTTGATCCCGTTCTGATAAAGAGGACTAGAAAGACAGAAATGCGCAAAGAATGCATCTAACTAAACTAAACTACAGAGCCAATAATTTATAATCAATGCAAATCCATGATAAGCAATTGACATGAGATAAAATATCTAAAAAAGGTATAACATGAAAGTCCAAAAGTTAATGAGAATATATGTATATACTATAATATATATAAATGTATAAATCAGTTCAGTTCATCCCTATATATATATATATATATATATATATATATATATATTCTCTTTGTAATTTATACAGGGTGTATGCTGTAGTATACATATATTCTCATAAACTTTTGGACTTTCATGTTATACCTTTTTTAGATATTTTATCTCATGTCAATTGCTTATCATGGATTTGCATTGATTATATATATTTTCTTTGTGATTGATAAAGCATATACTGTAGTGTATATATTTTTTCCATGTTGGATATAACAGTAGATTTAACTGAATAATGTGTGTCATCTATACAAATTATCACGTCATTGAATGAAACAGCAATGCCATGTATGGTATAGATTTACTTTTCTATTTCGCCCCTTGAGAAGCATAAGACCACCACTGTAGATGTCTTCGTAAAGGATGCCTGCAACACAGCGCTTTGTGTGCTCCCACAATAGTTATGTTGTAGATAAGGTTTATAGTTTCATGCACAACTCTATTTAGTTCATTTGTTAGGACGTGCATGGAGCAGATTATGGTATATATAGACAGAATTAAATGGTTTGGACATCTGAAATTATTGTTGATGGATTTGATTGTGTTACCAAAGCACTAATGAGTCATATATTGAAAGTAGATATGATCATGCAGATGGCACATGAAAGCAAATTGCACCTCCTTATGTCTTATGTCTAGCAGCATAAGTGAAGAGATGGAACAATGATGATTGTATCATGTGTATTTTCAATTCCAATCCTTATTAGCCATCATCATTAGTCACAAACATTAGCCATTATAATGACTGTCATTCTTCATCATAAACTTTGTCTCTATTTTTAATCATGACAGATAAAACAGATGAGGATGAGGAAAATATCAAGAACAATGAAAGCCATGTTTAATATTTTACAACTGAGGCTCAACCTTCTTCATGTCAAATCACTTTTCTTTAGTCACAATGTGCAACAGCGTTCATTGTTTACCATAATTCTGAGATTTGATTAACATTATGTAAAGTTTTTGTTTGAATGTAAGTTCTAGTGATTTTTATACTACCACATTTTGATAAGCCAGTCTCAGACATTAGATTCTTAGTACAATGGCTTGACTACTGCGTTGATCCTTTCCAGTTCTGCCTAGTTTTCAAATGAATGTCTTACACTGAGTCAAACTTGTTTTCAATGTCCATGTGTAAGATACATAATAATTAGCCTAATCAAATAATAAGTAATTTCTCAGCTTGGGTTGCACTATTCTATCACACAAGACGTCATTAGTTTAAAACTTTTCCAAAGACATATATACTGATGAAACGGAAAATGCACTACATTAAAGGGAAGCTGCAAAAGCACTGGAATTTCTTGCATATTTAAGATTATTCTAAAAACTACTGTTATATCTAAGCAGCATAGCGAAACGTAGATTTCAGTCAAATTGAAGTATAGATTTAAATAGAATCCAATTTTTTGCATGCCATCAATCCACATCGTATAGCACTGTAAAGGATTATAGGACATAGCTGTCTATGTTTGTAAAAAAATGTGTCTTAGATTGGAGGAATTACTAAAAAATCGTTGTGCCATTTTTAGTGAAGCTTTCTTCTCCCTTGTTTATTTGCAAATGATAGCAAGTTTTCCAAGCATACACTTGGATGTCTGGCTCAGGCTTCTTTCATCATCATACAGTTTATCTCCAATTGGGTTGGAGATGGTCATACTGTCACTATGCTCATCTCATGGAGTCTACTGATTCAAAGATCAAGTTTTACTGTATCTTTGTCCTGCTGACATGGGCACATGTCTGAGTCTTCTCTGCCATTTATCTGTATAGTTAAAGAATAGTGGAAATTCAGCAGAATTAACCGCTGGTTGGAAATGGAGTTTTTGAAGACTCCATTGTACTAAGCCACAGCCTATGAGAGGTGGGGTGGCCAGTGCCCTTCCTTGCTGTTTTTACTTTCTTAAACTCATGCATCAGGTACCCATTTACAGCTGGGTTGACTGGAGAAGCATTTCTTGATTAAAATCACAACCCAGATTTGTTTAGTCTCCAGACGCAATTCCAAATGAAGCACGCTGTTTGGACAGACAATTGCTGACCCTCTTGTATAGCTGTAGTTTATTGTTATCCTTGTTTTTATTTCTTCATCAAATGATGCCTTGTCTTCAGTTTGGATTTTGCTTTTGCTATCTTTCGGGTGGTTGCTCTACTGTCCCATTTCAATATATAAGGTAGCTTCCAGCGGCCAAGAATCCACTGTTCAGTTAAATAATTGTAACTTTCTATAGTTGTATAAGTTTTCTGTAAATTGTATAGTTATATTAAATGTTTAATATAGCTTTATTAAATTTCTTGAACCCATTTTAATATTAACATGAACAAATATTTTACTACTAACACACAAAATGAAAAAGGCCTCAAGAATCACTTTTATTTGGTCTATAATTTCTGTAGTTTACCTGGGCCCAATTTTTAACTACATCAAAATACTGAGAGAAAAACTGCATACCTGGATCAGTGTTCACAACAAAGTTTATTATACCTGCCAAGACATTTTTGGTATAGCAAATGTTATTAGATGATCATTATAAAGTTAATCAGTGAAATACAATAAAATGTGATCTTTAAATCACTAAAAGTGTTCTGAACTCTTCAGTTGTAAAGTTTGATCAAAATTTCACCAACATTTAGCGCTGCCACAGATATTTGACAACATAATAAAGAGAATTTATGGAAACTAAAAATATACATTTAATAAACATAAATCCACCTTAATTACAAGTTTTTATCAGTAGCATCCATTATTTAAACAGCCTGAAATTGATGGGATGAACTAAATAAAAAGTCAAATTTGAGCAGCAACAAAAGTATACAAAACAAATTAAATGAATGGGTAAAGATAGCTTACAATAATAAGATGGATGGGCAACATAGAAATGGGAATAGAAAAATGCAATAATTGCTTGTAACATAATGAAGAAAAATTGTGTAGCAAAGAGTATGAAAGGGTCAAAGAATTGAAGAAGTCTTTTGTTAAAAATGTCATTACCAAGGTGTCACAATTTATTCAGATTAATCTGTATTTATTTACTGTTCTAGTTGGCATGTTAATTGAAATTAGTATAACATTAAAATGAAGCTTTCAACTTATTATTTAATTTGTTTTTTTTTATTCTAAGAATTTTTTCTCTATATGCAATGATGATTATTCTTGTGCAAGTTTCAGGGTTGTAAGCAATAATTTATGTGTTAGGTCAAGTCAGGTCATCCCATAACCGGTGGGGCACACATGAAGACATCATCACACCCACGCCACCCTTCTTTGTTAGCGGCCACTGCCTGTGCCTCTTCTGGTCGGAGATTGGTCCATTCTTTTATATTGTCCTTCCACCTTGTTTTGGCCAGCCTCTTCATCGTCTGCCTTGTACCTTTTCGCGGAGGATCGTATTTGCAAGACCATTTGATCTCGATATGTGACCCTACCAAGCGAGTTTCCTTCTTTTGACAGATGCCTTCAAAAGATCCTATTGCTGTTGTAATTATATCTCGTATTTCCTCATTTGTAACTCGATCTTTGTACGTAACATTTAAAAGTCTTCGGAACCATCTCATCTCCAAGGCCTGCATCTTTCGCTGAAGGTCAGCTGTAACTGTCTATGTCTCACACGCATAGAGGAATATTGACAGGACCAGTGTACGCATTAATCTGATTTTCGTGCATAGTGCTAACCGTTTATCTTGCCAGATTTTGTTAAGCCATGCAATGGGAAAAAAACATGAAAAAAAACTAGTAAAAGTTGATTAAGGTTGAGCTTAATCAAAATTTAAAAAATGGGTATGGTCAGATACCGCACCGAGACGAGAACACAAACAAAACCTACGTTACGACCAATAGGCCTTCATCAGGGACAACAACACTGAACTAACAAATCAACATATAAGAAAAAATGGTCAACTCATCTGTTTCAGGTGGGAGACGCTTTCTGTCTAAGCGACCTGTCGTGCCAAGTACTCGATAGAAACTGAAATAGGAGCGGTCAAACAAAAAGTGGCGGAATATGCCTGATAAGCCAAGCGTGGCCAAATAGTGGTCCAGATAGGAGAACAATGAGAAGGCAATATAAGCCGGGAGGGCGTGATATAGATATAAGAGAGGGGGGAAGAGAACTGATGGAAGAATGGGGGAGGCGGGGGGGGGGAAAAGAAGACAAATAGATGGGGGCCAGTGTGAGGGTTTAAGAAAAAGTATGGAAGATATTTATACCATGTGGTTGGAGACATCCCATACTAGAGATAAGTCTGTTCTCAAGGGCGAATCGATGACGATCGTCAGAGAAGCACGAAACTAGACCAGTGACACTGACGTCAGCCATACCCCGGTGCTCAGGACCATTGAAGTGGCTGGCAATTGGGGAACCAGTGCGGTTGCGGATGTCGTTGAGGTGTTGGCGGAAACGCTCCCGTAGTTCCATACCAGTTTCCCCAATGTAAGTCATACCACACTGGCGGCAGATGATGGAATAGATGAGGTTACGAGATTTGCATGTGAACCCCTCTTTGATGAAGAATTCAGCCTTAGGAAAGGTAATGGAGCGAGAAAGGATGACATGAGGGCAGGTAACACAGCCACGTGAATTTTTGCACGGCCTGGTGCCTGGGAGGCTATGAGGGCTGGTGTGTAGGCGATGCCATGCAAGCACCGCTATTGTCTGTGCTATTCTGGCCAACACCTCACATTTTGATGCTTCATCACTGACAATCGAACCAAGATATTTAAAGCAGTCAATCACTTTGAGTTCCTGGCCCTTAGCTTTTATCCTACTGTTGAAGTCCTCAACGTTGTTGGTCATTAATTTTGTCTTTCCAGCATTTATCTCCATACCATAGTCAAGAGCTGTTTCATCGAGCCTTCTGACCCATTCCTGACTAAAAAATATTTTTAAATATCTAATCTGGACCTTTCTTTAGTTAATTTGTAGCTATGCCCTCTTCTTCTTGTAGGTGGTAGTATTTTGAAAAACCAGTTATAGTCTAATTTATTCGTTCCTTTGATTATCTTATAAACCTGTATTAAGTTATCTTGAATTCTTCTCTTTTCTAGACACTGTAATCCGGTTTTTGAGAGTCTCTCCTTATAATTGTAATTCTGGAATTCCACTATTAGATTTGTTGTTCTTTTTTTGAATCCTTTCCAGCATGTTTATTTCTCCTCTACAATAAGGACTCGACACCTGTACACAGTACTCCAATCTAGGTCTAAATAATGCTTTACACAGTTTGACTATCACTTCCTTGCTCCTATGTTTAATATTTCTTTTTATCGTACTTAACATTGCATTTACCTTTTTCACTGCTCCCTGGACTTGCTCACTCACTTTACCTGTATAATCTATTATAACCCCTAGGTCCCTTTCCTTTTATATCTTTCTAATATTGTTCTATATCATTCTATATTGTTGCTAAAGTGTTGGCGAGTACACAGTTCGAGTAAATGTATCAACTATGAATAATGTCATGATAATGCTGATAGTAATAGATGTTGATGGTGTTGACAAAACACTTGTACAATAATTGCTCAAATTAAACAGTTTATTATAAAGACTGATGATTAACAAATTTCTACTGATAAAACAATGCATCAAGTTGTGAATGTGACTGTCTATTGCTGCTTATAAGAAATGACTTGAAAGTTGAAATTAATATATCTTGGTGTGTAGCTGTTGTCCAACATTGAGCATTGGTCATCTTCATCATTATGCACATGATGATGGCACATTTTGGAAGGCAAGAATCTAGGAGGCACTGCAAAAGTTAGTAAAAATATATTACACAGAAAGTTTGTATTATTTAGCCATTTACACTTAGCCTTGAAATAGGAAATATTTATTCATCATAACAGTGTTACCAGTACTAAACTTGAACTTTAACAAAAACTCTAGAGAGAAAGATCACAACATTTGAGATGAAATGCCTCCGGAAAATAATCAACGTAACTAGAGAGACAGAATGCGCAATGAAGATGTTATAAGAATAGTTGAGCAAGAACCTTCTCTGAATATATTGATGAAGCGAGAATCAATTTCTGAACACCTAATAAGAATGCATCCTGACCAACTACCCCTGTGCATCTATAACGCATGACGTTCAGGTTTTCACAACCGTGGCAGACCGAGAACTAGATGAATAGGAAATGTTGCGAATATTCTAAATCGTCATAGGATGATGACCACTTCAGTGACACATCTAGCCCTGGACAGAAAACTACGCGCCTCATGGCACAAGTGGATAAGACAAGACAGAGAGATAGATACCGCTTTCTCTTGTACATTCATCAAACCTTTACAAAAGAGATATGTTCCTCTAATATAATAATAATAACATTAATTGGCCTCTAATATAATAACGCTGAATGTTTGTTTAGGTAATGTGTCCGCCTCGTTACAAGCCTACACAACAAACTCTTCCTTCACCTGTTAAAAGCATACAGAAGCTCTTGCTTGACCTGTTGAAAGCCTACACCAGCTCTTGCTTCACCTGTTGAAAGTCTACACAACAAGCTCTTCCTTCGCCTGTTGAAAGTCTATACAACAAGTTCCTGCTTCACCTGTTAAAAGTCTACACAACAAGCTCTTCCTTCACCTGTTGAAAGTCTATACAATAAGCTCTTCCTTCACCTGTTGAAAGTCTACACAACAAGTTCTTCCTTCACCTGTTGAAAGTCTACACAACAAGCTCTTCCTTCGCCTGTTGAAAGTCTATACAACAAGTTCCTGCTTCACCTGTTAAAAGTCTACACAACAAGCTCTTCCTTCACCTGTTGAAAGTCTATACAACAAGCTCTTGCTTCACCTGTTAAAAGTCTACACAACAAGCTGTTCACCCGTTGAAAGCCTATACAATAAGCTCTTCCTTCACCTGTTGAAAGTCTACACAACAAGCTCTTCCTTCACCTGTTGAAAGTCTATACAACAAGTTCTTGCTTCACCTGTTAAAAGTCTACACAACAAGCTCTTTCTTCACCTGTTGAAAGTCTATACAACAAGCTCTTGCTTCACCTGTTAAAAGTCTACACAACAAGCTCTTCCTTCACCTGTTGAAAGTCTATACAACAAGTTCTTGCTTCACCTGTTAAAAGTCTACACAACAAGCTCTTTCTTCACCTGTTGAAAGTCTATACAACAAGCTCTTGCTTCACATGTTAAAAGTCTACACAACAAGCTCTTCCTTCACCTGTTGAAAGTCTACACAACAAGCTCTTCCTTCACCTGTTGAAAGTCTATACAATAAGCTCTTCCTTCACCTGTTGAAAGTCTACACAACAAGTTCTTCCTTCACCTGTTGAAAGTCTATACAACAAGCTCTTGCTTCACCTGTTAAAAGTCTACAGAAGCTTTTGCTTCACCTGTTGAAAGCCTACACAAGCTCTTGCTTCACCTGTTGAAAGTCTACACAACAAGCTCTTCACCTGTTGAAAGTCTACACAACAAGCTCTTCCTTCACCTGTTAAAAGCCTACACAACAAGCTCTTCCTTCACCTGTTGAAAGTCTATACAAAAAGCTCTTGCTTCACCTGTTAAAAGCTACAGATGCTTTTGCTTCACCTGTTAAAAGCCTACAGAAGCTTTTCCTCCACCTGTTAAAAGCCTACACAACAAGCTTTTGCTTCACCTGTTAAAAGCCTAAACAACAAGCTCTTGCTTCACCTGTTGAAAGCCCACACAAGCTCTTGCTTAACCTGTTAAAAGCCTACAGAAGCTATTCCTTCACCTGTTGAAAGCCTACACAACAAGCTCTTCACCTGTTGATAGCCTACACAACAAGCTCTTCACCTGTTAAAAGCCTACACAACAAACTCTTCCTGCACCTGTTGAAAGCCTACACAACAAGCTCTTCCTGCACCTGTTGAAAGCCTACACAACAAGCTCTTCCTGCACCTGTTGAAAGCCTACACAACAAGCTCTTCCTGCACCTGTTGAAAGCCTACACAACAAGCTCTTCCTGCACCTGTTGAAAGCCTACACAACAAACTCTTCCTGCACCTGTTGAAAGCCTACACAACAAGCTCTTCACCTGTTGATAGCCTACACAACAAGCTCTTCACCTGTTGAAAGCCTACACAACAAACTCTTCCTGCACCTGTTGAAAGCCTACACAACAAGCTCTTCACCTGTTGAAAGCCTACACAACAAGCTCTTCCTGCACCTGTTGAAAGCCTACACAACAAGCTCTTCCTCCACCCGTTGAAAGCCTACACAATAACCTTTTCACCTGTTTAAAGCCTACACAACAAGCTCTTCTTCCACCTGTTGAAAGCCTACACAACAAGCTCTTGCTTCACCTGTTGAAAGCCCACACAAGCTCTTGCTTCACCTGTTGAAAGCCTACACAAGCTCTTCCTCCACCTGTTGAAGGTCTATACAAAAAGTTCTTTCTCCACCTGTTAAGAGGATATACAGGAAGCTCTTTCTCCTTAAACAATAGTTTGACCTTTTCCCAAATAATCACTTCACTGACACAATCACCTGTCATTTATTTTTCATTAATTATTATCCAGACTAATGGAACAGCTTAACCTAGAGATTCTTCTTCTTCTTCTTCTTCGTTCGTTCTCAATCTCCAGCTACCAAACCCTGAAAGAGCTTAAGTAGCATAATGTAGTTCAGAAAACGGAATGTATTGTGTCACAGTTTTCAGCTTGGCTGCGATATTTGCACCTTTCGGTCCAACACATCCGACTTCAGCAAGCATTTTTTGAGTACCGGGTTAGCATTCCCTTTTCAATCCCTTCTCCTTAGCCAGTCTGCACTGATGCAGCCTGTTATCCAGGATCACAGCGTGGAGGTGTAGAAGGGTATTGGCAGCTATGGTTCGCTGGCCCTGACGCTAATAGTCAGCTATGGGTCGTTGACCACTGCAGCTCATGCGCTGCTCAGCATCTTGATCCCAACCTAGAGATTAAATTTGTATTGTACTAATCGTTGATAAGACCATACCATTTGGATCTCCTACACACTTTTTCAACTTTCTCACTTGAAATTATTTATTT
The DNA here is from genome assembly GCA_036924085.1 of Ariolimax columbianus. Lineage (NCBI taxonomy): Eukaryota > Metazoa > Mollusca > Gastropoda > Stylommatophora > Arionidae > Ariolimax > Ariolimax columbianus. The sequence continues at coordinate 34,369,922 of JAVGWX010000003.1, read as the reverse complement.
CTTAATGTTTAGGTAAATTAGCTTTCTCACTCTATTTTGTCAGCTCATGACTAGAATTATATATCAGGATAATTGAAAATATATTTTCACTGCTAAAGACACAAATAAGCAAATAACTGAACAACAAAGCTGATACAGACAATTCCTGAAAGTCACAGTATCAAGAGATAGCACAAATTGATGCAGGCCACAGAGATGAAACCGGGAGGAACCTGCCCCCGGACATCATTTACCATACACAACGTGGAAGTTGCTGAACATACTCCGAACTGGTGTATCACAGTAAAGAGGAAGATGAAACGATGGGGATACACAGATGATGACAGATGTGACTGTGGCGCAATTCAGGACCCAGACACCTGATAACTTACCCCAACCTCCAGAAAACATACAATAGATGTGACATGCTGGAGGCAAATAACAAGGCAATCCATATCACTGAATACTGGACGCGTGAAGTATAACATGGTGCTTGGACACGGGAAGTAAGTAAGTACTAAATAACACTGATAACTGAACACTGAACTTTACAAATGATAATAAAAACTAGAAGTCCCGGGCACATCAACACATCATTTGCAAGTGTACACTACAGATGCCGAAGGTATTTTCCAACCCTATTTATTGCAGCTTCTGTGCCCACATTTTATTTTACAACTATTCATTGCAGTAGTTTTTGTTGTAACATTGTCCGTTTTAGCATACCTCACTATTTATATATGTATATATTTATTTTTAAATTGTCAGTCTTAGCAAACATCACTGTATATAATATATTTATTTAAAAAAAACAAATTATTTTTACAAATATTTATTTGATTAATAAAAATTTGTTTAATGATGGGTGCTAAAGTCTTGCCCTGGGGGAGGCACCTACCTCCTACCAGGCGCGTCAGCAGGGTTGCGGATTGCTGAAAGGCCTCCTAATTTGGAGGTTAGCTGCGAATAAATTAGTAGCCGTGGACAAAAACGGGTCGGCAGGCATGGAGGCTGTAAGTAGGCAGCCCCTCCACCATGCAAAGACACAACAGGCTAATCACCTGTTTGTCTTAAAACAACGATTACAAGTCTAAACACAGGGAAAACCGGACTGACCTCAACGGCGACGAACAGGCGAGAAATAAGAACCACGATTTACGGAACATGGAATGTACGAAGTATAAACGGAAAAGAACAAGAACTAATAGAGGAGATAAAGAGAGCAAAATTGACAGTCCTGGCACTTACACAAACAAAGAAAAAGGGACAGGGCGTTCTGGACCATGATGGCAACATGCTATACTACAGCGGAGTTCCCATGAGTGAACGAGCCAGGACAGGGGTTGGTTGTATAGTGAATGGTAACAGCAAAGCAAACATTAAAGGATGGAAGTTCATTTCAGAACGACTGATGGTTCTAAGTCTACAAGAGGAGGATAGTCAAATGGATATCGTCACTGTGTATGCACCAAACGAAGATGAGAGCACTGACATAAAAGATGAATTTTATGAGCTCCTTCAAAGGACCATTGACGATTGCCATAATGAAATACTTCTCCTTGGAGACTTCAACGCAAGAGTTGGAAACGACTATTCTAGATGGGATGGAGTGATCGGTAGGTATGGAGAAGATGTCTTAAATGACAATGGAAAACGACTGCTCAGATTCTGCAGAGAACAAAACCTTGTTATTACAAAAACAAGGTTTCCACACAAGCGTATCCATGCCTACACAAGATGTGAGCCGGCAAGAAATGAAAGATCCATAATTGACTATGCAATAGTGAGGAAAACTGATTTCAAGTATGTAAAGGATGCTAGAGTGTTCAGAGGACCAGAGATAGGAAGCGACCACTACCTAGTTAAAATAAAGAGAGAAATTGAAAAACACTATCCAGCTAGGCAACACCCATCAGCAAGCACGAAACAAAATACACAAGGAGAAAATAAACTTAAGGCTTACAAACTACGAGAACCAGATGTTAAAAGGAGATACCAAGGGCTCATAACAACAGCAATAGAAAGGATAGAGGAATCTGAAGAAGATATGGAAATGCTTTGGGTAAAATTCAAAGACATCCTCAAAGAGGCTGCAGCAGAGGCATGCGGTCAAACCAAAGAAGGGTGGAAGAGAAAAAGTACACCATGGTGGACAGAAGAAGTGAAAATAATAATTCGAGAAAAGAAAAAGGCATGGAAGCAATACCTAGGTGCTAGGAATACAGAAGAACAAACAAAGAAATGTAAAGAATATGTAAATTTTAGAACAGAAGCAAAGAAGACTGTACTCAAGGCCAAACAGAAATCCTGGGAAAAATTTGGAGAGAAACTGGAAAATAATGCTGGAGAAAACCAGAAACTGTTCTACAAGACCTTAAAGAACATGAGGAAGGAAAGGGAATGCCCCCTGAAATTTGTTAAAGATAAACAAGGTGCGCTGTTGACTGCCCCAGAAGAGGTAATAAACAGATGGAAAGAATATTTCTCAGATCTCCTTAGAGTGGAGGAAAACCAAGCTCTGGAAGTAACAGTCCCAATTCAAGAAGAGGGAGCCATGGAGGGAAACGATAATATCACAATGGAAGAACTAAAGGCAGCATTGGAGAAAATTAAGATTGGTAAAGCAGCAGGACATGATGGTATAACACCAGAAATGGTTAAATACATGGGAGCGGCAGGAGAGATGCTATTCATGAAGATTCTCAAGGCAGCTTGGCGCCACAAGAAGATATCAAGAGACTGGCAGTTTGTAATAATAATACCAATATTTAAAAAGGGCGACAATCGTCAATGTGAAAATCACAGAGGTATTTCCCTTCTTAGTGTCCCCGGGAAAGTCTACTCTAGGATTCTAGAACGGCGATTAAGAGGTCTAGCAGAGCAAAATATGGATGAAAGTCAATGTGGGTTTAGGGCAAACAGAAGTACTCAAGACCTTATCTTTACACTCAGACAGCTAAGTGAAAAGGCTCTTGAATATAATAAAGAGATGCATCTCTGCTTTTTGGATTTGGAGAAAGCATTTGATAAAGTTCCTTGGGACAAACTCTGGGAGTGCCTGACAAGGAAGAACATCCCAGGACCCCTGATCTCTGCCATACAGAGTTTCTATAAAACATGCAGAAATTATGTGCGGACATCAAATCAAAAGTCAGGAGAATTCAAGACCACTAGCGGAGTAAGACAGGGGGACATTCTATCACTGTACCTTTTCATACTCCTCATGGATGAAGTCATCAAAGCCTGCAAGGAACGGACAAAAAAGTATGAAGTAGGGTACTGGAAGATGAGACCAAGTTACATATCTGAACTTGCATTTGCAGACGATGTGGCCCTGATCACGAAAACCGAGAAGAAGAGTTGAAGAAGAGAGAAATGCACATCAGCAACTCCAAAACAAAAACCATGGTGATCGCCAGAGATGAAAAGAGACATCAGATAACCCTGGGAACACGAGCACTAGAGCAGGTCAGCAACTTTAAATATCTAGGAGTGGTAATAGACAGCAGGGGAGGAATCAAAGAGGAGTTAACTGCACGAAGGGCAGCAGCAGGTAGACTGTTCCATGAAATAAACAGAGGTTTCCTCAGTAGAAGAGAAATAAGCAGGAAAACAAAGATGGATGTATACTGCTCGACCTATGTGCCTGTTCTGACATATGGATGTGAGTCATGGGCAATGACTACAGCCCAAGAAATGAAATTACAAACTTCAGAAATGAGGTACCTAAGAAAGGCGGTTCAGGTGACGAAAAGGGACAAGATCCGTAACCAGACAATACGGAGCAATCTTGAAGTTCAACCCCTGCAGACACGAGTGAGGCAGTCCCAACTACAGTGGTTTGGCCATGTCTGTAGAATGGAAGAAGATCGGATACCAAAGCGATCATGGGAGATCAAAAGTCAAGGACGCAGACCCCAAGGACGTCCCAAAGTACGTTGGGAAGACAACATACGACAGTCCCTAAGTGATAGAGGGCTGGATTGGAAAGAGGCCAGCAAAAAGACGGCGGATAGAGCAGTGTGGCGTTCTCTTTGGCAAACCTCTACACCTCACGGTAGAAGAGGAGTGACTAAGTAAGTAAGTAAGGCTAAAGTCTTGATAAAAGAAAAACTTACAGTACTGAAGTGGTCTGTAATCAATTCTCATGTCTGATGCAGCTCCTCTTGTTCCGTTTGCTCCTTGAGGAGTAGGTAGAGCCATATGGTGCATTGTCAAATGTCGTTCAAGTGTAGAGTGCAGAGGGATAGTTCCTATTATAATTTCTATTGGAACTGTCAGTTCGAAAGCTGGACTCACAGGAAAGACACGAAGCTGTTAATAAAATAGGACTGCTGTACTTTAGTTGAAAAAGAGCAAATTTATGGTGGTATGTAATGGTGGAAAGTAAAATTAGCAAATATTATAATGTGAAGTCAAGCTTTACTAAAAACAAATACATAAATGTTAGGCAAGACTCAACCTTTTCACTTATTTATTGTTATTTATTAATAGCTCAGTTATATGATTCCTTTAATCCTTTAATGCTTACCTTCTCTTGATCTGATTCAGATGTATTTTAATTGTCCACATGAGCCAAGTCAAGTTTTCATATAATTAATTGATTTGTTTTTATGATCCATAAATGTCATTTATTTCCTTGACAAAGGCTGGTTGAATGAAAAAAATGTATTATATTCTTTGAACGTAGGAGATTGAGAAAGCGATATTAAGTCTGGTTTCTATTGACTCATCACTCCATTACAGATTCTAGAATTGGTCTGACATTAAGTAGTAAATAACAGAAGCACTGCTATACGTGCCAACTTTCCCAGGGGAAAGCCCGTACAACAAAAACACAAAGAATTGGGTGGAAAGCCCTACATTAACAAAGTTCAATCCTGTAAATTATTCTGTTGGGAGATGAAACGGGCATGTCAGTGATAAAACGGTAAGCATAAATAAATGAATCTAATAAAGTAACTTGAATGCAATCAATAAAGCATACATATTTAATAGAATCTCAACAATTATTTGTTGATTTCTTGACATTTGTAATCTAAGCTGTTAACAGCACAATTGGCTGTTTTCTGTAGTGAAACAAGCTCCATGACTATTGTAAATCAATGTAAGAAAAGTTTTATCAGAAAATGCATTTTGTATTGATTAATTGTTTTAGGGGACCCCTACGGATAAATTTAGAACTAAGAGTGATCAGGGTCAGGTGAAATATACTGATTAAGACCCTCACCTCACATCTTCTTTCATGCTCCTGGAAACAGGCTGTGTCACAGCAGTCTGACCAACAAGGTGGGGACTGACAAATAATCCCTATAGCGGTAAGCTTACTGAGGGGACTTGCATTGCATAAGAGCCATGAGGGCAATCTTTTGAAGTACACTTAGTGGTATAAGAAGAGCCACTGTATTCCACTACAAAAAATGTCAAGAGTTAATACTCAGCAATTCAGCACAAGTACAAGGGGCGTTTAAAGTCAACCCAAAAATTTTTGTTTTGCAAGGAAAAACATTTTTTTTTAAGTAGTAAAAATACCATTTCTATTTCTATTTAAGCTCCTGCAATATTTATGCACTTATCCCAGTGTTTAAGTAATGCTTGAAAAGCTTCAGCGTAGAAAGATTTGTCCGTATGTCTGAACCAATCCAGCATAGCCTGTTTCACTTCGTCATCAGTGCTAAAATGCTGACCTCCCAGGAATTCTTTTAGGGGCCCAAACATGTGGGCATTGCTTGGAGCAAGGTGTGGGTTGTAAGGTAGATGTGGCAATACCTCCCAGCCAAGTTGCTGCAGATGGCACATAGTGCGGTCAGCTGTAATAAGTCGAGCGTTATCTTGCAGGAGCAGGACGTCCTTTGTGATCAAACCAGGCCGTTTTTATGCAGATGATTATGCACATCACTCAAAATGCATGTGCACTGTTCACTGATAGTGGCACATGGGGTAGAAAAATGTCTGCAGGTTTCACACCTTCTTTCACAATAAATGTCATCACAACACGCTGTTCGATGCAAGCGCTAACAGTGTTATCCGTCATTTTTATGTATCTGTCATGTGATTGGCCCATGGCAAGTCGGCCACCTAGTAGTAATAGGACACAAGTGTCACTAACTAATGATAGTAGTTCCAGCATGCTATCATCCATACAGGAAGAACTAGATAAACAATTCCCAGTTTGATTTGAACGCCCCTCGTACCTTTGAGCAACATTCATGAATTCTTGATTTAAAAAAAAAAAATTATAAAATTGATGCACCTGGAATTTAAAAAAAAAATTATGTTGAGACACATGGGATTTGCCAAAAAACTCTATTTTACTTTGTCTTTAGGTAAAAAATATAAGTAGTAATTGGTGTGCAACCATACACCGATAGAGATGCAAAAAACATACTAGTAATATGAGCAAATTGATAGGGGTAGGCACTGCTCCTAATTTTAGCATATTGCAAAAAGTAACTAAGAAGGATGTGCCTGTGGCTAGCAACTTCGTTACGTAAAATAAATCGCTATAACAAACTATGACTTCTCCAGCACATGAAGTGCTTTGGTATAGGCTTGCTACAAGAGTGAATATGCAATTTACAAAAATAAAAGATGTACATAAATTCATTCCCTGTACAGTAATGCTGTCCATTATTGTAGTTATAGAATGAAACAAGGAATGTCTTGGTTTAATTATGTTAAAGAAAATGCTCTATTTTTTCCATTTCCTAAAATGTTTCACAGTTGAGATTTCACACATTGTTACTGCTAGTATAGGGTAGGAAGACTAACATCTGGTCAGGCAAAATATACTGATCAGACATGTTAGTCAGGGTCAGGCAAAATATACTGGTCTCTGAATCTCACATTGAAATAATATAAATGATTATACTGTTCACCAGTGATCAGTGTGTTAATAAAAGGGTAATTTATTTTCCTATATTCGCAGTAATGGCAATAATGATTCTTCTTTATTCTCTCTAAAAAAATCACGACTGTTCTCTTCATGAGCCTGATCTATTTGAGTATAAGAGAGTCTTGATGTTGCTTTGCTCCTTCCATCGAACTGGCTAACTTTGAGAACAACTATGATGATAATGATGTGACAGTGTAGGTGTAGCTATATATATCTCTAGAGATTTGGCAGAAAAAAGCGTGTAAACACAGGAGACCAACATACATTTTAACATTTTAGTGCATACCTCTAGCGTGTATCTGACATCAATGATGCTGCAGCCTAACAAATATGAAGGGGGCAGTGATGGAAGTGACAAAATATCCCCTTCCCATGAATCACTTTTTCCAGAAGCTAAACTTCCGTGTGTCAGTCTGGCTACTTGATGTGTCACTGAGCGAGTTTTGTAAGGGGCACGAAAAGTGGTTGTCTGTAAAATTAATGAATATATAGCAAAAAATCATTTTAATGATTAAACATTGTCTTTAAACAGTTAGAATATTCATAGATACATAACAAATCATTTTGATTCCCAAACATTGTCCTGTCTTTTAGATCAAATTAACAAAGATAGAAGAACTAATAATTTGAATAAGCAACCTAGTCGTTACTCAGAAAATTCACACAGATAAAATAACAAGTGCTTTTCTTAATTTAAAAAATAAAATGCCTATCACAAGTGATGATGACGTCAGTGTCAGGATAGAGAGATTTTTGTGGATCATCTGAAGTCTGACACTGCGTCTTGAACTTTAATTAGATTTAAGTGAGGAATATTTGCATAATTGTCAACTATACTCTCTCATTCTGATCTACCTTGGTCCAATGGCAAAACGTGTTAGTTCAGATGACTGGAGATAGCACAAGGCTAGGCACATGATCTCATCTCTCTTAAGACCAGAGGTAACTTGAAACTTACAGGATTCGAACACCAACCATTTTATGCTTTCATTCATTTCTTAAGAAGTTAAACCATACCTTTCAGCTGTAGCAGGCACCACGGGTAGTTTTAAAAAGCAAACACAGTCACTAGTCAGAACATCCACAGGGGTAAAATAACAGATCAATCAATCAAAACCCATCGCCGCTCTCAGTGCATAGACAATTGACCACGTCTTGCCAGCATACACAGTCTTTGGCTGTTCTTTCTGCCTCTCTCCAGTTATAGTTACAGTTACAGCTGATCTTCAGCGAAGGATACAGGTCTTGGGGATGAGATGTTTCTGAAGACTTTTAAAAGTCATATACAAAGATCGAGTTACAAATGAGGAAATACGAGATAGAATTACAACAGCAATAAGGCCTTTTGAAGACCTCTTGGCAACTGTCAAAAGAAGAAAACTCGCTTGGTAAGGTCACATATCGAGATCAAATGGTCCTGCAAATACGATCCTCCACGGAAAGGTGCAAGGTAGGCGACGAAGAGACCAGCCCAAAAAAAGGTGGGAGGACAACATAAAAGAATGGACCAATCTCCGACCAGAAGAGGCACAGGCAGTGGGCACTGACAGAGAAAGGTGGCGTGGGCTGTGAGGATGTCTTTATGTGTGCCCCAATGACCTCACCGGTTACGGGATGACTTGACCTGGCCTGACCAATTATAGCCAATTAATCATAGTTCCCTCTCATGTATTTTTAGATCTACCACACTTTCTCATCCATTGAGGATTCCATGTAAAAGCAGACCTGGCTATGTTGCATGGTGCCTTCCGAGTGTTTGTCCTATCCAGCCCCATATTTTTTCTCTTAATGTGTTGTTCCAGTGACTGTTGTAGGCTCTTTTCCTCACAGGTCTTAATTCCTCCCCATGTCCTGCCACTTTATACTAATTTTCCTTTGTAGACATCTGTTCATAAAGGACTGTAGTCTTTGTTGAATTGCCTTGATCGTTTTTCCTGTTTCAGTTCCATACAACAGCAGCACCTTGATACTGGCTTGATTTTCGTATGATTTTTAGTGTCAGAAATCCCAATTCTGGTCTTTGATCTACATCTGTACCCCCTGATGTGTTACTCGTGCTACTCAAATAAGTAAAGGCATCCACCTCTTTCAGCAGCTCACTCCCATCATGATTGGTTGAAACAAAATACACAATAAGTACTTTTAAAACATTATTGTTAAAGAGAATATTCACAGTTATATTAATAACAAATGCTCTGTTTGTTTATTAGCAAACAATCCTAAAATAGAAAATACATTTTAAAAAGCGAGCTTTGTCATTAAATAGTTACACAATTCTCAGAGATTGATTGCTTACTAAATAAAACAAAAACATCACTTTTGATAAGTACACAATCTATAAATAGTACAAATTTCTGTAGGACACAGATTTACATTGGCATGCATGAAATGTCTAAATAGCATCATTTGTAAATACAAGATCTGGTCTGCTGAAGATGGATGTATCGGATCGAAAGGTGATAATATCACAGTCAAGCTGTAAACTAGCGACACAACGCATCCCGTTCTCCGAACTACATCCCGTTACTTGCAAAGTCCTGTTCAGGGCTTGGTATTGGGAGATTGCGAACAAATGCACAAAAAGAAGAAGAACAAGACCTGGTAAACATTTTATTTGCTTCTCTCCAACGAACAAAGATTATTTTTGCCACATGTTCTTGTATATGCTATTTATAAATTGTTGACACGTGTATTGTCAACTGAATAAAATATATTTCATTATACAACTAGCAATTTGAAGTTTATGTTAAAAAAACACACACGCACTGGGCACTAGTTTTTACATTGATAAAACACAGCAGTAAGCTCGAATGTAGTTTTTAAGCTTTACAAAGAATAAAAGACTAAAAACGTAACAGAATGAACAATTAAAGATTAGTTATGCTAGCTTTAATGACTATATAAAAACCAACAGCTTAATACTCAGATCAGAAATAATTTATATGACTTAGTCATTAATGAATTTATGAAGATGCAATGCATTGCATATTTTTACCTAGAAGTAATGGAATGTTTTTTACAATTTATTTAATTAATTTGAAATATTTTTCTTGTAAAGTAAAGTATCCCATAGCATTACTGCTGTAAGGGTGTGAGGTGTTAGCGATCTCACATTTCAAAGGCTCGGCTATATGAGGGCGGTAGCCATCTCCTCTCCCTCGCCGCTTTTACTTCTTGGACTGAACCGGTACCCATTTAAGGCTGGGTCGACCCGGGAGCCATTGCGGTCTGAACAAAACATTACCGCCTCAACTGGGGAATTAACCCAGGACCACTCAGATGTGAAGCCAGCGCGCTAACCACTGCGCTACGCGTCTCCCTATTTTTGTTCTTGTATCTTAATCCATATATCATTTTCATTTTTAAAATATGAAATAATTTTTTGGGGGCCTGTTTCAAAAATGTTAACTTTCAAGAGCAAAAATTTATCTTCATTGATAATTTTTTCCTACAACATAGCCCATATTATTGTGTACTAAAATGAAAATGTTAATAGAGGTCTACAAGGATTCAAAAGCATTTGAAAAGTATTTAAAGTTTACAAATCTAAATAAAAACAGGACATAGAATATTTTTACTTACACGTCCTCAACATGCAAACATATTTTCAAAGGTGCTAACTCCTGAGCCCATCAACCGCCCCAGGTTAGCATTAATATTTAAAGGAGAACAACATCCGTTGAATTAATTCGAGTGATGAACTAATTATGTTGCTATTGAGTATTGTTCATGTTTTGTCTCCATTTGTTGAGAAACATGCCTTTCAGCAACATAATCTTTTTGGTTATTTCAGGGCAAAGAACTAATCAAGTGCTAAAAGATCAGATTTATATCCAGTATGGAATATAATTACAGAATGGGAGAGAACAATATTAGAAAGATAGATAAGGAAAGTGACCTAGGGGTTATAATAGATCATACAGGGAAGGTGAGTGAGCAGCTTCAGGTAGCAGTGAAAAAGGCAAATGTAATGTTAGGTATGATAAAAACAAATATTAAACATAGGAGCAAGGAAGTGATATTAAAACTGTATAAAGCATTAGTTAGACCTAGATTTGAGTACTGTGTACAGGTGTGAAGTTCTTATCATAGAGGAGATGTAAACATGCTAGAAAGAATACAAAAAAGAGTGACAAAGCTGATAGTGGGATTCCAGAATTACAGTTTTAAGGAAAGACTCAGAAAAACCGGCCTACAGTGTCTAGAAGAGAAGAATTTGTAGTGACTTAATACAGGTTTATAAGATGATCAGAGGAATGGATAAATTAGACTATAGCAAGTTTTTTTTAAAATTAAGCCATCCACAAAAACAAGAGGGCATAGCTACAAATTAACTAAAGAGAGGTCCAGATTAGATATTAGGAAATATTTTTTTAGTCAGAGAGTGGTGAATGCTTGGAATACATTGCCACTGGAGGTAGTGGAGGCAGGGACAGCTAATGCATTTAAGAATATATTGGATGCGCATAGCTTTTAGAGCAAGGTGATGTAAATGAAACTGGTTGTATACAGACTCTGCAGAGTCTTCTAAACCAGTATAAAGACGTTAAGTTAAGTAAAGTTAAGTTAGTAATAACCTGACTTTGCTAACATTTGAATGGGCCCTGTTCTTTGAAGAAAACTCAAGAAAGCACTCTTTATATGTACTAGAGAATTGGCTATAGTCACTTTCTTACCATAAGAAGTTCTACTGCAATATTATGTACTTTTCTTCGTGATAGGTTGTCGATCTCAGCATTAATGAACACAGTCTCTCCTGGGACATAACCTTTCTGAGCGAGTCTCAGCTCCGCTGTGATTGGCCCAGATGTACAACACAGGCAGCATAGCCATTTTTCTTTCTTATTGTGGGCTGGTTGCTACATGACAAAAAATAATAGTTTATTATTATTCACAGTAATTAATATCTGAGTTTGGATCTGGTTATCTATGGACAACATATTGGTACAATGACCGGAGTTGTGCTAAGGAGACGTGCGGATTTGCGCTTCGTTCACTTTAAGTGGCAGTGCGAATGTGGGTGCTATTAGGAATGGTAATGAAGTTATTGATTTGCGAACCTTAACTTTAAATTAACTTTAATATGCCACGGATAAAATCACAAATAGCTATTTTTTTTTTAAAACGACTAAGTGAGGTAAAAACTTGAAAGCCATATATTATTGTACTTACATTGTCCTTTATTTCTCAATATAATTTCCACCAACATTGATACACTTATCCCATCGCTTTATCAGTGAAAGGACAGATCTATTCAGTTCATTTTTGTGTTTGTCAGTCAGTTGTCTGGGTAACCACAGAACACATTTTCCGGAAATTCAATCGATCATGCACTATGCTATAGGCTAAACCACGTGAACACACTATTGCAGTTGCTACACTGTCTATCCTTACTAACCTCTCAACTCGAATCATTTCCCCCACCTGCCACACAGATGCTTCTGTTTCAATCTGAACAGAAAGACCAGGTCGAGCTCCATCAGCAATTTACAAGTGTCCTTGTGAAAGTTTATCGACCCAGATATGCACTGCTTTATGCGACAAACACTTGTCACCATAAACAGGAAGCATTTCCTTATGAACACCCTTTGCCGCTCTTCTCGGTGCATAGGCCATTGACAACATCCTGCCAGCATACATGGTCCTGGGCTGCTCTTTCTGCCTATCTCCAGATTGTTCCAGTGGATGTTGTTGGCTCTTTTCCCATAGGTCTTCATTCCTCATTGTGCCGTACTACTTTATGCTCATTATCCTTCCTAGACATTTGTTAATGAAGGACTGGAATCTTTGTTGTAAGACCTTGGTCATGCTCCATGTCTTCGCTCCACACAGAAGCACCCGCTTGGCACTGCTGTTGGATATTTTAACTTTGGTATGAATATTGATTTCTCTAGATATGTTGCTTAGTGTAAAAATTACAATTTTTGCCTTTCCAATTCTGATCCTTACATCTGCATATGTACCTCCTGATGTGTCCAATGTGCTGCTCAAATATGTTAAAGTATTCACTTCGTCCAGCATGACTTGTTCTTTGCAGATAGTGTTGAGTTTAAGGAGCTTGGTTTTCTTCATGTTGATATTTAGTCCCAATTTGACCGATTGTACTTTTCTTTTGCATTTGGCTATGATTGTGTGACAAAGGACCAGATCATTTGCATAGTCCAGGTAATTCAATTAAAACAAAAGTGTCCACTGAATATCAGTTCGTTTTCCCTCGATTTTTGTCTTCATTATCCAATTTATAGTCAACCAGAACAGGAAAGTTGGAAACAGCTGACACATGCCCCCTTGCTCGAGTTACGGGAGGAACTTGCGCCTGGACATCTCCTGCCTTACGCAACATGGAAGTCATTAAATAGACTTAGAACTGGTGTATCACGATGCAGGAAAAATCTTAAAAGATGGGGATACAGGGATGATGAATCATGCGAATGATTCCAGGACCATCTGATGATCTGTCAAAACCTCCCGGATACTGGTAGCATGGATGACCTGCAGAGTGCCAGTGACAGGGCAATCCACGTGGCTGAATACTAGAAGAATGAAGTGTGACGTAGTGCCTAGGACACGGGAAGTAAGTCAGTTCAGGAAAGGTGAAAGCAGCCATCCTTGTCTCCTTCCTATTTGTAGACCGAAGCTGTCAGCCAGTGCTCATTCATGTACCACTCTACTAACTGTTTATTCGTACATATTCTGTAATTATGTATGAGGGTTATTAACTTCTCTAGCTTCCCATAATGCATCAACAGCTGCCATATCATACTTAGATCCAAACTGTCAAATACTTTTTCATAGTCTGTAAAATTTGCGTATATGGGTGAATTCCATTCAATACTTTGTTCTACTATGATGTGTATCGAAGCTATACTTACTTACATAGTCGCTCCTCTTCTACCGTGAGGTGTAGAGGTTTGCCAAAGAGAACGACACACTGCTCTATCCGCCGTCTTTTTCCTGGCCTCTTTCCAATCCAGCCCTCTATCACTTAAGGACTGTCGTATGTTGTCTTCTCAAGGTACTTTGGGACGTCCTGGGGGTCTGCGTCTTTGACTTTTTATCTTCCATGACCGCTTTGGTATCCGATCTTCTTCCATTCTACAGACATGGCCAAACCACTGTAGTTGGGACTGCTCCACTCGTGTCTGCGTATCGAAGCTATATGATATGTAAATAATCTTCCCTGATGAAATCCTGCCTGTTGTTCTCTGAGCATTTTGTCTACTTCCGCTTTTAACCTGTCCAAGATGATTATGTTGAATATCTTGTCTGGCACTGACAGTAATGTAATCCCACTATAATAGCTACAATCTCCAGGTCGCTCTTCTTAGGCATAGTAATCAGATGTCGTTCTTTCCATTCTGTGGACACTCTCTCCTCTTCCTATATCTTCATGAATATTCCTTCTAATGTATCAGTATTCTTATCTACACCTGTCATTAAAGCTCATGCTACTATTCCATCTGGTCCTGCTGCTTTCCCTTTTTTGAGTTTAGATATGGCCCTTGAATTTCTATCTTACTTGATGGGTGACATTCCAAGTTCGGGGTCTCCTCTGCGAATAGGATGTTTGGTGTTTTTTGTTGTTGCGGTAGAGGTCTGTTTATACTTTCTTTGAAATACTCAACCCATCGTTTCTGTTGCTAGATGTTGCTGTCACATAAAGCAGAAAATACCAACTACGTTTTTCAGTTTTCCCAGATTAGTTTGTAACTTATTTAGTGTTTCTTCTTCGTGTTTGTGCGTGTGTGTGTGTGGGTGGTGTGTGCTGTATCTCAATCAACTTGTATGTTATCCTGTCTAGGGCAAGCAGTATTTCCCAACCAGCCACATCAAATCGTATCCATTTAAGGGGGGGGGGGGGGGGTCGCTCGCCTTTTTTTTCTAATTCCCAAGGCGGTATGCATTGCCCTGTGGTTCTTATTTTGAGCCTGTCGGCTCGGTGCATCCGACTTCAGCATCCATTTTATGTAAGGGTCTGCTTCCTCCTGCATTTTCTAAGGGTTTGCTTCACCGGGGTAACGACCGGTGCTGTGATGGGGATTGAACCCCCAGCACCTTCGGCTTGTGAGCCGTGTCACTTAAGCACTAGGCCCCGCCGTCCCCAACCGTATCCATGAAACAATTCTGATACATTCTTATGAATGACATGTATTAGATGTTCCAATAACAGATAAATTATCTTTCTGCAAGCCTTCGATTTTTAGGAGCAGGCGATAATAATAGTAACTTTCTAAAATACAGAAAGTTGCCACTCAAGCTAATTATGGTTGGAGGTACACAACATTTCCAGGACAGACAAACGTTTGTAACACTTTATATGTCTAACTTCACTTAATCACTCATATTCCATCATCAGGGTGTAAATGTCTTTGTGTATATGTGCAATCGAGTGTGCAGACAAGCAGGTGATTATCCTGTAGTGTCTTTGTTTGATGCAGGGGGCTGTCTCCGTTTGGCTTCCACGCAGGCCATTTTTGAGTAGAATTGTGATTATCTTTAAGTTTTACCCCAGTTTAGTTTAGTTTAGTGTAGCCGAAGAGCAAACGTAATTGAACACAGTTTAAACCATAAGTGATCTATTCTTCTCCATATTTTTTTGAGAATCTCAGCACAATGCACGAACTCCGTAGCACCGACGAGGATCCTGTAATAGATTAGTGAGATTTTTAACCTAATTTTGAATTGTGCCAGGACAACGGCCGTTAAGCCTACTGTTTTCAATTTCCAACTGCATAGGGATTTGTAACGTGTGCGACACTGTACACGGGCGTCGATCTCTACTACCCAGGGATCCGGGGAAATATGAGAACGTCCACGTGAAAAAAAATCCCAGTCTCCACTGTGAGTTTTACCCTGACAGCGGCTAACAGACTGTCTACTCTTTTCGATTTTCAACGGCCAAAGGTTCGTTTACGTGCACATCGAGTACATGAGGTGTCCGAGTTGGTCTTAACGGCTCTATCTCACCTCACTCGACGCTAGTGGTTGCTTGAAACTTGCAGGATTCGAACACTCCAACGTTTCGCGCTTTCGTTTGTTTCTTGAGAGGCGATCGCCTTACCACTCAGTTAAAGGAACCCCCACAATATGCCGATATATTTTAGTTCCGGCCTGCTTCACCATGTCCACATATGTCCCTCCCTGTTGGCTATATTTTCAACACCTCACTATTTAAAAAAATGGACAAAATGGACACATGTTCGTGTATTTACAATCAAACGGACATACACATACACAAACGTATCCTTACACTAGTACTAGATTCGCCGTTGAGGTCCATCTGGCAGATAACACTGAAAAGCTTTTTGGCAGACACATCTTTCTTCCAGGGTCTTTCTATCGTGACCTTGACCCAGTATCGAATAAAACCGAACTGACCTTCAAAGGACGTTGGAGCAGTTTGTGGAATAGGGAACCTAAAGGGATATGTGTATTGTCCAGCATCCAGGACCCGTTTGTCGTTTTGGTGAGTAGAGTCTGAAGCTGTCGATTAAAGCAAGATACAATTACAAATATAATTTGACTTTGATTTTCTTATTAAAGTAGACCGCAGTCCCATAGTAGACACTGTTGTCAGGGATGGAGTTTTATAGACTTCTATAATTTTGCAGACGACCTAGCGCTACTAAGTACCACTAATGAAAAAACACAAGAAAATATAGACAGACTTTGCCAATGGTCAGAACAGATAGGATTTCAAGTAAACACTTCAAAAACAAAAATCATGGCTTCCACAACCACAACGGTTGATATAAAGCTACAGGGGAAATCTCTACAAAATGTCCAACACTGTACTTTACCTGGGAAGAAAAATGACACAAGATAGAGATTATCACTAGGATTGTTTTGGCCTCGTGTGCCTTTAAGCAGCTCACCAACATCTAGAAATCAACGATACTGAGCAAACATACCAAGCTCAGACTATTCAACTCATTCATAATATCAGTCCTGACATATGGACGTGAAAACTGGATGACAACAAAAGCGCTGGAAAACAAACTAAATATCTTTGAAAATAAAAATTTAAGAAAATTATTGTATATACGCTGGGACCAGTTCATAATTAATGACTCGATAAGAACAGAGACAAACCAACTATACGTGTCGACCATCATCAGGATAAAAACGATGGACATACATCGGACATGTCCTTAGAATGAACAAGAACCGTCTTCCATTGCAAGCACGCGAATGGACACCAAGGGGCGTTCGGAAAAGAGGAAGACCCACGGAAATACTTAGAAGAACAATCATTCGAGAGGGCTCAACTTTAGGTCTCAGCACCATACAAGATCTAAAAACAGTGACGTCATACCGTTCCAACAGAAGATCATTTGTTTCTGCCTTGTGCACCGTATTTGGCGCGCAAAGAACATAGCGTAGAATATATATACTAGATCTCATCCTTTTATGAGTCGGGATGGCCAGTTCCCTTCCTCGCTGCATTTCCTTATATGAATTGACATTTGAGCCCATATATTTAAAAAGCCATTAGCTTTTACCCCGCTGTTGAAGCCTTCGGCGTTGTTGGTCTTTTTTGTCTTTCCAGCATTAATCTTCAGACTATTGACAAGAGCCTTCTGACCCATTCCCTGAGTTCTGCTTCTGTGCCCGCCAACCCGTCGATGTCATAAAATATTTTGGTCTAGGTTTCATATTAGTGGGCCATACATTATTTTGGTCTAGGTTTCCTTTCAGTGGGCTATATATTATTTTGGTCTAGGTTTCCTTTCAGTGGGCTATACATTATTTTGGTCTAGGTTTCCTTTCAGTGGGTCATTCCTGCCCAGACTGATGTGTCGGGCCGAAATACGCAAATATCGCAGTCAAGCTGTAAACTGGTGACACAACAAATCCCGTTCTCCGGACTACATTTTGCTACTTGCAAAGCCCTGTTCAGGGTTTGATAGCCGGACATTGAGAACGAACGCAGAAGAAGTAGAGTGGGCCATTCAGATTTTGGTCTAAGTATCCTTTCAATTGGCCATAACATATTATGGTCTAGGTGTCCTTTCAGTGGGCCATACACATTTTGGTCTAGGTGTCTTTTCAGTGGGCCATAACATATTTTGATCTAGGTATCCTATCAGTGGGCCATAACATATTTTGGTCTAGGTGTCCTATCAGTGGGCTATACACATTTTGGTCTAGGTGTCCTATCAGTGGGCCATACATATTTTGGTCTAGGTGTCCTTTCAGTGGGCCATAAAATATTTTGATCTAGGTGTCCTTTCAATTGGTCATAACATATTATGGTCTAGGTGTCCTTTCAGTGGGCCATACAATATTTTGGTCTAGATGTCCTATCAGGGAGCCATAACGTATTTTGGACCATGTTTCATATCAGTGGGCCTTACAGGATTTGTGTCTAGGGTTTCTATCAGTGGGCTATCCACACATGATGACCCTAAGCTTGGTAGAGAGCCACAGAAATAAAGCAATATGAAGAATCTCAACGATAAAGATGATAACGGTTAGAGGAATGATTTATCTACATGGATACTAGTGGACACTAATGAATACTAATGGATACTATCGGGTGGAATACATAGATAAGGGGAATGAGCAGAAACGGCGGGTATGGCCATCCCTTCGTTTCGTCAACCCAGTTGAAGCTAATACTAGTTTTCCAATGCACCATTCCAAAGTTAATGACTGTCCACAACCCAAGAGCAATACCTAGTACACCAAGCTGTAATGAGTACTTGATTCTGTTAGAGGGGACAAAGCAGGGCAGCGAGGAAGGAAACTGGTCACCTTAGCTCATAAACTCTCAAACATTATACGGTTGATTTTCTTACACATATCATCATATGTAATTAGACTGCCTCTATCGCACAAGTAACCCCTAGTATAAACACTTGATAAACGGAGACCTCCTGTAATAAAGTATTCAACACGTTATCCACAACAGCAGTATCTACTTTGAAATTACCTTCATCACATCAACAACGAAGCCAATTTGTTTCTTCATATTGATGTTGTAACAAAGAACAAAAACAAACAAAAGAAGGAGGGGGGAAAATCTTGTCTTAATATTAATAAGCCCGTAATAAGCGTTGGCGTATTTTTCAGCAAATTCTATTTTTAATTTGTCAGGTTTGTGAACCACAATAAAACATTTGAATATTCGTTCAGCAAACAATGTTGATATTCCTATTCATTGGAAAGTTGAGTTCAATTTTTAAATGTCCCATGTTGTGATGGCAATTAACAATGATTGATTGGCATCCTGTCAGTGTCGAGAGACAATGGACTTCACGCTAGAGAGGGGACAGTCAGTTGTTGCCCTAGATTTTGCCGCAAACGTTTGCAGTTTGCATCTTAACGCATCCTGTCATCCCCTGCCTGCAGACCAACAAAAAAAGCCTGTCACCATTCGGGTTTGTCTTTGACAAGTTCATCTATTTGCAGGTGTTCATATCCAACGCCTTCAGGTCACGCTTGCAAATATCTTTGTAGCGGAGGATAGGTCTAACTTTTTTACGCTTGCCCGTGGTCAGTTCTCCGCAAATGTGACTGGATGTCTACAGACTCTGATGAGTCTTCTAAACCAGTATAAAAACGTTAAGTTAAGTTAAATATCTTTTGGTATTCTCCATTCTGCACACGGGACCAAGCCACCGTAAGCCGGGCTGGCGGAGGATCGTAACTAAGCTGACAATCTTTGCACGGTCCAACACTTCGTTGTTAGTCGCTCTGTCACTCTATGAAATTCCAAGTATGTTGTGAAAAGCATATGAAAAGCTTTTCGCCTTTTTTCACGTAAGGCATACATAGTCCATGTTTCGCTGCCATAGAGCAGAGTACAAATCACACAGGATCTGTGCACAGCAACCTTTGTGGAGATGGCCAGCATGTTGTTATTCCACGCTCTATGTAAGAGCCTGGCAAGTGCTGATTTATTCCTAATCGTGTCTGCATTTAACAACAAATAACATATTCTGCATAAAGACAGAAAACAGACTGGTTTGGTTTTTACACATCTGTTTAAAGACAAAGCTTAACGAGTGAAGACAACCAGCACTTCAAATACAATAAAGTTCAACTGATAAAGTCCATCAGCATTTGAAGCCAAACCTTAACAAATGATGGCCATGAGCATTTTAAAATACAAATAAAACCGAACAAGCAGACATTTGAAGAAAAATACGTATTGCATAGATTTGAGCTAGTGGCACTCCTCAGCAATATCTCCTGTCTACTGTAAATCCTCTGGTTTATTTTGTGCAGCAAGATTTTTATTTTAAAAGTTCGCTGAAGCTTGCTGTCTGGTATTGAGCAAGGTAGAAAATGCAAGTATTACTGCCACATCAATTATTCCTCGTGTGAACTTAACACTAGCTGTGTGTAGAGGGAAAGAAAAAACATGGCGGAGCCAATCGGATCATTCATCTACATAATTCTTAGGTTTGGTTCCCCGTATATTTTTGTTGATAGACAAGTGCCAAATTTGTTATCAATATTGTAGATTATTCTCAGAACTAACTTCACGAAGTGTCAACACTGTGTAGTACTGACGTCTCTTAGTAACGAGTAGTTTCAATTCAAAATTTGAAACGTCACTCGCTGTCAGCTCAAATGCTTCCATTGGACTAATAATTAGCAAACCCAGAGTACTTAGAATCTGAAAACGTAAACATAACTTTTTTTCCTTTTTAACCGTTTTCCATGGAACATTGAAATTAAGACATACGTTTTTGATTGCATCTTCAATGTAAGTGAATGATTATATCTTCAAGATAAAATTAGACTAATTATGGAGGTATAGGCTGAAAAGGTAAGGGGGTGGGATGGACAGAGAATTGTGGGGGATGTAAGGCAGGTGAGAGGTGCGGGAAGGAGATGATTCAATTGTTTAACTAATGTTCTATCTTTCCTATTGTACAGTTCGATTGCCGGGCAGATCTTCTGCATGGATCTTGCTAGTATTTATAATAATGTGAGAACACACATATAAAAACCAAATCAATGAGACTATAATAAACACAATGACAAACAACGTGACGCATTTTAAAGCCCAATGGTTTTGAGGTAAAAACAAGTGTGCTATTAACACTGACACGCCCCAAACTACAGAAAAGGGTTGATTGACTACGTTTTTCGCTTCAAATGAAGCATATAGTCACTTCTATAGATGTCCTCGTTATACGAAGCCTGTTTCCGAGTATTTGCATTGGCGTTTAACAAGCAATGATTTTACATGTACGCCGCCATTAAGTCGCTTATTACGACATGTTTATTAGTTACAGTGGCCCAATTCTTTTTTAACATGGGTAGACGTGGGTGGACAGAATGATATATGTATGGCAATAATAGCTTATAGATAAGTATGATATCTCACAAGTAATATCAGTTGCGTTTTAAGATTGTTGATAATGGGATTAGCCATATCATACGCTTGTTTGCAGGACGTCAATACCAAAGAAGACAAGATAGTTGATTCACAGTGGACATCACATATCCAGCTAGATATGAGCGGATACCAGACAAAGCATAAGTAAGTTGATTAACTGTAAATGTAAGATAATATATTCAACAACATGATAGAGCAACAGAGAAAATCGATATTTAGAGACAAAGTCATTGAACCGTGAAATGAAGAAAAAAACACACCTTACCATGGCTTAACAGTGACTTGGACACATCGAAATATTCTTCTGTTGCTGAGTGATGACGTATCTCTTTCAATCTGACTTCACCTGGACCTCTCATAGCCTGTTCTGTCCAATGGACGAAAGCTTTGCCGTGAAATGTCAATCGTAAATCTGAAATGGCAACAAATAGGTAGTCCGAGCTGGTGGCAGGTAATTTCCAAACTTGATTATGAATTGCGTTTCGACATGTGATTTGATATCATAATGATGATGAACAAAACATCAATCTTAAATTACAGAAGAACTTTGGAGAGAACGAAAGAAGAACACCACGGACATCAGACATGATCAAACGTGGCGCCAAGCTCCCTCTGGTCGTCGATGTTGGATGTAATGTGTATTCTATATACATGCATTTACAGTTATATTTCTATGAGTATTACTAACCAAATCTATATT
Organism: Ariolimax columbianus; assembly: GCA_036924085.1. Classification (NCBI taxonomy): domain Eukaryota; kingdom Metazoa; phylum Mollusca; class Gastropoda; order Stylommatophora; family Arionidae; genus Ariolimax; species Ariolimax columbianus. The sequence continues at coordinate 34,347,992 of JAVGWX010000003.1, read as the reverse complement.
ATTCTGGTTGACATATTTATTATACATTTTACAATCCATCCCATGATTAGTACTAACTATAAACTTCATGTCCGAAGCTCTGGTTGATCACGTCGGTACTGTCAGCATAGGTGGTCGCACACTCACTAATCTACGGTTTGCTGATGACATTACCGGGTTGGCTGGAACGGAGCTAGAACTTGCGAGTCTGATCTCAAACCTTGGCATTACCGGGTTGGCTGGAACGGAGCTAGAACTTGCGAGTCTAATCTCAAACCTTGACAATGCCGCTCAAAAGTTTGGAACGGAAATTAGTGCAGAGAAGAGTAAATTCATGGCTAACGTCCCAGAGGGCCTAGCGTCCGATTGCGATCAAAGGCGAACCATTGCAAATTGTTAAATAGTTTAAATACCTGAAAGCACTGATGAATGCGGAAGGTTCCAGAACTGATTTTCAGACAATAACAGCGATGGCTGATCTGACCAAACTGAGGCCGCTATGGAGCATCAACCTGAAATCCAAGTTGAGTTAAATTATTCACTGTCAGCTCCGTGTACCTTTATGCGTGCTAAACGTGAACTTTGTCAGTGGTTCCAGCGCGTAGAATTTGTGCAATAGAGATGAGATGTCTGCGTTTAATCATTGACATTTTGTACCTAGACCACGTTACAAACAAGCAGTTCGAGACACCGTTAGGACAGAGGTCGGCACATTTATAAGACCTATTGACTGTGGTAAAAGCACGCAAGCTACATGGTATGGACATGTTTCAAGATCGTCTGGGTTGACCAAGACGATTCTGCAAGGTACTGTGCATGGGAAGCATAATAAAGAGAGGCAGAAAAAGATATGGAAATACAATATCAGAGAGTGGATGGGAAGGTTCATAGCTAGAGCAAATATCCTGGAACAAAACCAAGTGGAGTGGCGGGAACTGGTTCAGCAAACTGCAGTATTGGTGTCCCAATGACCTTTCAAGTTAATGGACTAATGATGATGATGATGATGCTGATGATGATGATAAACGCGCTGATCAAGATTTCGGGACTTGATGTCGATAATTTCTGATGGTATGTGCGCCCTGATAAAACCAACATGACTATGTGGTTGAACGAGCGTACCTTCGCCGTCAAACCAAAACTAAATCTGATAGAACAACAATCTACTGATTTTTCAAAACAGGAAACAAATTTAGCAAAGTGTGTCTGATTTAGCCACCGATAGCAACGGAGGCAAACGAAACAGAGGCATGGATTGAAAATGCGCAGTGATTAGCAAGCTGGTTTTGCATCTGAGTGGTCCTGGGATTTCCCCAGTTGAGACGGACATGTTTTTTTTTTCAAACCGCGACGGCTCCCGGTCGACCCAGCCTTAAATGGGTACCGGTTCAGTCCGGGAAGTAAAAGCGGCGAGGGAGAGGAGATGACTACCGCCCTCATATATCCGAGCCTTTGAAATGTGAGATCGCTAACACCTCACACCCCTACAGCAGTAATGCTATGGGTTACATTACTTTTTACATTCATGCAAATGGCACCTGAAATAAAACATCTCATCCCCAGGAGTATGATGACATATGTCGTCACACGAAATAAGAGGAAGAGCTATTCCATTTAAAAAAAAGTCCAACTCTTTCAGCCATTGAGTTTTCTCTGATTTACTGGTTTTTGTCAATATAATTGGCTATCCTGTGATGTCCTGGCCCAAATTGTGACAGTTTAGCTCCATTATGTCTGTCATATGTCTCACATTTTCCTCAATTTTCACCAGGTAAACAACATTTATTTGTGTGTTTCTTTCTCCTCATGTCTCTTCAGTTTGCGAACCATCCTAATAGAAAATATGCTGTTTTTTTTAACGTAAACATGATTTGGCATACATCTCCTGGTTCCATTATCAGCCTCATTTAGTTGGTCGTTGGCGTGTAAATATTTTCCAGTGCTGTGTTTATATGTTCATATAATTCTTTCCGTTGTTTTTCTGCTTGTTTAGATTGGTCATTATCAAAGTCAATAGAGTGTGATAAATCCGGCCCATATTTGAGTGAGATACATCCGCCCTGCACGCTATCAGGATTCCTTATTGGTCATCATCTCAATCCTCGCTGCCTCGTATACCACTCTTGTCCAATCAGATTAAATGGGAGCATAGCTTTGCAACAGACACTCTCTTTACTTGTTCATATTTTAGACCGTCTTGAATCTCGCATACGCCATTTTAGTTGGTATCCTCTTCTATTTTCTATCAGGTAGTTTTCGGCTTCTCCATTCATTTCTTCCCTTGTGGGTTCCAATTCAGCCCGCATTTTGGTTTTACTGCTGTGTTTCTTCTTGATAGTATATCTTTCACAACTATACATTCTCTCCTTAATCTCAAGCTGTATTGACTATTCTCTAAGTTTCTTCCATAAGGAAATAGTTTTTATTTGAAAAAAATGGAAAATTCATTGCACCAGGGCGCCCACATATTTGCTGAGTTCTTTTCATTGTTGAAAGTGCCAATGACAGAAAACGAAGTCCGTAGCTCCCATGGTTGATCCGAAATTGTCCCACGACTTCGTCAGGTACAAATTTACATCTGGGTCGACTGGAAGAAGCAGTGATGATATGAAAAGTCCACGACATCCCCATCTGAGCACAACGGGATTTGAACCTGGCACGTTGGGAGTGTAAGCAAAGCTCACAGCCCATAGACCACCAGCTTCCCCAAATGGCTTGTATTAATTACATCTGTGTTATTAACTGTATACGAGGGTTAGCGGGGCTCGAAGTGGGAGCAAAGAATTGTAACACTGTAGCATGCCAGGCCTATCATAACAGGGGACAAAGGAGGGTTGGTAATGGGGCTTGCTGTATAAACTTTAGGCCACAAACACTTCAACAGATATAGACAGCTCAACGTTTGATGACTTGGCATGTATTTGTTGGAGACCTCTGCATCACAGGGAGCTGAACGGTTTAAATTGATTGATTAACTAACTGATACGACATTGATGACATTTTGAAGTTTCGATTTAATACGCTTCGCTATTTTCTAATAGGCATACGACCCAATAGATAAAACAGTTAATGCATTTAAGAATAGATTGGATGCGCATAGCTTTTAGAGCAGGGTAATGCAAATGTAACTGGTTGTCTACAGACTCTGATGAGTCTTCTAAACCAGTATAAAAACGCTAAGTTATCCATCATCATCCATCATAGGCGTCACAGTTTCTATAGACAATGCGCATGGCGCCCTGTAAGTTTTGTCCAGCTCTGTCTCCTGTATTTCGGCACTGTCTGCTATGGCTGTAAAGGCCGATCCGTGAGTGACAGTCCCTGCCACATATCGTATACCATACTGAGGAGGCTGGCTTGTGTGGCTGTTTCTTGATCTTTTCAGTCTTTCTCTTGTCTCTGCAATCAGAAGACCTTTACGAGCGTCAGCATCCACTATGCCCCCTCCAAATGAATGTTAAATAGTCTAATATTATTTTGCTTCTGGCAAGGTGTCAAGTTCCATATTTGGCGGATTGAGATGAACAAATGAAAGCAAATTATTCTTTTTTAATCACAACACTAACATTTTGGTTTGTTATTCCATCTTTGTCAACATTATTTCCCCAACAAAGACGAAGCTGCACCATTTATCTTCCTGCCTTTGCTTTGAGCACATTTATTTGCATTCCTGATTTAACTGCATTTGTTGTTCTCTGCCTCCTTTCATGAATGTCTTGCTGATTATAATAGCTGATTTACAAAAATAAGATCCTATATGTGTTGCTGAAAAGATCAGTATAACAATATGTTCCAACTTTCAATTGTTTGTGACATAAACAGAAGAAAAACTATTGGAAAAAGTAAAAATGTGGGCAATGAACAAACGATTGAAGAAGAGAGTTGGTGCCTTTAAGATGTGGATTTATATATGAATGGAACGCATCTTATAGAAAGAAAGAAAAACAAATAAGGACGTTCTAAAGACATTAGTGGTGCAAAGAGAACTGATGAATGGAATCAAGAGCTCGACAGTTAATAAATGTCTAACGGCAAAGGAAAGCGGGGCAGACCTTGACAGACCCTAAGCAGAATTATCACACGAGAGGGTGCAACCATGAGGCTAGGAAAAATGCATGAACTATAGAGAGTAGCGGGGGACCGAAATGGAGAATTTTTAGTTCTGAGACCATATAGATTAAGAATGGGCTAATAATAACAAATACTATCTTCTGGCACCGACGAAGTCAAAGCAAAACATAGTACAGGTGGAACAACAGCCACGTATCGTCGCAAATTGATTTAATTCTCATTAGACACAAGCAAATAAGATGCATAACAGATTCCAGGATCATTCCTATCATCTGTATGAAAACTGAAAACCGGTCAGTCGTGCTGATAAAGTCCCTCCATACAGTACGAGTCTGAATAAAGTCAAACCGGTTTTGGTAATATATCTTCAGAAAAGCTGTCATGGATAGTGTATGTCGCGAAGTATCATATGTCATTATGTTACTTAAAAAAGAAACTAGGGATTTAAAAATAGTGAGCGAAGGGGCTATCCTTAGAGCAACTTTGATGACTGCTCTTCATAAGTAATGTGAGACAAATACGCGCGGAAAAAATATGAAGCGAACAGCGAAGTTGAGTGATCTGGTAAGAGAGTATAAGCTGACAAGAGTTGATTGACGTCTAAGAAGCAAGTTTATTACATCGCCTATAAAACAGCGAGGCGACTAACCATACAAATAATTTTTAAAACGCAAGCAAAGAATGTTAGAAACATTACGTCGAGGAAATAACATCAAATGCCCAAAATGTCATAGAGACTATTTTAAAAGTGTCATGGCGATGCGATTTAAAGGCATGTGCTTGTTTCTACTTATTCTACTCTAATTCAATGACACGCATAGGTTTCATGTATTTAATGTACACAGTAGAAGACATCGGTGAAAGATATATTTCCAAAAACATCTTTACTCTAATGTCTCCACTCCACGTGGAATTCAGTGTTTCTACAACGCCACTCAGAACATACAATAAAATGATTCAAGAAATAGATAAAGAGTTATAAAGAACAGTCCTACCAGGTGTGGACGGCATAATAATATAGGGGATGGATACATGTGAGGAAACAGGGTTAGTATGGCTAAAGAGACTGTTTACAACGGCACGGAGAAAAAAAAAGAAAACCGTGTACCAGACGATTGGCATAAATCTACAATCGTGCCAATTTGAAAGACAAAAGAACAAATGAAAGCCATATAGTCCTGCTTACAGATGCCTTGGCTGTAGTCACAGCACTAAAAAGCCAGAAAAATACTGAACTTAATGATTTAAGAGCAGTACTCTGTCAACTTTGCCAGCAGTCCGCACCAAAAAGGGTAGGGGTGCAGTGGGTTCCATCCCACTGCAACATCCAAGGCAATGAGGAGGCAGACAGACTGGCAAAAGAAGGTGCAAGACTACCACAACCAGATACTAGTATGACATACGAAGAGTCAAAACGGCTTATTAGAGCTAGATACATAACCAAATGGGAAACCGAACATACTGGATACACAAAAAACGATGCCTATTACCAGTTGAACAGAAGAGAGCAGGTTGTGGTCTTCAGACTTCGCACTGACCACGATAGACTTAGGTACCACCTGTTCAACAAATTGAAGATAGGTGGCACTGACCAATGCCCGTGTGGTACCGGGAAAATGACCGCTGAGCATCTGCTGCAAAACTGCCCGACATACGAGGATCAGAGAGAGCAGATGTGGCCATCACCAGTGGCAACACTAGACAAGCTCTATGGCAGTGTCGACAGCCTCAAGATGACCGCTGCTTTTTTCGAAAAAAATAAAGGTTGATGTCTGACTGCGTACGAAGAAGAAGAAGAAGAGGAAAGACAAAAGGCAACAACAGAAACTCTGACGCGTACAGAGGCATATAATTACTTAGTCATATTTGCAAAATATATGCGAAGATTTTAAAACAGAGGATAAGACATATAGTTGAACCACAGCTTTCCAAAGCCAAATTTGGATTTCGCCGGTGAATGGGCTCCGCAGACGCGTAATACACCTTGGGATAATGAAGCAAAAGATCAATAGAATATAATTAAAATCATGTACATTGTTTTCATTGACCAAGAAAATGTGTCCAAAAGAATAGACAGGATTAAACTTTGGGCGATACTAGGAAGATTATGGTGTAAACGGATAGCTACTTGATGATGTCAGAGCACTGTAACGTACGAGGGTAAGAACGATTGATGGTTTCACATATAGTTTTGAAATCACTATGGATGTGAGGAAGGAATGTTTGTTTTCTCCTCTGCTTTTTAACATCTACGTGGACAAATTCACGACAGGGACTAGTCAAATTTAGACAGCAGAAACAGAACCTAATTTAATGCACGAATTTTTCTTTGAAAGACAAAAGAACAAATGAAAGTGTCTTTTGTACGATGATGAAAATAATCTGCAAAATCACATGAACGCGCTTGTGACAATTTGTGCCAAATACACCATGCGAATTAGTGAGAGGAAGACATAAATTATGAGGATCAGAAGAACACCTTGGCCACTCAACATAAATGTCAATTATATTGCTTTTCAACATGCCCATGAGTTCAAGTGTTTGGGGAGTATTTTTTCGAAAGACAGGGAATTCGATGCCAGGTGTCAGAAAAATCTGCTGTGGCTTATCAACTGTCACCATTGTTTAGGCACCCGAGCATTAGTTTGGAAACCTTTTAACAGAACAACAGCTGATAAACAGCATATTTATGTCGACTGTGTAATCAGTGCCAAACATGATCTCTGTCGAGGGCGCGTGAGAGCAAAATTTCGACGCGTGAAATGAAATGTTTGGGGAAGGTCATCGGTGTTACCAGGAAAGAAAGACTGCGCAACAAAGATATTCGAGTATGGTCGGCACTAGGTCTTTGTGGAGAGTACATTTTCCGGCACAGAATATGCTTGTTCGGTCATCTCATGACAACTGCACCCTCATCAACTAGCACTTGTGACTTACAGCTGGAAGATATGGTTACCGGGTAAGAGGGCCCCCGAGAGGCAGGTGCATTAGAAGAATTGTGCAGCGATATGGGCTCACAACGACCGACGCAACCCACTTGGTGCAGGACAGACGAGTCAAGCACCCCGCGACGCTCAACGGCATGTTGAAAGACAAACTAACTAACTTTCATTAATTTGTGTGTAGGAATTGCAAGTCTTCGTTTGATTTCAATCTCGGAGTCGTTAGAATTATTGGCGGTAGACACCAGATATTCAAAATCCTTTCCATCATCTATTTCTACATTATCAATTAAGGATACTAATTTGTTCTTCCCTTTGTTTGTTGCCAAAATGTTGATTTTCTTGGAGTTTAAATATAGATTCTGGGCCTAGCTGTGTTTTTTTTTTGTTTGTTTGTCGGCGCATTTAGTTTTTCTAGCTCCACTTAAGTCGCTGATATATGAACTGTGTCATCAGCATACTTATCTGATATTCACCTGTGCTATAAATTTCACACATCGTCTTCCAGATCAACTTTGACGCTTCTATATATATATTCTCAGATATTATATATATATATATATATATATATATATATAGAGAGAGAGAGATAGAGAGAGAGAGAGAGATAACTGATGAGGGAAGGATACAACCTTGTCGCCCTCCTTTCTGCACTTACTTCGAGCCCTTCTGATAAGTCTCCGTTCATCCTAATTGCTGCCCGCTGCTCGTGATACAGCTGTGCGATGAGGTCAGTGATATGTTTCAGGAAACCCATGTTGTCCATGCTCGTCCATAACTGATGATCGTGTAAGCATGCACGCACTATTGTGTAGTCTACGACTGAGACAGGAGTGTAGATCAACATTGATTTATCTGCACTTTTCTATAATAATCCTTATGTTCAGTATGTGGCCTATAGTGCCTTTTTCGTGAATTTTAAGTTTATAACCTTTGCTGCATACTTTTCATCATGCTATGCAGCTACATCTTACTTTCAAGACGTATGATGAATGTGTACTTTTGTGGAGTCCTTATCGTAGAGGAGATATACACATTCTGGAAAGGATACAAAGAAGAGCGACAAAACTGATAGTGGGATTCAAGAATTACAGTTATGAGGAAAGACCTACACCGGCCTACAGTGTATAGAAAAGAGAAAAATTCGAGGTGACTTAATATAGGTTTATAAGATAATTCACAGGAAAGGTTAAATTAGACTATAACAAGTTTTTCAAAATACAACCACCAACGAGAACAAGAGGGCACATACACAAATTAACTAAACAAAGGTCCAGATTGGATATTAGGAAATATTTTTTAGTCAGAGAGTGGTGAATGCTTGGAATGCATTGCCCCAGGAGGTGGTGGAGGTAGAGACAGTTAATGCATTTAAGAATAGATTGGATGCGCATATCTTTTAGAGCAGGGTAATGCAAATGTAACTGGTTATCTACAGACTCTGGTGAGTCTTCTAAACCAGTATAAAAACGTAAAGTCAAGTTATCCATCATCATCCATCACAGGCGTCACAGTCTCAAAGACCATGCGCGTGGCCCCCTGTAAGTTTTATCCAGCTCTGTCTCTTGTATTTCGACACTGCCTGCTATGGCTGTAAAGGCCGATCCGCGAGTGACAGTACCTGCCACAGATAGTACAACCATACTGAGGTGGCTGACATGCCTGGCTGTTTCTTGATCTCTTCAGTCTTTCTCTTTTCTATGCGGTCAGAAGACCTCTACGAGCGTCATCAGCCACTATGCCCCCTCCAACTGACTGTCTCCAGGTAACTCGATCCTGAACAATTTCTTCCTATCCCTCGGATGGAATGACATCATGTCCCTCTTGCATGCGTCCTTGAATCGCAGTGTGGGACTGTCGATTCTTCTAACTCCAATGGCTAGCTGTTCATAGAGGATATCCTTTGGCAGCCTCTCGTCTTCTATGCGAAAAACATGCCCCAACCACCGTAGACGACCCTGGCTCAACATCGAGTACACGCTGTGAGTGTTTGCACTCAGTAAGACTGTATTATGTGACACTCTCTCTTGCCACCCAATCCCCAATATACGCCGTAGACACCTCATGTGAAAGGTGTTCAGCCGCCGTTCCTGTTAAGTTAAGTGCTCCAAATCTCGCTTCCATACATGAGAGTGCCAAGAACGCAGGTCTGATAGTTAAGTTATAGTTCTACAATTTGAACATACTTTCAGATTGCCCTATTTTGGTACTGGTATGAAAAGAAATCTCTTCTAATCTTTGGGCAATATTCCACTGCACCAAATCCTTCTACACAATGTTTTGTATATGCCTTCCCACCTTTCCAATGTAGGTTGCATCAATGACTTATTTCCACATTAATAACCATTGCGTTCAACCAAACGACACGGACTACAATCGTTCCGATTTCACAGTTACAGTCCACTAGCTTGGTTTTAAACAAAGATAGGGCAGCAGGACAATAGGAATTTGGGTCAGCGACTGTACTGACATCCCAAATCATTTTATAAGGACGAAAATTACATTTACTGATGACCCTTAACGATATAAGTGAAAGCGAAAGGTAATCTAAGTTCACAGTTTATTGATTATTTTCTACTATTAATTTCTTCTCATCCTCGGTATTAGAATAATAAATGTCCCAGCCAGTCATGCGGGAGACAGCAGCTTGATTCCCTGCCAGTCATACGGGAGACAGCAGCTTGATTCCCTGCCAGGAAGCCAGCCTGTATGTTACTGGAGCTCGAAAGTGCAGCAACAGTAATAAGACTGTAACCTGTCCGGTACGTCGGAAGCGGTCACTAATGTGACTTAAGAATAGTGATGAGTACCTTGTAGTGTATAAAAACTATAAAACCACCAACAGAAGGACAGAAAAGAAGATAAATTAGACAACAATTTTACAAAAAAGTACAACCGCCTACAAGAACAGGAGGGCACAGTTACACATTAACTAAAGAAAGGTCCAGATTACATATTAGGAAATATTTGTTTAGTCAGAGAGTGGTGAATGCTTGGAATGCATTGCCACAGAATGGAGTGAAGACAGGATCAATTGATATATTCAAGAATGGATTGGATTTGCATAGTTTTCAGATCAAACAAACGTAAGAGAAACTGTTTGTATACAGACTCTGCAGAGTCTTCTAAACCCGTATAAAGACGTTAAGTTGAGTTCAAGTTAAGATATTTTCATCCCATGGACGAAGATGAGCGATTGTCAAGTTAGTCTATTTTTACTGGTTCTATAGACTTTCTGTTTCAAGGTGAGGCAAGATTATGTAGTGTTCCATCCATCTCCTTGATTATCTTCTCTGAAATCACGCTCTTTTGTAATTTCTCCTAATCTGTTTTTGTTGTTCACTTTGATAGTTGTGTGTTCATTATCATTTCTGTTTTTGTATTTATATCAAATGGTTATCAAACAAGTACCGTTTCTTTATATTATGTGTGGCTTTACTTAATCTTTCCTTTTCAAGTCCAACGTATTTTTCAAATTTCTTTGCCATTGAAACTGGTCTTGTTCTTTCCCTCATTGAGTTGAATAATATTCTGCTTAAGCTACTGTTTTCAACTTCTCTGCAATGAGTTTTATTACTATTTTTTAGTGTCTCCTAGTTATATAATATAATTGAATGGCATTTCCATTTTCGATTTGTATACGAGGAAAGATTCTCTTGGTTTCTGTATCCATAAATTAACAACCTTATCGGGTTTTATTCCTCTTGTGTATTGCTGTCAAGATATAAATCTACGTAGTCCAGGAGAAATCAATCTCTAGAGCTTATTCTCAAGAAAATGGCCCAGTCGTTTAACTGGAAAGAAGCTCAGTTCGACAATGTTGGCTCATTCTAAATTATCGACAACTGAAATGTTTCGTGACCTGGCGGGACCATTTTTCCTCTTGCGTCTCTACTTAATTACAACATTGATTTTTTAGGTAATATTCTTAGAAAAAAGAAGCAATGATCTTTCACAGTGTAATGATCAGTTCTTGCTTTGAACCTACTTTTTGGAAAAACCGGTCATTTTCGTGGCTTGTCTAGACAGGGGTTATTAGTTACAGGATAGCGAAAATATGGATATTTTTTATAGCTTGAAAAGGTAAAGTTTTGTTTTTTTAAATAGTTAATATTTCTCATGGCTCTTTCACATTTTCTACTAAATTGTTATGCATATTCTTCTGCTAACACGAAATCTGTTACATATTATTGCTTAGCAAACAGTTCGTTAGTTACATTCGCGCACCATTTCTACAATAATGAAAGCGGTTACATTTCATGGCTGTGCACATCGGTTATATATATTACCACATTTGTGCAGTTCATTTAAAACAAATCATTGTTAGCTCTCATAGTTCCTATTCAACAAAGTCTTCTGGTTATTGTTCACGGATAACGGACACAAATAATTCATCGTGTATACACATCCTTCAGTCTATAGTATTATTCTCATTACTGTCATAATAACAATAACACTACTTCCAACGAACCAGAGAACGATGACGTTGTGTTATAAGTGTGCTATAATTTGTTTGCTTGTGAAAATACACTTGATTTATTGCACACCTTGTAACCCACATCGGTAGAACAGAATTTAAACATAAGCTGGTGGATCTCGACAGGAATATTTATTGTACATAGCAATGTAACACATAAGTCTTAAATGGCGCGCAGAAAATGCTAAAGTTGAGATGGAAAAAGGATGAATGAATACACGAGGAAATAAAAAGAAAGATATCTACAAACGCAAAAGAAACAAATTGCTGATACGTGAATTAAGAATCGAGTCAAAATTGTACGGAACTAACAAGAACGGTCGAGTTCGTGTTTGACAGTGTAAATATTAATGAGCGAACACAAGGAAGGAGATTTTGGTTGAAGAAATGCATTATTGTAAATTGATGGGCTCGTTTGTATTACCCGGAGGAGGACCACAGCTAATTAAAACTGTAACTTGCTAAGCAAAAGACTAGAGACTACGAAGGAGGGTTGGGCATGGGGACGGCTGCCTCATCTTGCAGGAATTATAACCCATAAGACAATTTTAAAAAAAATACATCTACAGTCCACATTATAAAAAATGAGCGGCTAAAGTCAATCAGAGACGGGAGTATTTTGTGACTCTAAAGCAACGGCGCAGTAGAGAGAACACAACCGGAGCAAGAATATGTTTCACTATTATAAACTATGTACAGAAATCAAGAAGATGATCACACCTGTCAAACAAAGTTCATTGCATAGTAGGTTGTTGCAATGTACAATAAATATGACCTTCGCTCCAAAGCCACACCTAATGCCACAAATTATGCAAACAGTTAAGGACGTAGTATAAACAGACACGACGTGAAGCCAGCTGGTATATCGTACTACCGTAAGCTTCTCAATACCATGTGTTGGCATTAATTAGAATGTTAGAGTGGGTTATATATGTCCCATCGTCAGAAATTTGAAAAAAAAACAGCGATGATTTACACACAATAAGCAAATACAATTATAGCATTTAAAACTAGCATAATTGACTAAATACATATAAACAAAACTATGATGACTGATGGGCTGAGATGTGTGTGTGTGTGTGTGGATGCATGCATGCATGCGTGCGTGCGTGTGGATGCGTGCGTGTGTGTAGATGCGTGCGTGTGTGTGTTTGTGTGTGGGCGTATATATATATATATATACAAGACATTGGTTGCCCAGAGTGGGGGATGTATCCCAGATAGAAATGGTGCCATTTTGATTGTTGAAAATTACATATCAAACAGATTTGGATTATTCAGGGAAACTTTTTGAAGACAGTCGCGGAGCCAAACCATCAACATATGATAATGAAGGATCCAGCATTCTCAGATCAGAGATAGAAAATATGATAACAACAAAGATGAAAAGGAAAGCAAAAAGGCCGGACTCCATAAAAATAGAAATGCAAGAGGCCCTGGAAGACTTTGGTATCGATATACCCTCTGATCTGTGTAAGGACATATACAATACTGGATGCATACAAACAGACCTGAAAACAGCTACGTTTATCACACTCTAAAAAAAACCTCATGCAACAGAATGGTCAGACTTTAGAACAATCAGCCAAATGAGTCACACAATTAAAATACTGCTTAAGATCATACAAGAGAGAATGAGAGGTAAAGTAGAGAGGAACATTTCCGTAGAACAATTTGGATTTCGAAATTATAATGGCTCAAGAAAAGCAATTTTCTGTTTGAGAACTATGACAGAGAAATATATAGAAATACATAATGACATTTATATGTCCTTCATAGACTACCAGAAGGCTTTTGGCGTCCAACATGGACAATTAATTAAATGTCTCCAACAAATAGGTCTAGATGGTAAATATATAAGACTGCTCGGTAATCTTTACTGGGAACAAACTGCCACAGTAAAATCAGAAAACATGCTTTCCAGGTATGGATGTAAAACGAGGAGTGAAGACAGACATGTGTATTATCCCCTTGTCTTTTTAATACAGAACAAATTTGTTCTACACGGAACAAATTTTAAACAGAGAGAGGGGATGCCAGGGCTTGTCATTGAAGGAGTGGCAATGAATAATCTTAGATATGCGGATGATAAAGATTTGATTGCAAAATGTAAGCAAGAATTACAGTAGCTCGTGACAACAATATACAAAATAAATCAAAAGTTTGGATTGAACATAAACATAAAGAAAACAAAGACTACAAGAAACCATGTATTCAGATAAAGATAAAAGATCAACTACTGGGACAGGTACATAGTTTCTTATATCTAGGTAATTAAATTAGGGAAGAAGGCAGCTGTGAAAAAGAAATCAGAAAGAGAATTAGGTATGGCCAAAACGGTATTCAGCAATATGCGACACATACTGACATCCAAACACATTAACTTACATTTTAAATTAGAATTTGGCAGGTGTTATATATACTCGTCACTACTTTATGGCGCAGAAACATGGACACTGAATTACAAGTTGGAAATGAGCATTGAAGCCTTCGAAATGCGGGTATATGGAAGATTGGGTTGCATTTCTTGGAAAGGGAAGAAAACAAATGTGGAGGTATTGGCAACGTTGGGGGTGAAAAGAGAATAAATGACCGAAATCAGGGTTCGGCAAAGCATGTCTGCTTTTGCAGTGATGGCTGTGTAGAAATATGTTTCACACAAGAGTAATGAGGTTCAGGTAAAAAATACTGATCAAGGTGGGAGCCAAGAGCAAGTAGGTACAGGTGAAACATACTGATCAAGGTGGGAGCGAAAGGTGATGAGGTTCAGGTGAATAATGATCAAGGTTGGAGCGAAGAGTGATGAGGTTCAGGTGAAACATACTGATCAAGGTGGGAGGGAAGAGTAAGTAGGTACAGGTGAAACATACTGATCAAGGTGGGAGCGAAGAGTGATGAGGTTCAGGTAAAACATACTGATCAAGGTGGGAGCGAAGAGTAAGTAAGTACCTGTGAAACATACTGATCAAGGTGGGAGTGAAGAGTAAGTAGGTTCAGGTAAAACATACTGTACAGGGTTGGAGCGAAGAGTGATGAGGTTCAGGTGAATAATGATCGAGGTTGGAGCAAAGAGTGATGAGGTTCAGGTGAATAATGATCAAGATGGGAGCGAAGAGTGATGAGGTTCAGGTGAAACATACTGATCAGGACTTCCCCTCCAACCCTCGTTCGTGTTTCTGAAAACAGGCTGTGTCTTAAATGTCTGACCAACAAGGGGAGTAACAATGCAATCCCCATAGGTGTGAGCTAATCGAATAGCGTCGTATTGCACTACAGCCAAGAGGACCCCGACCTACCTTTTCAAGTATGCTTCGCGATATAAGAGATGCCACTGTAACCCGCTACCAAATACACGTCAAGAGTTCACTCAACTCAGCACGAGAAATAACAACATCGCAAAGGTACGGTGTTCAATTCAGTTAATGTTGTGCACCAGTCGACCCAGCTGTAAATGGAATCTGGGCTTTGCTGTTAGAGAAGGAATGGCAGCGAGGAATATGACCTGTGTGCCCCATATCATTAACAATCTGTCGATTCGTACAGACTTTTCCCTGTTGCCATTTAACCTATAAGATCTGTACTCAGCTGATTTGAGTCATGCTTTATTAACAGTTGGCTAAGGTAAGCCACGTAAAGTGTTGGACCTATCCTTCTACAAATGGAGCGATTGAGTTTTCATTGACTATGTTGTTGGCGGTGATCGTAATCGTATAGCTCTCGTTTGTGGGAAGTCTGCTACTTGGCGTTTCCAATCTTCATCACTTAGAGGTATGCCAGCATAGATGGCGACGTAAGAGTTTTTATCATTACTTACAACAGCTGACATGAAATACAGGTTTAATAGTAGTTTAACAAATGAATAAAAGCAGCCGTTAATATGTACAAACAGCCACACGTTAACCGCATGTAAAAGAATATCAAGGGTCTTATGTAAACACATCCACACGTTAACCTCATGTAAACACATTCCCTCGCTAACCCCATGTAAACACATTCCCTCGTTAACCTCATGTAAACACATTCCCTCGTTAACCTCATGTAAACATATCCACACGCTAATCGCATGTAAACACATCCACACGTTTATGGTATGGTAACAGCACACACTTCAACATCTGTTACCAAGGATATATCAGGTACATACGTTGAGACTTGACCTCTGACGGCATAGTCTATTAGAGTATGCGTACTAAAATATAGTAATTGCATTTATTCATTATAACGTTATGTTATGTTTTTGGAAACGAAACAAAAAAATGGCTTCATATTAAAAAACACACAGACACACTCGTAAATTAGTATGTGTTATTATGAAAGTACAAGTGCATGTGTGTGTGTGTGTGTTTGTGTTTGTGTGTGTGAGAGATTGTGCGTGAGTGTGTCTGTGTCGTGTGTGTCTGTTTCGCCTTGTTCGTATATATTATATTATATTTTGCTTCTTTGCATGGTTTCAAATGTATGTTGTTGTCTTTGGTGCTCTTTTTCTGTATGATGTTATTGCCACTTCTCTCTATCTATCTCTCTCTCGTTATCATTTCCAGTCACTCGACATGCGAGGATCATAGAGAGTAGATGTGGCCATCATCAGTGGCAACACTAGACAAGCTCTATGGCAGTGTCGACAGCCTCAGGATGACCGCTGCTTTTTTCGAAAAAATTAAGGTTGATGTCTGACTGCGTACGATGAAGAAGAAGAAGAAGAAGAAGAAGAAGAAGAAGAAGAAGAAGAAGAAGAAGAAGAAGAAGAAGATTTCCAGTCACTATTTGAAAAATCAACAACAGCAGAGGAAGAAGCGATGGACAGTCGTTATAGTTATGTACAACAGACCACACAGAAAGTAAAGAGAAGAGACATGATAATCATGGCCGTTTTCAATGCACAAATAGGAAAGGAAAAGCAAAGAAAGAGTAAAGAGTACAGAGCCCATTTTTGGGGGCGGCAGCGAAACGAAAGAGAAGAAACATTAATGGACTTCTGTATAGAAAATAACATCTTCACCGCAAACGCGCTTTTTAAACAATACACTAGACAACTCTATACATGAACTTCACCGGATTGGAAAATCAGCAGCCAAATGGATTACACTATAATGTATATCTTGATAAATGTCAGGAGTAACATCCTTGAAGGTACTACCAGGTGCTCACTGCCGGTCAGACTACCAACTCTTAATTGCGAATATAAAGATAGGTCTAAAAAAGATGTTGTTCCGCACGAGTACACAACAGAAGAAAAAACCAAATTCTGGGTCAAGATGCAGCAGTGCATGAGCTGATAGCAGCCAGGGATTCATAGATGGTAGCTTGCATCAGGGTCAGGGAATCAGAACTGAACATGTCTCTACTTCGCCTCCAAGTGGTGGCCTTGGAAACAGGTTGTACTAACCGTGATCTAGCTAAGAGAACATGGATTGCAGTTGAAAGATAAACCCGGTAGCCCCCTAAAAAATTCAGCAGAAATCGAATGTGTCGGATTGAAAAACGCAGATATTTCAGGCTCTCTGTAAGCTACGACAAAACGTAACACAGTCTTTTTCAGGAAGAACGCCGAAAATGAAGCAGCAGCAGCAGAAGAAGAAGAAGAAGAAGAAGAAGAAGAAGAAGAAGAAGAAGAAGAAGAAGAAGAAGAAGTAGAAGAAGAAGAAGAAGAACAGAAGAAGAAAGCAAAACAAGAATTAAGATAATGTATGAATTTCAACGTCTAGTATTCTGAGCGCACTATTCAATCGAATCCTTCGAGTCAAAATGTTACAGAAAGATTCTCAGAATACCCTGGACAGAGAAAAAGATAAATGTAGACATTCGGCAAGAGTTGAACATAGAGGAGAACTGGTTTATCAATTCTATTTTGGCCAGAAAATGTAAATAATTTGGTCACATCAAGAGACACATTGGTCTCTAGAGAACAGTGATGGAAGGTATGGTGCCAGGGAAAAGAGGAATAGGTAGACCAAGAGGACGATGGCACCAAGATATCCAGGAATGCCTGGATATGACTGTGGGGGAGGCTGAAATTTTGGCAAGGGAAAGAGTTTCTTTCAGACAGACTGTGATGGAAGCGACGTTCTATAAAGGACATGGTACATGATGATGACTATTCAAATAATAAGCTATTAATAGGCTATTCCTAAAAGTGACTACCAGGGGTGCTTCCTTCAGTGGAAGGAACGCTGGAATAAGTGTATATAAGGGAACTAATTTGAAGGAGATAGAACAAACTAATCTGTAGGTCTACTTATTCACTCCCCCCAAAAATGTATCCCGGAATTTAGTGAACAGTGAAGTAGTGGATCGTAGATGAAAAATACAGTAAGCGAAAAACAAGTAAATCATCAAGAGATTGATTGATACATTGATTCAGGATAGGTTGACGAACGTTAATGGACTGTGTAACTCCTTCAGTCTATCGACGCCTTTGAACTTTCTCAAAACCTCACATTATCGATTTATCGCATTTTACAATGTGGGTGACCTTGTATAAACAATATGTACCGACATTTATAAATGTATCAACGTACATAATTCCAGATATTTTGTTCATTTCTCACAAATGCTGTTGCTGTCGGTGAATAGCGCCCATTCACACCAGACTTCAACAAATCAATCAGCTAGTTTATAAAATGGTTATGTTTTGCGTTTTCTTATTTAAGTGCAAACAAAAGTATAAAGTTAGGGAGGAGGAAGGGGGGGGGGGGTGGAGGGAGATGAAAAGTGTTGGGAGGGGAGGGGGGAGGGTGCACTTGAACCTTTCAAATCGTGTTCTGTATTTACGACATTGCATGCATACATGCATACCGATACCTACTTACCTTCCTATCTGCCTACATATCTACCTACCTACCTATATACATACATACACACATGCATACATACACATATAAATTCACACATACACACACACGCATGCATACAGATATACAGACATACAGAGGCGTAGCAATGTTGTTGGGGTGTCTTGTTTAGAGCTTCGATGGT
The DNA here is from genome assembly GCA_036924085.1 of Ariolimax columbianus. Taxonomy (NCBI): domain Eukaryota; kingdom Metazoa; phylum Mollusca; class Gastropoda; order Stylommatophora; family Arionidae; genus Ariolimax; species Ariolimax columbianus. The sequence goes on along the minus strand of JAVGWX010000003.1, from coordinate 34,329,548 downwards.
GTGACAGATTTAGTCTGAGCAGACAAATCTTGTCTACCCACGGACTTCCCACCGGGACCTGACCACTCAGTCGGCGAGTACCGCGATGGAGGGCGGAGTAATAGCGACGCCATTTTGCAAGTAGCGCCAACTAAGAAAATAGTATCGTATTATAAAAAAGCCTGGCGGGCCAGCAGCAAGCGTCTTTTTTTCTCTTACAATACGCGATTGCGGAACACGAAGCATTAGACTGCACGATTTGAGAAGATAGGCTAGGAGACATTTGCAGAAAAGACTTAGAGAACGATTTGAAGGAAAGACCAACCTTAACACGATTTGAAGGAGGGAGGAACTTTACGCAATTTAGAAGATGATTCTCACCTTACACGAATTCGCAGAGAAGACGAACGTTACACAATTTTTGCAGAGAAGACGAACGTTGGTTTTTGCAGTGAAGACGAACGTTACACCATCTGCAGCAGATACGCTACGACACATCTGCAGAAATATTACACGATTTTTGAAGAGTGAGTCATTGAAGAGAGACAGTTGAGCGCCGCACACTAAGAGGTCACCAGCACGAGCTACAGGGTTTTCCAGGTCTGATGCATTTACATGTTTCCAAGCGGCCGACACCTTGAACGAGTTGACCACCTTACTTTGAACTAGACGTCATCTCGTCTGAGCTCTAGTTTAAGGTATTTAAAGTCTACACCTGTGAATATCCTTTCATTTAGGCTGGGGTGTGACTAGCGCCAGCTACGTGGACGATCCTCCGAGCAGTTGGCCATAATCGCCCACTGTGGGAGTGAACGTTGTCATCTGGAACGTATGCTGACACGCTATCACGTGGCCAGTCGGCTCCTGTTCTTTTTCTTCTTCTTCGTACGCTGTCAAACGTCAACCTGAATTTTTTCGAAAAAAAGCAGCGGTCATCCTGAGGCTGTCGACACTGCCATAGAGCTTGTCTAGTGTTGCCACTGGTGATGGCCACATGTGCTTTCTCTGGTCCTCGTATGTCGGGCAGTTTTACAGCAGATGTTCAGCGGTCCTTTTCCCAGTACCACAAGTGCATTCGTCAGTGCCACCTATCTTCAGTTTATTAAATAGGTGGTACCTCAGTCTGTTGTGGCCTGTGCGGAGTCTGAAGACCACGACCTGCTCTCTTCTGTTCAACTGGTAATAGGCATCGTTTTTTGTGTAGCCAGTATTTTCTGTTTCTCATTTAGCCATGTATCTGGCCCTAATAAGCCTTTTGAACTTTTCGTAGGTCACACTAGAATCTGGTTGTGGTAGTCTTGCACCTTCTTTTGCCAGTCTGTCTGCCTCCTCGTTGCCTTGGATGTTACAGTGGGATGAAACCCACTGTACCACTACTCTTTTTGGTGCGGACTGCTGTCATAGTTGACAGAGTACTGCTCTTAAATCATTAAGTTCTGTATTTTTCTGGTTTTTTAGTGCTGTGACTACGGCCAAGGCATCTGTAAACAGGACTATATGGCTTTCATTGCTTTCGCCTGTCAGCATTGCTTCTACTGCAGCCCTCAGTGCCTCTGCCTCTGCTCTGAAATTGCTTGAGAATTTTCCAGTTGCCACTGACAGTGTTATTTTTCTACCATTTGGTAGGCCCAGGAATACCCCTGCCCCTCCGTTCTGTGTTTGTTACAGAACCGTCGGTGTATGCATGGGTCCAGTCCATGCTTGGGTAGTTTTTCGTTATGTACCTCAGGGTTATGTCTCTTCTTTCTTTTTCAGTCTGGCTGTTCTTGTCTCCAATACCTGGTATATTTTCTACCACCTCCGGAATGATATGCTGCTTCCATGTTGGTTTGTGTACAGTAGGGATGGGCTTTGGTATTATCAAGGGTGTTCATGGGGTCTTCGCTCATCTTTGCTTTGGCTATTTCTGCAAAGTTTCTCCGCTTTAGTTTCCCATTTCCAAATCTATTTAGTCTCTGATGCATTGGATGGTCTGTCAGTCTCTCTGAGTTTCTCTGCTTGCTGCTGGGCTCTGCAGTCTCTTCTGTCGGTCGTGGATTGCAGATTTGTAATCTTTTCAAGTTCTACAATTGGCGTTGACTTCATGCCACCTGTTATAACTCTCATGGCTTGGTTTTTAAGTTTGCTAATTTTATCAAAGTTCGCCTTTGCTGCTGTTGTCCATGCCGCAATGCCATACTCGAGAACTGGTCTCACTCTTCCAGTGTACAGTTTCTTTAGTATACTTTCGTCTGCTCCCCAGCTTGTGCCAGCAAGTTTCCTCATGATTGCCATTCTTTCTCTGGCTCTCATTCGGTTTCTCTCGATCTGACTTTTCCATGTCATGCGCCGATCAAATGTGACTCCCAGGTAGTTTGGGTTGTCGTTTTGTCGCAGATATTTGCCGTTAAAACTTATTTTGGTGTTCTGGGGTTTATTTGAAAGCGAAAATATCGTACATGTTGTTGTTTCCTCGTTTATTTTGACCAGCCATGAGTTCGCCCACTCCTCCAACGATGTTAGGGCCTGCTGCATCCGATTGTTTGCTATGGTGAGATTTTTTTCAGAGGTCCACATAGCCAGATCGTTTGCAAACATGGAGCTGTGGACTCTTCTTGGTATATTCTTTGTGATGTTGTTTATATACACCAGGAAAAGTGTGGGTGACAGTACTCCTCCTTGGGGTACTCCCTGCTCAAGTGTCACCTTTTTACTCATCTGCCCTTGTACTTGAACTCTGGCTGTTTTGTTTTCGAGGTAGTGGCTGATCCATTTGTACATTTTCCCACAAACTTCACTTCTTCGTAGCTTGACTTTAAGTCCCTCTTTCCACATCTTGTCAAATGCCTTCTCTAAATCCACCCAAACCGCTACTGTGTGTTTTTTTCTCCTGGTAAGCATCCTCTATTTCCTGGGCTATGAGAGTGATCTGTTCCTCAGTGGATCTGTGCTGTCTAAAACCTGCTTGCTGTGGAATTAGTATGCGTTTTTCTTCCATATGCCACATCAGTCTGGTGTTTATCATACGCTCCAACAGTTTTTCTACACAGCTCAGTAGACTGATAGACCTGTATCCATTTGGATCTGCTCTATCTTTTTCTTTCTTTGGTACTGGTATAAGTACAGCGTCTTTCCATGCCTACGGTACAATTCCCCTTTTCCAGCTTTGGTTCAGGACTGATAGTAACTTCCTCTTTGCTGTTTGGCCCAACCCCATCAGTATTTCGTTTGTTGTCCCATCGTTTCGGGCGATTTCTTCTTCTTTAAAGTTCTCATGGCCTCATCCATTTGGCTCCTGTTCAACACACGTCAATTCATACCTGCGGCTGCTGATTCGGTTTTTCCTGACATTCATAACGCAATTCGTCAATCGAAAGGACGAAAGAACAAGTCCAACGGCGATCTACCTGGGTTGAGGTCGCAACACAAGGTACTAACCGGCGCTGTTCCGGCCATAATTCGGACTCGCGGTACGTCACGGCAGGCCAAGCTCGGGAAAGGTGACTGTTGACAATAGTTTAGGTGTAGGAGTAGAGATTGGTATGTTATGTAATCCCTGGATAGGAGTGATTTGTGAATAGAAGAGTGCCAGTTTAGTAAGGAATAAATAATTTGTTTATCTAAGTTTTTGTGTGTTAGATCATTTAGATTAAGGTGTGTAGATGAAGAGCGGTCTTAGTTAGATTAGATAGAGCGAGACCATGTCCTCTCTGCTACAATGGCAGACCACTTCAATATAAAACGAAAAAAAATCCTTTATTGCATTCGCCATAAATCAAATGGCCAAATAAAGCAAGTGTCTACGGTTATCTAAAGCGAAGAATGCTAACACGTTCGTTTGCGAGCCTTCTTTCCCGCTAAAATGTCCATCACATTTGAAGTGTCAAGCTTTTTAGCACATTCATCTTCTATTGACAGCATTGCCAAGTCTCTCGGCGACTCTTCAGATATGGAACTTCGTTAGTGGTTTTTGACAAGCTTCAGTTAGTAAAATTGTCTTTGACATATCGCAAGAAGTCACTGACAAATGTTAGCAACACCAATAGATGTAAACGACAGAGCAAATCAGTTGAGGAGTAAAAGTTGTGTAATGTCCACGTAGATTTACTTGCTTGACAACTCAGAGCGGAATGTTTCAACGAAATGACAACGGCTGAACATGAATAACAAGCGACATATCGATGATATTAGCTGACGAGTGTAGATGATCTACCCATCAGTCCAACAGTACATTAAGTAAAAAAAACAAAATCAGCTTAACAATGAAAAGTACAACCGGGTCCTGCATCCATCCCTCACATCACCACTGCCCTCCCCCCTCCGTCCCTCACCTTCCCATCTCCTCCACCTCAAACCCCCCCCCCCCCCCCCTCCCAACCTCAACTCGTCCATGCTCGTTTCAAATCCCGAACTGTGTTAACGACTTTCACACCTATCGCATGCATCGCCCCATTATTTTAGAGTCTCGTGCCAAGAGTCGACTTGATCGCAGATTAGGCCACATAGCTCATCTTTCCCTCTCCCCCGCTCACCTCCCCCTCCCACCCACACACACACGCACGCGCGCGCGCACACACACCTAAAAATATTTTTTTTAAAACCTCACTTGATTTCATGAACAAACACGCCAAATACAGATGAACTATTGTGTTCGAAAAGTACGGATACTCGTGTAGCTGATGTCATTTGAGTTTAAACATTAGCCAGTCAGAGCTTAGATCACCTAAAGCCGATTTCTGCAGTTTGTGACTTTAGCGCCAATTACATTTTTCACGGACCGGTAGAAAATGTCTGCTGACCGGCCCGAGGACCGGCGATTGGGAAACACTGCGTTAGACACCTCGTCTTTCTGCTTCCTGTCCAGACTGATCGCTGTCAGAACTTGATGGATATCCACAGAGCGACAATGAAAGATAATTTGCCACAAAATAACCAATGCTTGATCAGCATTGTGATGAAAGCATAGTCCGCCGCCATATTCTATGACCAAAAAACAGGTACATCTGTTTGTTAACTTCAAAGAAGAATTTGACATCGATAACGTCTAAAACCGCGTCAATCAAAACCAGGTATGAATCACAATCCGCGCAATGTACATAAACAGCTTACGGCTGCTCCGTAACAATCCGTGTCTAAACTCATGAATAAATACCACTCACGAATGCCGCTCCGTTGTAGCCTTGACCACGTGGACGTGTGAGTTCCAAGACATTGTCTTCAAAGCAATGTTTTACAACACTGTCACAGAGACTGCTAACAGATTGATCACTTATTACCACACAAAAAACCCAATAAATGACTGGCACTTTTTAAATCTCTCAGACTTGTCTGTAGCGTCTATTTCTGCACTGCCACAACGAAGTTAACTAAGTTAGTCGTGTCCACCATTGCTGAGAAGAAGAGCGCAGCTTTGATGTAGTAAAATATGTATCCTTTAACCATCGTGCGCGCACTTAATTGTGTATGGTAGAACTGAGGCTCATCACGTTGCCTTTATGAATACTCAACAGATCTTCAAGAACAGGATCTTCTTCTTCTTCTTCGTACCCTGTCAGACGTCAACGATAACAGATAGGAAATTGCCCCTGTTCTCATTGCTTTTAGTCCCGCAATCATGTTTCCCATGTCCCATGAATGCCAAGTTAGTCCCGCAATCATGTTTCCCATGTCCCATGAATGCCAAGTTAGTTCCGCCATAATGTTTCTGAAAGCAAATTAGAAGCAACCAGAATGAGCGTGATGTTAATTATTCTATTTGCCTCCAATAATTTTCTTCCTTTGCATACCATCTTCCATTTCTGATGTGAGTGTTTTGTTAAACAACCACTGTGTCAAAATTATGCAACAATGTACGAGTATGTGATTAACATATACTTCATGAATGTCTATTACAAACCAACAGACGAATCAACTTTTTTGATAACCAGTCGCCACCAGGCTAGTAAGATAATGATGATGATATAATGCCCTTAGCTGTGAACTGGTCATTCTTGAGTCCAATACCTTTCAGACAAAAGAACACGTCTTCCTCGGTTGGAGGTCGTATAACGTCTGTTATCTTAGCGGCAAGATGTTATCAAAGGGATGGTATTGGCTTATATTTCGCGTATCAACGAAAGGAGACAGTACAGTGTATCGGTGTTCTGGGATCGTCACGTCCTGCAAGGGACTTAGCACGCGCATCTCAGTCGGCAATATCGCCCTCAGTCAAGCATGCCATCTTTTCTGTAGTGATTGCACTTCTGACATTCCTCGGCCGCCACCTGGGAGTTCGCCACATAGAGGCAGAGGTGTAATGTCGGCTGTATCTCTTCGTCATCCATGGGGATAATTTATAGAGGGCATTCAGTAAAAAACGAAGTAAGAATGCATTTAGCCTATGGATTTGGGGTGGATTGCTGCAACCTAGAGCGTAAACCACTGGCAGGTGGGTTCTGTATATACACATATAGGGCTACACCTGCTCAACAGCCACTTAGCCTGGCCCCTCTCCATGGGCCTGTCGTCTATCCGTGGACCTGTTCTCTCTCCGTGGACTGTTCTCTCTCCGTGGACCTGTTCGGCTGGATGACCTGTTACTTCCCGATGTAGCTCCCGGAATCATTGGGGTGCGCTAGCTCTCGAACATTCGGCAAAATGTAGGCTTACGTGTAGAGAAGGCGAATAAGACAGAGTAGTGTGTTTAAATTTGACTCCAGCTTAGACTGACTTTAGTGTAAAATGACCCCGTGAAGCAAAGTCCTTTCTAAACAGTTTCTTGTTGAAACAGACTAAGATATTGACACTAAAGGACCAACTGTCTATCTTCACGTGACAACGGTTCTCTAAAATTAGCTGTATTACTGGAATTCATTTAAGTAGTCACGTGATTATGTTCGCATGGGGAACGGGCTCTACCATGGAGCGATTGCCAAAGGCGGGCTTTCACAATGAGCACGTCGAACCAAGTCCCTGTCGGCTGCTAATTAGAGGCCGGATGCTCTGTGACCTGGGACAGGGCCGTAGAGGTTGATTAAACGATTATTGAATTCATCATTACCCTGTGTGAATATTTCCTTGCCACACCAAAATTGACATTGTCTGCAAACAGAGTGAATGGCTTGGCTTGGCTTCGTTCGTTCTCAATCTCCTGCTACCAAACCCTGAAAGGGCTTAAGTAGCAGAATGTAGTCCAGAGAAAGGAATGCGATGTGTCGTAGTTTACAGCTTGACTGCGATATTTGCACCTTTCGGTCCAACACACCCGACTTCAGCAAGCATTTTTTGAGTACCAGGTTAGCATTCCCACTTCGATCCCTTCTCTGTAGACAGTCTTTCCTGCTGCAGCCTGTTATCCAGGATCACCGCGTGGAGGTGTAGAAGGGTCTTGGCAGCTCTGGTTCGCTGGCCCTGACGCTAGCAGTCAGCTATGGGTCGCTGACCACTGCAGCACATGCGCTAAAACAGGGTGAAAGACGTCATTCTCGAGTTCAACCGTTTGCACTGGCCCATGGAGGGTAGCCGATGGCTTTGCAAGGCTGGTCGGAGTACAAACATTACAAAAACAAACTAATTAATCCATTTGGAAAAAAAAACAGGTTTCCATGGACAGAAATACAAGTCGTCTAGTGTGAATTTAAGTCAAATTCGTGCCCTGCGGCATCTATGATAGACTCAAACATGATAGAAAAATAGACACGCAGCCGGTTAGGCGCCATCTTTGCTGTTCTAGCAATCATGGATGGACTCAACATTGTTCTCAATATCGCCCTCAGTAACAGTTGAAATAATGATAAAAAAACAGAAAATATTGCTAGAGTAACTGTTAACGTAGTCCCCGAAGTGCTATGCTGATTGTCGATATCCACACCGCCGCTGCCGCGATGATCAACCTGACGTGGGTTCGGTCACAATACCTAATGTAGTCTCCAGTGCACTTTAGATCTTATTTAAAAAATCGAAAATTATAGGAATCTTGGTGGCCCTCGCTGCACATTCTTGGTGTGCTTGTTACTTAGAAACGCCCACTTAAATATGACTTGGACATGACTGAGGGCATGTGCTGATTCAAATTATAATATGTACTACAACAACAAAACTATTGAGCCCGTGCATGTAAATTTGGACTTGATTTGATAACATTATGAAGGAGAAAAAAAATTAACCCTGCTGACTGGCAGCAAACAGCAGACACGTTTATGTCAAGTAACAGAACAGCTGACCGTCTCTCCAGACCACTCTCACTCTGTACGTCCTCAATCGCCTATCTTCCCACACGATTTAAGACACCCTGTGTGACAATCAATTGATCTAATGTGAAGGACAAAAAATGTCCACGAGACGTCTCGGGAAAATGCTATAGGATATAAAATCTGAAGGACCCCATTACCCAGCCTTTCTTAGCGACAAGAAGCGCTAACTAATGGCGTCATCCTGATTTTATTAACACCACGGGCTTCCATCTAGCCCGGTCTGTTAGCTGTGGGTACACACATACCAAATACTGTCATGTCGGCTCGTATTCGTCTTATATTCTGGTTGTGCGTCTGTGTATATGTGCATTCTACTGTTGATCTAGCATAGGACTTCCTTTGTCTGTCTTCTTTATGTGTATGTGTCTGTGTCTGTGTGTATCTGTATGTCTGTGTGTTTGTGTGTATATGCGTCTGTGTGTTTGTGTGTATATGCGTTTATGTGTATGTATATGTGTATGTATGTATGTGTGTATGTATGTATGTATGTGTGTCCATGTGCGTATGCGTGTGTCTGTGTGTCTGTCTGTCTGTATGTCTGCCTGCCTGCGTTTGTGTGTGTGTATGTATGTATGTGTGTTTATGTCTATTTGTCTGTATGTCTGCCTGCCTACGTACGTGCGTGCGCGTGTGTGTGTGTGTATGTGTGTGTGTGTCTGTCTGTTTGTATGTATGTCTGCATGCCTGCGTATGTGCGAATGTATGTGTATGTGTATGTATATATGTAAGTATAAGATGATCCTGTCAGTCTAACAACACAGCCAGGAACACAATCTATACTTAATTAGCAACAATACCAAGATGATGAGCATCGATAAGACAACAACCAGACCTAAAGTTATCATAAAGAAGCAAGAATTTCTAGCATCACAAATTGTGAACACCTCTACTCGATTATAAGCAACAACTAAGTTTGCCAAAACAAAAGTAAGAAAATGAATGATCGTAGGAGAGGTTATCTAAAATGGAAGACGTATGGCAGAACACTATATATGTGTATGTATGGGTTTAGGTGTGTAAGTATAGCATAACAGACGAGACTCCGCGCAGTAGTTATGTGGGTCGGAGGTTGAAACTTTTTATAACAAAAGACGAGACACATGGGGGTAATGGTACGCTACTAAATCACTATTCAAATGTTATTCGATGCTACACCCGCGCGGGTTTGAGATAACTCATGACGTTTCTTTAGTAGCGGGAAACAGCGTGTCTTTATTACACTCCGAGCCATACTTTAGAAGGTGAACTGAGGTCTTCCTGGCTGTTGTGCAATGTAAGGCTCTTTAGTAAGTGCATCGATATGGGGATTACAATGTCTATTCCCACCTCGTTGGACAGACTCCTGTGACAGTCTATTTCCAGGAGCAAGAACGAGTGCGTGAGGTGGGGGCCTTGATCTGTATGTTTCACCTGGCGCTGATGACTCTCCACTCCAGAATTAAAATGGAAGGTGGCTTTCAAAACCAATTTCGGAAAAACCATTTTAAAAAATGTTTAATTCCTCTGTCTATTTTTTATCCACGCTAGATATCTCTGTCATAGACAATTTATATTAGCTTTGCTATCTCAGCCGAAATATCGGAAGATTGATATAGCCGTCAGATAGTCTGAACTGCACTTGTTTTATAACGATGTCTTTCTTGTTGAAATCCAATTTATACTTTAAACAATACAAAATAAACTGAGTAATCTGCAGACCTGCTTGTTAACAAACTCAGATATTATTTTAATATTACATTATATTAACGACAGTAGCCATTTAGTCCAACGAGGTCAAATAATTGACGTCACAATAATAAAGAAAAATTGAATTTTCAGAACGGGCAACAACAGTTTTCATCTTTATTTGCAACTCAGAAATCGAATAATGAAAGATACTCTACCTCGGTCAGGAAACGCACTTCGGAGCATTCCCTTTGTTATATGTGTGTTTTCAGTCTATGCTTAAACATAATTCTATGCTTAAACATTTGTACGGCAAAGATTGTACCGTAACCGGCTGCGGGTCTACATTGCTCTGATGTTTTAGTTAATAATGGATGCCGCCAGACCACGGATTTGCCTGGAATTCACACTAGTCGACGGGGCTTACACTTGTGTTTACGGAAACGTGTTGTTGTTTTCCAATTGGACTTTTTTTTTTTTTTTGCTTAGATGTTTGCCTCACTAGTTTCTACTGGCGGAGGCGCGCCATTTTCCACCCCAGACCGTAGTCAATTGGGCGATATCAGGACGCATAAACCAGTGCTTGGATGCATGTGTGCATCTGTATGTACCTATGCTAGATTTGTGCGCCCTCAGAAGCTAGCCCAACCAAAGTGCAATGGAAGGGCTTTACCACGAGGGCGCGTGTGAAAGTTGTGCAAGAGTGTGACTGTAGGACAGAGTCAAATGAAACAGAGTGAGGTGAGAGGAGAAAGAAGAGTTGCCCCCAGGGTAGAAGACCTTCCAATTGGACTGGTTAGTTCGTTCGTTTTTTTATATGATTTCTTCCGTCCGATTATGTTGGAATGGACATTGGCTATTTGAATAGCACTACGTTTAAACCTGTGTTGCATTTCACGGTTTAATTCACACGGCTAAACTGCACGAGATTGGCGTCTTTCGCCCTAGTTGCAAACAGTATCGACTTTGGTGTGTGAAATTTAGACGCAACTATAATAGACTGAACACAGCCTGGGAGAAACGCCAGACTGACCCACACGTTGAATGATGTCCCTACGACCTCTTGCGGTTATATAAAAGGCCCAACACACAACGTTATATATCAAAAAGTAGTCCAATTGAAGCTCGTCTGGAAAAAAAAGTGAGTTTAGAAGTCAACTCGGAATGATTTTTGGATGTTAGCAAATGGGGAGTATGAATATTTGGATTGGATTCACGAGAATGAGCTTGCATTAGATTAAGTGTCACTTTCAATAAATGATGTTAATCTAGAGACAAAATGAAATTCTTGTTCGTTCAATAGAGATGATCACATTACTTTATCATTGAATAGCGAGAGATATAAAGATAAATCTCATGAAAAGATACTTCAGACTTGAAACTCTTACAACGTGTGTGTGTGTGTGTGTGTGTGTGTGTGTGTGTGTGTTTGTTAACAAGATTAACATTATTAGAGATGTATAACGTCACATTGAAGAGTGTCTTCATTTTTGTAACGAAGTGTGACGAGGGCTGGTTGTTGTTGTTTACGAATGCCCACAATGAGTAGGTTACTCTTATGTGCGCCCAGAAAAGGGCGTTAAGTGATGGGTTGCAGTAGCTTTCCTCACATCTCGAACGTGCTGATGAAGGTGGACCAGGGTCTTTCAGGTGGCTGTGTTATGCTTGGCTTCATCTGCGTGTCGCTCACTACTGCGGAGATCACGTCGAACATCACCTTGTTAGCCAGACTGTTGTCCTCGACAACAACCCGTTTTCAGGACGACCAACGAGGAGGTCGGGTGAGGGTCTTGGCCAGTATATTTCTTCTGGCCCTGGCTAACATTCTCTGATAAGTTTGTTTTGCCTGACCAGACGTTAGCTTCATCGTGACGAGGGATGGTAAAATGACATAATCATAATTGCGTGACTTCATATGTAGACCATACGTACGGTTGTATGCATTCATGTTTGAATACGCGCGCCTGCTGGCTCCCGGCTTGATAAAAATACAAACACTGCAACCTGCGAAGAATGCCATCACGGCGACTAAAGAGGACTGTGAATGGGACTGGCAACCTCATCATGTAATAACATTGCTGTGAAATCGTGCTCCACGTTGCTTGGATACATACTATCTGTCAAGTGACAAGCTCCCCTAACACACAGCAACAAAATTATGATTTCATATAAAGCGCCCCTACACTAATACACAGCAACAAAATTATGATTTCATATAAAGCGCCCCTACACTAACAAGCAGCAACATAAATACTAATTCATATAACGCTCCATACACTAACAAGCGGCAACTTGGTTACTTACTTTCCGTGTCTCAGCACCACGTTATACAGTATGCATGCTGTATTCAGCGACATGGATTGCCTTGTCATTTGCTTACATCACATCACACCTATTGCATGTTTCCTGGAAGTTGAGGCAGGTCATCGGGTGATCTGGATACTGTATTGCGACACAATCACACATGTATCCCCATCGTTTCAAATTCCTCTTGTTCCGTGATACACCAGTTCAGAGTCTGTTCAGCGACTTGTTGTGTATGGTAGATGGTGTCCGGGGGCAGGTTATTCCCGAAGTTCCATCTCTGGGAACTACATCAATTCATGCTATCTCTCGAAACGGCGACTTTCAGGGTTTGTCTGTATGGGCTGTGTTGATTTTATGAAGCTATGTCTGGATTTGAGTCTTGTGCCCTATACCTGATGTCCAACATTGGGTGCCTTGGGTCGTGCTCTGTACCTGATGTCCAACATTGGGTGCCTTGGGTCGAGCTTCTGTTTTTCTAGTTCCATTTCTGCTGCCACGTTTCTTTCAATCTCGGGTGGAGCTACGACAATTATGGGATATATTTTATCAATGGGGTGTGTTTTATGCGCCTTGATACTATCTTACCCGCCTCATTTATTGCTGTATGAGCGATATTTCATATATTAATTCATACAAAGCGTCTTGCAGTAACAAAGAGCAACATAAATATTATTTTATATAAGGTGCCTTACACTAACAAAACAGTAACTCGTAAACTATTTCATATAAACGCATGATTTCTTTATAAGCCTTTGGAGAGAAAGATTAACGCCTCAACAGGCAAAACATACTGATCAGAAATGTTAGTCAGGTCAGGCTAAATGTACTGGCCAAAACCCTCACCTTCACTTCCAGGTAGTTCTCCATAGAATTAGGCTGTTGTCATGGCAGCCTGGCTAACAAGGTGAAGGATCGACGTAATTCCCGTAATAGTGAGCGACATGCAAATGAAGCCAAGCATAACACAACAGTCTGGAGGGCCCACAGCCCACCTGCATCAGCACGCTCGGGATGTGAGGGAAGCTGCAACAAACCGCCACTAAATGCCATTTTCAGGGCACACAAAACGGTAAATCTACCCATTGTGGGCATTCCTTCAACAACACCTTTATAAGCCTGAAATATTGCGAGTATATAATACTGCACAACACTGGTGTGACACCTACACTGGTTAGAAAAGTAGCACTGCGATCTTCCAAGCGTGCCGTAGAATGCAACTGAAGAGGAATGTGCGTTGACCTGGTAACCTCATCATGTATATTACGTCACTACAGAAACAAACACTGCTAAAGCACTCCTAAGGACTTCATGCAATCTTCCTGCAAGGAGCCCGTTGCAATTGAAGCCCTAACCTTCGTGCGGTACTCCAGTACTAAAATAACGAGTCGGTTTCAAGGTATCGTTACATTGTACATAAGTAAATATGTAAATCCATCAATCTGCAATCCTGGTATGCAATCAGGCAGAGGATGTGCCTGGTACAAGGTAGCCAAATGTTGTGTAAACAGCGATCATTTAACCTGGAGTACCAAGTGGACTAAGGGTTTTACTCAGGTCATCTCTTCATCTCATTGGTGGACGTAGCGTATGCGCTTAAATTTGTAGGGCCACCAAGGTATCATCTTGCACCTTTCGTGACCACATGTTGTCCGATATGCACACCACATGCCCAGTTCATCTGCATTTTCTTTAAACAATGCAGCATTTACAACATGATTGAAGGCAGCTCGGCGCCTGATTTTTGTGTTGCACTGTTAATTCAATGTTACATTAAAAATCAGGAAAAATTCCCGTCACCGGCTGTCTCGCTGTTTTCTTAAGTTTTTCGTCAATTTTAATGGAAATTCGCAACAATCACGACTATTTTCAAAGTCTGTGCCGTTCAACTTCTGTTTATGTATAGCTCCGATTCTACTTTTTGTAGATCTCCTGTGTATTGATGCAACTATTAGAATAAATGTGATGAACTGTGTTTGTATGTGAACTTTTCAAATTTGTAACGTAACAGAAACGGTAACACGCGATGAATACTGTCGTGTGATGGCCGTGTACCGGGTTTTAAGTTCAGGTGGATTGTTTCGCCAGGACCGATTGGGCTCCACCCGGTCTAGTAATGTTACAAAAATTTAAAAAAGCTTAAGGCCTGGAAGTTCTTGAACTGCACTTTCCCTCACATAATAAACAGCACGAAGGAAACCACCCACAAATATGTTATATAACAGCCAAAATACAGATAGGAAAGGTGGACACAATCAACCGATAGGCGTACAAATCGAGGAAATGTAAATATACAAATGTATGAGTGGAGTAGGAAGTTCCAAAACAGTATGAGTTCTGTGACAAGTCGTTCACAACCGAGTCATGTAAAACGAGTAGTGACCCCAAAGTTCATTGCGGTCGCTGACCGCAAGGCGAAAGAAAATCCCCGATTGACTGTGAATGAAATTGCCGCACATCTGGACATCAATCAAGGGCCAGTACACCACATCATCCATAATGTGCTACAGTACCACAAAGTGTCTGCAGAGTGGGTGCCATGGCAGCTTACTCCAGAATTGAAACAACATCGCGTTGCTGCCTGGCAGGAGTTTTTGCGGCGCTTTGAGGTAGAAGGTGATGGTTTCCTATCAAGAATTATTACCAGAGATGAAACCTGGGTTCACTACCTCGAGCCTGAAATGAAGAGAACTAGCAAGGAATGGCGCCATCCCTCCTCATCGAAACCGAAGACGTTTCACACGCAATAATCTGCAGGTAATGTTATCAACAATCTGAGCCTTGTACTGATAACCTCGAATAAGAATGGTTAAATGCGTAGTGAACGAAAGGACAGCAGTCAGCGACTCATAGTTTCCTGATTGTGCCACGGTCAACGAACCAGAGTTGGCCAAGACTATATTTGGTCTTCAAGTGGCGGCCCTGGAAGCAGGGTAGACCCGTTAAGTATGGTTGAGAGATCAAGGAAGGTAAACCCGGGATAAAAAAATGTGCCGTGCTAAAACTAGGCCGAAAGGGGCAGATATCGCCAGCTTGCTGTAAACTACAAGACAACAACAAAACATCATTTTCACGATTAATGAAAAAGAAGAATAAGTAGAAGAAGAAAAAGAAGAAGAAGAGAAAAGAGGAATGAAATAAATATCTTTGTTAATCTAGAGTCCGTTCTAAAACGTGTGTCCATAGTTAGCGATTTATAATTGTCTCTCCCTTTGACTGAATGTAAAGAAATTGTGTGTGTGAACTAATTATAGACTTGACGACCTTCATGAGCTATCTTTTGCCAATTTAAAACTGTTCTCTTGTTGGATTTTGCTTATTTGATACTTGTTACAAAATAATTGATGTTTCCGGATATTTAGCAGTCTTACAGACACGCATTCCCGTGTTCTTAACTTAACGTCTTTATACTGGTTTAGAAGACCCTGCAGAGTCTGTATACAACCAGTTACAGTTACAGTTCTGTTCCAAAAGTACTCACCCCAGGTTGTAATTCAGTTACAAATTATTTCATGCTAACTTGGTAAACTGGTACGTTCCGCACCGTTTCATTAATGATATGTCATGTGTACTTGATGCTGTCATATTTCAGTTGCGATTAAATAAGTAATTCGTATTCATGTAAAACAATTCGAAGGAGCTACTAAAATGAAAAAACATTTGATTTCGACAAAGATGTTATTGAATGTGTAATTTTGAAAATGTTTAGGGAAAATTAATTTAGTACTTGTCGCAAACTTAAATTTCGGCTGGAAGCTCATTGCGATACTGAAATATCCTTTCTCCTTCTTTGCGTTCAGGATCTTTTGGTCATGCTATATCTGCAGACCAGTCGCCATGATGAAGTCTGTAATCTTCACCAGGTCAGATCGGCTGCCCCACAGTTTTTGTCTCAGCTCCGCACCCTCTGGCCAGGTCTGGTATCTCATTTCCCTATAGATTGAGCATTCTTGTAGAATATGCTCAGGGTTCTGGCCTCCTATTCCACATAGGCACTCATCGGTGTGTGAGATCTTCAGTCGATATAGATGTTCTAATAGTCTGCAGTGTCCAGTTCTCAGAAGAAATAAGGTAGTTTGTTGATTTCTTTTGAGTTAGTGAATTGGGTCTGGTGTACTGCTTATGTTTCTGTCTTCTATTCATTGATGTGTATACTGATTTATGATGATGTTCTTGATTTCTCTGTATGGTACTCGATGATTACATTGTGCCTTTTTGCGGCCATCTTTTGCCAGAATGTTTGCTCTCTCGTTCCCCGTGATTCCGCAATGGGAGGGTAGCCACTGGAGCGCTTTTGTTGAGGATCTCAGGAGTTTCCCAGTTCTGCTCGGATCTTTGATAACAGTGGTTCGTTGTTGTTTTTTTGAATTGTCTCCAACAGTACCCTGCAGTCTGTGAATACAGCTATTTTTGTTGGAGGTTGCCTTTCTGTTTGAAATATCAGTAGTATTCGCAGGAGGGCCATCGATTCTACTGAGGTTTGTGGACAACTTTCCTGTTGGGAGGGCTTCTTCTGTTATATTTCCACTTTTGTGTCATGAATATGCATCCTCCTCCGTTTCGGCCTGCCCCCAATGCTGACCCATCTGTGTACACCTGTGTCCATTCCTTGGTATTATATTTCTCCTCAATCATTGTTTGTGCTAAAGTTTTCAGCTTGTGGACATTGTGTTAGTCTTTTCTTCTGATTCCTGGGATCTCTGTACTTATTTCGATAGTTACTTACTTCATAGTTGATAAGCATTTCTATTTCTGCAGGTTGGTTGGGAATTAGTTATCCATACTTTTGGTGTAGGTGGTTAAATATATGGATGAATCTGGTTCTCTTTGGCCTATTTTTAACTGGGTGTTTCAGTTTGATATGTATGAAATGATTTCAAAAGAGCAAACTGAAATCTCCAAAAACTGCTCTTTGTGGAGTTAGAATAGGCAGCAGTTTCACTTGTTGTAAATCTGTTAGGGGCAGGAATATTGTTTGGGCAAACCAGAGCTGAATGCTGCCCGACACGAATTCCTGAGACAGATTCGTAAGCAAAGAATGGAAGACTACTATATCGCATATTTGTGTGAATCGTGGTTTAATGCACACCACACCTATGAGAAAAGATGACAATCACTGCTGGAAACCACAAGAAAGAAAATTCAAAGTAGCAAAGGACAAAGCATTATACTAGCTCATGCTGGCAGCAGAGAGAATGGGTTTGTCAGTGGAGAAGAGCTTCTTTTTCAAGCAGTCTACAGATGGTAGGGACAGCATATAGAAACACATGGACATATTTTCAGGATTTGGAGAGAGAACACTCTACTCCCCACTCTGGATAGACCATCATGTCTTGTAATGGACAAAACATCCTATCAGTGCTGTAGCGCAGGAGAGCACAATTCCAACTTTATCAAACACAAAATATCAAATCTAGACGTGGCCTGAAAAGGAAAATATCACTTTTTAAGGCATTTTTTTAAAAACCTGATTTATTGCAGCTTGTGAGACATACTAGGAAGACAAAGATGTAGTTTATTGACCAAAGCAATGTAGAGCATGATCACACTTCTCTTCGACTGTCACCTTAACTCCATAGAACTTGTGTGTGCTGCAGTAAAAGGGCAAGTGACAGTACACAGCACGATTTGTAAATGATGTGATGTTAAAGTCCGAACACGTGATGTTCTCTCTAAAATAGACATTGAATATTGTAAAAAATGTTAAGAGCAAGTTCTCAGAGATTAGGAAGCATACTGGCAATACGATGAATTGCTGTTTATCCAGCCATTAACAGTTGTGAATCTCCTAGATTCGTCAGATTCGAAATGAAGTAGTCAATATGTTAATACTTATTGGTGACACCTCCACCAATTGCCTCCCTATATCCACCACAACATGGTTATGAATCGCTATTGTTTACTGTTGTTGTTGTTGCTGTTGTTGTTGAATGGCCACAATGAGTAGGATTTCATTTTTGTGCGCCCCGAAAAGGATGTTTAGTGGCGGGTTGTTGTAGCTCTTCTCACATTCCGTGAGTGCTGATGAAGGTAGACCGGGGTCGTCCAGGCGATTGTGTTATGCTTGGCTTCATCTGCGTGTCACTCACTTAAAAAGGGATCATGTCGATCCCCCACCTCATTAGCCAGGCTGCCACGAAACCAGCCCGTTTCCGGGGAGGACTGAGGGGAAATCGAGATGAGAGTCTTCGCCAGTATATTTTGACTGACTGACTAACATGTGTGATCAGTATATTTGCCTGACTGACTAACATGTGTGATCAGTATGTTGTGCCTGACTCTGACTAACATGTGTGATCAGTATGTTGTGCCTGACTCTGACTAACATGTGTGATCAGTACGTTGTGCCTGACTCTGACTAACATGTGTGATCAGTATGTTGTGCCTGACTCTGACTAACATGTGTGATCAGTATGTTGTGCCTGACTCTGACTAACATGTGTTATCAGTATGTTGTGCCTGACTCTGACTAACATGTGTTATCAGTATGTTGTGCCTGACTCTGACTAACATGTGTGATCAGTATGTTGTGCCTGACTCTGACTAACCTGTGTTATCAGTATGTTGTGCCTGACTCTGACTAACATGTGTTATCAGTATGTTGTGACTGACAAGACGTTAGTCCTACTCTCCATTGTATACTGTTCATTTAGGAGTGTCGATGAAGGGGGACAGTACCTCGAGAAGAGGGACAGCCGCTTCCTTCGTGAATTTATGAATTCCTTGGTACCCATCTCTACGCGCAGCACTGCCACACGTCCAAACAAAAAGCAAAAACACAGAAGACTGGCTCTGGTGCCCGATCCTGTACGACTAACCCCTGAAGACCTCAAGTTCACCGCCTCGTTCATGATCCATGCCAGAATAGAAACATAACCTACGTTGATCGCAGAAAAAGAAAAAGACTGTCCGTGTAACATTACCCATGCTCATGAAGTAAATTCCCCTATGTGGCAAGGATACGCCTTTGAAACGCCTTGACACAGTTTGGTTGTGTAGTACTGTAAAATCGAATATATGTTCAAACTGTTTTTAACATTTGCAATATTATAAAACAAATACGGTTGTGTGCTAAAACCACGTTGTCTTTGGATTAATATAACATAGAATCTTATGGTCATGGAAAGTGTAAGACTGCTTGCAAAACATTACTGCTATACATTAAGTTGTTTTCGGTAAATTTGATGGAGTGAATTGGCAAGAATTTTAGAGTTGACTCTTGAAACACAATTCGAAATCTGATATAAAATATTTGCATTTTAGACATATACAAACGGTTTGGATAAAATTCATGAATAATTAATCTACTTTAAATCTCTCTGTTTTCTATCTCTCTCTCTTTATTTCCTTTCTCTCTCTCTCTCTCACTCTCTCTCTCTCTCTCTCTCTCTCTCTCTCTCTCTCTCGCACAAACTATGATTTTTGTGCTATTTAATTAAATTCCATCTCGATTTCGCTCACACCTTATAACAAATAATTCAGCCTCAGGGAATGCATTACATGGAATAGACAATTTCAATTACGTTTTCTGAGAATGAAATGTGATTTTTTTGGTTCCTGTTATTTTATTTTTTTTAAACAGGTTCCTGTTACAAATGCATTCAGGCCTAATCGTGTTCTTTTTTAGCGTTGTAGTTACCAATTGGTAAAAGTTCTTGTCTTCTCAAGAAGGAGACTGGGTTTGCACTGCAGTTGTGATAGGATGTACTATGCACATAGGTCAGTAATAAATAGCTTGGTATGAGCTGTCTGATGTTAACTTACTCAAACATATCTACTGATGTATTTTTTGGCTTAAAGTTTTCAGCGGGATGGGGAAGTCAGTCCCATGTCCCTCTCATGTCGGACAAATTACAGTGTTATTATCTTCCGCTCCCCTTTTAGGCCTCGGTAAAATCGGACAACATACATAAAAGGGTTCTGCAACATTCATTATTGTCAAATTTACACAGCATCAACATAACAATCGATTAACAGTGCTTACCTTTGATCTTAGCACTTTTAGCCAGCTCTATGATCACGTGCCCTTGTACGGTTTGCCCAGAGAAGAAAACAGCTTCGTTCTTGGTGAGTACAATCTGAAATACGTTGAGTTTCATGTCTAACCGTTCTTTACTTGAACACATCAACGACGACCTGTCTTGTTTCGATAGATATTCCAGGGTATGTATTCTTGTTGACTGCTGGGATCTAAAGTCAATCAGTCAGTGTTCTCTCTGCCATTGATAATCCGGTTTGCCACATATCTCACTATGAAACACAGAGATACAAAATAATTATATACGGCAATAACAGTTTTACCAAAGAATACAATTATAGACTGTCGATGTTTTTAGCAAACAGTAGTTATCAAAGTCTGGAAGAATGACATTTGTACAAAGCAAGCTATAAGTGAATAAATCAGCATCCAGTATAACAGATTAGATACTAATATTGAATTGCCAACACAATTGCTTATGAGAAAACATCCCGCACAACAAGTCTGACGTTGTCAGTATCTTTGCTTGCGATACTTAACTACATCCTATACTCCTGATTTGAGCGTCTGATTTATATTCATTTAGATTTTCAAATATTTATATATTAACTGTGACTGCTCTTTTTTCTTTTTCAACATATTCATGGTGGCAACACACTTTTCTGTTGTTGCTTATATCTTTCCCTCACTAGTTTCTACTGGCGGACGCGCGCCCATTCCACCCCAGACCGTAGTCATCGGGCGAAATCGGGACGCTCAAACCAGTGTTTGGATGCATGTGTGTGCGCCCTCAGAAGCCAGTCCAACCATTGTGCAATGGAAGGGCTTCACTTTGTTTATTTTGTTCTGTTTTTTAAAATTCTTTATTGCACAATTTTAAAACAAAATGTTGTGTGAGGTGAAGTGAGGTGAGGTGAAAATTCCCATGAGATGAAACGTGAGATGGTGGGAGTTACACTTTGTGAGGTGAAAGGTGATATACATTTATTTGTGAAAGCATAAATGGATGTACATATAAATTAATGCCCATATAAATGAATGCACATATGAACTGGCTGATATATACCTATTCAGTTTTGCACATACACATATATTTTCACACCCACAGGCATATAAAAATATATCCATATATATATATACATATATATATATATATATATATATATATATATATATATATATATATATATATTCTTCTTCTTCGTTCGTTCTCAATCTCCCGCTACCAAACCCTGAAAGGGTAAGTAGCAGAATGTAGTCCAGAGAACGGAATGCGTTGTGTTGTAGTTTACAGCTTGGCTGCGATATTTGCACCTTTCGGTCCAACACATCCGACTTCAGCAAGCATTTTTTGAGTACCGGGTTAGCATTCCCTCTTCGATCCCTTCTCCTTAGCCAGTCTGCCTTACTGCAGCCTGTTATCCAGGATCACCGCGTGGAGGTGTAGAAGGGTCTTGGCAGCTATGGTTCGCTGGCCCTGACGCTAGCAGTCAGCTATGGGTCACTGACCATTGCAGCTCATGCGCTGCTCAGCATCTTGATCCCATATATATATATATATATATATATATATTTATATATACACACACGCGCGCACACATGTATGCGTATATGCATACATACACACTCATGTATACATACATACATACATACATACATACATACGTACGTACGTACGTACATATATACATACATACATACATCTGTCTATCCACCCATCCCTCCATACATACATACATACATACACACATATTCACACATACATGCACCTGCATGTACACATGTACATACGCACATATATATATATGTACGTATATGAACATGAATAAACTCACGTACCCACATACATATATGCAACATGCGTACATATCCGTATATGCATATTTGCTTATACACACACATTTGTATATATATATATAAGTATTATATTTTACCAAAAAAAGCTATGGAGCCATAAAGGTTTTGTGTACGTGTACAGTAGTCAAGGTGGTGAGTAATGTGTGGCCTACACTGGGAGATCATGCTTAACAAATTAGGTCCAGGTTAGATATTAGGAAATATTTTTTTAGTCAGAGAGTGGTGTCTGCTTGGAATGCATTGCCAGGGGAGGTAGTGGAGGCAGGGACAGTTAATGCATTTAAGAATAAACTGGATGCGCATAGCTTTTAGAGCAAGGTGATGTAAATGTAACTGGTTGTATACAGACTCTGCAGGGTCTTCTAAACCAGTTTAAAGACGTTAATTTAAGTTAAGTACATGAGAACCATTCTTTACTCTAGGTTTCTGTCAGTCCACTCTGCCACAAAACCTGCCTATTTCCTGTCCATTGTCCTTTGAGTCAAGACTGAGGAACTGACCGGTGGAGGAAAGGACCACCATAAAACTGGTGAATTGAAAAGACAGGAGATAAGATTTGACCGCTAGGGGTGTGTTTGAGTGATTTAGTTCAGCAGGGAAGCCAAAACCTCAGTTCGAATGGGGGAAATTGATACTTTCCCGCTCTGCGAACTGTTTAATACTTGATTTTTGGTTGTGGGGGTTTTTGGAGAAAAAGGAGGAATAGTCTCACAACGACATACATTCATTCACTCTTTTCCCCATTAACACATTTTTTCATGTTTGACTTGGCAAGAGAAATTGAAATTGAAATTGAAATTGTAAATTGAAAATGAAAATGATGAAACATATTTTAACATACATATTTCACAGTACAGCATTTACGTTTGTATGTCGCTACTGGACAACGCTTTTCTCATGAACATGTGTAGTAGAGTGTCTGGGGAGTATGTTCTGAAGCGATATGAGGCTTCATTTCTACATCTCCATATGATGTGTTTTAGCATTTTTGTTTGAAAGTTTGGTGTCGTGTCTGGTATAGTGTTTAACATTATTGCCTTATACATGTCTACCTTCTGTCTTGTTTGTCTAGAATTTGTCTTGTGGGTATGACTGTACTGCACAAATAGAAAATATGGTCTTCTGTTTCTTTTTCTCTCATCTGACATAGTTGACAATTGGGTTTGCTTTGTTTTTATTTTGCTTAGATGTTTACCTCACTAGTTTCTACTGGCGGAGGCGCGCCATTTTCCACCCCAGACCGTAGTCCATTAGGCGATATCAGGACGCATAAACCAGTGCTTGGATGAATGTGTGCGTCTGTATGTACCTATGCTAGGTTTGTGCGCCCTCAGGAGCTAGCCCAACCAAAGTGCAATGGAAGGGCCTCACCACGAGGGCGCGTGTGAAAGTTGTGCAAGAGTGTGGCTGTAGGATAGAGTCAAATGAAACAGAGTGAGGTGAGAGGAGAGAGAAGGGGAAGAGTGGCCTCCAGGGTGAGATTCTGTATAAAAAAGTCGGTAAGCGACTTCTCTAGTTTTGATTTTCATTTCCCCTTTTATAATTATTTTCTCAATGAAGGGGATTGTTAATAATGATAATAATAATAATAATAATAATAATTATTATTATTATTATTAATATATGGTATATAACATCTTACTTACGTATCTTTTGCCGAGGAATGCTCTATCTATGATATTAAGAAGTTTACCAGTTGCTGCCCTTGGTGAAGCAAACCCTTGTTTATTACCTCCCTTCTAGTTTATTTTAAATTTAGCTCCAAGGTATTTGCACTGCTTGACCTGTTCTAGAGATTCGCCAAGATACACCTGACGTCTTTTCTATTCTCTCGAGACCACCATGATATTTTGTGTTTGAACTGCTAATGATCATATCTTTCTTCCCCAGCTCCTCTTGCTGGTCATCCCTCTTTTTCCCAGCTTCTCTTTCAAGGTTTGAAGGTTGGTGTGGAGATGTTTCTGATTTAGTAATCAGTGTCACATGATCCGTTAAGGCCAGCTACGATATATATATATATATATATATATATATATATATATATATATATATATATATATATATATATATAGACGGGTCTCATCTTTCAGTACACTATCCTTACAGACTTTAATGACACCAGACATGAGTAGCATGAAGAGGTTTGGTGATATAATATCGACCTGTCTTTCGCATCTGGTGGTCTTGAACTCCTCTGACGTTTGGTTTCCGGTTTTGGTATAGTTTCTGTAGGTCCTATACAAATTATGTATGACGCACATCAAGGGTGCTGGGATGTTCTTCCTTTCCAGGTAGTTCCAGAGACTGCTCCAGGAAACCTTATCAAATGTTTTTTCCTGGACCAAGAAACAGAGGTGCATTTCATCATCATACTCAAGAGCTTTTTTCACTCAGTTGTTTGTGTGAAGATATGGTCTTTACTTCGGTTTGCTCTGAAACCACATTAGGATTCGTCCATCTGTGGCCCAACAAGAAGTTTTAGCCTGTGTTCCAGTATCCTAGAGTAAGCTTTGCCGGTGACACTAAGGAGGGATAGGCCTCTATGGTTTCTGCATTATCGATTCTCACCTCCTTTTTAAATTGATATAATCATGACTATTTCCATTTAGTACAGCCTTGTGACGTCAGCCTACATGAAGACACACCGCAGTTCCCATGTACTTTACAATTTCTGGTAGTATACTATTTTTTCCATTTGCTTTGCCAACTTTTATGTTCTCATGTGCTGTCTTCAGTTTCCTATTGAGATGTTTTCTTCATTTTTTATTTACCCCTCTATATTTTTAGGACTTTATTCTTGCATCTCCTTCTCTGGTGTTTGGTTTCTTGCTTGATTGTGGGTGCTGTTTTGATGAGGATACTCTTTGGGTTGTTATATTTGTTCTCGCGAGGTAGTGGTCACTTTCAGTTTTTGGTCCTTTCCAGGCTCTGGCATCTCTCATACACTTAAATGAGTCTTTCCTTGCGAAAGCATAATTGATGATTGATTTCTCTTTTTTTTGGGTCTGTTTACATCGAGTGTTTGTATGTATGAGATTGTGAAGAAACTTTGTATTTGTGATGATCAGGTTTTGCTCGCACCAAAGTCCCAGGAGTTGCCTTCCATTGTCATTTAAAACATCATCACTGTATCTTCAAATCCCTCCATCCCATCTAGAATGGTCGTTTCCGACTCTAACATTGAAATCTTTAAGGAGAACAATTTTATTGTCTATATAGTCTACTGTCTTTTCAAGCAGTTTAAATAATTTGTCTTTTGTTCTCTTCTCTATCCCCCTCACAAGGAGCATAAAGTATGGCAATTTCGACTTACATGCCTTCTTCTTTTAGACCTAGTACCACAATGCGCTCGGAGGCACATTTCAATCCTTTGACGTTGTCCTTTTGATTCCTTGACACAATACATCCCACACATTCTTTGGCTCTGTCGGTAGTGGGAACTCCGCTGTAGAGAAGCAAATTACACTCAAGAGCCATGACCTCTTATCCTTTTCTCTTAGTTTCTGAAAGAACTAGATTTTCCAATTTGAATTTCTTCACTTCTTCCATGATACAATTTTCATATATACTTCTTCTTCTGCGTTCGTTCTCAATCTCTCGCTACCAAACCCTAAAAGGGCTTAAGTAGCAGAATATAGTCCAGAGAACGGAATGCGTTGGGTCGTAGTTTACAGCTTGACTGTAATATTTGCACCTTTCGGTCCAACACATCTGACTTCAGCAATCATTTTTTGAGTACCGGGTTAGCATTCCCTCTTCGATCCCTTTTCCTTAGCCAGTCTGCCTTGCGGCAGCCTGTTATCCAGGATCAAAGCGTGGAGGTGTAGAAGGGTCTTGTCATCTCTTGTTCGCTGGCCCTGACGCTAGCAGTCAGCTATGGTTCGCTGACCACTGCAGCTCATGCGCTGCTCAGCATCTTGATCCCATATATACTTCTAATATTCAATGTTCCAAAACCCGTACCCGTAATTTGCGATAGTTGGTCCTCTTTAATGTCTGTCCGGTTGTCTTCCCTTGTTGACCTGTAAACGGGTGAGTGGACAACCAGATGATTGGGCCTGCTGTGTCTTTGCTTGCCTATTTGATATTCGCAGCAAAAATCCAAATATAGAGGTTATTCGACTATCCCCCACCCAGCTGACGCGCCTGATAGGAGGTCCGGCTCCTACCCCCGAAATTTGTTTGTCTGAATGACTGATATAGTTGTCACGAGGTAGTAGTAATTTTAAACACTAGCTTAACTCACCAGTAGGCGTGTACTTTATTTAGTCTACATATACTTTTTCAAGTGTGCATTACGTCATATATTTTTGAAATCACATAATTTAAGGGGACGGCGTGGCCTAGTGGTTAAGTGGCACGGCTCACAATCCGAAGGTGCTGGGTTCAATCCCCATCACAGCAAACCCTTAGAAAATGCAGGAGGAAGCAGACCCTTACATAAAATGGATGCTGAAGTCGGATGCACTGGGCCGACAGGCGCAAAATAAAAACACAGTGCAACGCATACCGCCTTGGGGATTAGAAAAAAGGCGAACACACACAAATCACATAATTTAGATTAAAAACAATTTATACTTTCTAAAGGTTGCATACTTACTTGAAATACTTGGAACCCTGGTATTAAAACAGACAGGTGTATGTTGAAGGCTATTATTGGCATGTTCTTTGTGCGATGTTAATTCGAGGAAAGGTAGGAGGTTTATTGGGTAGGAATTTATTTATTTCTAATTTTTTTGCCCGGGCAGCGAACAGCCTGCTATTTTTTAAATATTTTCAACTGCTAAGTGTTTCTTCGAGTTTATCGCCCGTGTCCGATAAGCGATGACGTTCGATCTCACCTCTCTGGAGACCAGGGATAGCTTGAAACTTGCAGGGTTGGAGCGCCAGCTGTTTCTTGTTTTTGTTCGTTTCTTGAGATGCGATCGTCTTACCAGATATCTCTGCTACAGGGGCCCCCTTCCGTTATATCAATCTTGAGAGGCGATCGCCTAACATCTTTGCTTCAGGGGCCCCCTTCCGTTATATCAATCTTGAGAGACGATCGCTTGACATTTTTGCAACAGGGGCCCCCTTCCGTTATATCAATCTTGAGAGACGATCGCCTGACATCTCTGCAAAAAGGGTCTCCTACGGCTATATCAATCTTGAGAGATTATCGCCTGACATCTTAGCTACATGATCCCCTATGGCTATATCAATCTTGAGAGACGATTGCCTGACATCTCTGCAACAAGGGTCCCCTACGGCTATATCAATCTTGAGAGACGATCGCCTGACATCTCTGCAACAAGGGTCCCCTACGGCTATACCAATCTTGAGAGACGATCGCCTGACAACTTTGCTACAGGGCCCCCCTACGGTTATTTCAATCTTGAGAGACGATCGTATAACCTCACAAATTGAATATAATTTGTCTAATGGGGAGCTATCGAGCGCGCATGCGATAGGCATTGAACGCAAGGATATGGATTTTTACTGCTGTTAAATGACTTTTGAAATAACGGTTCTACATTTATACTTAAAGAATACTGACTTTACTTTAATTTATATCCCATTACTTGCGTTGTTCAGTGATGTAGAGTGCGGACATTTCTTCTCTTAGGCCAAGCGTGTTGCGTGCGTCACTGTAATGTCGTGTTGTTGAGGGATTTATGTTATGTCCTATACCAATCTTCTACATGGTCTTCCCCGTGACTTGAAACCAGTCTGCAATGCAGTGATACTTGACCGTGGTCGATCGCCATATCGCCTTCGTCTCGGCCTTGTTATATAATGGTCACATTAATACGTTATCTCAATACATATTTCTCACAAATCCTCATTCTATATCTCATGTTGACATTGATGACTCACATCTTGTAGTTGGTCTCCATTGTGCGTTTAATAAAGATCTCACATCAAACAGTTGATAAAAAAACAAACTGCCATCACTTTGAAACAGAAGACGATAATAACAATAATGATATGCTGTCATATTTGTTTTAAAATTCTCCCCTTCTACTAGCCAAAGTTCGTCAACAATTGTGAATATTTTCCACCACTCTCACTGCGTTATGTTATTTATCTGCTTCTTCTTTTTCTTCTTTTTCTTCTTCTTCTTCTTCTTCTTCTTCTTCTTCTTCTTCTTCTTCGTTCACACTCAGATCAAGGTTCTGGTTTCTCTTACAAAGGACATTGTTGTTTGTAAGACTATTTTATCTCCATGAAGCATTTGTCTCGCGAGACCAGTATTGTTCTCTCTCTCAGCAAGCAGTTTTGTAGGATAGGTCCCACGGTCATGGTATGCTCCCCACATGGACACATGGCATCTGTCCCAATCCTCATTTCGTTGTAAAGAGGACACTTAGTCTGTTATGCCCAGTTCTCAGTCTGAAGATGACGGCTTTCTTTTCGGAAGTGGGGATGTTGATGAGGTTATCTCCCCCTAAAGTTTGCTCTAATTACGGCCTTGGCCTCATTATACGTCATGCTCCGGCCTGTTTGTGGGAATGCTCCTCCATGCTTCGCTAGTTTGTCTGCACCTTTATTGCCGTCAATGTTGCAATGGGATAAGATCCACTGAATGACTAACCTTGGGTGTTCTGCTAATTACTATGTCAAGAAGAAAATACATTGCTCGAGATCTTCATCTTTATGTTGTTCTAGCGCTCCTAATACATCAGTCAGGAACACTACGTTTTCTTGGAAAATATCTTCATCTTATGTTAAATATGAAACTCCAGACACATTTTGCAGGGAAGGTGCACACTTTAGATACATCCTACACAAATATTTGCGCATTATTCATGACTGGTATTTAGTCGTCCTTCCTTTACTAGCAATACTTGTTCATTCTTTGATAGCTTTTACTTCTAATATTTTATTTGATGGGTTCATTTATATCTGGTATCAATTTTCTCTTTTATAAAAATCTGGATTTATTGCCATTGCGTTTTATCCGGTACCGTATTACATAAAATAGTCAACCATTTTGTTTATAGGAAATACAATCCGAAGAAAGCGGAACACAGCGTTTCAATATACATTAAACATTTCCCTAAATGGAATAAAGGACAGTAACACTGTAAACTGCTCGGCTTGTTGCAAGAAGGCTAAGGAGGGTTGGGCATGGGGATGGATTCCCAGTCCTACAGAATACGTAAATAAACTTCCACAAATACAGATAATTATTGTTCTTTTTCGGCGTTCGTCTTGAAAAGAACGTTTGAGAGATTGTGTTGTAATTTACAGCAAGGTTACGATATATGCGACTTTCGGCATTCTCGATTTCAGCAGCCAATTTTTAAGTTCCGGGTTTGCTTTCTCACTGCAATTCCTATATCTTGGGCCAGACAGCACTAGCGTATAGTACAGCCTGTTTCTAGAGCCATTGCGGCGTGGAGGCGGAATAGGGTCTTCGTCAGCTATGGTTCGCTGGCCCTGAAGCAAGCAGCCAGCAATTAGTCGTTGCCTACTGTCAGCTCATTCACTGCTGCATCTTGTTCCCATACAGATAATTCTTCTTCTTCTTCTTCTTCTTCTGCTTCTTCTTCGTAGTCTGTCAGACGTCAACTTGAATTTGTTCGAAGAAAGCAGCTGTCATCCTAAGGCCGTCGACACTGCCATATAGCTTGTCTAGTGTTGGCACTAGTGATGGCCACATGTGCTTCCTCTAATCTTCGTATGTCGGACAATATTGCAGCAGATGTTCAGCGATCATTTTCCCTGTACCACAAGTGCAGTCGTCAGTAGCACCCATCTTCAGTTTATTGAATAGATGGTACCTCAGTCTTCTGTGGCCTGTGCGGAGTCTGAAGACCACCACGTGCTCTCTTCTGTTCAACTGGTAATAGGCATCATTTGTTGTGTACTACAGATAATTCAACAAAAAAGCAAAATACAAACTCAACCATCCAAGAAAGACAAACGTACTCTGTTGATAGAGCTAATGACGCGATACAAAGCCGCAGAAATCTGCATATCTGACGTATCTATTGTCTTCTGGGAAAATCCACAGAACGTAAAGGAAACAGAGAGAAGACGAGGAGAGAGATGGAGTGGATGACTCAGAACATGAGGGATTGGAATGTGTTTGCTGAAGACCTGCTTCAGATGGAGCTGAAAAGGTTTTCCGTGACGTATATCAGTTTCCAAATGCGATTCACAAATGTGCCATCAACGCTTGCCCAATACGTAAACATACTGTCTATTCTCATGAAAAGGGCGTAAAATATATTGTAGATAATTGTGTGGCATGAGATTTCTAAAAGACGAGGTTAGCTAATAAAGGACACAAATTAAGTGAAAATGAACAGTTCAAATTTGGCTCATTAAAATAGACGATAAGAAATGAAGCAAGGAGAGACACTCCAAACATATTTCCAAAAAATAATTTTAAAAAGCAAAGAGGGACATAGTTCAATTGTAAATTACCTATAACTTGACTTTCTTGTCTTTTCTTTGGTGTATTGTGTTTACCGAACGCTGTGTATGCTTGTCTTTCGAACGGTTGGCCGTACTCTGCCCGCTATTTACCAACATCTGAGTTACCACCTATTTCCTAACTATTAAAAGAAAAAATGTCCTATAGCAGAAGCTGTTGTTAGGGATGAAATGTTAGAGACTTAATCGTACTAAGCCACAGCTTGTGTGAGGTGAGGTGACCAGTTCACTTCCTCAATCCCCGTCTGTCCCTAACCGTAGGTCAAGTACGCATTTACTAAACAAAATCCCTCCGTACAGCTGGGACGATGCCTGATTTTATGGAGATCCAATTGTAAAATGATTCGATTGTAGTCTAGCCCTGTTTACATGTAAGCTATGTGAACCATTTCAAGGGAAGTATTTCCGACCACTTACAATCATTCACCATAGGCCATCTCTGCAGCTGGCCCATTTAAATGGAAATATTTCAGGGCACTTACATTGACCTTTTTGTGAAGCAGATGTTTTAACTGCAGCAGGTCTCTTTACAGAAAGCCACAATCGGAGCATATGAAGTGGCTAATGAGTGACAGCACTGGTTTTAGACAATGATGCAGCTGGCCCCAAGCAAAACTTTCTTTAGCCGCCTTTAACGTCACATTTGAAAGGTTATAGTGAGCGTATTCTTTGCGTCCATGGCACCACTCAGTTTTCGCTTTCTTTTCTGGTAGTCGATGCAAGCTTTTCGAGTACGTAAGAGACACTTGCCGCTTGTGTGCTTGTTAACGCAACATTGTTCATTCAAAGTCAGTAGGTAGGTCACATTCAGGTATGTTTAAAAATTAAAATTAAATATCCTGTTCAAACACCGTGTGCGATATTTGGAATACAGTGTTAGGCCCATTTTTTCTGAACCAATGCCACACTAGCTTCCCCGATTTGCTCTGGTCACAGCCAACTAAATCTAAAGTAGGCCATGCTCTGGTACATATTTTTTTAGTCCTGGTCAACGAGAACGAAGAAGAAAAAGAAGAGGTAAAAGAAGAAGAAGAAACCCCGGGGCCATTTGCGATTGAAACAATATCTCGAACTAATTGAAGATTAGACCTAGACTGCTCGACTGGACAGCCAGTGGTATGGGATACGGGATGCGGTTGAAAATTGTAATTGGGGGTTTCTAAAGGTGTCGTTAAGTGGCAGCAACACACAGCTTGATGATCACATGGTTTAGCCTACAGCATAACACATAATTAAAAATAATTAAGTAAATAGTGTCTTCTACGTTGAACAGATTATAACAGATGATGGTAAATGGGAGAGGGGTGTGAAGAAAAGAATAGGAATGGCCAAAAACTAATTTAGCAACACAAAATATATATTGATATTGAGATAATTAACAAATGCACTTAAAATAAGAGTTGTGGGGTGTTATATATATCCGTCTTTGCTCTATGGGGCTGAAATATGGACAATGAACAATCAGCTTGTGGATAAAATAGAGGCCTTTAAAATGTGGACATACAGAAGGACGAACCGTATCGTACTTGTATGAAAGGAAAAGTGAACAAATAGGGAGGCCATGAAGAGATTGAAAATGGGAATATAATTAATTAGGGCAATAAGTTCGGCAAATAAAATATTTTGAACATATCAAGACACAATGCTGAAAACAATGATGGGGGGAAAGATGGACGGTTGGTGGGCATGATGAAGACAGCAATATAAGTGGGAACATGACATCAAGAGATGGGCTAACAACAGTCTGTCGGAGTGTACCATGAAGGTAAGAGGCAAAGGATGTTGGAGATGCATTGCAGTCAACCTTTGATGCAGAGACGGCACTTGAAACCACGTAATACATCATCTTCTGAATTTCAGGAAAGTGTGCTCATGCAAGTGTCTAGACAACTGACCGAGGAGTATAAAATTGAACGAATGGGTCTGTCCTTGCAACATTTATCTCGGTACGCAGATGATGGAAAAGCCATGCTTAACAGAGACGAGAAACCATTAAGAAAAGGGAGCTGGCCCCTACCCCACATTAAAAGCTGAGATCTAGTCAAACAAAATCTCCAACACTTCCTCCCCTACAGCAGAGCATACTATGGAATTACCCTTACATTTATCTCACAGAAGTTGACGTGGATTTTTAAAAAAAAAGTATAGATTAGAGTGGGGTAAATGTGCCATCCATTCCATGTCTTTTGTCGGAATAATTTCTCACCGGCCAAACTTGCATTGATGTACCCATAAGACAAAGGCCCATGGATATACATTAAATGGGGAGGGCGGCGCTTTATAAAGTAATGGTGACCCCTTTACATACGCTGCTGTCAGAAATAAAGTGTCAGAGGTTTCAATTTTCAAGGTCTCAACTTGTTGGAAGATGACGGGACCAACTTCCTTCCCTTACACTAAGTCAGGTGACATTTATAGCTTGATAGACTGGAGCGGGTCGAGATCCACGACTGAACCCAGTGCCTTGGTTATGCGGAACGAGTGCTTTGCCACTCTGCTACCCTGCCTTTCTTATATTGCTGGAAACCACAATCCGTACAACATAATATGCAGCAATATGTAATACAGGAGCAGAGACAATTAAGCAGATCTGCATAACTGTTCTCCCTCCACTCAGCACATAAGAAACATAAATATATTTTAGACTTTCCTCGTTGAGGCCAGAGCCAATTTCTGTTATGTTTTCCATTTACATAAACAGGCGTACCCAGAATTACATCCGTTCGCATTTACGTTCCATTTTTAAATGACCATTTGTCGGAGTTATCGTCAGCATGAACAGGAGTTACGTGCAACATAACGTCCTGGCCCAACCCTACCGCCGAATCGGCTTCCATTCAATCAAACTGCTGGTTTGTTGAAAGGCTTGTTGCGTCGACTTTGGCACATACTTAACGAATAGAAGGATCTTCAAGATGTGTCCTGTTAATATTGTTGTTGTGTGGATGCAGATACAATTTGACTCTCGTCCTTCGACCCAATGCAATGCAATAATATTCTGCACGTGTTTGTTAGTTGTAGTTTAGGTAGATACAAAGTGTTCAATATATCTAGCCTAGGAAGAAGAAGCATTTACCTCACATCGCTGAGTGCCAGAAAATCAAAAAGATGGTCATCGACAATTTTGTACCGGCGTGTGGACAGCTGGCCCTCTAGATTATGTTGCGGTTTGCCCTACTCGTAATCAGGGCATCACTCACCTTCTTGGAAGGCCAAGAGCACAATGTTCTGGGTAAGAACCCAACATATTACAGGTATATTCTGCAGGCTCACTGTTTCTAAACACCCCTCTATATCGTCAACAAGAAAGCTGTTAGCTTTTGATGCTTTAACGTATGGAGTTGTAGATATTCTCTCTACTTTATGTTTACGAGTGCTTCAATCACTTTTGTTTGATTGTTTCTTCATTTTAAAATTGCCAGCCCAAGTGAAAAAAATTGAGGACTGTCGTATTAGAGGTAGGAGAAGTGTATAATGTATGTAAGTAGCATGTCCTCTGCAGAACGCCACTACTTACAACCTGTTATCATTTTACTAGCAAGTGTGCAGTACGGTATGTTGCCATTACTTTAAATACGCGAAGGAGCGATCGCACAGAAGAAATTAAAACGCCGTGTCTGCAGAAGTGGACACGACATGATTGGAGCCGGGTGCGTTGGGATTGTGAAGCAGACGTTTCCCCCCTTGACCAGGCTGCCACCAAGTAAAGTGTAGTTACCGTACATTAATTACATAGTGAACTTATACAGTCAATCAATCAATTAATCAAAACATTGAGTGTCCCCTGTGGAGCATAGTCTTCCTGTCATGGCCATCTGTGCTAGCTCAACCATATTCTCCCACTCTCTTTTATATTTGTTTCAAGCTCTCTCCAACATGGATGCGTAGATCTGTCTCTACTTGTCCTACCTCTGGGGTTCCAGAACAAAGACTGTTTTGTAATGCTGTCAACTGGTTTCCTGATTATATGACCTATCCAGAGCTCTTATTCATGGCCTGATCCACCGGTGTTTTTTTTAAATAATTTTTATTTTTAGCGTTTGCCTTATTTTCTATTCCCCAACACGGTATGCGTTACACTACGATTTTTATTTTGCACCTGTCGGCCCAGTGCATCCGACTTCGGAATGCATTTTAAGTAAGGGTCTGCTTCCGCCTGCATTTTCTAAAGGTTTCCTTTACCGGGGTAACGGCCGGTGATGTGATGAGGATCAAACCCAGCACCTTCGAGTAGTGAGTCGTGTCACTCAATCACTAGCCCACGCGTCGCCCGTCCACCGGTGTCTGTCCGGCTCTGTCATACGGTTCCACATTGGTGATCTCATCATATCCCTTTCAATCCCTCTATTCTGTCCGGCTCTGCCTCACAGATCCACATTAGTGATCTCATCATATCCCTTTCAATCCCTCTATTCTGTCCGGCTCTGCCTCACAGATCCACATTAGTGATCTCATCATATCCCTTTCAATCCCTCTATTTTGTGTAGACACGCATTTCTATAAGGCTTACCCGGTGTTTTTCCATTTCCTACGCCCTTCTGGCCACTTCTTCCCACCTTGGTTTGTTATTTAGGTTCCTTCCCCGTCTCGCAAGGAGTGACCTGACTTTTTCCCAGTTAAGTAAACCCTTTTTCACCCTAATGTGTTTATATCCCCCATTATGTATTAATCCCTTCTTGGATTCGTTAGTTAATTATTGTTGTTATTTGTTGTCCCTGATGAAGGCATATTGGTCGTAACGTAGGTTTAGTTCGTGTTTTCGTCTCAGTGCGGTACCTGACCATAAACATTGATGATTTTTTTTCCCTTTTTTTTTTAACTCTATAAAATTCTGCACCTTTGTTGTTATCTTTATGTGTGGTTCTCCGCGTTTTAGAACCATACACTAGATTTGACTTTGCACCGGAGTTGAAAACTTTTATTTTCATGTTGGACGTAATTTTTTGGTCGTGTCCTTCTCTAGGCAATGAAGGCGCCCATAACCTTTTGTGTATTCTGACATCTGTATCCGTGCGTCGATTTGTTGCTAAACTGCTACCAAGTTAGACCAAGGCACTCCCACCTTGTAGGAGATTGTCCCCCAACACAATCTGATAATCGATAGCTGCATTGATTTACAAAACCACGTGTTTTAATTCTGCGTTTCTGCAGACCCAAAGTCTGGGACGGCTCATCAAGCATACTTGTTTCCTTTTGCATCTGACCATGAGTATGGGACAGAAGGGCAAGCCATGATCAGTCCAAATAACCAAGTTGCTTTGTTGAAACGTATATACGTATGTGTCATTGTTGGTTGATATTGATAGCTTATAGTCCAACAAATAACTAGCAAAAAGAGAAATGGTGACAAGAAACATCCGTGTCGGTTCCCTCGCTCGTATCTAAAAGGGGCCCAAATAGCTTACCAAGAAACATCTGTGTCGGTTCCCTCGCTCGTATCCAAAAGGGGCCCAAATAGCTTACCAAGAAACATCTGTGTCGGTTGCTTCGCTCGTATCCAAAAGGGGCCAAAATAGCTTACCAAGAAACATCTGTGTCGGTTCCCTCGCTCGTATCCAAAAGGGGCCCAAATAGCTTACCAAGAAACATCTGTGTCGGTTCCCTCGCTCGTATCCAAAAAAGGGCCCAAATAGCTTACCAAGAAACAACTGTGTCGGTTCCCTCGCTCGTATCCAAAAGGGGCCCAAATAGCTTACCAAGAAACATCTGTGTCGGTTACCTCGCTCGTATCCAAAAGGGGCCCAAATATCTTACCAAGAAACATCTGTGTCGGTTCCCTCGCTCGTATCCAAAAGGGGCCCAAATAGCTTACCAAGAAACATCTGTGTCGGTTCCCTCGCTCGTATCCAAAAGGGGCCCAAATAGCTTACCAAGAAACATCTGTGTCGGTTCCCTCGCTCGTATCCAAAAGGGGCCCAAATAGCTTACCAAGAAACATCTGTGTCGGTTCCCTCGCTCGTATCCAAAAGGGGCCCAAATAGCTTACCCAGAAACATCTGTGTCGGTTCCCTCGCTCGTATCCAAAAGGGGCCCAAATAGCTTACCAAGAAACATCTGTGTCGTATCTCAAAGGGGCTCAGCTGACTATGAAACGTGACTGTCCGTTCCCTCTCTCGAATCTCATAGCGCTCAAATAGCTGACCAAGAAACATTCCTGTCGGTTCCCTCGCTCATAACACAAAGGGCACAAATAAACCAAGAAACATCCGTCTTTGTTCCCTCGCTCGTATCACAAAAAGCGCAGATAGCTGATCATGGAACGTGACTGTCGGTTCCCTCGTTCGTATCTCATTGCGATCAGATAGCTGACCTTCATATTTATATAAGTTTTCAAAATTATGTTGGTGAACTTTATGGGTACTCTGATAATGCCTGACCAAATTTCAGAGTGATATTCTGTCTAGGTTGTCAGTCCTTATTATAGTCCACGAATTTCATATTCAGTGGCCAGTTTCATTTCACACTTTGTTGAATAATTATGATAATGTAGCTATCTGGTCTGCACAAGAATTGTTGTGTCGAAAGCCTCAAAGATGTGTGTCTACAGCTATTTGTCAAATCTCTCGAACGATCTTGTTTAATATCTTTACAAGTACGAATAATAACATTATCTCTCTATAATCACTTGTGCACATCTCCCTTCTTTGGCAGATTAAATATAAGATCTTCTTTGCATTCAGCCAGTATTTCTTCTCACTCCAACCCTTGATTAAGTAATTTGTACAACATTATTGTGGAAATGCCAATGACCGCCTTGATTTCTTCAGATGAGATATCTGGACTTATCGCGTTTATCATAATTCATAAGCAGTATGGCCTTCTTAATTTTCCCTGTGGTGGGCCTGCCGCAATTAACATCTATATCTGTATTTGCCTGCTGAATTTGAGAAGGAAGACAAGAGGTGTCTATCGAATTAAAAGCTCTTCCAAATGTTATATCCACCTTTATACCCGCTCCTTCGTGTTTGTAATTAGATTTCGATCTTTATCTATAAAATACCATTTACTTGCTTTCATTTACTTGTTTATTTTTTCGTGATGGGCATGTATTTTCTAATGAACAAGTACAGAAATACCTCTCCTTATGCAATTTTCTCTTCCAGTTCCATGTTTTGTTCTTAGCCGATAGTGTCATCACCAACCTTAATATACACGTGTGTGTGTGTGTGTGTGTGTGTGTGTGTATGTGTGTGTGTATATATATATATATATACTTTTTTACTTTCTTTTCCATCGTTTGTTCGTTAAGCACCGTAGGGAGCTAAATTCACCTTTTTGGGGACAAGTGTGTTACATCGGTGGTCATAAATCCGTGCTGCTAAGTATTTCTCTTACGTTATCTATCTACCTCGTTTCCTTTCTTGTGTTTTGTATCCATATCGTCTTGTTCTGTGATTGTGCAATGGTAGTTGATCAGGTTGTTTTCTCGTCAGATGACTGATTCCATCGTACTTTCTGTATTGAAATGTATTCAGGACATGGGGTAGTTCTCACAAAATTTCAAATGTTCTCATATCTATGAATGTTATACCTAAATCCCTGCCATATTCTATTGTTCTTTCGCTTAATAGTTATAATGTGAATAAAACAGCAGTGCATCCCATTCCATTATGGATTCCAAATTGATATGTGCTCATCTAAGGCTCAACAACTGGTCGCTTTCTTTGTTGAATTGTTTTCTCGCACATTATTCCAGCATGGCCTTGTAGCGATATTCCTCTGTTTGTATCATAGTTTCTTTCACTGCCCTCCTCCTTCCAGATTGGTGTTATTTTTGTGTGTTGTCAATCGTCTGATACACTCCCATCTTTCCATCTTGTGTAAAGATTCTCCCTAGCCTTCAGTCATGTCTTCCTAGAAACTTGAATTGCTTCAGTTGTTTTTCAGTCCATACTCCCTGACACGTTTATAGTCTATTTCTTTTTAACTCTTTCTAATTACTGAATCAATAAAACAGGTTCTAGATTATCCTTGTTTCATTGGATACATGCTGATTGTTCCTTGGTGCTTCTTGGGTTGAAAAGTACTCTTTCCATCGATGTTGCCTTACCTATTCGTTAAAAATGGAATCCATTTTTGCCCTTAATGATTGAAGTAGGATTTGAAGCTTTTTTCTATTAACATTGCTTTGATTCATAATTTTTTTTAAATGTATTGGCGATTTTTTGTCATATATATGTTAGCTGCTCTCCATATTTTTTGCCAATGATTCTCCTTTAGCGATTTTGATTACTAGTTTGGTATTTCGTCTTGCTATTTGGTAAGCAGTATAATCTTCCTGCATATTTGACGTAAGGCATGTTATGCAGTTTCATTTTAGTCTGTATTGACTTTTTTAATAAACAAATTCCTCCAAAATGTTGTTTGTTTCTTTATAATCGATTTAGTTTTTGTGTTCCATATTTTTTTGTTAATGTTTTGAAATGACTTTTTCGACGCAAGTAAAATTACGAATCCTGCGCTGATAAAGAGATTTGGCTTGGCTTTTTCATTCTCAATCTCCCATTACCAAACACTGAAATGGCTTAAGTAACAGAATGTAGTCCAGAGAATGGAATGCGTTGTGTCATAGTTTACAGCTTTACAGCTTGACTGCGATATTTGTACCTTCCGGTCAAACACATCCGACTTCAGCAAGCATTTTTTAAGTACTGTGTTAGCATTCCCTCTTCGATCCCTTCTCCTTAGCCAGTCTGCCCTGCTGCAGCCTGTTATCCAGGATCACCACGTGGAGGTGTAGAAGGGTCTTGGCAGCTTTGGTTCGCTGGCACTGACTCTAGCAGTCAGCTATGGGTCGCTGACCACTACAGCTCATGCGCTGCTCATCATCTTGATCCCATAAAGATATTTAACATAACTTTTGAGGAAACTTTAAATCCCGCATCGTAACACCATTTTTACAGAGACCTAGAAACATATCAGAAACGCCTGCACTTGTTACCTTTGACAGAACTGTAAAATCAGATGAATAGCTTTAAGTAAAAGTGAAGAATATGTCACCTGTCATTGAGGCCAAGAGCGCTGTTCTGATTAAATACTAGCATCTTCCAAAATGCAGGTATTCTGCACACTTCCAAGTCCACCAGAAGCCACGTTCAACAAATAGGTCGTCGTTGTGCAAATGAGTTCTGGCTTACAGTTTAGTGAAACCATCGAGACTGCAGCACAAACAGGGAACATAACGCAAATGTATGAGGGTATAAAGTAAGCTATTGGTTCCGTAAGTAGGAAAACAGCATCACTCAAAATTATTACTGGAAAGAAAATAACAGACACAGGAACGCCGATGGCGCAATGAACCGAGCACTATTCTGAGCTCTACTCGTGTTACAATATCGTTACTCTCACACACTTTCGCGATGTCAAAAAGATAATACAGTATGGACGCGTTGGATTTCGAACCAGCTGTAAAAGATCCGATTAAAGCCACTGATATCTTGGTCCCAGACAGAGCACCAGGCAGCGACGGGATCCTATCTGATTTGATCAAGCGCTGTAAGGGTGCATTCTTGCATCTGCTATATTTGATGTTATACCAGTGCTGGAAAGAGGCCACTATACTTCAGTATATGAGAGAGTGTCATTGTATACAGAAATAAAGGTAATTGAAGTGACTGTAATAACTACAAAGGTGTCGTTCTACTCAGTGGTGTAGACAAAGACTTCGCCAGAGTAGTCTTAGTACGGCTAAACTAATTGGTTGAGCAGTAAAGATTCAGGTCTGGACTGTCATCGATTAATATGATTTTACCTCTTCGGCAACTTCAGGAAAAGTCACGCGAGTAGAATCAGCCCTCTTATATGGCTTTCGTCGACCTAACAAACACATTTGACTTGGTTAGCACGGATAGACTCTTCAAAATTCTCTCTAAAATAGGCCGCCTAAGCAAACCGCTGCGACTAATAATATCGTTTCATGAAAGGCAGTCCAATTTGATGATAGTATATCACAATAATTCAGTGATCTTAAACAGGGCTGCGTCCTGGTCCCAACACTGTTGGGAACCTTCTTTGCTCTGCTGCTGAAATATGCATTTGTGCGTCAGCCACATCTCAGACAGATCATAAGCATAAGATCTATCATAATTGCCACATGGAGTGTGTGCACACTTAAGGACAATACTAGGACCGATAAACCAGGACCGCCCTGGTCGCAGGGACACAGGGTAGACGTAACATCAGCCTGTCCACATGAGCGAGACACGACTAGCGGTCAATTACACATTCTATGACGATCCCTATTCATTTATCGGTGTAGTCCCAAAATCGGACAAACTGATTCTGATTGGTGATTTTAACACTAAAGTTGGTTCAAATTACACTATATGGGGTAGTATTTTTGGCCAAAATGGCAACAATAAATTCAACGGGAATGGCCTACTTTTACCGAAGACTTATGCCATAAAGGAGATTATCTTTACCAACACCATCTTCCGACTCCCAGCATGAAATAGGAAGACGCAGATGCACTTCATGTTTCGTCAACGACATCTTTATGACTTCTTCAGTGTCGGATGTCGGGACTAAAGTGGTGTAAAAATAACTAAGAGTATGTGTGGCACAAAGCGTTGAACTGACTATCCGTCTTTTCCAAAATGAGTTTTAAAGTTTTAACTAAGATGTGCCCCAGAGGGGGAAGAAAACTCTGTTGGACACTCCATGTGAAGAAACTAAAGTGGGAATCCACTAAGAGCAGCTTCACAAATTCGCTTGTAGGCAGACTAGATGACCTTCATCTTGGAAATTTCAGAATCAGTCAAAACTGAGTGATCCTAATGGATACTCTTTACTCTACAACGCTGAAACACTTTAATCCACCCATACGCAAGTGCGAAGACTGGTTCAGTGCAAATGAGGATGAAATCTATATTCCTCTTGACAAAACACGACAAGCGCATAGGTCTTTTCAAAACGACACAGCGCCTTTGTCAGCCAGAATAGTCTTCACTAGCGCTCGAAAAATAATCCACACAAGGATAGAGTAAGATTCCTGTCTGAGCAAACAGACCGACGAAATTAAGGTGTTCGCTGAGCGCCACAATTCTGAAAGGTTTTATAAGGCGCTGAAAACACGCTTCAACCCACAGCCATCTGTGTGTCTCTAGCTCGAATTCATGATGGATTACTAATAACAGAAAAGCTTAGATCCTCAACATTTGGGAGGACATTTCTGCAATCTACTTAACAATCCATCGCCTGTAAACGAAGAGATCATCCGATGTATATCCGAGGTGGAAATGAGCAGAGCTATGGCTAAACTCATCCTCCATGATGAAGTAAACAAGGCCATCAAAACTGTTTATTCCAGGAAGGGCCCATGGCGCAATATAAGCAGATGTATACACAGCAGCTGGGACAGATGTTATCAAAAAGTTGTTCATTGTACTCTTCTGATCAAGTGAGCAATTTTTGTTTTGAAAATAAAGCAAAAGTCAGATCTCCAGTCAAAGAAATTAAAGGCAGAAATCACGTCCTAGACAAAAGACAAGAAACACAGAGAGTAACAAGAAATTTACTACCACAAATGCGAGAAATTGAAACAAAACTATCAGAAAGTATGGCAAGAAGTTCTGATCAAGTATGTCTTATGAGAGCATCACATAGAAGGATTTTTTTTGGCGTTCGCCTTATTTCTCTATTCCACAAGGCGATGTGTGGTGCACTATGTTTTATTTTACGCCTGTCGGCCCAATGCATCCGACTTCGTCATGCATTTTATGTAAGGGTCTGCTTCCTCCTGCATTTTCTAAGGGTTTACTTCTCCGGGGTAACGGTCGGTGCTGTGATGGGGAGCAAACCCAGCATCTTCGGATTATGAGCCGTGTCACTTACCACTAGCCCACACCGTCCCCTCACATAGAATGATTGACGCCTACTCAGAAGAATGGATACATGTCAATACTGATGGGTCTGATTTTAAGGTCCCCATAGGAGATTGGGATTATACATACCGTATCCAGACAGATCATATGATGAGTTGTTTGCTGTCTGTGGGGAGAAATATTCAAATTATGAAGCAGAAATAACAACACTGGAAGTAGCTATGTACCACTTGAGGACTGTATTTGATGCATTCCAATTAAAAGCCAAAAAGTATGGTAATCTTTACAGGCTCGTGTTCTGTCCTTCAAGGTCTGGAAGATGGTGGTCATTGTAAGCCTGACCTTATTCTTCTTCTTCTTCTTCTTCGTACGCAGTCAGACAGTAAACATTATTTTTTCGAAAAAAGCAGCCGTCATC
Source organism: Ariolimax columbianus (assembly GCA_036924085.1). Taxonomy (NCBI): domain Eukaryota; kingdom Metazoa; phylum Mollusca; class Gastropoda; order Stylommatophora; family Arionidae; genus Ariolimax; species Ariolimax columbianus. The sequence goes on along the minus strand of JAVGWX010000003.1, from coordinate 34,286,891 downwards.
CTGAGGCTGTCGACACTGCCATAGAGCTTGTCTAGTGTTGCCACTGGTGATGGCCACATCTGCTCTCTCTGATCCTCGTACGTCGGGCAGTTTTGCAGCAGATGCTCGGCGGTCATTTTCCCGGTACCACACGGGAATTCGCCGGTGCCACCTATCTTCAATTTGTTGAATAGGTGGTACCTGAGTCTATTGTGGCCAGTGCGAAGTCTGAAGACAACGACCTGCTCTTTTCTGTTCAACTGGTAATAGGCATCGTTTTTGGTGTAGCCAGTATGTTCGGTTTCCCATTTGGTCATGTATCTAGCTCTAATAAGCCGTTTTGACTCTTCGTATGTCATTCTAGTATCAGGTTGTGGTAGTGTTACACCTTCTTTTGCCAGTCTGTCTGCCTCCTCGTTGCCTTGGATGTTGCAGTGAGATAGAACCCACTGCACCACTACCCTTTTTGGTGCGGCCTTTTGGCATAGTTGACAGAGTACTGCTCTTAAATCATTAAGTTCAGTTGACCTTATTCAAATATTCCTAGATACCAACCAACTTCTCATATCCCATGAAGTCAGAATAGTTATGCAATGGATCCCGATGACTCAAATACACATGGCAATGATAATGGAGACAGACTAAGAAGAAATCAAGTCAAGAACAATAACAGTACACACCAACAACCCTACAGACAATCAAACAGCTACTAATGAATGCAAACAAAGAAACTTGGTTGAATAGATGGGCAATGGCGAATACTGGGAGAGAAATCTACAAACATATGACCATCCCAAATCCCAAAGACAACATCAACCTTCTAAAAAGGAGAGACCAAAGCACCATTTTCCGACTTCGCACTCAACACATACAACTTAACAGTCATAAAATCCAGCCAGAACATACTCCAGAGTGCCGGCTGTGCACACATCCCTATGAAACTGTTGAACACCATCTTTTTGAATGTCCAGCGCTTGATGGTGTTGAGAAAGAGCTTCTTCCTCCGAGGCCAGACAAATGAATCACTGAACGGAACTAAACAACAGCCCATAAACACTTCCAGATATCATTATTTGACATTTGGCCAAAGGGCAGAAGCCAACAGGCTGCTGGATCAGTAACCAGCCAACCAACCAGCCAGCCAACCAACCAGCCAACCAACCAACCAACCATGAGAAATACCTTTTCATTTTTTAAATTGTATTCAGAAAACCATTTTTGAAAACGTAAAAGAATTGTTATCATCACATCACTTTTAAAGTGACTGACAAAATATTTTCAAAACATATATTTCATAATTGACTTCCGTCATTATTGACAGAAGATTACTAGTATGTGTATGTGAGAAATAGAGAGAGAGAGAGAGAGAGAGAGAGAGAGAGAGAAAGAGAAAGCGAGAGAGACTTGTATCTTGGTTAAGTGCGCTTAGCAATACAATATAATCGTGCGCTTCTAACAACTTGTTCAAAACTTAACTTAGAATCATTGGAAAAAGTGCAAAATAGTGCTTTGCGCTTCATTAGTGGAGCAAATGAGATCAACACCAACGACAACTTTCGAAATCCACACACAGGTGGAACCCCTTGAGATGGAATAAAGCTGCTATGGAAGCCTTTGAACGAAGTATCAGAATGAAATGGGATCATCCCAACAGACTTCTTATTTATCATAGACAGTCAAAAAGCAGAATTAAACAAAAGCCTGTTCTTCACCCTGTTAATTAAATCAAAGACAGATACCGCTTTCCAGAAATAAGACATGCGTTACAGAGAGTAGTTAACGAACTACCACCACAAGCGTTCCTTAAAACACCAGAAATATTGACAAAATTAATAGATGATACAAACAAAAGTTCAGATCCTATTATTCTGATGCTCAAAGAACTGTGGATGCCCATCCCGATGAATGGATACATATGTATACTGATGACTCTGCATTTAAAGCCACCATCAAAGCAGGTTATGGTGTGTATTTGGATTATACAGACAGATCATACAAAATATAGAGGAATATCATTGCTTAGCCATACTGAAAAAGATATTCTGTAAAATACTGAAAAAAAGACTACGCCCAATCATAAACCCGCAGCTTATCAGAGGACAGATGGGATTTCGGAAAAAACAGGAGCTGTACAGATGCAATCTTCGCACTCAAACAACTAGCGGAGAAAACAACAGAATACGATCAGACACTACACGTTTCTTTAATGGATCAAGTGAAGGAATTCGATCGAATGAATAGATAGATACCAACTGTGGACAACATTAGAATGTTATGAAGTAAATAAAAATTTGACCAATCTATGTAAAAATCTGTACGTAGAAAGTCAATGTACAGGGAGAACAAACAAATATTTCATATTATGACCGGTGTATGGCATGGTTGTGTACTATCTATGTTACTGTTTATCACATATATAGACGCAATATGTAAAAATAAGCCAACATTAGTGAGGGAAACTACCTCAGTGATCACTTAAATGAACTTCTCTTTGCTGATGACCAAGCAATAATAGCAACCTAAAAAAAAAAACAACTGCAGGTACATATCAACAATCTTAATGAGGTCTGTACGAATCACGGTATGGAAATCAACAGAGAAAACCCAAGTTATGATGATTGCAGGAAAAGAAACATCATTAAATTATATTTATACAAAATCAACAAGTAAAACAGGTGAAACATTTCATGTACCTCAGTAACATAATCTCAGCAGATGGCAAAGGAGACACTGAAATCCAACACAGACGTAATAAAGCAAGTCAAATCATTGGGCAAATGTCCCCGATATTACAATGTAAACATGTGACAATGAATAAAAAAAATAACGCTACATAATACGATATTCCTACTCACATTGTGTATCAATGTCAAAATTGGACATTGACAAGCAAAGATTAAAGAAACATTGTAGCAACAGAGATGAAATGCCTACGCATAATGCTTGGAGTAACAATATTGGATAGAATCGGAAACAAAGATATTAGGAAGCAGGTAGGTACAATTCCAGTACTAGACCTCATCAAGAGACAGCAAACCAAATGGTTCGTCCACGTGACACGTCAAACATGAGATAGTATTTCTCAGAAGTAATGCTATACAGATAAAATGGATACAAAGCCAAGGGCCGACAACGCAAGAGATGGATAGCAGAAATAAAAACGATGCAGTAAAGCTTCCCGTGTACGAAGCACATACTAGGCCCCGGTTAAGAAATCTCTTCATAATCTGATGCTGAAAGCCAAAAGCACATATTAGGGCCCAGTCAAGAAATCTCTTTATAATCTGATGCTGAAGGCCAAAAGCACATATCAGGGCCCAGTCAAGAAATCGCTTCATAATCTTATGCTGAAAGACACAAGCACATATTAGGACCCAGTCAAGAAATCTCTTTATAATCTGATGCTGAAGGCCAAAAGCACATATTAGGGCCCAGTCAAGAAATCTCTTCATAATCTGATGCTGAAAGACACAAGCACATATTAGGGCCCAGTCAAGAAATCTCTATAATCTGATGCTGAAGGCCAAAAGCACATATTAGGGCCCAGTCAAGAAATCTCTTCATAATCTGATGCTGAAAGACACAAGCACATATTAGGGCCCAGTCAAGAAATCTCTTCATAATCTGATGCTGAAAGACACAAGCATATACAAGGGTCCGGTCAAGAAACCTCTCCATAACCTGATGCTGAAAGACACAAGTAGGAAAAGCGAAACGATGAAGAAGACAGCTAACCTGGTTCTTGTGGGGCTGTTTGCTCCAACCATGAAGCTAAAACCACTGAACTTGAAGCTTCCTGTACCACACGAGGAAAGTATTTGATGCCTTTCCCTTAGAGGTACAAAGCATTGTTTTTTTTCAGAAGCTGGATGTCAGTTCTTCAAGCATAAGAACTTGCTGGTCCTTGTAGACCTGACCGTATCCAAATATCTCTAATCATTGAACCAAATTATCACTTCCGATGTCGTCAAAATAGTTCTGCAATGGATTCCTGAACACTCAAACACACCTGGCAATGACAAGGCACATAGAATAGCAAAGAAGGGATCAAAACAAGAACAGCCCCACACAGTAACAACTTTACAAACGGCCAACTAGCTCACAAAAACAGCGAACAAAGAAACTTGGCTGAACAGATGGACCATAGGAAACACGCAAAGGGAGTTCTATAGACATATGCCAAACCAAGATCTAAATAACAGTATAAATCAACTCACAAGAAAGGATCTGAGCACTATTTTCCGGCTGAGAACCCAACACATTCCACTTAACAAGCACCTGAACAGAATTCAACCACAACACACTCCTGAGTCCCCGATGTGTGCATACCCATATGAAACCGCTGATTATTATCTCATTGAGTGCTCAGCTCTCAGCGATATTAGGAAAAAGAGTTTTTCTCCGAGGACATATAAATGGAATAATACTTCATATGACACTAAACAGCAACTGACAAACACGTGCAGATATCATTACAAGGCACTGGACCGAAGGGCGAAAGTCTGGATGCTGCTATATCCATAAACAAATTACAACATATATATATATATATATATGTTGTTGCTGTTGCTTAATGTCCACAGTGAGTAAGTTTACTATTTTGTGGGCCCTGAAAATGACGTTAAGTGGCGGGTTGGGGTAGCTTTCCTGACTTCCCGAGCATGCTGATGAAGGTGGACCGTGGTCCTCCAGGAGGTTGATATATTTCTCTCTATATATATAAATATAATCAGAGAGAGAGAGAGAGAGAAAGAGAGAGAGAGTGTGTGTGTATATAAATTCGGTGCCTGCAGTGAAGTGAGAGTCAGCCCGAGCAGTAGTTACGCCACTGACGACATGTTTCCTCTAAGATCATTATCGTAATGAGTTTTCTTATTTCTCAGACTCTAAACGCCACCAATAACGACGACAGGGTTGATGTCTGTCTGAAAGAAAACAGCCACATTTTTTTCATCCACTTTTTATTTGTTTCTTTGTTATTGTTTTGTTTGGGGCGGTGCTGAGTTTTCTTCAAGACGATATGACGTCTCAAGCTCACCTGTTCTGTTGCATTCACATTCGCTTCCAGTTTCCTGACATGGTCGTTTAATTTACATTGTATGATCAAGATATGACTCACTAGATTGAATCTTTGGTCTTTTACTTTTCTTCTTCTCGTCGTCGTCGTCTTCTTCTTTCCTTTCGGTCCAGGGAAGAGTGGAGGCGAGGAAATCGGTTATTCTCTTTATAATTCTTGTAGCATACACAAGAGTGTGCGAGTAGCAGAGTAGTTGTGCGTTCGCTTTTCAGGGTAAAGATAATGTGTTCAATTACCATTACACGCAAAAGTCTACCCAGATCTAAATGGGTACATTGCTTACAGTTAGTTAAGGAAATGCAGCGAGGAAGGAAACTAGCTACCCTACTTCATAAAAAAAACTAAGGCCTAGTACAATAAAGTCTCAAGCTCAACATTCCCGGACAGCAGTGTCTGATATGAGGCTGCCTTTACATGGTAGTTGTTTTTCTAAGGTTTATTTCTTAAACTAAAAAGACTAAATTCAGGTGATCTATGTAAATACCATGGGGGAGTCGTATACCATAATAATAATAATAATAATAATAATAATAATAATAATAATAATAATAATCGCTTAGGCGTCAAAGGCCCGTTTCGTCGAGCGACCACTACCAAGTAGAACTCCTGAGGATATGTTCATGCGCAGCATGTCTACCGAAATCCCTACAGACTCCCCAGGTTGAGCCGAGAACTCCGCTGCGTCGGGATGAAGGTCGCGAGGAGTATGTGTTAGATCAATGTTTGTGTCAGGCTTTCTGTGTCTGTCCGTGTCTGGCTCCCTGTTTTTCGTGCCCTCCCCCCCCCCCCCTTTCCCTCGAGACCTCTAGATTTTGTCTACCTTCAGTTGCTGTGCAGAGAATACGAGGTTGGGAGAGGTAGCGTGTAATCTCGGGTAAGGGAGTGTAGGGAGACGGGGGAGGGGGGGGGGGGTGGGCAGGAGGAAGGCGGCTTCAGTTCGAGCAGGAAGGCATTGAGTAGTGATAACCTGGACTGAATGAATTCTGGGTGCAGTTAAGCGGAACATTGAACGCCATCTTGGACTGGTTTCCCGCAGTTTAAGCCAGGCATGAAATGCAGCACCACAAACAGGATATCCGATCGAAAGCACATCAATTCCACAACTACCATGAGGGTGGGATGGGGGGGGGGACACTACACACATCATAGACGCTGCACACGACAGCGAACTAACATCACCCACATCATAGACGCTGCACACGACAGTGAACTAACATCACCCACATCATAGACACTCCACACGACAGTTAACTAACATCACCCACATCATAGACACTCCACACGACAGTGAACTAACATCACCCACATCATAGACACTCCACACGACAGTGAACTAACATCACCCACATCATAGACACTCCACAGGACATGAAAATAACGTCAACCACATCAAAAACACTCCACAGGACAGTGAACTAACCACCAACATCAGAGACACTCTAAAGGACAGTGAACTAACATCACCCACATCATAGACACTCCACACGACAGTGAACTAACATCACCCACATCATAGACACTCCACAGGACTTGAAAATAACGTCACCCTCATCAAAGACACTCCACAGGACAGTGAACTAACCACCTACATCAGAGACACTCTACAGGACAGTGAACTAACATCACCCACATCATAGACACTCCCCACGACAGTGAACTAACATCACCCACATCATAGACACTCCACAGGACATGAAAATAACGTCACCCACATCATAGACACTCCCCAGGACAGGGAACTAACCACCTACATCAGAGACACTCCACGGGACAGTGAACTAACATCACCCACATCATAGACACTCCACAGGACATGAAAATAACGTCACCCACATTATAGACACTCCCCAGGAAGGGAACTAACCACCTACATCAGAGACACTCTACAGGACAGTGAACTAACATCACCCACATCATAGACACTCCACACGACAGTGAACTAACTAACTTCACCCACGTCAAAAACCCTGTACATGTCATTATCAAACTGTTTCTATTCAACAACTGACAAAGGTACAGTTGAACGAATGATGCGTCACACACGTTTAGCCCAGCTCGTATCTTACCCGCGGATTGAACAAACACATCCAATCCCGGCTAGAAGAAAACAAATAAAGAAATGATTGTAGGATTGTACCCACTATAGTACAAAATGCATACTTCTGTGATATGTTCAAGTAGTTTGTCTGTTTCTGTACTCTATTACGAAATTCAATTGTTATTGTCAACGATTCACGTTCAGTGTACTCACCTATTTTGTATTTTGTTTTGCTTCGACGCGTATGCTACCCGGACGAAAATGGAGCAAAGAATAGTAACACTGCAATCTGTCCGACTACCCGTAAGATATGACTAATAAGCCTTAGAACATGACACAACGGACTCCGCAGCCACATGTACACAAAAATGAAGATTCGCATCTCGGCCATATGTACATGCGGACAGCAGGGCACTTACTATAAAACTGCCTCGAATAGAATATATAGAGAAAATCTCACTGGCCCATAGAACCAACACTTGAAGAGAAACTTTATGGACCTGTATGTGAACTACAAAAGACAGTGAAGTTTATACAAGAGACAACATTGCAGATATAGACAATATTTTCAAGTGAACGAAAGAAGAAGATGAAGAATGACTAATAAGGGTTTGGTATGAGGCTGGATACCCCAACCTAAAGAAATTACGCCACACACAAAACAAAAGAAAAAAATAGAAGAGGATTTACCAAGTCAAATTTTGAACCGATAATTAATATAATCTTAATTTATTTTCATGAGCGTTTCAAGTTCTTCCTAATAGTTGGTATAATCAGTGCGGCTATTCCCGCTACAAAGTGAGGGGGAAAAACGGAGAAGGGGGGTCATTAGGCCGCCGTATACATAGCGTTACTGAGCGCACAAATCAGAAAAAGACAGGATCACAAAGATGCAGATTTGAAGAAATATTAATAAAGAAATACTTACCACTGACGCTTGTTCCTCGGGAGTTATTCCACGAAAAGTATCAGTACACATACTCTATAGCTTCACGGCCGTATCTTTGAACAAGCACACCAGGATGTACTTTCAAGTTGGGCAAACAGCAGACATAAACTCGGTTTCCAGCTGCTACCCTATCCACGGTGACCGGATTAGCTCATCAACAGCGAAACGTAAGTAAACTGCTTGTGTGCTACATGCAGCCTGCCCCGTAGCTTGGGGTGAGAGACAGAACTTTCAGGCAAGAACACGTGTGAGCACTGGCGCAGATTCGGCCTTTTTCGTATTAACGTTCCGGTATTTCCCGCCTCGTGCTTCTTACTACTAGCGCGTGCAGCGAACCGTTTTATGAAACTTCACACATTTAGAGAAGAAGGAGTGAAAACTGAACGTATACAGCAATTTATTCAGATAAGTACGGCTTGCTGAGTCTATGAACATGGGAGGGCAGGGGTGGATGTGTGTGGAGGAATTAAAAAAAGGGGAGGGGGGTTTGAAGGTTTGTGGAAAGGGTAATGGTTAGTGGCTCGGCTGACAAACCAAATTTGCCTGTATTTCATGTGGGGATAACTGACAAATCAAACGTGCATGTATTTAATGTGGGGATAGCTGACAAACCAAACGTGCATGTATTTCATGTGGGGATAACTGACAAACCAAACGTGCATGTATTTCATGTGGGGATAACTGACAAACCAAACGTGCATGTATTTAATGTGGGGATAGCTGACAAACCAAACGTGCATGTATTTCATGTGTGGATAGCTGACAAACCAAACGTGCATGTATTTCATGTGGGGATAGCTGATAAACCAAACGGGCATGTATTTCATGTAGGGATAGCTGACAAACCAAACGTGCATGTATTTCATGTGTGGATAGCTGACAAACCAAACGTGCATGTATTTCATGTGTGGATAGCTGACAAACCAAATGTGCATGTATTTCATGTGTGGATAGCTGACAAACCAAACGTGCATGTATTTCATGTGGGGATAGCTGATAAACCAAACGGGCATGTATTTCATGTGGGGATATCTGACAAATGAAACTGGCATGTATTTTGTGAATGCCTCGGCTCACAAACCAAACTTGCATGTATTTCGTGAATGCCTCGGCTCACAAACCAAACTTGCATGTATTTCGTGAATGCCTCGGCTCACAAACCAAACGTGCATGTATTTTGTGAATGCCTCGGCTCACTAACCAAACTTTCATGTATTTCGGATTCGTGAACCAGCAAGATAATACCCCATAGATTTAAACGCGCGCTGAAATCGGATGCACTATTCTATAAAGCTCAAAACTCAGTACAAAACACTGCGCCTTAGGAATAGTGTAGTAAGCTGACTATGATTTATCTGGGCTTACAATATTACTCGGGACAGCATTGCCTATGGATGAGAAGCGAACGATTTTCATAATCCCAAAGCATAAGGTTCTAATCCAGCCTTGTCCAGTTTGACATACGTTGAGTTTTTTTTTTCCTCGTTGCGATAGCTCTTCTGCGAACGAAAGTAATGGTAACCTATAGTCCATCTTTTAATTCATGAACAAGATCCGAAGCAATTTTCTACTAACCTGCATGTCAGATCCAAATGATTTTTCGCATGCAGACTTAGAATATCCATGACGCTAAAACATTGATATTATTTAGTCCATAGATGTTAAGACATATGCACATCGGCGAATTCTTTTGATCTTTTAGGACCGTTGCAAAGAAATGACATAAAATTTAACCAGCCCGCGTAATTCTGACTGGTCGCGTTGGCTTGAAAGACACTGAATGCGCCATCTTGACTTGTTTGCGCTGTCGAGTTTACGGTCCGACCAATCATTAACTTGACCACTTTTGATGTCGGACTTGAGGCTTTCAGCTTAGACAACAAGATGGCGAACTTGTTAGGGCTTTAAGGTTAGACTACAAGATGGAGAACTAAGTTAGGGCTTTCAGCTTAGACAACAAGATGGCGGACTTAGTTAGGGCTTTCTGCATAGACAACACTTCGGTACTTCGAAACACCATGGCAACGTTATCGACGGTCGCAACCACGGGATACTCCAAGAAAAAGGAAACCACAAACACAGCGCCCGGACTGCCTCAAGGCTCTCCTCTGTCTCATGTACATTTTAATGTGTACACTTGCAAAATGGGAACCGCGTAGCCCAGAGGTTAGCGCATTGGCTTCGTATCTGAGTGGCCATGGGTTCATTCCCCATTTGAGGCGGTAAATGGTTTTTTCAGACCGCAATGGCTCCCTGGTCGACCCAGCTTTAAATGGGTACCTGTTCAGTCCGGGAAGTAAAAGCAGCGAGGGAGAAGAGATGGCTACCGCCCTCATATAGCCGAGCCTTTGAAATGTGAGATCGCTAACACCTTACACCCTTACGGCAGTAATGCTATGGGTTACTTTACTTTACTTTACTTTACTTGCAAAATTGCACAGATGGAGGTGACTTGGCCTGGAAGGATCCTCACAGATGGAGGTGACTGGGCCTGGTAGGATCCTCACAGATGGAGGTAACTGGGCCTGGTAGGATCCTCACATATGGAGGTGACTGGTCCTGGTAGGACCCTCACAGATGGAGGTGACTGGGCCTGGTAGGATCCTCACAGATGGAGATGACTGGGCCTGGTAGGATCCTCACAGATGGAGGTGACTGGCCTGGTAGGACCCTCACAGATGGAGGTGACTGGGCCTGGTAGGATCCTCACAGATGGAGGTGACTGGGCCTGGTAGGATCCTCACAGAGGGAGGTGACTGGGCCTGGTAGGATCCTCACAGATGGAGGTGACTGGGCCTGGTAGGATCCTCACAGATGGAGGTGACTGGGCCTGGTAGGATCCTCACAGATGGAGGTGACGGGGCCTGGTAGGATCCTCACAGATGGAGGTGACTGAGCCTGGTAGGATCCTCACAGATGGAGGTGATGGGGCCTGGTAGGATCTCACAGATAGAGGTGACTGGACCTGGTAGGATCCTCCCATATGGAGGAGACTGAGCCTGGTAGGATCCTCACAGATGGAGGTGACTGGGCCTGGTAGGACCCTCACAGATGGAGGTGACGACCTGGTAGGACCCTCACAGATGGAGGTGACTGGGCCTGGTAAAATCCTCACATATGCGGACGACCTTCTGCTACACAACTAGGTCAAAGACAGGACTGGAATTGTCGCGCGTGGGCGGAGCAAGCTGGGGAAACTATCTGAATGATGCACCGAATACAACGTCGAAATCAATCAATCTAAGGCCAAGATTGTCTGGTTCTCCCTAAACAATAGGTTGGTCTCAGATACATTACCAGGCACCACCTGCATGGGTACCATCATTGAGAGAGGATATGCCATGAAATACCTGGATATCACATTCGACAGAAGTCTCTCTTTCAATAAACATGTTGACTATGTAATTCTGAAATCAAAGAGGGGTATCAATGCAATCAAAGTCATGGCTTCCTGTTGATGCAAGCCTTAGGTTTGTCTGTCCTGGACTACGGTCTTGCGTTACTCACTCTATTGCAGACATATGTAGATATATTGGAGATAATCCAGAACGAGGCCTTGAAAGCAGTTTTGGGATGCACTAAAGATACTCCCTTTGCTTCCATGAGATTCCTGCTTGATTTGCCAAGCATCAAGGTGCGACATCACGTAGCGCAGGTAAAGGCGTACGCCAACGTTGCCAACAACGAACACCACCCTTTGCACCAAGACTTGGATTCACTCAAGGAAGGTCATGTATGGCAGAGGCAAAAGACCGTAACTAATCGTAACTAAAGGATCGTAACTAAACTGGGAATCTTTAGGGTTATATCAGGACGTGTTGGCCAGAGTATGGATGCGAGTGTGTATCTGTTCGTAGTGTGGGCATAGTGGCCAGGGAGTGCACGTGTTTGATGTGTCTAGATTGGAGTACTGAGTTCAGGTGTGGAGTCATTATCGTAGAGAGGATATAAACATGCTGCAAAGGATACAACGAAGAGCGACAAAACTGATAGTGGGATTCCAGAATTACAATTATGAGGAAAAAAAGAAGAACCTACCTACGGTGTTTAGAAAAGAGAAGAATTCGATGTGACTTAATACAGGTTTTTAAGATATTCAATGGATTATAACAGGTTTTTAAAAGTACAACCGGCTACAAGAACAAGAACACACATACACAAATTAATTAAAGAAACGTCTACTTGTACATTAGATATTAGGAACTATTTTTTAGTCAGAGAATGGTGAATACTTTGAATGCATTGCCACATGAAATAATAGAGACAGGATCAGTTAATGCATTCAAGAATATATTGGACGCAATAAATTCAATTATTTTTAGATAAATTGGAGTAGAAGAAATTCGTTGTATAGTCTTTATAGTGTCTTCTAAACGAGTATAAAACGTCAATTAATGCGATTCATTATTGCAGTTTTGTAGTGCAGTAGTTTTGCTAATTATTTCTAGCATTTTTATAGAGTGTTGTTGGGTCTGCTTTATTGTGACCCTGGCCATTTTTATAGAGTGTTGTTGGGTCTGCTTTATTGTGACCCTGGCCATTTTTATAGAGTGTTGTTGGGTCTGCTTTATTGTGACCCTGGCCATTTTTATAGAGTGTTGTTGGGTCTGCTTTATTGTGACCCTGGCCATTTTTATAGAGTGTTGTTGGGTCTGCTTTATTGTGACCCTGGCCATTTTTATAGAGTGTTGTTGGGTCTGCTTTATTGTGACCCTGGCCATTTTTATAGAGTGTTGTTGGGTCTGCTTTTTTGTGACCCTGGCCATTTTTATAGAGTGTTGTTGGGTCTGCTTTATTGTGACCCTGGCCATTTTTATAGAGTGTTATTGGGTCTGCTTTATTGTGACCCTGGCCATTTTTATAGAGTGTTGTTGGGTCTGCTTTATTGTGACCCTGGCCATTTTTATAGTGTTGTTGGGTCTGTTTTATTGTGACCCTGGCCATTTTTATAGAGTGTTGTTGGGTCTGCTTTATTGTGACCCTGGCCATTTTTATAGAGTGTTTTTGGGTCTGCTTTATTGTGACCCTGGCCATTTTTATAGAGTGTTGTTGGGTCTGCTTTATTGTGTCCCTGGCCATTTTTATAGAGTGTTGTTGGGTCTGCTTTATTGTGACCCTGGCCATTTTTATAGAGTGTTATTGGGTCTGCTTTATTGTGACCCTGGCCATTTTTATAGAGTGTTGTTGGGTCTGCTTTATTGTGACCCTGGCCATTTTTATAGAGTGTTGTTGGGTCTGCTTTATTGTGACCCTGGCCATTTTATATAGTGTGTTATTGGGTCTGCTTTATTGTGACCCTGGCCATTTTTATAGAGTGTTGTTGGGTCTGTTTTATTGTGACCCTGGCCATTTTTATAGAGTGTTGTTGGGTCTGCTTTATTGTGACCCTGGCCATTTTTATAGAGTGTTATTGGGTCTGCTTTATTGTGACCCTGGCCATTTTTATAGAGTGTTGTTGGGTCTGCTTTATTGTGTCCCTGGCCATTTTTATAGAGTGTTGTTGGGTCTGCTTTATTGTGACCCTGGCCATTTTTATAGAGTGTTATTGGGTCTGCTTTATTGTGACCCTGGCCATTTTTATAGAGTGTTGTTGGGTCTGCTTTATTGTGACCCTGGCCATTTTTATAGAGTGTTGTTGGGTCTGCTTTATTGTGACCCTGGCCATTTTTATAGAGTGTTGTTGGGTCTGCTTTATTGTGACCCTGGCCATTTTATATAGTGTGTTATTGGGTCTGCTTTATTGTGACCCTGGCCATTTTTATAGAGTGTTGTTGGGTCTGCTTTATTGTGACCCTGACCATTTTTATAGAGTGTTGTTGGGTCTGCTTTATTGTGACCCTGGCCATTTTATATAGTGTGTTATTGGGTCTGTGTTCTGGCCTTTTACTTCTGATCGTGTCTGTACACATTACGACCGTAGATGAGATCGAAGCCTCGCCGTGTGCAATGGAAAGACAAACAAATAAATACAGCTCTACAAATACTACCTAGGCCCTTGAGGTAAAATCTGCTATACTTATAACCAGGTGTGAGGGGTTGCAGCTCCTCTAGTGAGTAAGGAGGTCTGTAATGACGAATGTTTCCACACATTTTGAGAAAAGGACATTTTCCAAGAGAGACTATCTAAAAGCTGAAAGGAGGAGTCTAAACATACTTACTTAGTCGCTCCTCTTCTACCGTGAGGTGTAGAGTCTTCTACCTTACTTACTTAGTCGCTCCTCTTCTACCGTGAGGTGTAGAGGTTTGCCAAAGCGAACGCAACCCTGCTCTATCCGCCGTCTTTTTCCTGGCCTCTTTCCAATCCATCCCTCTATCACTTAGGGACTGTCGTATGTTGTCTTCCCAACGTACTTTGGGACGTCCTCGGGGTCTGCGTCCTTGACTTTTGATCTCCAATGACCGCTTTGGTATCCGATCTTCTTCCATTCTACAGACATGGCCAAACCACTGTAGTTGGGACTGCTCCACACGTGTCTGCAGGGGTTGAACTTCAAGACTGCTACGTATTGTCTGGTTACGGATCTTGTCCCTTTTCGTCACCTGGACCGTCTTTCTCAGGTACCTCATTTCTGAAGGTTGTAATTGCCTTTCTTGGGCTGTAGTCATTGCCCATGACTCACATCCATATGTCAGGTCAGGCTCAAAGGTCGAGCAGTACACATCCATCTTTGTTTTCCTGCTTATTTCTCTTCTACTGAGGAAACCTCTGTTTATTGCATGGAACAGTCTACCTGCTGCTGCCCTTCGTGCAGTTAACTCCTCTTTGATTCCTCCCATACTATCTGTTATCAATCCTAGATATTTAAAGTTGCGAGTCTAAACATTGGAACTTTAAATGTTCGAACGTTGAACGAAAAAGGAAAGATTGATAATTGAGTGTTGAGAGACCAGTGCTATACAAATTGATATGGGCATTGCAGATACAAGACTCAGAATCATCAGATAGTTGAAGAAAATCAAATATACGTTACTAAATTCTAAAGGAAAAAGTCATGAATAAAATGAATCAACAAAAGGAGTCTACAAAAACATATGTGTGGTTATCTAACACACAACGATTGAATGATGCTGCTGTAGTTGAGTTCTGAACTATTTGATATTGCCATTTGACAACAGTATACACCAACTCAAGGACACAGGGATGAAGAAATAGAAGAATATTATGAGAACTTACAACAGACACTTAAACCAATCAAACCAATCAAACGTTCTGATGTTCTGATAGTAATGGTAGATGAGAACTACACAAATTTAAAAAAAAGCAAATTCAAGAATATAGTACGGCAATTTGGACAAGGAAAATAAAACGACAGAAAACCAATTTGATATCGAATTTAACCCATTTTCCCCAGCAATCTCCAAAAAGATTACGCACGAAGAAACTCAGGATATTTAGTAAGAAACCATAATTACTTATTATGAGGCGAAGATAAAACGGTCAGAAAACACATTTTTTCAATAATCTCCAAGAAGATGCACGCGCGGAAAATCCCAGTGGGAATGACTTTATCATGATAAAAAATACTTTCAAAATGGTGTCACATTTGCAAAAACCTATCCAGTCATCAATTCCAATCACAGTTCTGTAGCTACTAAAAATAGCCACCAGATCGAAAAAATATAGAAATAAGATATGCAAAGATCCCTCAAATAGATATAACAGCATTAAAGAAGCCAAATATTAAGCATAACTATCTTGTGGAAGTAAATAATAAATTATTCTAAGCAATAAACATTTAAAATAAAAAAGCGCAGAAGAAAAGTTTGTGTCTAAAATCAAGCATAGTAGCGAATAAAACTATACTGATTAAAAAAGTTAACGAAATATCAAAGTATGAATGACAGACGATGCATTAAGTAAAATGAAAAATGGAACACGAGCAAAAAACCCTCCAGATATAGTTATAGGATACTAAACAATGCAATACGGACTATTTGACCAAGTGTTAAAGATCGTTGGATACAACAATGCAATACGGATTATTTGCCCAAGAGTTAAAGATCCGTGGATACAACAACAATGCGAAAGTAATAGGAGACATGGACAAGAATCTCAACACGAGAGGTGCGCAGACAAAAACAAAACGTCTTTCAAATATGGCAAGGCTCACTCAAGGGCGAGGATGTATTCAGTGTATTCAGGATACGAATGGATATGTCTTGTTTGATGAGATAGTTATATCAAACAGATGGACAGAATACGTTTTTGAACTGTTCGACAGCAAGAGAAGATAAATCAGCAAAACTCGATAATGACTTACCCTGTGGATTCCAGAACAGAGCTTGTCTGGTAACGTCATTCACTGGTTTCCGTAATGTGTCGCATATCCATCGTCATCGCCTCCTCCGTATTTCATGCTCCACTGGTATTTGTCCCGTTTTTTCCCGTCAGTTCCAAGTTGGTGATCTTGTCGTACAATTTCCACCCAATGTACGAGTATTTTGCGCAGGCAACCATTGCCGAAAGTCTGTACCTTTTTCATAAGTACCTGTGTTGTCCTCAATTTTTCAGAACCATATAATAAAACGGATTTTACGTTGGAGTTGAAGATTTTTTATCTTCTGGTGGTGGTTTTAATTTCTTTTGATTTCCATAAACTCTTCAATGCAATCCAGGATCCCATCACCTTGTGTATTCTTAACTGAACATCGTTTGCTGTACATCCTACTAGTCTATATTGCTGCTAAGGTATGTGAAAGACTCCACATTTTGAAGGTTGATGTTTTCCAACCCAATTGTATCATTGTTAATTGCATTTATTTTCTATTCTTTACAAATCCGTTGTACAATATGAAAAGTTTCAAATGTTAGTCTTACGTGGCAACAACATTTAACCAGTGTTATTCTTTCTATCTATCTATCTATCTATCTATCTATCTATCTATCTATCTATCTATCTATCTATCTATCTATCTATCTATCTATCTATCTATCTATCTATCTATCTATCTATCTATCTATCTATGTGTCTGTCTGTCTGTCTGTCGGTCTGCATGCCTGCCTGCCTGTATGTCTGCCTGCCTGACTGTATGTTTGTCTGCCTGTCTGTGTTCTTTGAACGCCAAACGCGGCACATAATACAGAAACAAGTGTTCTTCAGTGTGAAAAGGATGGCGCAACTTGTCTTAGCTCTTGTATGTTGTTCAGACCCATAGTTGAGCTCTCTCTGGTGTTCGTTCTGTAAAGAGTCTCTTTTGGTCTATCTCTCTTTCTGCTGCCACCTGGAGCCTACATAATTGCATGTAATGAGAGTCTGTAGTTGTTCATTCTAAGTACATGCTCGATGTATGTCCAACGTTTTTGTCATTATGACGGCAGAAAGATGTTGCTGGTTTCTGTTTTCTCTTATTATCTTGTTTGTCTTGCATTTTTCTCAGCCAATTTTCAATAGTTTTTTAAGACACTTTTTTTAAAGAGCATTCAGTTTACTTTCTATGGTCTTTGTCGTTCTCCAGCAATATAAACCACATGTTAGCACTGAAAGTCTTTGTTGTTATTATCAGCGATGACAAATTTTTGTTTCTAAGAATCGACGTCACTGCACTCCGGGCATACCCATAGGTGCTCAGTCTCTCTCATCAAATGGTGTAAGGTATGGATGCTGATGGTCTCTGTAGCTCGCTGGTTGTACACTTTCCTGCGCCCTCCTCTCATGCGCCCCACTCCGCTCGAACCTCGTTTAATGTCGAAACATTGCATTCTGTGGATTGCAGCTTCATCTATTGCGGTGTCCTCATCCAGCAGGCGGTCATTGATTGATTTCAAAATGGCACTTCTGCGCATCACTAATGCGCCCATGATGGGAGCTTGTGAAGCCAAGATGTCGGCTCTTTCATTGCCCTGAACCCCGGCATGAACAGGACAGTAGATCCAGGTCAACGCCTGGAGGTTTGAGGCCTCAACAGCAGCTATTCACTCGTATCTAAGCCATCTCTTCTGTACTTTCTGAAGTACAGCTTGCGCGTCTGTCACAATTTTGACTCTTTTCAGTTCCTTGGCGTTATAAATTTATTTTGGATTTTTATGGAATTATTTGGAGTTGAACAATTCGTTTTACTTTTTGTGTGCCATTTTGAAATATGTTGTTGAATGCCCACAATGAGTTAGTTTGCTCATTTGTGGGCACCGAAAAGGACGTTATGTGACGGGTTGTAGTAGTTTTCCTCACATCCCGAGCATGCTGATGAAGGTTAACCGCTGTCCTCCTTTGCTTCAGCTGCGTGGCACTCACTACTACGAGGATCACATCGTTCTAAATCTCGTTATCCAGACTGTCTTCAAAACAGCATTTGGCGGCAGAAAAATGTGTTTGACCGTTTCTGGCTTTTGTTTAACAAACTAAAAATACTTTCACCAAAACAAAAACCCCGACAATTGGGCATAATGCACAATATTAAAGAAAGACAAACGGAAGGAAAATAATGTTGCAGGCTTCATAACAGGGCTGCTAAGTTGGCTTATTCATATTTTACAATCTAGAGATATCGTTTTGAGTACCTCTGCTCAATTGAAAGCAACAAGGAAGTCAGAGGGAGAATGGTTATTTTTTTCTTTTTTTTTTTCTCGTTCGCCTCATTTCTCTAATCCCCAAGACGGTGTGCGTTGCACTGTGGTTTTTATGTTGCGCCTGTCGACCCAGTGCATCCGACTTCAGCATGCATTTTATGTAAGGGTCTGCTTCCTCCTGCATTTTCTAAGGGTTTGCTTCCCCGGGGTAACGGCCGGTGCTGTGATGGGGATCGAACCCTGCACCTTCGGGTTGTGAGCCGTGCCACTTAATCACTAGACCACGCCGTCCCCTGAGAATGGTTATGACAACGCAGAGGTTAAATAAAATGAGAAACACTAACAAAATGTCGAAAATAAAAATTATGTCAACTTGCATTATCCCTGTGGCAACGTACGGATATGAAACGTGGACCACCACACAAACACCCAAGAAAAAGATTGAATCTTTTGAATTGAAATGCTGCAGGAAAAAGCTCAAAACACAATGGATTCCGAAAAGAAATGCAGATATCCTAAAAGAACTTGATATCGGGGAGAATTGGCTAATATACAATATCTTGTCCAGAAAGCTCAAATAATTTGGCTATAGCAGACATCGAATTGGCCTAGAAAGAAAGATACTGGAGGGCACGAGGCCTGGAAAACGTGACAGAAACCGACCGAGGATAAAATGGACACAAGACATCACGGAGGTCCTGAAGATGACAGTGACAGAGGCGGTAGTTCTGGCCAGAGATCAGGTTTTACAGATAGGCTGTTGTGAGGGCGACTTTCTGCAAAAGACATGCTACATGATGAGATCTCTAGTTTGTAGTTTCTAGAAAAACATTTCTTCATTTCAAATTGTAAATTGAGACAAGAATCACACACGAATTTTTAAAGTGACTTCTTCTTCTTCTTCTTCTTCTTCTTCTTCTTCTTCTTCTTCTTCTTCTTCTTCTTCTTCTTCTTCTTCTTCTTCTTCTTCTTCTTCTTCTTCTTCTTCTTCGATCAACTGATGATATGCTTCTAGTCCGGCGAGGTTCACGAAGGAGACTGTGCGTTTCAGGTCTTCGTCGGTCCCTCACAGCTTTTTGAGCATGGTCGCTCCCCCGAGCCAGCCGGCCTCTAAATGGTCTGCATAAGTGTGACAGTCCTGCGGGATATGGTCTAGTGTTTGCTTGGACACTCTACAATAGCAGATGGCAGTGTCTCATTCTATGAAGATGGACCTTGAGTTTGCAGTGTCCTGTTCTGGGTCAGAAAATCTTAGCCCATATCTGCCAAGTTTGTCTATTTTAAGTGATAAACTGTACATAATCTAGCCTGTTCGAACTACCCCTATGTTCTTTCTCCTTTTCAAACCTTAATCTACTTTGTTTATTAATTTTAAAAACCTGAAGGTGATGTAAGATGTTTTTCTCCGTTTTGCTCAAATGACCAGGTCTAAAGAGAAAACAATGATTCAATCAAGAGCTCTTGTAACAGTTCCCGCCGGAGCAAGAGAGTTTAGGAGAGTGGTGATGTGGTTGCTGAAAACAAAGGTACCTGAACATGTTAAAGCTTAAAGGTACCTGAATGCGTGTCAAGGTCACTCACCGTCTCAACAAAGAAAAACAGAGTTGGGGCAAAGAATGTGGACAGGTAGGAGCTGACCACTGGCGTTCCGATTTGGGAAGTGGGAAAATGAGTGACAGACGTATTGACAGCGGAGCTTGCTGCGATAGATGAGTGACAGGTGTGCAAAGTATTTCGTTCCAATAAGACTGAATAGTACCATCCCCCTGAGATCCATTGGTCAGCTCTGATTCTGCTTGAGTGTATATAACTCGAGACAAAGTTTAGCTGAGCAGGCTGGATGAGGGAGGCTGGATGGGAGAGGCTGGGTCGAGAGGGGAGGAGAGCGAATGAGAGTTACTGTAGATAGGAGTTCGTTTAGCTCACCGATTTGATAGAGGAGCAATTGATAGACTGTCGTACGAATGTTAGTGATAGAACAGGATCGCTCAAATAGGTTTGTGAGTTTTGCTTTAATAGATATTCTGAACGTATGTTGTAAGCAGGACACATTGTGAACGAGGTATGTCCAGATCGCCCGCCAGAGGGGATTTGAGTGAGAAAGATTTTGATAAGGTGTGTTGATGATGCAGTTAAAGAGATGTACGTGTGAAGGCAATAGAACTGGGTAATGATAGTTGAGAATTTTATCAAGAGCTAATGCTTAAAATTTCCGCTTTAGTTAATATTTAAATTAATATATATATAATATAGGAATATTTAATTAAGATCATATGTATTGTATTGTGTTTGTAATTTCACTACTCATTTTTCTGAAATGAGTATTATATAATAAATATACCATCTGCTGTGTGCTATATTATTTGCAGTGTGTGGTCATGATTGATGTGGATGAGTGTGATAATGTTCTAAGTTAGAATAACCGTTGGGCAAACAGTGGGATCTGCTACACTCTGTTGTCAGCGGAAATCTGAAATTTAAAAAAAATATTACATCTTTTTCCATGACCTTTGTCTGTGTTTAAATTTTACTCAGATATACACACAAAATGTGAGTTTTTTTATATGTTTGTTTGAATAAACAGTTTACTAACGTTTTTAGCTTCATATCTCACATTTCTATTTCTTTCCCAAAACATGTTTTAACAACTTGTGGTACAACAACGAAACAGATAAAAAATACCCTTTAATCATAAACTTATTACTGAAAATGTGGAATATTTAGCTGATTTGTAGCCATTTTAAAAGGTATTTCTAGCTGAAAATATGAAATATATAACTGATTTGTAGCCATTTCAAAATGCATTTCTAGCAGAATATGTGGAATACTTAACTGATTTTTAGCTATTTTAAAAGGTATTTCAAGCTGAAAATGTGGAATATTTAGCTAATTTGTAGTTTTCAAAAGATATTTCAAGCTGAAAATAACTAAGTGGAACTAGCAACACTATCAAATTCCGTCACACGTTTTTATTCCTAATCAATATTTCTTCATATTCGGATTTTTAAAAGCAAATGCGGAATACGTTAAGATAAGTATGAGATATTTCAAGCTCTTACATCTTTTCAATTATTACGTTTAACGTATTGTACAAGGTGTGTTCAAAAAGTATCCGACCTTATTTTTTTTTCCGCGGAACCAAATGAAACATGGGTATTGTCCTTCTGTACAAAGGTCTTACGCATGAGTTAATTTTTTTTCTTGCGATCAGTTATATTTATCATTTTCTTTGACTCCCTCGGGGTTGTGCATCACGAGGTCAAAGAGTACTATCTAGTCATCCTTCGACTTCGGAATGCTGTTCGACGCATACGACCGGGCTGTGGAAAACCGGAACTTGACAACGATTCCGTCCATTCTTCAAAGCTGAATCAGACTTTCTTGATCAAACACAACATCCCTTTGGTTCGCTAGACTCCCTATTCTCCCGGCATAGCTCCGTGCAATTTTTTCGCTGTTCCCTAAGCTGAAAATTCCACTGAAATGGACCAGATTTTAGTCACGAAAAGACTGTATGAGGAATACGAAGAGACCCAGCAGTAATTTATTTCCAAAAGATGCCTTTCTGAAATGGTTCCAACAATGTTTGCACGGCTGGAGGAAGTAATGGAGTCGCAAGAAGAGTACTTTGAAGGCGATTAGTTTCACATCTTCAGGTGAGTAATTGTATTTTTCCGGTCCAAAAGTCGGATACTTTTCGAACACACCTCGTATACGCAGACATCTTTCTTCTTCTTCTTCGTTCATCCTCAGATCAAGGTTCCAGTTTCTCTTACAAAGGACACAGTTGTTTGTAAGGCTGTTTCATCTCCACACAGCTTTTGCAGGATGTGTTCCACGGTCATATGCTCCCCACATGGGCACCTGTCATCTGTCCCAATCCTCATTTTGTTGTAAATATGACGCTTGAGCTTGTTATGCCCAGTTCTCAGTCTGAAGATGATAACTTGCTCTTCTCTAGTTAAGTTAAAGTAGCTGTCTTCTTTTCGGAAGTCGGGGTGTTGATCAGCTCATTTTACACTGAAGTTGGCTTTAATTATGGTCTTGGCCTCGTTATATGTGATACTCAGGTCTGTTTGTGAGGATGCTCATACACTCGTTACTAGTTTGTCTGCAGCTTCATTGTCTTCAATATTGCAGTGGGATGTGATCCACTATATGACCAACCCTGGGTGTTCTGCTTAGAGCTGTGTCAGGGAGAACATACATTGCTCGAGATCTTCATCTTTGTGTTGTTTTAGTTACGCAGACTTAATTAATGTGTGTTTGTCTTGAAAACTGAAAATATTGTTATTAATTAAGTATGTTTGTTTCATTCGGGCAAGGCATCGCAGCCTCGACCACAGATCGCGTCCTTTTGATCATATCAGGGCGTGTTTATCATCATCATTAGGTGCCAGCCTTGTCGGGAGTGTCAATTGCTTATCAATTTTGTATTTTCTAGACCAAGAAATAATTAGGTCTAATAAAAACATACTAATCCAGACCCCACCCACCCTTCTCGTTTATATAATTACAGACCGTTGCGATACCCTTGGTAACGGGAGAGAAAACAAAGAATTGAGATATTCTTCGTCATGTCCGTGTTTCACTCTAGTGGAATATAGGCTAACCAATACAATTGTTCTTCTTTTTGGAAACCATCGCCTAAGCACTTGTATGCTTTTTCAGTGGTCGTTTCTGTAGCAATTTGATTGACAAGAGATGATGTTGCTAGGCTCGTGAACACGTCTTTGCTGGTATTTCACGAAATAAATAGGGAGGGGGAAGGGTTAGGTGAGAGGGGGAGGGGAGGGACTGAGAAGCTAGTCCAGTCAGGCACAACATACTGATTAGGACGTCGTGTCAGGGGCAGGCACAATACACTGGCCAAGACCACACTCTCTCTTCCATGTAGCATTCAAGGTAGCCTGGCTGACGAGATGTGGATCGGTGTGATCTCCGTAGTACTGAGCGACACGCAGATGAGGCCAAGCATAATACAACCACATGGAGGACCACGGTCCACCTTCATCAGCACACTCGGGATGTGAACTACTCCAACCCGCCAATTAACGCCTTTTTCAGGACGCACAAATGAGAAAGCTTATCCATTGTGGGAATTAAACAACAGCAACAACAGATTGATATAATTTTACAACTTCATTTTAGTTTTCATTTACAAGATAGCGTAAACTGGGGTTATTTTTCTAGGCTAGAGCCTAAGAGCGGCGAATGAGCAGACAACAGCCAGCGACTCATAGTGAATCACAGCTGACCAGTACATTATTCACCTCCAAGTGGCGGTCCTGAAAATTCGCTGCACTCATGCAGTTGTCTAAGAAAATAAGGATATAAGATTATGCTTTCGAGGCCTGTCCGTTGGATGACTTCATGGTTTGAAAAACAGTCTTACCAGGGGATCGGATGAACGCATCTCTGGCAGCGCATATGGAAGCATGCAATGCTCTTCTAGTCGATCTGCAGAATAGTTCAGGTTCGAAATGAGTACAGCAGGATGGGGACGCCACATATTATGTAAATGTATAGCTTGTTTTTCAGTGAATGTCTCTGCTGGTTCTAGACTCGATGCAGGGCGTTCGGGACGGCAACCAGGCCGACTCTTCGAATGATGTCAGGGTGGCTTTATGCATCAGAGTTTTGTTTGCTGCCAAGGTCAATTACATCTTTAATGAAATTGACATGGTTTGCATCGGCCAAGGTTTTGTATATTGTTTTCGTCCGTGAGATGTGGAGGTTTATTCTAGATAAAAAGTCTTGTATGTGCTCCGGTAATTTCCATATTGGCAGGCGCTTCTTCTTCTTCACGAAGACAAGACTATGCGTTTCAGGTCTTCCCTGGTCTATCACAACCTTTCGAGCATTGCCGCTGCCCAGGCCAGACTGCTTCTCTTTGGTCTGCATAAGTGGGGTAAGTCATATAGGATATGTTCTGGTGTCTGCTTGGGTGTTCCACATTTGCACGTTGCGATGTCTCTAAGGTCCATTCTGTGGAGATGGGCCTGGGGTATGCAATGTCCCGTTCTGAGTCTGCTTTCCAGGGACTAATTTTAACATTATAATAGAAGAACAAAATGACCACCCCCCTCCCCTCCCATATCCCGTTCACACCGTTGAAGCAGGCTGTGTTACAACAGTTGGGCTAACAGGATAGAAATTGGCATTGTGATCCATGTTGTGGTGAGACTCCTGAGCAGTCTTGCATTACACTATAGCCAAAAGGAACTAGGTCCACCTTCTTCTGTACTCCCCTGAGAATAAGAAGAGCCACTACAACGTGCTACCAGATACGAACTAATTTCCCTTGGCTAAGAAAAAAAAACAAATACGCAAGGTACGTCGTCCTAGATACGGCGTTGCTAGGAAAGCACAGGTGGGCAGGCCACGTGGTACGCCTGCCTGACAATAGACGGAAACGTAAAGTGACGTCATGGTGGCCCTACACCTTCATACGTCACCCGGACGTCCACCAATGAGATGGAGAGATGGCCTTCGACAAAACCTTGATCCGGCATGACACTTAAAAGCAAAAGACAGATGAGTTTAACCGACATTTGGATACCTGGCATGGGGCACATAACATGCCTGAATAAACACCAGGATTACAGTATTACAGTTACAGTACAGTACAGTGCAGTACACTTACAGTACAGCAAGATAACATTTTACAATCGAGTAGATTCGTATGACCAAGACTGGGGTGTGTGGGCACAAACCTCATTCGTTGATGTTAGGGAGAAGTCTTCTACACATTCTCCGGCTACAGCACTTACGTTTGGTGATCATCACCTACACCAGTTGAACATCTGAGTCAGGAGAGCGACTTTAACGGTTGCTTCTCCCATTTAAGCAGCCGTGTACAATTCGCCAGAGATTAAGAGGAGATACCAAGGGCGCATAACAACAGCAATAGGATAGAGGAATCTGAAGAAGATTTGGAAATGCTCTGGGTAAAATTCAAAGACATCCTCAAAGTGGCTGCAGCAGAGGCATACGGTCAAACCATAGAAGGGTGGAAGAGAAAGAATACACCATGGTGGACAGAAAAAGTGAAAACAATAATACGAGAAAAGAAAAAGTCATGGAAGCAATACCTAGGGGCTAGGAATACAGAAGAACAAACAAAGAAATATAAAGAATATGTAAATTTTAGAACAGAAGCAAAGAAGACTGTGCTCAAGGCCAAACAGAAATCCTGGGAAGAATTTGGAGAGAAACTGGAAAATAATGCTGGAGAAAACCAGAAACTGTTTTACAGGACCTTAACGAACATGGGGAAGGAAAAGGAATGCCCCCCGATAAACAAGGTGCGCTGTTGACTGCCCCAGAAGAGATAATGAACAGATGGAAAGAATATTTCTCAGATCTCCTTGGAGTGGAGGAAAACCAAGCTCTAGAAGTAACAGTCCCAATTCAAGATGAGGGAGCCATGGAGGGAAACGATAATATCACAATGGAAGAACTAAAGGCAGCATTGGAGAAAATTAAGATTGGTAAAGCAGCAGGACATGATGGTATAACACCAGAAATGGTTAAATACATGGGAGCGGCAGGAGAGATGCTATTCATGAAGATTCTCAAGGCAGCTTGGCGCCACAAGAAGATACCAAGAGACTGGGAGCTTGCAATAATAATACCAATATTTTAAAAGGGTAACAATCGACAATGTGAAAATCACAGAGGTATTTCCCTTCTCAGTGTCCCCGGGAAAGTCTACTCTAGGATTCTAGAACGGCGATTAAGAGGTCTAGCAGAGCCAAATATGGATGAAACTCAATGAGGGTTTAGGGCAAACAGAAGACCTTATCTTTACACTCAGACAGCTAAGTGCAAAGGCTCTTGAATACGATAAAGAGATGCATCTCTGCTTTTTGGATTTGGAGAAAGCATTTGATAAAGTTCCTTGGGACAAACTCTGGGGATGCCTGACAAGGAAGAACATCCCAGGACCCCTGATCTCTGCCGTACAGAGTTTCTATAAAACGTGCAGAAATGATGTGCGGACATCAAATCAAAAGTCAGGGGAGTTCAAGACCACTAGCGGAGTAAGACAGAGGGACATTCTATCACCGTACCTTTTCATACTCCTCATGGATGAAGTCATCAAAGCCTGCAAGGAACGGACAAAAAAGTATGAAGTAGGGTACTGGAAGATGAGACCAAGTTACATATCCGAACTAGCATTTGCAGACGATGTGGCCCTGATCACGAAAACCGAAGCACATCTCCAGATCAACTTGCAGGTCTGGGAAGAAGAGTTGAAGAAGAGAGGAATGCACATCAGCAACTCCAAAACAAAAACCATGGTGATCGCCATAGATGAAATGAGACATCAGATAACCCTGGGAACACGAGCACTAGAGCAGGACAGCAACTTTAAATATCTAGGAGTGGTAACAGACAGCAGGGAGGAATCAAAGAGGAGTTAACTGCACGAAGGGCAGCAGCAGGTAGACTTTTCCATGCAATAAACAGAGGTTTCCTCAGTAGAAGAGAAATAAGCAGGAAAACAAAGATGGATGCATACTGCTCGACCTATGTGCCTGACCTGACATATGGATGTGAGTCATGGGCAATGACTACAGCCCAAGAAAGGCAATTTCAACCTTCAGAAATGAGGTACCTAAGAAAGGCGGTTCAGGTGACGAAAAGAGACAAGATCCGTAACCAGACAATACGTAGCAATCTTGAAGTTCAACCCCTGCAGACACGAGTGGAGCAGTCCCAACTACAGTGGTTTGGCCATGTCTGTAGAATGGAAGAAGATCGGATACCAAAGCGGTCATGGTAGATCGAAAGTCAAGGACGCAGACCCCGAGGACGTCCCAAAGTACGTTGGAAAGACAACATACGACAGTCCCTAAGTGATAGAGGGATGGATTGGAAAGAGACCAGGAAAAAGACGGCGGATAGAGCAGTGTGGCGTTCTCTTTGGCAAACCTCTACACCTCACGGTAGAAGAGGAGCGACTAAGTAAGTAAGTAAAGACAATTCGTCACATCGAAACGCTTAACATCAAATATAGATGGGAATCCTTCTTATAGTTAGGAAAGGTAATGAGACAAAGAAGTGAATTGGTCACCCCAACACACGAAAATCTTAGATCTAATGCAATAGTCACTACCACTTCATTCCTGCGGACAGTGTCTGGCGTGGGGTCATCTTTGCTTTAATATATATATATACAACTTATTTCTAACATCAGCCAATGGTGTGCGCCAGATCAGCAGACATTGTTATTATACCTCACTAAACTCCTTTATATCTAATTAAGCAATAAATCAATTACTCAATCAATCAAAACCTTTCAACTTCCTGTGGACCACAAATCTTCAACCAATACAATCCAAGTCCTGTACTGTGCTTTCTTGTCCTGCTTTGTCCACGTCTTTCCTATTTTCTTGATGTTTGTCTCGAGTTCTCTTCTCCGTGTGTATTTTATACTTCCTCTTCCTGTCTTTCAATAAAGATTCAAGAACAGAGACCGCCTTATAATGATATCAGCTGTTATCCTTAATATCTTCAATCCAACGTCAGATTCCTAGCATTACCTCGTGTATCTAATTCAATATAAATATTAGCAAGGGTAAGTAACTGATGTTTTTTCACCAGTAAACTACGCGAAAGAAAGCTCATTGTTATGTCCCCGTCAATTGATCTCGCAAGTGGTCATTTTCACAGACGCACTCGCTGTGTTAATGGCGCTCAAGAACTAGCACAAAAATGTACTCGGTGCTCTGGCAGACTCGCTCGAACGCCTGTCTCAGTGCTTCAAAAAAACAAAAGCACAGTCCAGTGGATACCAGCCGACTGCGACATTCCAGGCAACGAGGAGGCAGACAGACTCGCCAGAGAGGGAGGAATGCTGCAGCAGAGTGATACAGAAATCACATACAATAAGACAAAAGCATTCATCAGGGCAATGTACATTGCAAAAAGGAAAAAAGACCACCCTGGCCACATTGAAAACGATGCCTACCATCAACTCTCCAGGCAAGACCAGGTGATTATTCGCCGGCTACGCACAGGTCACAACAGACTTGATGCCATATGTACAACAAGTTCAAGATTAGTACTACATATATTTCTGCCTGTGGCACAGCCCCCATGAAGGCAGAACATATTTTGCAGTCCTGTCCACTGCATACCGACAAAAGAAGTGGCATTTGACAACAGTCTGTGTCCTTCCACGAGAAGCTGGATGGAAGTGTACAGAGCCTTGAGTCGACTGCTGCCTTCGTTAGAGTCATTGAAGCTGAGGTCTGATTACGAACGAGGAAGAAGAAGAAGAATTGATCTCACTATTCATTACGTCTTTATCTACCGTACACATCGTTTCCTTGTTTTTTGTGTGTGTTTTTTATGCGTTTGTTTCTGTTGTTGTCGGTTTGCCCATTCTGAGTTCTTCCCCTTTGACAACTTCTATTTTACAACATATAGCATCTCTTCTAATATCTTGGCTTGCATTGATGAAGGTAAGCCTGGGTCCTATTCACTGTAGTGTAACACTAGGCTTCTCAGCAAAATCACTCTAAAGAGATCACAGTGACGATCCCTACCTAGTTGGCCAGGCTGCTGCATCATAGTCGGTTTTCAGCTGCATAGTATGAACTTGACGTGGTTTATTGGAAGCTGGCGCGAGCGACTTTAGCACCCCACCCCTACTTGAAATCAGGATATTCAAATGGGCAAATGTTTACCTGCGGCCAGGTAGCCGTAAGTTATCCATAGTAAGTTCTTGTTTTGCGACTTTATTTCCTGCTGCTTACTAGGTCTGTGGTAAATTAGGTGGTGTGTTGGATAGGGATTTCATTTTGTGTGTGTATTTTTGGTTCATATAGTCTAACAGCGAACTCTTTAAGATTTTCAACTGCTAATGGTTCTTCTAAGCGCACAGTATATATAAGGGACATACGACTGTATCGTTCGTTTCCGGAGGACTTGGCCATGACTAGGCACTGCGATTTCATCCCCATTGAGACCAGGGGCTACTTGACATTTGCGAGTTTCGAACACTAGCAGTTTTGTGATTTCGTTCATTTCTTGAAATACGAGCGCCTTGCTTCTATTATTGCCCACACTTTTATTTCTTAAATGCAAAGCTATGTACTCATTTACAACTGGGCATACTTGAACATGTCGCTGTCAGGAAGCAGGGAGTGAAGCTGGTACAATTACCGTGAGATGCAAACGTTCTAACCTCCATGCCACATAAATGCATCATAGACTACACAAAAGAAAACGGTACTGATATAAATACTTAGTATCAAACATGCAGCAGTGAATGAACTGGCAGCAGCCAGCGAATCTTAGCTAGTTTGCATCAGGATCAGCGAACCAGAGCTGACAGTTTTGGGTCACCGGCAGCAGGCAGCGAATCTTAGCTAGCTGTTTGCATCAGGATCAGCGAACCAGGGCGGTCAGCTTTGAGTCACTGGCCGCTGCAGCTCATGCACTGTTCAGCATTTTGATCCCAGTTCATTAAGATGAGTTATAACGTCTGCAATAAATGCCAGATTATATAGCCAGCTTTTGTTTTCCCCGCTTCTTCAAGTTTAGCAACAACTCCTAAATTTGACCCAATAATTGCTCGAGTCACATCGATCGATATCTTGTTTAGATACTCACACTCAATGGTCTGGTGGGCCAGACTCGCGGCACTTGTGTAACGTCCTCGTGGGTGGGGCAGAATCAGGATGGGGACCAGTGAGCTGTACATTGCACATGTCTGGTATACACTGATATACGGCAAACTGTTTATTTGTAAGTAGGGAAAGTTCAATAACGATATATAGTACAGTACAATTCAAACACAGGCCAGTAATATTAGTTTTTTTAAATGAGTATTCAGACATGTGTACTTTATTATAGGCTATATATTTCCAAAGCTTTAAACGACAGTCATTACTTTTTATTGTACACAAGAGATATGGGATACCATGACCTACTCTAGACCTAAACTACAGATGGCCATGTGGGATACACGTGTTCCGTATGCGAAGCTGTTGCTTTAGCTACGGCCTGTTTAATTATATTTAAACCTGATGGTACCACGGCCGTATATGCGGACGGGCGTTTCGGGAAAAGACGTTACGCGGCGCATAACTGTAGTTACCCCCAACAGCACTGTCTGCTATAGGGTGAATGACTACTATTTTACCTTCGTAGGAAGTACTGGTATTGAAAAGTGAGTGATCAAATAATATTTTACAATGTCTCTGCATGAAATGAAAAGCTAAAACAAATATACTTTTCCAATGCCTTCTTTGCATACTTGTTTTGTTACTGCTCACGTGTGCCTTTAATATGTATTCCTAATGTTTGAACAAATTGACGGTAATTATTCGGTACCAAACAAAGAATTAAAGAGAATATATTGACAAATTGGCACAGATGACAGAAGAGACAGCAAAGAGAGAGAGAGAGAGAGAGAGAGAGGGAGAGAGCGAGGAAATATGAGGGATCCCCATTCATTAACAAAGCAAATTGGAAATAGATATTCACAGACAAACAAACCAATCAAAGATAGAGAAGACAAGATATTGACATCATCAGAGGAACAACAGAAACGATAGGTTGAGTATTTCAAAGACAATATTAACAGACATCCACCACAAGAAACCCCAAACATACTATCAACTTCAACCACTTCAACCTACCAAGTAAGATATAGATCCAAAGGGTCATATCCAAACTCGGGGGACGGCGTGGCCTAGTGGTTAAGTGGCACGTTATCCCGGGGAAGCAACCCTTAGAAAATGTAGGAGGAAGCAGACCCTTACATAAAATGAATGCTGAAGTCGGATGTACTGAGCCGACAGGCGCAAAATAAAAACCACAGTGCAACGCACACCGCCTTAAGGAATAGCGAAATAAGGCGAACGCAAAAAAAAAAAATATCCAAACTCATGAAAGGGAAAGCGGCAGGACCAGACGGAGTAGCAGCAGAAGTCACAATGGCAGATATAGATAAGGCCACTGATATATTAAACGGGTTATTCAAGAAGATATGGGAAAAGGAGAGAATGCCTACAGAATGGAAAGATTCACATCTGATTAAACTGCCTAAGAATGGAGACCTGTAAGATTACATCAAGTATAGGGGGAATATATTGCTGTCAGCACCAGGCAAGGTATTCATCAGAACCATCTTGGACAGATTAAAAACGGAAGTAGATAAAAATCTCAGAGAGGAGCAGGCAGGATTTCGCAGGGGAAGATCATGCACAGATCATATAGTTACGCTACACATAATAGTAGAGCAAAGTATTGAATGGAAATCACCCTCATACGCATACTTTGTAGACTACGAAAAGGCGTTTAACAGTGTGAACCGGAGTACTCTATGGCAACTGTGGAGACACTACCATGGGATACCAGAGAAGTACACGACCCTCATCCAGAATATGTACAAAGACATAGTTTGTAGAATGGTACATGAAGGAGCACCGACTGACAGCTGAGGGGTAAGCCAATAGATTGCCTATAGATTGAATAATAAAGACGTCAATCGAAGGAAAAAGAACTGGTATCCAGTAGACACAATTGGAGGACCTGGACTACGCAGATTATCTGGTACTTTTGTCACACAGTCATAGTCAAATGCACAGATGAAAGATAGGATGGAAGAACAAAGAGCCAAACTAGGACTGAATGTCGACATGTCGACTATTAGCAAAGAAGCAATCATGATGGAAGGAGAGCAGTTTGAAGAAGTGGATACATTTGACCTATTTAGGCAGCACAATAGACACATCAGGTGTTAAGGATCATAATTGGAAAGACAAGAGGGGCATTTCTGGCACTAAACAACAAATGGAGATCCACAGACATCAAGAGTCAAAGTTAGAATATTCAGTGCCAGTGTCAATTTGGTGCTGCTGTATGGAACGGAGACATGGAGAACGACCAAAGGCACACAACAAAGACTCCAGTCCTTACTTAACAGATGATTACGGATGGTAATGGGCATAAAGTGGTAGGACATGGTGATATCTATGGCAACATCCACTGGAACGACACAATTAAGCAAAGAAAATGGGGCCTGATAGGACATACGTTGCTGAAGGCACAGTCCAACATAGCCAGACAGACTCTTACGTAAGCTGTGGGTAGACCCAAAAATACATGGAAAAGAGAATGTGAGAAAAAAACTCAGATTAAATTATTACACCTGGAGAGAGGCAGAAAGAGCAGCCCTGTACCGTGCATGCTGGTGGGATGCATTGAGAACTGAGAGTAGCGAAGGGCTTTGATTGATTGATTGATTAATTGACTGAACAAAGAGCGAGCCAGTCTAGCCAGATAAAAAGGGGATTTCCTGGCCTCTGCGAACCAACCCAAAGATCGGGAGGATCCAATAATAGAATCCAATCAAACATCGTATAAAAGTGACATACGTCATGTCCTGTTTAAGTCGTCTGGACTGTCCACGCCCATGCGGCTATCGAGAAGGAGAGCAACAACTGATTGTCTTCGAACGATTAATTGGCAAGAAGTACATGTGTAGATGAGATAATATGTCAGTATTTATTTCCGTGGATGAATTATTTCTTTAACAAGTACTGAGCTGCATGGCATATTATGTGTAGTTGCCTACTTGGAACATTCGTCTTCATCGCTGATGTAAATTGTAAGTGATTGGTCTCGCTCTTTAGACGTCCTCGATAAACACAAAACATTAGCATGATGATGGCGTTGCGGGAAAAGAATACCATGGTATTCGATCTTGATACAGATACAAGAATGGCAGCCGATTGTTTAATTGCAATGTCGAAAAGCCAGAATGATCATACATATGTACTGACATGTGATCCACCAGAGTATATTGAGAGAATTGTACACACTCAAGTCGCGATCAAGCAAGAATTAGAATATATGGAAGACGAGAATCAAGGACATGTGGAATGTTGTTCGGATTTCTTGCCCGTTTCAGATAGTTTAAACACTTGTATGGTAGCAAGAATTTTGGCAGATCTTAAATCAATCAAACAAGACAATAACTATCATGAAGACTTCAACATTAGTGTATCCGGATCTAGTTCAGTAGCAACGTTCGAAATTGCGTCTACTAGTACAAAACCAGGAACGACCACGCCTACTCACGGTAAACGACTTTTGCACAGTCCATTTACCAAGGCCAACAGTATTCATGGGAAAAAGATTCACACTTGTATACACCCAGGTTGTGGGAAATCATATAATAAAAGTTCTCATTTGAAGTCACACATCAGAACCCATACAGGTAAGTTGAAGGTAACCTCTAAATACGACATGTACAGCTGTTACTATTTTCATCAGCCGCGCCATTTTCTTTGTTTGGCCCACCCATTTTATCTGCAGCAAGTGTAATAACGAGTACAAGGCTAAATACGTCACATATTCTTGTTAGTCAGACGGCATGGCAGAATAATTATGAAAATCATACCGTATACAGTACACGTTAGTGTGTGAACAATATATCCCACATTTAATATTCAACAATAGCAACGCTGTTTATCTTCTAGTTACTAAGTTAGTACTAGTTTGTTACTTTTTAGGACTTCCAAGAACTTGAAGAAAAGTCAACAATCACAATGCAGCAGACATTTCAATTTTGTTGCGTGAATTTTATTCAAATAAGTAGAAGTATCATCATAGTTGATAGTATGAATTAATATGGAATACGTAATAGATTTTCTTACTTGCGGGATAGGTGTCAATCATTGCAATTGTACTCACTGATTCAATTTCATTGTGTGTGACACTCCGCCACTGTATTACTCAACTGTGTTTATGTTCAGCACATTCTCATTTTAGTTTCAGCTGCCCTGGATTCCTATTATTCTTCTGTAAAAACGTCCGATTAGCGTAGTGGTAGAGCACTCACTTTTCACGGCAAAGGTTTGAGGTTCAACTCTCGTCACCGACGGGCTCCAGTAGACTCAGCTGTGAATGTATAATTTGCTAAAAGTGCTAGTGCTACTCTTAGTGAATGGGAGGAAGAGAACTGACCACATTACCTCATACAAGGTGCGTTCTCCCACTTGTACAATGAAGTCTCTAATTCTTTATCCCTGACAGCAGTTTCTGCTATGTTCTATGTAACAACTTTTAAAAACATATACAACATCCAAGTGATCTTTTTGTGAATACTGTATTGGTTGTCAATCACTCGCTTATATATGGCAGGAGTAGTTTCTTCTTCTTCTGCGTTAGTTTCAATCTCCCGCTACCAAACCCTGAACAGGGCTTTTCAAGGATGTAGTCTGGTGAACGGAATGCGCTGTGTCGCAAGTTTTCAGCTTGACTGCGATATTTGCATCTTTCAGTCCGACACACCCATCTTCGGCAGCGCAGGAGTATCTATTTGCAACACTAAACCAAATAACTAGACTGAGAACTGAACATAATAAACTCCAGGGTAGGATCATCTTTACAATATAATGAGAATTGGGCATATGACAGGTGTCCATGTGGGTAGCCTACTAGAATCGTAGAACCATCTTAAAAAGCTGTACAACTACACAGGAAGAGAGAGAACAATACTGACCTGG
This sequence comes from Ariolimax columbianus, assembly GCA_036924085.1. Taxonomy (NCBI): domain Eukaryota; kingdom Metazoa; phylum Mollusca; class Gastropoda; order Stylommatophora; family Arionidae; genus Ariolimax; species Ariolimax columbianus. The sequence goes on along the minus strand of JAVGWX010000003.1, from coordinate 34,251,806 downwards.
TGATATAGATGAGAAACAAAAGTTGTACAGAGATAACTTAACTTCTTTATACTGGTTTAGAAAATTCTGCAGAGTCTGTATACAACCAGTTTGTTCTACTACATTTTATCTAAAAATAACTGTGTGCATACAATCTATTCTTTAATGTATTAACTCACCGTGCTCCCACTATTTCCTATGGCACTACTCTCTGACTAAAAAAATATTTGCTAATATCTAATCTGGACTTTTCATGAATAAATTTGTAGCTGTGCCCTCTTGTTCTAGTAGTCGGCTGTACTTTGTATAGTCTAATTTATCCTTGCCCTGGATTATCTTATAAATTGTATTAAATCACCTCAAATTCATCTCTTTTTTAGACATTGTAGGCTTGTTTTTATGTCTTTCCTCGTATAATTAATGAATTTCACTATCAGTTTTGTCGCTCTTCTTTGTATCATTTCCAGCATGTTTAAATAGTCTCTACGATAAGGACTCCACGCGTGAACACAGTACTCCAATCTAGACACGTCATTAATGTCTGATTAATGATTTATAAAGTGATCTAACTTCTTTGCACCTATTTTTAATATTTCTTTTTATCGCACCGAACAATGGATTTGGCTTTTTCACTGCTGCCTGGACTTGCTCACTGATCTTACCTGTATTCTCTATTGTACCGCATAGGCTCCTTTCCTTTTCTATCTTTTTAATATCATTCTCTCCCATGCTGTAAATATATTCCATATTGGATCTACTCATGTGAATGACTACATTTATCTACATTAAACATCTGCCAGTTCTCTGAATTTTCTTTGATTATTGACTAACACTTTGCAAACAATGCATATAATTTGCTGGATCTTATTTTTTGCCTTTTTTTTTAAGCAAGGGCATCGCTCTTGTATTTTTCCAATTTCCCCAAGTGTTTGAGAATATAATATAGCTATTGGTTTTGTGAATATGTTGTAACAGATCTCTGACTTGATAATAAGTTGCAGAACAGCGACCAAGGCGTTGGACATTGGGTTGGTTTTAGAATCTTTGCGGTTATTGAGTAGTCCAAGATGTGATCTTTGAGGTGTGAATGCAAGGGGTCCAAATGTGTAAAACAGGATGAGCTGCACACATGTCAAAGATGCAACAGTTCTCATCAATGGTAAATTCCATCACTGGTAGTCAAGGCAGACGACGACTAGCCACCGAGAAACACGTAAACGCCAGAATGGAGACAGGAGAACAGGTTCAGACACTGGAGATAACGGAATGCCCAGATTGACACCTCTGTGCGAGCTGGAGCAATCATCCAGATAACGACTGGAGCAAAGAAGGTTCTCTTGTACCAGACTCTTACGTCTCTGACATTATGGCGAGACAGTGAATCGTCACAAATTGAGAAAGCATGTCCATTAAGAATGCAAGCAGAAGTCCAGAGATAATTATTGAAAACAATTCATTTCATTGAGAGGGAGATTCTTACAAAGATTCATTTGAGAGGCATGGTGAGCTGGCAGTCTCACAGGTAGGAACATACAGAGATAGAGTTTGACCCAAGTATGTTCTGAATGATTCATTCTGGAAGAAACAGATATAGGGGACACAAGTAAGTTCAGAAATTTAAAACATTCTTTCATTGAGAAGTGAGAAAGTGGTCAGATCTCCTAGGACCAGAGCAGTGGCAGAATCTCAACATAAAGAGACAGTGCAATTTTTTTGTATAAAAACTAAGTTGTGTTTTCTGTTAAGTATAGTTAGTGTAAGTGTGTCACAGTTGTGTAGGATTCAATGTGCTAACAGTAGATATAGATATCAGGTGAGTATATATGTATTGTGCATGTCGGTAGTTAAGTGGGAGCTCTATTACATGCAGTGGTGAGGACAACAACACTGATCAGAATAGTAAACAGTGTGAGGACAGTTAGTTAGAAAGAGATATTGGTAGTGGTGGGTTGTGTGATCAGGACAGTTAGTTAGAAACAGATATTGGTAGTGGTGGGTTGTGTGATCAGGACAGTTAGTTAGAAACAGATATTGGTAGTGGTGGGTTGTGTGATCAGGACAGTTAGTTAGAAACATATATTGGTAGTGGTGGGTTGTGTGATCAGAACAGTTAGTTAGAAAGAGATATTGGTAGTGGTGGGTTGTGTGATCAGAACAGTTAGTTAGAAAGAGATATTGGTAGTGGTGGGTTGTGTGATCAGGACAGTTAGTTAGAAACAGATATTGGTAGTGGTGGGTTGTGTGATCAGGACAGTTAGTTAGAAAGAGATATTGGTAGTGGTGGGTTGTGTGATCAGGACAGTTAGTTAGAAAATGATATTGGTAGTGGTGGGTTGTGTGATCAGGACAGTTAGTTAGAAAGAGATATTGGTAGTGGTGGGTTGTGTGATCAGGACAGTTAGTTAGAAAGAGATATTGGTAGTGGTGGGTTGTGTGATCAGGACAGTTAGTTAGAAAGAGATATTGGTAGTGGTGGGTTGTGTGATCAGGACAGTTAGTTAGAAAATGATATTGGTAGTGGTGGGTTGTGTGATCAGGACAGTTAGTTAGAAACAGATATTGGTAGTGGTGGGTTGTGTGATCAGGACAGTTAGTTAGAAAGAGATATTGGTAGTGGTGGGTTGTGTGATCAGGACAGTTAGTTAGAAAATGATATTGGTAGTGGTGGGTTGTGTGATCAGGACAGTTAGTTAGAAAGAGATATTGGTAGTGGTGGGTTGTGTGATCAGGACAGTTAGTTAGAAAGAGATATTGGTAGTGGTGGGTTGTGTGATCAGGACAGTTAGTTAGAAAGAGATATTGGTAGTGGTGGGTTGTGTGATCAGGACAGTTAGTTAGAAAATGATATTGGTAGTGGTGGGTTGTGTGATCAGGACAGTTAGTTAGAAACAGATATTGGTAGTGACAGGGTGTGAGTTGAGAAGCTCGGCTCCAATGTCTCTTAATTTCAAACAATCTTTGATGACCACCATCTTGATTGACCCAGACATTTATTCACTTTAAACTTCTCTAATTGTTTAAGTACCATTTCCTCTGTAATACAGACTGATCTTAATCCCCCTGTATCCATGACCATTTGGATATATAGATAAAACATCATTACAAACAACAGTGACCTTTGTCAGAAAAACCAGGACCTTCATCTGAGGATGAACACCGAAGAAGAAGAAACTAAATAACTATTTTTTAATTCTATGGACAAACGTTTTGCATAGCAGGTACTAGAATATTGATAGTGTTACTCTCTTGGCTACCTGGTTTTCCTGTCTATTATTCCTATCTCTTATCTGATGGTATATGGGTATATTAGGCTAGAGTACTTAGACATTTCTATGTATGGACTTGTTTGAATAGAGCTCTAGGACATAAAATTATGTCCTACTCTTCACATGCAATTGATTCTGATCTACTTGGAAAAGAGACCTACATGTCGATTTCACAATTTGCTGTTTTCAAATCTTCTCGCACTGACCTCTTTACTCTTAGGGAATTTTCGTTGGTAGTATGTTGCAGTTGTACTCCTTATATATCGGGGCATACGGAAGAAGGTGAACCTGTATTCTCACTGCATTGCGAGGCTTCTCGCTGTCTGTCCACACGGTGTGTACGGACTCTGTAAGTCGTGATCAATACGTTTCTTCTTACTCTTATCTTACTTTAGTAAATCGCTGGATCTTAATCGTCTATATGAGTTATAATTAAAGAGTTACAGACCAAAATTGGTCCCATGTGTTCAAAACAGTATCCGACCTTTATTTTTTTTAAATTTTTTTTCGCGGAAACAAATGAAGCATGGATGCTGTTCTTCTGAGGGGACCTTCATGCTCATGCTTGAATTTTTTTCCGCCCACAAATTGCGTCAGTCGCTGTCAGCCAGCCTTTCAGTGTTGAATGTAGTGAGCACCCGTCGGATTTTCATTCATCACAAAATGACGGAAACAATTAGGCAGCGGTGCAGCATTAAATTTGGCTAAAAGCTAGGCGATACCGAAGTGGGAACCATTCGGACGATCTAACAGGCTTTCAGAGGCGGAGCCATGGTCATCACATCAAATAAGGAGTGGTACGATCGCTTCAAATATGGCAAATAGGTGGAAAACGGATCACGTTCCGGTAGACCCCCAACAACCTGAAATGATGAAGTCATTGACCAAGACCAAGTACGGGTCTTGGTCTTACAGATACGCCGTGTCAACATTCGAGAAATTGAGGATGAGGTGGGGATAAGCGTTGGTTCGGTACACTCCATTTCGTAGTCTAGAAGATGGAATACTCTTGATGGTTTGTTAATCAATAAAAATGCAGAAATTGATATGGCTACAGACAGACGTAATTCATGCAGGAGGGGAACACTAGCACAACTAACTGAACTATTGGACGTGCCTTAGTAAAGGTCGAATCAATGTCCAATGAAAATCATCATACATCATTTTGATCCACTAGAGACTGGAAAACTGGCGACGAACCGTTTGCTTTCACCCATGTGCGTTTTCTTCAAAAGAGACTAGAAAAGCAACGTGATGAAAACCAACCACGAGAGCAGACAGGATTCACCCAACACGTCGACACAATCAACCAGTTAATGGAGAGGACACCGAACGAACACATGCCTCTGTGTTTTGTAGACTGTCAAAGAAAAGCCGTCGACATCATCGAAATAACTGCAGTACTAAATGCCCTAAGAAATCAGGGTCTTGAAGAAAAATATCCTTTGCTGATAGAAAAGGTAAATGAAGCCTGCTAAACCATATTCTGCAAGCCAATCATGATACTTTTCGTCAAAGCAATACACTTTCCCTCAAACTCTTCTTCACATCGACTTTTAATGTAGTCTTTAGAAAACTAGATTGGAAAGACACAGGTATCAGCAGAGACGGAGAAATGCTTACTCACCTAAGGTTTGCTGATGTCAGTCATCCTCGGTTAGTAGGGAGGCTGAACAAGGCCTAAATGAGCCAAGCGAAGCAGTAGACCGTCAAATCAACAGAAATAAACCCAAATAGACGCTGAGAACTTTTTGCCCACGAGGGTAACTGCGGCTAGGAAATTTACCAGTTGAAATTGTGAATTCACACATATTTACCTGGGTCACGAAATGGCGTTCCACAAATCGAATTTGTGGGATTTCACGTAGTGAAGCTTCAGGACGGTTCAACTTTAATTGTATCAACCCCATATTGGAACAGATGAGAAGCGACAAGGCAATATCTAACACATTTAACAACACGGTTATTCCAGCCATTGTATATGGCTGAGAGGTATGTATAGCACTTACGAAAAGCAGATGCAGAGAAACCGAGTTGCTCAAGGGAGCGAAGAACATTGACAGTCTCTCTGTGTAGTTGATTTCGCAACCCAGTAATCAGGTGCCGACCCGCCTTCAATGACATCGTAGATGCTGCATTGTTGAAAATACAGATATGCAATTGGTACGTATGCCTGGCGACATATCTGGAAAGTGACTTCCTAGTGGCCCTACAACTTTAAGCGCCCACTTGGAGAGAGGCCATGTTGTTTGCATTTGGTCCAACATAGTATCCCATGACAACAGATGGTAGTGAGTTAAAACAACAATTAGCTACATGACATCGGGCACTTCCCTTGTTTTGATTGGACATCAGGTTGCATATATCCGCCACAAAGAATGGTCAACAAAACAATTTCGGTATTGATGCACCAATGTTTCTCACAAACAACGTAATGTTTTCTCCAATCATTGAAAAAAAATTGCCGTGCTAACAGAATTACACAATTCATCTAGCTATACATAACATGGACAGTAAACCAAACCTCAAGACAGAGAATCGAGTCCTTCGATTCGAAATCTTATAGAAACGTCCTTAGAATACAGTGGACCGAAAGAATGTAGACATTCGACAAGAGTTGGACATATATGAGAACTGGTTCATAAATTTCAACATAAACATAAAATTGAGATACTTTCGACACACCAAAAGACAACGACCTTCGGAGAATGGTAATGGAAGGTATGGTGACAGGCAAGAGAGACATACCAAGAAGGCGGTGGCATCATGATGTCAAGGAATGCTTGGGTATGACTTTATAGATTTGACAAGAGAGCAACGCTCCTCAAAGGACCTGCTACATGGAGATGATGTATACCACAGTCCACTGCCACTTTAAAGGCGTGTGGATTGAGTACCATTATCTGAGAGGGGGATACCAAACAGCCTAGGGGTCCAATCTCCGCATCGAAGCTCGGCTGCATTGGATCTCCAGTGTACTCTTTATCTCTTGGCGTATTGGTGGAATCTGAGATACCTTTTTCCAGTCTATCTACTGATGTTATCCACCTACTTAAACCACCACCTTCCACCCTACTCTCCAGTATGGTCTTCAAAGCTATGGTATAAATAATTGATGTGGGCACATTATTATCCAGTGTGTACACTTTTACACAGATTATACTACTTTCTTGTCTATTTGTACAACTCTTCTCGTCAGTAACGGCTGTAGATTTAACTTTCTGTCTCTAACTCGCTTGCCATTTAACATTGTTTTTCAAGTTCCACAAAAATGTCCGTGACAATTTTCAACAATCGTACTTGAACCTCAGCATGGAACTGGTACCAGGTCCTCTCCTGTCAGCTGTATTCAAATCAGCTAGACACGCTCTAACATACTCTTACCTGGCTCTAAAAATAGCACTCGTAAGTTTCGCGTTCTTTGTATGTACCCTCTGCTTTTGGTTGGCTTGTTTATTGCCTGCACAAACATGTTTCTCGTTTTATTAGTGTGAAAGTACTCGATTGAATTCTTATGTTGTTCCTGGTCTCTTCTTTCGATGCAAATTCATTTGCACAAATTGCAGTATTTAAATACGTCATTGCTTTTCAGCAATCTCGTAACTCTCGACACCAAACACACCCCCCCCCCCCCCCCCCCCCCACTCTCACTCTCTTCTTTCGTGTGTGCTCGCATGTAATCGCGGTTTCCCAGACCCCGTGTTCATTCACCGCTAGCGCTGTATTTACCGTTTAGTGTATGTTGTTGGATCTTTCTGGTATTGGCCTACTCGTGGCTATTTTTCTTTGGAAGCGTGTTACAGTGTTGATCGCCACCTCGCTGACCAGGCTGTTATAGCATAGCCTACTTCCAGGAGGACAGAGATAACATCATGTGGCGGTATTCGTCGGCATGTTTCAGCAGAAGACCCTGCCGTTAGTCTTGTCTCCGTATTGTTGTCGGAACCACTCATGATAATTTAACTTTTGTTGAGACGCTTCTTTGGTGGCTGGTTACAGTCGCTCCTTTTACGTCTCGATGCGTACTTGAGAAAGTGAACATGGTTCTCGTGCTGTAGTGCAAAAATGCACGCCTCCTCAGTAAGCTCGTATTGTATGGATTACTTCTTCTTCGTACGCAGTCAGACAGTAACCATTTTTTTTCGAAAAAAGCGGCGGTCATCCTGAGGCTGTCGCCACTGCCATAGAGCTTGTCTTGCAGTTCCACTGGTGATGGCCACATCTGCTTTCTCCGATCCTCGTATGTCGGGCAGTTCTGCAGCAGATGTTCATTCGTCGGTACCCCCTATCTTCAATTTGTTGAATAGGTGGTACCTCAGTCTATTGTGGCCAGTGCGAAGTCTGAAGACAACGACCTGCTCTCTTCGGTTCAACTGGTAATAGGCATCGTTTTTGGTGTAACCAGTATGTTCGGTTTCCCATTTGGTCATGTATCTGGCTTTGATAAGCCGTTTTGACTCTTCGTACGTCATACTAGTATCTGTTTGTGGTAGTAATGCACCTTCTTTTGCCAGTCAGTCTGCCTTGGATGTTGCAGTGTGATGGGACCCACTGTACCACTACCCTTTTTGGTGCGGACTGCTGGCACAGTTTGCAGAGTGCTGCTCTTAAGTCATTAAGCTCAGTGTTTTTCTGGCTTTTTAGCGCTGTGACTACGGCGAGAGCATCTGTAAGCAGGACTATATGGCTTTCATTTTCTTTATGTGTCACCATTTCTTCCACTGCCGCCCTCAGTGCCTCTGCCTCCGCTCTGAAATTGCTTGTGTACTTACCAGTAGCGAATGACAGTGTTATTTTTCTGCCATTTGGTAGGTTCAGGAATGCTCCTGCCCCTCCGTTCTGTGTAGTGTTTGTTACAGAACCGTCGGTGTATGCATGGGTCCAGTCCATGCTTGGGTAGTTTTCCAATATAAAGCTTAGGTATGGATTACCATGTTGAACCGTAAGTCGTTGGCTAGACTGCCGTAACAACCTCTCTCCAGGAATCACACGAGGACGTGAGGCGGACTCTTGATCAGTATGTTTCACGCGACTCTTGTTACTCTTCTCTCCCAGTGGTCAGAATCGCGTGGACAGCAAAGAAGGCTAACGACTAATCGCTCGGGGATGGGCATATACACTACTCTTATACTCCCATAATAAGCACATAACGAAAAGAAGGTTTATAACACACTAGCAGGGCAGTATTCCCAGACAAGTTGACAGACGACAGCAGTAAACATTGGATGGCTTCAGTCAAACGGAAGCTGCGCGTATAGATCGTTGATCACACAATTGAGCTTACAGGAGCCGTCTTAACCCACTAAATGCAAATATTATTAGATCTACAAATATTCGTTTGACAATTTGTCATCAAAAGAAACAACTAAGAAGAAAGTATGTGCCAGCTGATGCATTCATCAACCGTTGATGGTTACAGCATATCACTGATCTTACTTTCTCAGATGAACTGCTAGAGGTTCTCCCCTTGCCTTAAGAACATCTATAGTTATTTCATCTTATCCCAGAACCGTGCCTGATGACTGCTTAATGGCATGCAGGATTTTGTCATGTTTGATCGATTCAAAGAGGCCCCCGTCTATTGCTGTCAACTTTTTGGGGGATGTCAGTCTTTGATGACAAAAAAGTTAGTATGATATTTTCTGCTTCGATGATTCGTCTATCTGTTATAATGGTGTTATCGTCTCTTTTAGGGCTTTAAAAAGATATGTTGCACAGTTTTACGGCACTTTGTGATGCTGCTTCTGGTTTCAGCCGATTTGGTTAGTCACTGCGTTTGATGCTGCTCGTAATCGTCTTTGAGTTGGAGACGGATTTTTTTTTGTATTTAGTTCTCATGGTGTGATTTTGTCCAACACGCGCGTAATAAACATTTTGATACGGGATACGATCCGAAACGAATAAATTCAACATCAAACTGTTTCGGGACGTCGTGGAACCAGGGATATTACGCGGTACGTTGTGGAATCAGCTTATTACGCAGACATCGTCGTTGAGCTGAACATGTCTGACAACATGTACAACAACGTTTTGGTGGTCATATGTCTGTGCACGTCCGCTAGGTCGCCTATGCGATGGCGAGATGGACTAACCAAAGACCTATGCCCGCATTGGTACACCACTGCAAATAATCGGAACGCATACATAATATTGTTAACATCCTCGCATACGGCACATCTGCCGGACTGAGGACAAGGATATGTTAACTTACTTCTTTGTATAATCTACTTAGTATTTATTATACAGTGGGCACATTTAACAAAAAGATCCGTTTGGCAGCATATAAAAAAACAGAAATCTCGTTGTGATTGAAGATTTCTGAAGTTTATGCAGGTCCATATATATGCCTTACTAAAAGTGGACGTTTAATTAAATACACAAAAAAAAGTATATCACAGACTCATCATAATCCAAGACCGGGAATATCAAGAGGGCAGAGTTCGAGGTTAACCAGCTGATAAATGATAACATGTAGTCTAGTGATGTCATCATATATAACGATGGATCGGTTCCACACAGCGAGAGATCTGGTTGGGGCTTCTCGACTAGAGTGAGAGGGGAAGTAGTCGCCGAGCAGAGCGAGGCATACAGAACATATACCTCTAGTAAGAGACTTGACTTTGGAGTGACTGCAGTCATCGTGTCAGACTCTCAATCCTTACTTCGGAGGGTACAAAAGGACTGACTAAGATATGAATGGTTGATAGCTGTAGAAGCACCACACCTGCAGGGGTTAGTGTGTGCCTGCTGTCGGGGCATCACACATGTAGCAGCTGGTGTGAGTCTGCTGTCGAGGCATCATACCTGTAGAGGCTGGTGTGAGTCTGCTGTCGAGGCATCATACCTGTAGAGGCTGGTGTGAGTCTGCTGTCGAGGCATCATACCTGTAGAGGCTGGTGTGGGTCTGCTGTAGAGGCTGGTGTGAGTCTGCTGTCCAGGCATCACACCTGTAGAGGCTGGTGTGGGTCTGCTGTCTTGGCATCATACCTGTAGATGCTGGTATGAGGTAGAGGCTGTCGTGGGTCTACTGTCGAGGCATCACACCTGTAGAGGCTGGTGCGAGGTAGAGGCTGGCGTGGGTCTGCTGTCCTGTTCAGAATAACGGAAGAACTGACATATGGGCTTCACGTGTACTAATTAATAGGTACACTAGATATGGATAGGAATGATATTTTGAAGTCTATCAATGAACGCACGTTAGGAGATGACACATCAGTAGATGGATCAGCAATTCACAGACTGCAGATCTCAGATATCGAACAAGTTTTGAGCGGACTGTGGCACACAAGAGTACTGTTATAAAACTAACAGATTGCAGGCGCCATCAGGGTCAACGCCCTTCGCCATTTACTTAGAGAGACTTGTCTCATATAGGTATGCTCGGAGTGCAGTGATGTAGATTCTTAGGAACATAAATAGTGTTATTTTTATATATCATCATCATTTATCGCGTGGTTCTCATTGGAATACAGGGCCTCAACATATGCTGGCGCCTATTCCTATTTTGTGCATCCTCTTGAGTAACGCACGCGAGAACCCGACTGAACTGGTATTATTCCATCGATTAGGGGGGGGGGGGGGGGGGGGGAGCATCTGATCTTGCAACTTACAAATTCTTCAATAGTTTGACTGTTATGTTAGTTTATTTATGATAACATTTGGAAGTCCGTTTGCTGGTTCTATGTCCTTTGGGAATATTGGTGGATTTTTGTTTATGGTTTCTTTAAAATATTCCGTCCATTCTGTCTTGTTTGTTTCTCTTCGCTGCATATCATCTTCCAGTGCTTATCTTTCACTGGCGTGTTGTGATCCTTATAGTACTCTAGTTATATTTTATAGTTTTTATTCTCATTGTTTTGCGACCTTTTCAACCTTCTCATTCTCATGTGCTTTCTTTTATCCGGCCAGACACTCTTTTTCACTTCCTTGCTTAACTCCAAGTATAACGAAGAGTCTTGTATTTTCCCCTTGTTCTTCTTGTGCATTGATTCTGTCTCATAGTTCATTATCATGTTCCATGTGGTTTCTGCCAGCCATCCCTTATTCAGTTTACTTCTATTTCTAAGAACCTCATCGCACGTTCATCGAAATATCGTCTCATGCTTGTACCAGTGACTGTCGGGGATTTCATCTGTGTCGATTCCCAGGGATTTCAAAGCTGTTCTTTAGATTTAGTTTGAATCTAGTCTTGCTATCTTTATTTGGGAGGTTTTGTTGTGTTGTATTTGTGCCAGGTTTTAACTGTTATGTCTTTGAAAGCCCTCCGTTTTATTGTTGTCACTAAGAGCAAGTGGTGGTACGAAACTCCGTCTGCTCTTCTTTTTACCCTCACAACCAGTTAGCAGTGTTTTCATTTCTGATCTATTGTGAAATTGTTGATTTGATTTTCAATGCGCTCATCTGGTGAACACCAGATAGCCTTATGTACGCTTAGTGTGAGAAGATGAGGCTTCCAATAACCAGATCATTGATGTCGCAGAGTTAACAAAGCTCTCCCAATTTTAATTTATATTTCACATGACGTTCTTGTCCACAATCAGTTCATAGTTGTTATTGTCTGTTCCAACTTTTTGCATTGGATCTCTCATAATTATTTTAAATCTCTTAGGTTTTGTTCAGTGTTCCTTGGAGCGTTTAATAAAATGCTAATTTAGTATGTTCATAAACATGGTTTGTTGGTGGGTAGCACTGCATGGGTGTGTTTTATCTTCCTTTTTAATGAAATCTTGATGTTTTTATTCTGGGTGACATTTCCAATTCTAGAAATGCTTCTCTTACTTCTGTTAACATCATAACGACACTCCCATGAACCAGGTCTTCCTCTTTTTTGTCCAGAATATATGATGGTTTCTATTGTGTTTAGTGGGTGTTCCATGAGCTGCAAGAAATAGACTTTGGGTTGCCGTTCCCGTTTCGTACAAGTCTAGGACCGTACCCTGTTTGTATTTTGTTTACGTCAAAAGTTTAGTATTTATTATACAGTGGACAAATGTTTACAAATGAGATTAATTTGCTGACATGTACAGAAAATGACAGAATAGACAAACTTTGCAGAGGTTGGCAGACACAAATCTTCAGACTCAGAACAGGACATTGTAGACTCAAGGCCCACCTCCACAGAATGGGTCTCAGAGACACCGCAACTTGCGATTGTGGAGCAACCAAGCAAACACCAGAACATATTCTGCAGGACAGCTCGATCTATGCAGACCAAAGAGAGGCAGTCTGGTCTGGGGAAGCGACCATGTCGAAGAACTGTGGGGGACCGGCGAAGACCTAAAACGTACAGCCTCCTTCGTGAACCTCGCCGGACTAGAAGCATAGCATCAGTTGATCGAAGAAGAAGGTGACATATACAAACACAAATCCCTTTATGACTGACTGAAGATTTTCAAATAGTTCACGAATACCAATGTATATTTATTATTAAAGGTGGGGATTTAATGAATAATAAAAATATAATTATTGTTAGTTTCCTTTAAAAAACAATGTAAACATGACATTGTACACTTAACCATTCATACACGACATGCATTGTGTAGTTGCCATCTGGATCGGCGTGGAAGAATATCTAGAAATGCGTGTTCACTAAATTATAAAACGGGGATAGAAAGCCCGAGTAAATGGTTTGTCTAGTGATCGGAACCGGAGGATCATTGAAAATGTGTTCATTCAGTGTGGTCTTAAAAAAGACAGAAAGATGGTCAGGCGTGATAGAAGAAGCTCTTCTAGAATGTTCGTCTAAGATGGACTGTATTGTATTAAATCTCAACTGGTTTGTGTGTGAGCAGTTATCATTCTAGCAGAAGTCATGTCGCGTTTTAGAGATTGGATCATTTCGTCACCAGGAAGTGAATTGGTTTCTCTGCATGAGAAGTAGGTCTCCAACCACTATGCACGATTGTTATTGTTTGTTAGGGGTTCACTTTCTTTTGGTGAAGATACACAGCATCACTCCTTCCAACAACATAATTCTGGTTTGTTATATCAGGGAATGGGAGCGCAAGACATAAACACTCAGAAAGCACCAATGTTTGAAGTCTTATAACCATTCTTTAGTTATTTACACTACCCAAATTATTTTTTTTTTAAAATACTACTGCATATTTTAATCCTGGAAGCCCCCACCTTTTTCAAGTCATATATGATATACGGCCATGATTATAAGTTTGTTTGCTACAGTTGTAAGCACTTTACTGCTCTTATGTTACTTACAAGTGGGTACGAGATTAAGCTTAAGTGTTTAGGGGTTACTATCTCCCCGGCCACTGATAACTGTATTGTTAACACTCCTATTTGTGCTGACTGGATTAAGTGAAGTTTGTTTACGCCACTCCTGTTGCTGGCACACTTCTGTTTATCCAACTGTCTTTTTACACAGTCTAAACTGTAAGTCAGCCAAGCGAAGGAAAGTGCAGTGGCCTCAGTTTGACAATAATTACGTTATTGTGAATCGACAATCCTGCATTTTGTCCTGCTCTTCTAAGGGTTAAGTGCTTTTCCACGGTACTGAATAATTTAGGTCATTTCACAAGGTACGAACAACTGGGATTAATTGTTGTTGAATACCCACAATGAGTAAGTCTAAACTTGTATGTGTCCTGAAAAGGGCTTTAAATGACGGGTTGCAGTTGGTAGCTTTCATCACATCCTGAGCGCGTTGGTGTAGAATATGTAGGTGGGCTGGTGTCATCCAGGTTATGGTGGGCTGGTGTCATCCAGGTTATGGTGGGCTGGTGTCATCCAGGTTATGCTTGTCTTCATCTCTGCGTGTCGCTCACTACTGCAAGGGATCACGTCGATCATCCCCACCTCGTTAGCAAGGCTGCCATGCAAACAGACCGTTTCCGTGAACTGCAAGGAAGTCGAGGTAGGGAATCTTGGTCAGTATATTTGCCCGACAGTTTGGTCAGTATATGTTACATTATGTGTTTATAAATGGTGTCTTAAAAAACATACCGCAATTATGTGACATTCATTTTTCAGGGGAACGTCCTTTTGAATGTAACTGGGAGGGATGTGAAAAGAGATTTGCTAGATCAGATGAGCTGACTCGCCACAAGAGGACTCATACAGGTAATGGTATATCACTGAAATGGGTGCAGCATTTGAATACAGGCGTATACCAGTATAGCATTGGTATAAATGCAAGCCCTTAACCCTAAATCTCTACTCATCTGCCCACTTCTGCTATTATCCTTCGTGGGAATGTGCAATGTACTATTTGTGTACCATCTGCCTGCCTGTTGCTATTTTTCGTCAGAGAACGAAAGAAAAAGCAGCTATTTTTCATCCCACATTTATGTTTCCACAGTTCCTCTTTATCTTGGTCTTCCCTCATGCCATAATACCCTGTTGGGGACGGCATGGTTAAGTGGCACGGCTCACAATCTGAAGGTGCTGGTTTCAATCCCCCCAGCACAGGGATCAAGATGATGAGCAATGCATGAGCTGCAGTGGTCAACGGCCCATAGCTGACGGCTAGTGTCAGGACCAGCGAACCAGAGCTGCCAAGACCCTCCTATACCTCCATACGGTGATCCTGGATAACAGGCTGCAGCAGGGCAGACTGGCTAAGGAGAAGGGATCGAAGAGGGAATGCTAACCCGGTACTCAAAAAATGTTTGCTGAAATCGGATGTGTTGGACCGAAAGGTGCAAATATCGCAGTCAAGCTGTAAACTACGACACAACGCATTCCGTTCTCTGGACTACATTCTGTTACTTAAGCCCTTTCAGGGTTTGGTAGTGGGAGATTGAGAATGAATGAAGCCAAGCCAATCCCCAGCACCTGGGGAAGCAAACCCTTAGAAAATACAGGAGGAAGGAGACCCTTACATAAAATGCTTGCTGAAGTCAGATGAACTGGGCCGACAGGTGCAAAATAAAAATATAGTGCTATGCACAGTGTCTTGGGGAATAGAGAAATAAGGCAAACGGAGGGGAAAAAAACAATTGTTTGGTGTTATATGCCTGATCTGTGGGTATGTCTGCAGGCACTCTTGTCATACGATCAAACCATTTCATTCTCTGCCTGTCTGTATTTGACTTGATTACTAGATGACCCACTCCTGTCACTTGTAATCCTAGGATTAGAATAACCATGTTCATAGCCATATATGCTTTTGCAGCGCTATCTGGCCAATTGACAGGTATGTTCTGCAGGAGGCTAGGGTCTTTATTGAAGTTGTAATTACTAGGATATATCCTATTACATTTCAGGGGGACTGGTTCTGAAAAGAGCCTTCCTCCTTTCGTACCCGGGTCATATCCTCGTGAAAGTGATAAACAAACTGCTCACTCTATAAAGGAGGCCACCATCTTGTTGATCACCGGAAGTATGTTTGCCACGTATAGCGCTGGTCTCACTTTGTGTCTTGTTCTTTTCTGATGAACCAGGCCCCTGTTAAGTAATCATCTCATTTGTTTGTTTTTCACTAACTCTTTTCTGGTGACGCTGTTAAATAAACTTCTCATTTCAGATATGCAAGTGTTTATTCTTGTGACTTGGTCACAGTCTCCATGTCTGGTGGCACTGAGAACAGAGTTGATATAAAATACCATTTTACTTTCGTTGCAATGTTTGAATTTTTTCCTTTTTACTCTGTAGAGCCAATATATTGGCTTCTAAACTTTCTTCCAATGCTACCGAGTTGATATATTGGCTTGTAAACTTTCTTATAATGCTACTGAATCTATATTTTGGCTTATAAACTTTCTTACAATGCTACCGAGTTGATATATTGGCTTGTAAACTTTCTTATAATGCTACTGAATCTATATTTTGGCTTATAAACTTTCTTACAATGCTACTGAGTTGATATATTGGCTTGTAAACTTTCTTACAATGCCTCAAGAAACTATTTTTCAACATAGTCACCACCCTTAGCTATACATTTTCTCCAACGATGAACTAGTGCATACATGCAGCGCTCGTAAACATCTGCACCAGCGGAGGTGACCCACTGTTTCACAACTGCACCGTAGCTAGGAAAATATTGCCCACGCAGTCCATCTTTCATTGACCCGACCAGATGGAAGTTAGAAGGCGCCAAATCTGGACTATACGGTGGGTGTGGTAGGACATTCCAGCCAAAACTGACAATGTGTTCAACGGTCTTCAAACTGGTATGGGGCATGGCGTTATCGTGTTGCAAAAGATAGGTTGTCTCCTTCTCTGGCCTGAATTCGAGCCTTCAGCTTAGTCAGCGTCGCAATGTAACAACCAGAGTTGATGATTTGTCTAGGTTCCATGAGATCAAGGATGATTACCTCTTTCCTATCCTAAAAGATAGTGCACATCACTTTACGCATTGAGGGCTGCATCTTGAACTTTTTTCTTGATAGGGAATTCACATCGTCACTCCATGGACTGATGTCCATTTTGACTCAGGATTGTAATGATGGCACCACGTCTCATCACCAGTGATGATGTGATTCAGGAAACTGTCACCTTCATCCTTGTAATGGTTCAAGAGGTCATGACAAACTTGCATGCAATGTTCTTTCTGTTCCTATGTGAGCATTTGTGGGACCCACCTGGCACAAACTTTGTGATATTCCAACACTGCCACCATCGTTTCCAGCGCAATGCAGCCGATGTCTAGCTCTCCGTAGACAGTTCCCTGGTCATAATCCTCTGATTTGTGCGGATGAGCTGATTGAGGCGTTCTTCATTGACAGCTGTGCATGGCCGGCCAGAACGTGGCTTGTCTTTCATGTCACATTAGCCACTGTTGAAACGCACAACCCAGCGCCTCACTGTGATGACATACACTGTTTGGTCTATGTAAAAATTTAGCAAGTGTCGATGAATGTCAATTGGTGCAACTTTTTCGGCATGGAGGAATTTAATAATGCACATCTGTTTAGCCTATAACGCACTTCCATGACAGGCGCCATTTTATCGGACAGAAACACAATTTTACAGACATTGTCGAGAACTTTACTGCCAAATGTCGAGAACTTTACTGCCAAAATCCACTTCTGACACTGCGAGACATAATTAAATAGGAGGCATTACTTTCAGAGCATACTTACTTAGGCAAGGGCACATTAATAGTTAGTTCAGAGAATCATTATACTATTATTTAATTTGACTTGCTGTTAGAAAGCACTGGTCTAGCTAATGAGTATTTCAGGTAAAATCCATTTGGTTGTTGTTGCAAGATATTTTGCTAGTTATTACATATGTTATTGTCCTAGAATTTTTGTGTTTTTCTTATTATAAGAGGTTGTTAATTTTTTTTTTCTCAGGTGAGAAAAACTTCAAATGTCCAATGTGCGAGAAGCGATTCATGCGAAGCGACCACCTGAAAAAACATGCCAAACGTCATGCCTTATTCCAAACTGGCATGGTCATCTCAGGTGATCATCAAGTCATCTCACCTTTACACTATTCAGGTGAAGCTTCCAGACAATACCAAGTCACACAGGAGGAGCACATCCTCTACAGTGATGGGACATCATATGAATCAAACTCTAGCTCTATCGGGCCACCATAACATCTGGGCGTGATCGCACAATGCATCATTTGAGGATGACTCCTGACTTTCTTATACACTTGACAACAGACAATAGAGCACAATAATGACTTAAGCGAGTAACATAATTTAATGTTCAGGAGTTTTTGTAGGTTAATGCAGTGAATATGACATAACATTTTTTTAAAAATAATGAAAAAAAGAAAACTGGTGTGTGCCCTGTGATGTTTCAGTGTAGATACACTGTGATACTCCCAAAGTGTTTTTGTAGCCAACAAT
Source organism: Ariolimax columbianus (assembly GCA_036924085.1). Classification (NCBI taxonomy): domain Eukaryota; kingdom Metazoa; phylum Mollusca; class Gastropoda; order Stylommatophora; family Arionidae; genus Ariolimax; species Ariolimax columbianus. The sequence continues at coordinate 34,233,800 of JAVGWX010000003.1, read as the reverse complement.
ATGACTTTATTTATTGTAAGATGTAAGAATGCAAAGGATAAATAGAGAAGGGACAAAATGACATGCATTTCAGTTTGTGGATGTCTCATCACAGTACAGAGCCATGCATCCATTTATGAAGCATACTCTTGGTCATGTCTACAAAAATGTCAAATAAGAAACGAAATAAATTTATGTTATGGGAAACTGCGCCTTGCCTATAGATCAGTGGCCAAATTATTCCTGTACAGAAAGTGGCAGGCTAAACCATCCAGGATTTTTACTTGGAAATCTACAAAATGAACCATAAGTTTTAATCAAAATTATGCACATTTAACAACCTGGACATTATTTTGTTCTGGTAATTTCATGTGTTAAGTTGGTAGTAAATGAGACCCTTAGTTAAGATGAAATGTGGGAATCCAAGAGCAATGGAGGAGAGACTCTTTGACAACTCTTTTAACTGGAAAAGGTGAAGTACATGGTAGAGAGGAGAATTAATGTAGACACATCATTTCCAACTGGGAGGGGTGTGTGCGCGTGCTTGCGTGTGAAAAAGTAAGGTAAGAATTGATGTAAATGCTATTTTGTGTTACTTAAGTATGAGTTTTTCTATTTACAACATTGAAGTTACACAATGAGCTGCAGTGTACACTGACAGACTATTGAAAGATAAAGTCACAGATTAAGCTGATGGTGTTCACACACACATAATGACTGTTATTTTGTATCTGTGAAAACTACTGGCGCAGGGTATTTTGAATTATTTCATATAACACTTGAAGTTACTTACCTGCAAAGTTACAATGTACACTCACCCACTAATGAGCACCTGGGCCACTAATGAGAGACTGACCCAGTAATGAGAGACTGACCCACTGATAACAGACTGGGATCAATGAATAGAGACGGGTTAATGATGAGAGACTGGGGGACTGATGAAAGATTTGTCAAAGTGGTGGACACAATATTTTGTATCACTGAAGTCTGTAACACTTTAAAAGTTGGTTGATTCTTACCTATTGTTGGTCACTATCTGGTTGACACTTACATATTATATTGTTGGTCACTGCAGAAGACGGATGTGTCAGACCGAAAGGTGCAAATATTGCAGTCAAGCTGTAAACTAGCGACACAATGCATTCTGTTCTCCGGACTACATTCTGCTATTTGCAAAGCCCTGGTAAGGGCTTGATAATGGGAGATTGAGAGTTAATCCAGAAGGAGGAGGAAGAAGTTGGTCAATATCTGGTTGACTTACCTTTTGTTGGCCACTATCTGGTTGACTCTTACCTATTGTTGGTCACTATCTGGTTGACTCTTATCTATTGTTGGCCACTATCTGGTTGACTTTTACCTATTGTTGGTCGCGATCTGGTTGACTCTTACCTATTGTTGGCCACAATCTGGTTGACTTTTACCTATTGTTGATCACTATCTGGTTGACTCTTTACCTATTGTTGGTCACTATCTGGTTGACTTACCTATTGTTGGTCACTATTTGGTTGACTCTTACCTACTGTTGGCCACAATCTGGTTGACTTTTACCTATTGTTGATCACTATCTGGTTGACTCTTTACCTATTGTTGGTCACTATCTGGTTGACTTACCTATTGTTGGTCACTATTTGGTTGACTCTTACCTACTGTTGGCCACAATCTGGTTGACTTTTACCTATTGTTGGTCACTATCTGGTTGACTTAATTATTGTTGGTCACTATCTGGAATAATAATGTTGGTTACAGATGCCACACGTAAGATCAAGTGTTACCAGGTGCTGAAATGGAAGCAAAGAATAGTAACGTTCCAGGCATATGTAAGAGGCAATTAAGGGCGGTTGGGCATTAGGCTGTCTTCCTCATCCTGTAGAAACGTTAAGATATGAATGGACATGTCAACATTAATGATGTGGCATATATATTTTGGAGACCTGGGCACCAGAGGGAGCTGAAAAGGTTTTGGTTGATTGACATGCAATCTCTAAACTATGTCATGGACACTTCATTTTAATGAAACTTCCTGAACAGAAGCATCAAAACATTAATTGTGGTCAGTTTTGAACACTATCTCTGATCATGTAATATTGTGGTCAGTGTTGAACACTATCTCTGATCACATAATATTGTGGTCAGTTTTGAACACTATCTCTGATCACGTAATATTGTGGTCAGTTTTGAACACTATCTCTGATCACATAATATTGTGGTCAGTTTTGTACACTATCTCTGATCACGTAATATTGTGGTCAGTTTTGAACACTATCTCTGATCACGTAATATTGTGGTCAGTTTTGATCACTATCTCTGATCATGTAATATTGTGATCAGCCTTGAACACTAATTCTGATCACGTAATATTGGTTGTTACTGCCATTTTATTTCCCATATCTCCACATATGACCTCTATCTGATATTATTATTTTATTCTGCCAATTTGTTTCATTAATCATTCAGAAGATTCTTATTACTGCTGCCAGATGTTTAGGGTAGCAGAAGACAGCTGAACTTATGCTTACCTATTTATTTCATTTCAGATTATGAAGAGTTGTTTTTTGTCTTATTCAACTTTTATGTTCTTGTGTGATAGTTAATAGTTGTGTGTGTGTGTGATCCAATGCAAGTACAAACATAATCAATTTTACCTGTGTGTTTTCATCTGAACTTACATTTGTGATCTTTTGTGTGCTTCATATCTAGATGTTTGACTTGAATTATCATAAATTGCCACATTTTAAAACCTGCTTTTACTAAAGGTTTTATTTCTTCACCAATTGTTTCAAGGTACTTAAATGAGGTTAATAAAGGTTGAAAGGTCTAAAACGTTTAAATCATGATTCCCTTTTTTTTTTTTTGTTACCTCTTGTACCCCCGGCCACCCAATCTGCAATATCCAATTCCCCGTCTTCTTATTTCCTTGGTCAGTGACTGACAAAACGTCAGTGTCCATCACTCCTGATGACATCTTTCAGGGCAGCAACAAACTCACTTCACTTCACCCAGTGAAGTCATCCTTCGTTCAGTGCCAAACTTTGATCCATAATTCTCATCTCAACCTCTACGGTTCTTTGCCATGTTGTCTTAGGCCGGCCTCTTTCACTTTCACTCTGGTGTCCACACCAAGGTAGTGCTGGTGATGGCGTCTGGTTCTTCTCTAAAGACATGATCTTTTCAATTCCAACATCTGTCAGTTATGATGGTGCTCGTGTCTTCTTGATTGTTCCACACAATCAGCTCTTGGTTGGTGATGGTGTCTGGCCAGAAAATTATATAAATCTTTCTTAAGTAGGCTGTATGCAAAGATAACATTGATATTTCTGAAACTTAACTCTCTAGCACTTCAAAGCTTACTGATGCACAGAAAGCACGCAACCCTTGTACATTATTAGTTTGGTAGTTTGTGCAGTATTGCGATGACTTCCAAATGTTCAAGCTAGCAAAGGCTACCCTGGCCTTATTCAGTCTGCTTTTGATGTCTCTGTTCACTACACCATCTGGTGTAACTGTGTTTTTGAGGTATGTGAATGTTTCTATCATTGTCGTTTCTTACGTTAACCAGCGCAGGATTCAATGTCATGACTTCTGTCTTTTGTATATTAATACTCAGTCTAACTTGCTGACCATACACACTGTCTTTACGTCTTCTCTTGAATGTGTTGTGTATGTGTGTGCAAATAACGCAATATCATCTGCATATTCCAAGTCTTCCAGTGTAGAAAACAATGTCCATTTTTTGGCCTGCCACACCATCTAGTCAATGACGTTTGGAAAGAGAGGTTGGCAAGGGGCATCGCTGCCGTACTATTGTTTTCACTTCATAAACTCTGGCACTCTATCCAACACTGCATGTAAGATGTGTATAAGCCATTCCCCTGTGCGCCTGAGAAAATATGCACAAGAAAGACATGCTAGGAAAGTTAGTCACTCTGACAAAACTATGTGCTCTTATTTAATTATTCTATCTCAAATTGACTAACCTGATCATCTATAGCATAAAGAAGAATTCAAGACGATTTCATACAGGTTTATAAGTTACTTTAAAAAAAATTTTCAAAGTACAGCCGCCTACAACAAGAGGACATAGCTACAAATTTAAGAGCAGTCCAGATTAGACATTAAATTTTTTGTTTGCCAGAGAGTGGCGAATGCTTGGAATGCATTGCCAGAGGAAATAGTGGGGCAGGGTCAATTAATGCATCTAAAAATAGATTAGATGTGCTTAGTCATTTTTAGATCAAATTGAGTGGAAGAAACTGATTGAATACAGACTCTGTTAAGATTTAAGTTAAGGTCCTCTAATCTTTTAAGTGTTCTTGTTTGTACTCCTGGAAACAGACTTGTGTCACAGCAGTGTGGCTAATGAGGTGGTGATCAACATAGGCATCCCTTTAGTGTGAGCTTACTGAGAAGTTTCACATTGCAGTACAGCTAGGAGGACCCTGATCCGCCTTCTCAAGTACACCTTGGTATGTAAGAAGAGCCACTATAACTCAATACCAAAGAAACACCCCCAAGCGTAAACTCTTCCAACAACTACTACACGTGGAGGATAACTGCATTTACAGACATCAGTGAAGTCACATAACTCCACTGGTACATTTAACAAACTGACAGGCTTGTCTTGTCTATGTTTTAGATGCGCTGTATTGATCTTGGTGTTACAAACTATAGATTTAGCTTTGAGGTGATTAGTGGCCTATTCGGCCATAAACTTGTGTTCATATCTGTGAAATAGCAAGGTCATACTACTGTGGGAAGTACAACCATTCAACAAATGTGTACTGACGTTGGATACACTGGAGCGTAAAATGTCCTCTGTCTTAGGTTGAGAATTATGAACATTATGGCCATAAGAGCTACTGGGATTTTTTATTTTATTTTACTAAATTGGAGAACATAATCTGCAGTGCATTTGATAAGCTATCAGTTATTGTAAGCTCTATTTTCTTGGTAAGGTAAAGGAGGTCTTTCAGCAGACTTCTGCTGGTCAGGAATGTAGTGTTAGAGAGTTCAGTACTAAGCCTCAGCTCAGAAGGTGGGGTGACCTTTTCCTTCCATAACCATAAGTCAGGTAACCATTCACAGCTGGGTTGACTGGAGCTGCTGAAAGTGGGAGTTGAACCTGTACCTTTGCCATGAAAAGCAATGGCTCTACTACTGCGCTATATTTCTTGGTATAGGTCATTAATCACTCTCCAGAACCAATTTATGCAAGGTCTCCACTATTCTGACATAAGATGATTGTCCCTGGTGAAGGATGCGGTAATCCATGCAGACAAGACAAAACATAGACATGTTGCGACGAAATGATGGCCAAAGGAGCACAGCGACAGCAGTCTGGTACTCCCGAGGTAAGAAGAGACCGCTGGGAAAACCTCCAATGTGCTGGTCAGACTCCCTTTCTGTACGCTGCAACATCCGAGATGCCTCAAGAGGAGCGCTTACCACACACTAGACTCCCGTGACCCAAGACAGGCTCTGCTGGAGACGAAGTTGGGACCCGCAGCTATGCTGAGGAATTAGTCATCAAGATCTTTAATCTAGTGTAAGCCAAATCCGCGTTTTATTAACACTTTCATTTGATGTAGTTGTCCCATTTTTCAGTTTCTGTTTGACATATCCTAGTTTAGACAAAGATCTGAATGCCATTTTTGCATGGTTACTATAAAAACGACATATACCGTATTAAAATAGCACAAATTATTATTGCTATAATTTGTTTTCATCGGTTATTCTTTTTTTTAAAAATTTTTTTTTATTGCTTAGATGCATATATTTTTCTTGTGCATTGCAGAGGTCACAGTTTGTATTGATATAAGAACTAGTTTTTGTGTAGATGATACTGTTGGTTGCATTCACTAGGCAGCTGTTGTACTTAACATGTTGAATGTTTGAAATATTCAAGAAATTATTCTTCTAAGTTGTCATCTTTACATCGAAGATTGACTTTAATTGATCTCCAACAAATTTGCTCTTCCATGTTTCTTGTACGCCAATAGGCTGTTTCATGACATTGTTCCATCTATTTAAATGCAATAGATCAATCTTTTACAATTGGACCACACAATACAGTCAAATCAATCACTTTTCAATGGGCTCTCCATAATATAGCAAAGTCTAAGGCTCGTTAATAGTAAACAAGGTAAGGACAGTAACCACAAAGGACAACTATTTGAAGCACTGGGGGAAGACAATAACTATTTGAATCACTGGGGGAAGACAGTAACTACTATTTGAAACACTGGGGGAAGACAATAACAGCTATTTGAAGCACTGGGGGAAGACAATAACAGCTATTTGAAACACTGGGGAAATACAATAACAGCTATTTGAAACACTGGGGGAAGACGGTAACCAAAAGGACAACTATTTCAAACACTGGGGGAAGACAGTTACCACTATTTGAAACACTGGGGGAAGACAGTTACCACTATTTGAAACACTGGGGGAAGACAGTTACCACTATTTGAAACACTGGGGGAAGACAGTTGCCACTATTTGAAACACTGGGGGAAGACAGTTACCACTATTTGAAACACTGGGGGAAGACAGTTACCACAAAGACAACTATTTGAAACACTACAGAAAACAACTTACCTGACAACAACAAAAGTCTCAACTCTTTTTCTCCCCCACCCCAGTGTTTAAGACTTGACTTTGCTTCCATGAAGCTTATGTCTCATGGTTCAATAGAGTATGCACTTAACCTTTACCAGGTGTGGTGGGGACATTATATGAATAACTGAAGGGAATATATAACGGGGGAGCTTCATAAAATGTAAACTGACCAGATCTTGGAACTAATTACATACAAACAAATCATGTCTTAGTCGACCTATACATCTACAGTGGCAGATGCCATGTGCAGGCCCCAGCTCTTTTGTGAACTGGATGTAACCGGGAGGAGGATTTTCTACTTAACGGGCTAGGCTCGAGGAGCTTATTACTCCGCTGAGTTGAGACAAGTGCCACAGAGGGTGGTTAACCGATGTGTGAGTCCATCGCAATAGACTCAAACGCTAGAGCATAGTAGACTCGCAGCCTGTTAGGAGTCATCTATGCTGCTCTCAACAAACAACCTAACCATTGCTGGTGTTATGCCATGCTACACAGTCATGTATTATTATTATATAAACATTACAATATTTTTGTCACTAATATTTCAATATTTCGGTTCTAGGAGTTTCCATTTGGTTCATAACTGGAGCTGAAAGGATGAGACAATTAGAAACAGAAGAAAGAGAAGAAATAACAATGCAAGAGCTTGAGCTGAAAGGATTAGACAATTAGGAACAGAAGAAAGAGAAGAAATAACAATGCAAGAGCTTGAGCTGAAAGGATTAGACAATTAGGAACAAAGGTGGTCAGTAACAATATAAGAATTCATTTGTCTTGAAAATGACCTTGTTATGTTATAAGTTACAGTGAGGCTGCGATTATCTGAGCCTTTTAACCCAACATCTGATTTCAGCAGCACATTTTTTGGAACTTTCCTTTTAGATCACTATTTCTCAGCCAGACTGCATGGATGCAGCATGTTTCCAGGACTGCCACTTGGAAACAGTATAGTGTCTTAAACAGACAGCTACGAACGCAACTTGTTCACTGCATCTTCTGCCCTTCTAAGGATCTACCAGGTTGTGAACAATTTGAATTGACCATGTCTGAATATATGAGTGACAACTGTATACAAGTGGCGTTCAAGTCAAACTGAGAATTTGTTTTTCCAAGTAGTCAAAATGCCATTGATTTGTTAAATATAATCTCCTGCAACATGTATGCACTTCTCAGTATAATGCCTGAAAAGCTTCGGCATAGAAAGATGTCAGTATGTCTGAACCAATCCAGGACAGTGTTTCACTTCGTCATCAGTATTGAAATGCTGACCTCACAGGAATTCTTTTAGAGGTCCAAACAGGTGAAAATACGCTTGGAGCGAGGTCTGGGTTGTAAGGTGGATGTGGCAATACCCCCCAGCCTAGTTGCTGCAGATGGCACATAGTGCAGTCAGTCATATGAGCGGGACGCCCTTTGTAATCATACCAGGTCATTTTGGTCTGGCCGTCTTGGCACCAACCTTCCAAAAATGTAAATGTTCATGAATAATAATAAACAAGTTCACCGTACCCAGAGAAAGACTTGCCTCTTGTGCAATTTCAGAACATGTTATGCGTCTTTTTCAGGATACGGCGTTTCACAATCTGAATATTCACAGGAATGACGTGGGTTGAGAGTCACCATGGCCAGAATCACTATCGGATGTACATCCTTCTGTAAAACGTTCACCGTTTAAATGGCTTCCACAGGTTTCACAAGAAACTAAGTTGTCTGCCATTTTTATTTATCCGTCATGTTACTGGCCCATGGCAAGTGCCCCTAACTAATGATAGTAGTTCCAGCACGCTATAAAAGTCCCAGTATGATTTGAACACCTTTACTTGAAATGGTATAACAGCTCTTACATTTGGAAAGTGTACCCTCAAAAGATATGTACACCAAAGAAAGTAGCAACATGTACTTCAGAATAGGTAATGAATGTACTTTCGTTGAGAGTAAGAAAAGTTTAGCAGATCTGGATAATTTTTTGCAGCAAGCAGACTTGTCACCTGGAAGTTGTGGGTTTGATTCTAGAGTAGTCTAGTGCACTTAATATTGACAAGCATGAAGATCATTGTCCATACTTTTGTTCAAATTTACTGGATATGGGGGTGGATTGATTTTGTTGCAGCATAATATTGGTCTTATCTTTTGTCTCCATTTCAATCCTTGTGCAGCATAGGTTCACCACAGTAGTTGCTCTCCCCCTCCTACAGTGACCTCATGTAAAGCACACTTTAGTCATATTTTAAAATGATTATCAAATATTGTGCCACCTTGTCTATCATGCCAAGTCAGGAATGAATAAATGTATGGTCAAGATTAGGCATCACATTCTGATTGTGCTAATGCACTATTTTAGGAATAATGTTTCTATCAAGCCTAGTGTTTCTATCAAGCCCATTTCTAATATTGTTTAACTGGCTAACATAGTAAACTTGTTTATTGAAGGATCCATCTATCAGTGACAGCTGTAGGGTTTGACAGCTTAGAGAAATTGTCAGTATTATTGTATTGACAGTACTATCAAATAAAGCAAGTTTCAAAACATGTTTTTTACCACTTCATTTAAATCACAAAGTGAAAAATTAGATTCCTACACACAGAGCTTAACTCTTGAGATGCACATTTTCTCTTCAGTCCATCCTTCATCGTACGCTGTTTACAGCGATATTTACGATATTTACGTTGCACTGTTTTATTTTGTTACGCCTGTGGCTCAGTGCATCCGATTTCAACAGGCGTTTCTGTAGGGTTGCCCACCTTAGCCTTTGGCTGTCCCCAGCCTAACTGCAAGGCAGCAGTTGTTTTTGGTCAGAGTTGTCTCTCTTAGGAAGTCCATCCGATCTGATTTTCTCATCCAGATGAAAAAGATGTGTTTGAGTAAAGGGTGTTCAGAAATCAGGATAACATTTCCCTGCAAGTAAGGTCTCCAGCATCTGAGGTGGCCAAGATCTCACTAATCAGGATGGTCATTATGTCTGACTTGGATGGAAGATACTGAAAGGATGTCAATGGTATCAGTGGACAGACAAACCGTGTGAATCTACTGATCTTGTCCTAGGTTTTACGACAGAGCTGACACTGGCTTCCAAATCACCGTTGGTGGACAAATGGCAATTTAGGAGGATGAGAGACCCAAAATAAATTTGCATGTTGGACGATGGTAAAATGCATCAGTGCATGAGCTGCAGCGGTCAGCAACCCCTAGTTGACTGCTAGCGTCAGACCCTTCTACACCACGTGGTGATTCTGGATAACAAACTGCAACAGGGCAGACTGGCTAAGAAGAGGATATCGAAGAGGGGAGGCTAACCCGATACTAAAATGCCTGCTGAAGTCTGACTGAAAGGTGCAAATATCGTAGTCAAGCTGTAAACTAAATCACAAGGCATTCCGTTCTCTGGGACTACATTCTGCTACTTGCAAGCACTTTCAGGGCTTGGTAGCTGGAGATTGAGAACAAACGAAGCCTGACCAAGCTGGTGGTTCAGGTTTTACGAATTTGAAATTGTGTGGGATGAACAGGAGTACATTCAGTGAAAAAAATTAAGCCCTTTGCTGAGAGACATGACCTGTGGACCTATCCTGAGTGCAGCGATGTCAGTGATCATAAGCTTCCATAGTGGCCGCATCTCAAGGGGATCAACATTCATATAACATTTACTAAAACAATTTGATCAGTTTCAATAACATTATTTATTTGATAAAATTCTTGTTCACACATGAACAAATTACAACATTAATAGTGCGTGTATGAATAGAACACAGTAAGTGCAAAATTTCATCTTATGCCCATGCATAAAACATTTTAGTTGCTTGAACATTTGGAAGTAGGGTTGGTAATGATAGCAATTAGATTATTTCTTTCTCACCAAATATTGTTCAGGCGTTTTAAAAATGCAAATACAAAAATTTTACACATTAAAACGAGAAATTAAAGGATTGTAGATTTAAAAACAAACTGTCTATATTAATGTGAAGTGAACACTTTCCTGTGAACAGAAATACAATCCACAGATGTGTACACATAATTTGAGAAGCATGCTATGCATTTGACTAAATTTTGTATTCTGCAACAATAAATTATTTGAAAAATGACAATAAATAGCACTTATAACCTGAGCCAATACAAAATAAGGAACAAACCTCACAAATGTGAAAACATAATAAAACAAATTTCCATTACACAAAATATTTCAGGCATGCTATAAAACCATGTTTTTCAAAAATTAAAAATGTTTTAAAAAAAAGTTTGACAAAATGATTGGATAGTGTTGAAATTACATCTCAAAGTAATCGGCTGCTGGAAAACATGTCACATACAAGAATGAGCAATATTACTTACAAAGGCATATCATAAATGTATGTCTCACCAATCTTATGATCACTGGGGAAAACGAGTTATATTTCTGTATCATACATGAGGGCATCGTTTCTAGAGCTTTCGTTTAAACCCAGGGCACCGTTTCTAGAGCTTTCGTTTAAACCCGGGGCATCATTTCTAGAGCTTTCGTTTAAACCCAGGGCATCGTTTCTAGAGCTTTCGTTTAAACCCAGAAGGCTACTCCATACTCAACAGAGTTTTGGTCTACTTGAATGGCTGGGTTTGAAAACTATGTTGGAGTCTGTCCAAGAGGGGGCGTGTTCACAACATACACACCCACCCGTGCAGAGGACAACCAACTTCCATACTAATTGGGTGCTATTTCTATTGTCTTCGTGTATGCTGGGTATGAAAGAAGAAAGCTTTAAGGCAAATTTTCAATTATTTTGCAAATATCAAGTTAAAATTTATAGCTTTGTATATTATATTTCTATTATACCGATTTAAAATCTATTACTCTTCTGACATGGAAGACAATGCCAAAGAAATAAAAAAAAAAAAAACTAAAAACTTTTGGAACAATGTCAGGGAAGAAAATAGCCAGATAAGACAGCAATGGGATGTCGAGCTGCGGCTGGAATGAGTAAGAGTCAAGAACAAACAGGTTGCTTGTGGACAAAAACTTACAGCATAGAAACTTTCAGGCACAGGATGGTAAAATGAAATTTACAAAGTAATGAAATCATTATTGCTAACTGTTTGCAAGTGTTCACAATTTGTCCCATTCACAAGCTGTCATCATGGTCAAACATTTACAGCCAGGGATGCCAGGCTGGGTCCATTCGACAGAGATTATCTGTATTGGTAGCTGCAGTCACAAGGGTGCTCACTCTGCTCTCTGCCCCCTCAAATGATGCAAGATCTGTGAAGCCAAGTCATAAGAGAATTACAAAATACATTTCTGAAAATGTGCTTGGACAAAAAGATGCAATCAAGTTTGTAGATGGGATAAGAACATTGAGATATTGACAAAAAGATTTACAAATAAGATTCAGAACTCATTTATAAAATGAAGTATAAAAAGCAAATGTTAATATTTTAGATGGCTTCTAAAACTAACTTTGTTTACTCATGTCAATATCTCACAGGTGTATTCAAAACACTACAAAATGAGTTTACTCGTGCCCGAGTGGTTAGTATGTTGACCACATATCCTGTAGGACTGGTTTCAAACCCCAGTACAATGTGGTTTTAAAAAAAAATAATTTTTAATCGGGGAAACAAAAACACAGCATGCACACTACATTGTTGACAGCTGGGGCAAACAATATTTTTCCCCATAGCCGGTGTATGCAGGAGATGAGTTCTTAGGAATAAAGGCTGCTTGCTGTGGGCTAAGTTTTTATTTCACACCCGACAAAAAAACAACCTTAGGCCATTCCAAGAGTAGACACATCCTGACTACTCTACCACTCAGTCATAATAAACACAAAAAACATGAACACATTCCATGTCAAGTGGTGAAAAATGCTAGTGAAACATGAAGCTAGTGTGCTGTATACTTGCGGGGCTAAAGGAGCAGACCCAATGAGACAACTTACTCTGAACACGGGTGGTAATGGCTGTGACAGCTTTGTTGACCAGAGTGACAATCTGCTCTCCCTCCATGTCTGGAGGTTCTTCAAGTGGGTTGATTTCTTCCATTTTCTACAAAGGAAATAAGTGTTAAGATCAGAACATATGTCTGGCTGGATGTTCATGCAAATAAGACAACTATCCATCCAGTGTATTGTATTTATAGCAATGAAGTATATGTCATCAATTACAAAGATATGTTGTATAGAACTTGATGGTATAGACGTAATAGACTGTTGTCTGTACTACAAATTTCACTCCAGTGTTTATTCCATTTGGCTGTTTTATGCCATTTGCCGAGGTTCTGAGAAGAATTGTAGAACGAGTAATAAAGGCTGGTTGCCCAAGCAGTCAGCACACCCTTTACAGACTATGGAAAAGACTTTACCAAGAGTCACAAAGTAGCCAAGCAAAATATGTCTGATTCAACAAACAGAAATTGTCCAGAGGGGAACAGCCTACGCATCTTGGAGTCACAACTGACAGCTTAGCCTCAGGAAAAATGTTTAAAATCTCAAGTGTTGAGGTGGCTAGTTATTGAAGAGGCTTGCTGGCACAGCATGAGGATCAGACAAGGACACAAAGGCTTGTATATTGTATATGTACGCTCTGCTTTAGAAGACAGCAATGCACTCCTAAAAACATGCTCACAAACTATGTAGAATCCCTGGACAGAGTGCAAAACAATGCGCCTTAGTGTAGCAATGACGCCAACAACCACTGCTGCATGTGAAATTCACATGAATGTCGATCCCCTTGAGATGCGAAGAGATGTGGCCATTATGGAAGCTTATGAGAGGAGTAAAAGAATATCCAAAGACCACCCCAATATGTATCTTGTAAAAAAAATGGCAAGAAAAGCAAGGAATAAAAATAAGTCAGTCCTGCACCATTTCAGTGAGATAGACACACAGCAATACAAAATTATCACCCTACAGACAGTCAAACAATTACTGAAGACTACAAAAACAAAGAGGCCTGACTGAATACATGGGTGATGGGGAATACTGGAAGAGTTCCAAAGATAACCTCATGAAAAGGAGAGAAAGCATTTTCCAACTTCACACTCAACACATACAACTTAAATCACTTGAACAGAACACTACTCCAGAATGCCAGCTGTGCACACATCCTTATGAAACTTTCAGCACTTGCCAGTGTTAGGAAACATTTCTCAAGAGGCCAGACAAATGGAGCACTCTGTACAGAACTAAACCGCTCATGAACACTTGCAGATACCACTATATGGTAAAGGCCAGATGTCCACAGATCAATAGCTGGATCAATAACCAACCAAAGGCAGCACTAGCCTTGGACATTCTGTTTGTTGGCCTCTGTCAATGGTAGTTTTCCTGGAGAGAGTACTGTCAAGGTAGGTGAAGTTTACTGATTAGAGGTGCTCATTCTTGGTCTCGATGTGTTGTTTGTTCATCATAATCGATGACCACTTTGTCAGCATTCACTGTAAACTGTTCGCATGAGTTCGAAGATGGCTAAATAAGCCAATCTGAGCCTTGAATTGTTTGTTGCACTTTGTACAGGGAAATAAGACATCTCCTTCCACCGGGGTTGAAGAAGGGTTGAAGTGAGTTGACTTGCGGACCGATCGTCTCTGGATAGCCTCATCTATTCTTAACACCCTCAGAAATAGTTCTATGCCAGTCTATGTGATTGGTGGTGATTCTTTCATAGTCATCGTGTTAATAAACGCACTGGATCAGTGATCTCTTTAGTGTGTCCTTGTACCTTTTCCGCTGCCCACCACTTCTCTCTTTGCTATTTTGGAGTTCACCATAGGAGCTCTTTTGGTTGACGATCCGACATGTGTACCACATGGCCAGCCCATCTTAGCTGTGCTGCACATATGCTGTGTATACTAGAAATGCCCAATCGTGCTGACATCTGTATTTGGCACCATGTCCTGCCATCTAATCCTCAGAAGTTTCCGCAGGTAGTGCATGTGGAAGTGATTGAATTTCCTGACATGGTGACTATAGACGGTCCAGGTTTCACGTGCCTATTAGTGGGTAGGTAGAACAATTGCAGCGAAAACCTTTAATTTTGTTTGAATCCTGATCCCTCACCTATCTACCAAATGCTGCGCATGCCCTAGCTATTCTTATATTCACCTCATCATCTGTGTGAATGACTTGAGATAAAGTACTGCCAAGGTATGTGAATTTGTTAACATTTTTTAAACAGTGGCTGTGTACCTTGATTGAAGGATCTGAACAGGCAATATATGGAGCCGGTTGATGTAGCACCTCTGATTTGTGATAGAGATGGTGAGGCCGAAGTTTTCACAAGCTGTGGCGAACTGAACCATACATTCTTGCATGTCAAATTCCATATTGGAATTTAAGGCACAGTCATCCACATAAAGAAAATCACATATGGTTACCTTGTGGATTTTGGTCTTGAACCTTCTCAGATTGAATAGCCCGCCGTCAGTGCGGTAATGAAGCCCAACTCCGACGTCGCAATCGCTGTAGGCATTCCATAGCATGGCAGAAAACATTATACTGAAAATAGCCGGGGCCAGCACACAGCCCAGCTTCACACCATTAGTAAAACTAAAGGGGGCAGAGTGGTTTCCCTGATAAACTTGGGCAGGCATGCCATGAAATTGTTGCACCATTGCAACGAATGTTGCTGGGCACCCAAACTTGGCCATTAACTCTCCACAGACCAGCACGATTTACAGTATCAAATGCCTTAGTGAGGTCCACAAACATCATAGAGAGAGAAACATTCTGTTCTTGACACTTCCATTGGATCTGCTTTGCAGCAAATATCATATCAATGGACCCACGGTTCTCCATAAAGCCACATTGAGTCTTGGGTAGTAACCCCTGCTCCAGGTGAAGATTTAGTCTGTGGAGCAGAATTCTTGCAAGCACTTTTCCTCCTATGCACAGCAGAGATATCCCTTTGTAGTTATTTGTTTACTGCCTTTATGCTTATGCAAATGAACAATGGAAGCGTCCTTGAATTCTTGTGGGATGCTCTTTTTCTTTTGCATTTCGCAAAACAGTAAGCTCAGCCAATTTTTTGGCCGCCAGCTTTATAAATCTGCTGGGATGGAGTTGGCTCCTGAAGCTTTGTCGTTTGCGAGAAGGTAAATCGCGGCCCTAATTTCCTGCTCAGTCGTAGGATCATCCATGGTCTCATTCATTTTTATTTGAGGTAGATGATCAATTGCCTCTTCATTAACAGTAAAGGGTCTATTAAGGACATTAGCAAAATGTTCGGCCCATCTTACCAGGAGCTATCTTTCTCACTGATTATAGAATTGCCAACTTCACTAACAGTAAAGGGTCTATGGAGTACATTAGCAAAATGTTCAGCCCATCTTACCAGCAGCTCATCTTTCTCACTGATTATAGAATTGCCATCTTCACTTAGGAGCAGTGTAAGATCTGATCTGTACAACCGTAAACAGCCTGCAGAGCACTGTAACAATTCCTCATATCATGCCTGTTAGCAAAAGTCTGAATCTCATCAGCCTTCTGACAGTATCTTGCATATCACGGAGCTATCACTGTATAATCACTCAAGCTCTTGTGAAGTCATTCTTTTTTTACCACAGATTGAGGATCGTAAGTATATGCATGGTAGGTGCGGTGCTTCTCGTCTAGCAGGGGCTTGATCAATTTACAGTTATCAAACCAATCTTGATGGTTGCGTTTAGAGGTACCGAGAGCATCAACAGCAGGAGAGTGAACTGTTTTGATAAAGATGGCCCAACTGGATTTTATGTCAGTCATAGCATTGTCTATTTTATTTAGCTGATCTGTCAGTTTGAGCAAATGATTGGCATGCACAGTTATCTCTGAGACCGGAGATGTTGAGGTTATTAGTGTTTGAATACGAAGGAGCTTGAATACGAAGGTTTATTTTAGAAATCACCATCTGTGGTCCGTCCAGCATTCTGCTCCACACATAGCCTTTGTCACACGTACGACCTGGCGATCCCGTCTGCGAATAATGACAACCAGGTGCCAGTGCTCTGACTGCGGGTGCATCCAAGTGGTTTTATTGCAGTTAGGGAGACGAAACACTATCAGTCCAAGTTCATTCGCCGCACATGTTTTCACGAGTAGGTGTCCGTTACTATTGTAGCTACCAATGCCATTCCTGCCAATCACCCCATCCCATGAAACAGTCAGCACACTCGAGCATTGAAGTCACCCAGAACGATCAGCTTATTTTTCTTTGGTTCAGCGTCGATTAGTGTCTCCAAATCATGGTAGAACTTTTCCTTGGTGTTTTCCGAGTTACTTATAGTTTGGGCATATGCACTGATGATGGAGGCTCGTTTGTTTCCGGTCAAGGTGATCCTCAGCACCATTAGACGGGTCATTAATCCCCTTTGGAGCACTAGGGAGACCACTAACCAAGCTGGATTTCATAGCAAAGTCAACACACGACTCATGTCGGTCTTTGACTTTACGTCCTTTCCAGAAAAAAGTATAGACGGCTTCAATTTCTGCAAGTTGGCCCTCTTCTGCCCAGCGAGTCTCACTTAGAGCTGCTATATCAATTCTGTATCTGGCAAGGTCTTTGGTAATAAGAGCTGATCTATCAGGTCTTTTAGCTTCTGCCCGATCCATAAGGGTACGAATATCCTATGCACCAAATATAAAAGGGCACTTTTTTTTCCATCTTACTTGCGTTCATGACAAAGTGACGTGTGAATTTGATTATAGTGATGGAGAGTTGCGCACATCAGCTACCTTTATTCGGTGGCAAGACATGGTCAAGACGACTGAGGGCAGAAGAGGATGCAGATTTTCTTTGGGTTTTCTCCCTAAACCTTTCCAACGATCAGGTATCCCACAAGGCAGTGGGGTTGTGATGTATGCGAACCAGAGACAGTAAGTCACTCAGGGCAGGCCGAAACTTAATGGTGAAGCCGAACATGTCACAAACTGTAGAGATGTCCACATATGTCTGAATGTCTCAGGGCACAGATGGCAGCAATTTGGTTGTATTCTTTACTATGGTTGAGCAAATCACCTGTGATTGAAAAGTTGTCACCATTTGTCTTGTATTTCATTTCCACTCCATTGTCAATACAACCCCAGGAGTTATCATTAGGCATGGCAGCAAGCATTATGCTGAAGAGTGTTGGGGCTAGTACACAGGCCTGCTTGATACAATTTGAGACAGGAAAAGGCATTTGACACTTCCCTATCACTCAGCACATGAACATTCATTTCTTCATGGAATTGTTTGACAATCTTGGTGAATCTGCTTGGACAGCTGAATTTCCTCATGATCCTCCAGAGTCCATATCTGTTGACTGCCAAAAGCCTTTGTCAGGTCTATGAAAGTCATGTATAGTCCACAGTGCTGCTCAACATTTCTCCTGAGTTACCAAGCCGCAAATATATCCACGATTCCACAATCCAATCTGAAGCCACATCTCTCTGGAAGAAGACCATGTTCTAGATGATTAATCAATCAATGGAGAACTCATGCCAATACCTTGCCAGCAGTTGATAGGGAGATTTCTCTTTGGTTGTCACAGAACTAATGGTTTCACCATTCGCTTGTATAAATAGATGATGGTAGCATCCTTCAGTTCTTGTGGGACAGTCTCAGTGGTCCATATTGTCTTATACAACTGTCTTAGGGCACAGCGGCTTACTTTATAGAGCTCAGACACATTAGGTCAGCACCTGTAGCCTTCCAATTTGATAGTTGGCCAATTGTTGCTCTGACCTTGATATTGGGAGTACATCAAGTTCACTGTCCAGGTGTGCTCTGACCTCGATATTGGGACTACATCAAGTTCACTGTCCAGGTGTGCTCTGACCTCGATATTGGGAGTACATCAAGTTCACTGTCCAGGTGTGCTCTGACATCGATATTGGGAGTACATCAAGTTCACTGTCCAGGTGTGCTCTGACCTCGATATTGGGAGTACATCAAGTTCACTGTCCAGGTGTGCTCTGACCTCGATATTGGGAGTACATCAAGTTCACTGTCCAGGTGTGCTCTGACCTCAATATTGGGAGTACATCAAGTTCACTGTCCAGGTGTGCTATGGCCTTGTCACAGGACGACAGTTGGTTGAGAACAGGGCAAAGTGTTCCGCCCAACATTCCATTACTCAGTCAATAGTTCTGAGCCATCTGCATTCAGAATAGGAGTTGCGCAAGATGGTTAAGGAGTCAAGTCTTTAACCTTTACCATGCCGAAGTTATTTTTGCAGACAGAATTCAGTTTGACAACCAGTGGCCGACATTGACAAGTGGCGATATATATAACAAACGGTGCTCCATAGAAATTTACAAAAAATGCGGCTGATTTGATAGTAAACTGTTATTTCAGTCTTTACAGATTGTAGAAAGTGTAGATCGACTTTGATAAACAGTTTTGAAAGGATATATATATTCTTTTTCAATCAGTATGGACGTGGCCCATTATTAGGGATGGTGAAGTATATTGAAGATCTTTGTTGAGTTCGTTCATACAGAAATAATAAATACATTTGAAGTGAAAACTAGCAGATAGACGTATCCTAAAAAGAACAGCCGAAAAAGAACAAACTTTTTTTCGTTCCTTATTTCTCTATTTCTCACAGCACAGTTTCTATTTTATGCCTGTTGGCACAGTGCATCCAATGTTGGCATACTTTTTATGTAAGGGTCTGCTTCCTCCTGCATTTTCTAAAGGTTTGCTTCCCTGGGGTAACGGCCGGTGTTGTGATTGGGGAGTGAACTCAGCACCTTTGGATTGTGAGATGTTACTTAACCACTAGCCCACGCCGTTCCCAGTTTTGTTGATTTCGATGGATTATATGGGGAGCGGTGTTCCCCAATCGGAGAGTCTAAATGTTTGTGCTTTGTTTTTTATAAATGTTCATCTTTAATCTCAGAAACGAACACTAACACGTTCTTTATATCCTATCTATTGACTATATTGGCCAACTAATAAAAAAGGTTACATTACCGTACTAAAATACGACATGCTGAAAATTAGCGCAGCTGCAGGGAAAATTATGTACATTTTTTAGTGCAGCCTGGTGAAGGTTAAAACATTGAGTCATTTGTTCGCTTAAAGTTGAATTAAATCTGACTTGCTCAACCATGTGTCCCATTTTCCTGAGCTTTTCTTGGACCACTCTAAGTCTTGTCTTATCTACTTGTGCCGTGAGGCGCTGCGGGGAGCTGTTTTCTGTCAAGTGCTAGATGTAGCTGAAGTGGTCGTTATCCCATGACGATTTAGAATATCCGCAACATTTCCTATCTACCTAGTTCTCGGTCTGTCACGGTTGCGAAATCCCAAACGTTGTGCGTTATAGGCGCACAGGGGTAGTTGGTCAGGATGCATTCTCATTAGGTGGCCGAACCAATTGATTCTCACTTCATCATTATATTCCGAGCAGGGTCTTGCTTCAACTATTCTCACATCATTGAGCATTCTGTCTCTCCTAGTTATGTTGATTGTTTTCCGGAGACATTTCATCTCACATGTCAAAGTCCATTTTTGGCAGTGGTAAAAATGGCATTAATATACCGTTGAATTTAGCATTCTTTTTCTGGACATGTTTATGTTAGGGTGTTTCAATAATGGTGACAGCTGGTATGCAATCGCATTTCCATTTTGACCCAAGTACTTGAACTCCTGCACTTGTTTGATCTTGGTCCCATTTACCATAATGTTCTGCATAGTTTCTGTTTTGGATATGTCAATTCTCATACTGTATCTTTCACATACAGAGTTGAGCGCAGTCAAATGCTGCAGATCATCATTCTCGTAAAGTAGACATTGATCATCTGCAAAAAGGAGTTTGTTTAACTGATCAGCCTGTCCTTTCTTCCTCTGCATTTCTTGACAGATGCTCCAATTTGGCCTCCAGCGTTATCCTATCCATATAGGAGTTGAGTAGTGGGCGACTACGCACTCTTGTCTCACCCCGGTTGTTATCTCCATTGTTTCGGTCAGACCATCTGTTTGTTCTTACTATACTTTGACACCCTTGGTACAGTGCTCAAATATTCTCTAATAGCTGCCCCTGTACTCTGTAGTTGTCTAGGATGGCCCAGAGTTGATTTCTGTAGACTATCAAAAGCCTTTTCTTGATCTATGAAAGCCACATTGAGTTTCCGATCGTATTCACTCTTAGTATGGTTGTGAAAGCCATCTTTTTTTTTTTTTTTTTGGGCTGTGGATTACATGTCCCTTTGATGGACTTATTAACTTTTTTCCTTGATAAGGGACATGATTTCTGGTATCTAAATAAGGGACATGATTTCTGTTATCTAAATAAAGTATATAACTTCAAGCTAAGTAGTTTTCTGTCCATGTCCGGAAAATCTCTAAACAGATCTTAAGCACGGACTACTGTTACCTTTTTGTGCCACGTGATGTACTCATCTCGGAGGATGGTTCTCAGGAAAGAAGGTAATTTGTACTGAGGTTGTACGAAGCACCGAGCAGTGGCCACCATTGCTGCAGTCAATGGTCCAGTCACTCCAATGCTGGTAATGAATTCTGCAATATTTGGAGTCAGTCGAAAAGGGACAGGTCTGTTTGCATCAAGATCTCCTGTGGGTGAAACATTTAGATGTTAATGGTAAGTGCACTCTGTCTTTGTGGAAGGAGATGCATATCTCCCTGATTTTACAGTAGGTAGTCCCACAGCAGATGCTGTCTGGCATGAAGTGTTACGCTTCATTGTATGAGGTTTCAGCTTGTGGTGGTGTTTAGGAGAAGGACTACGGCGTACCCAGTCCCTCCTCACCGTCTTACTTTCTCTAACAGTAAAACTAACTATTTACAGCTGGGTTGACTGGAGCATCGAACCCAGTACATATGGTAGTGAGACAAGTGCTCTATCATTTTACTACTTACACTCAACTTCTCTTAAACTCTTGCACAAAACCAACCTGCTAAGCTTTATTTTATGACCCCCAAAATGAGTGGCATCAGAATGTGTGATACAGGTTAATGAAAAATGGCATTCAAAACATTTCCACAAGAGAAATAATAATAGATGGTAATAGAGAATACTGATTAAATGTGAGATTAAGGTAGAGGACATTGAACAAGCAAGTGGTATCAAGATGCTGAACAGTAACAGTCAGTGCCACAAAGCCGACTGTTAGTGTCCAGGTCTGCGATCCAGAGCTGATAAGATCCTTGACCTATACGTGAAGATTCTGGACAACAGGTTGCAACAGAGCAGACTGGTTAAGGAGAAGAGATTGAAGAGGGCAGCTGTCTCTATGCTTGGCTTCATTTGTTGCTCACTGCTAGGATCATATCAACCCCTCAACTCGCAAGTCAGACTGCCATGAAAACAGCCATTCTCCAGAAAGGATTATAGGGAAGTCAAGGTGAGGGTCTTGGCCAGTATATTTTGTCTGATCAGACGTTAGACATTTCCCCTGAGGTGAAGGTCTTGACCAGTATATTTTGTCCGATCAGACATTAAGACATTTTCCCTGAGGTGAGGGTCTTGACCAGTATATTTTGTCTGATCAGACATTAGACATTTCCCATGAGGTGAGGGTCTTGACCAGTATATTTTGTCCGATCAGACGTTAAGACATTTCCCCTGAGGTGAGGGTCTTGACCAGTATATTTTGTCTGATCAGACAGACATTTCCCCTGAGGTGAGGGTCTTGACCAGTATATTTTGTCCGATCAGACGTTCAGACATTTCCCCTGAGGTCAGGTAAATTAACATTCTTTAATGGAACTTGCAGATATCACCTCAAAAGCATTGGGATGAAAGAGAACCTAGCACTGCTGGAGAGATAACAGTAATAGATTGATCACTTACCTAAAATGGGCTGAAGATGCAGCACAGTGAATAGGCTGACAGTCAGCAACTGTTTGGCTGCTACTATCAGGCTCAGCAAACAACTGATCAAGACCCTATTCTATATCCAAGTGCTGGCCCTGGAAACAGCCTGCAGTATAGTCTGGCTGAGAGAATGGAGATTGCAGTGGGAAGGCAAACTTGTAGTGGAATGGCATACACAGTATCTCTGGGATCAAGATGGTGAGCAGCGCATGAGCTACAGTGGTCAGCGACCCATAGCCAACTGCTAGCGTCAGGGCCAGCAAACCAGAGTTGCCAAGGCCCTTCTACACCTCCACATGGTGATCCTGGATAAAAGGCTACAGCAGGGCAGACTCTGGCTAAGGAGAAGGGATCGAAGAGGGAATGCTAACTCGGTACTAAAATAATGCTTGCTGAAGTCAGATGTGTTGGACTGAAAGGTGCAAGTATCACAGCCAAGCTGTACTATCGCAGCCAAGCTGTAAACTACAACACAACACATTCCATTCTCTGGACTACATTCTGCTACTTAAGCCCTTTCAGGGTTTTGTAGCAGGAGATTCTTCTTCTTCGTACGCTGTCAGACGTCAACTTGAATTTGTTCGAAGAAAGCAGCTGTCATCCTGAGGCTGTTGACACTGCCATAGAGCTTGTCTAGTGTTGGCACTGGTAATAGCCACATGTGCTTTCTCTGGTCCTCGTATGTTGGGCAATTTTGCAGCAGATGTTCAGCGGTCATTTTCCCTGTACCACAAGTGCATTCGTCAGTGCCACCTATCTTAAGTTTATTGAATAGATGGTACCTCAGTCTGTTGTGGCCTGTGCGGAGTCTGAAGACCACGACCTGCTTTCTTCTATTCAACTGGTAATAGGCATTTTTTGTGTGGCCAGTATGTTCTGTTTCCCATTTGGCCATGTATCTGTCCCTAATAAACCTTTTGGACTCTTCGTAGGTCACACTAGAATATGGTTGTGGTAATCTTGCACCTTCTTTTGCCAGTCTGGCTGCCTCCTCGTTGCCTTGAATGTTACAGTGGGATGGAACCCAATGTACCACTACTCTTTTTGGTGCGGACTGCTGGCATAGTTGACAGAGTACTGTTCTTAAATCATTGTTCTGGCTTTTTAGTGCTGTAACCACAGACAGGGCATCTGTAAACAGGACTATCTGGCTTTCATTGATTTTGCCTGTCAGCATTGCTTCTACTGCAGCCTTCAGTGTAGCAGGAGATTGAGAATGAACGAAGCTAAGCCAAGCCAAATGGATGTGCTGGGCTGAAAAGCACAGATATGCTTGGCCCACTAAACTACGACATCGTCCTTTTCACAACAAAAGCCAGAGAAGAAACTACCTAAATTGTTATAGTGTCAACATGAAGGAAATCTAATTTATGATAAACATCTGTTGTAAGTAAATCCCCACCTGACTGATCGTCCACATCAAACTTGAAGAATGAGATGCTGAGATAACCACAGTCCTGGTGGAGGTACATCTGATCAGGATTCATACGAGTCAGGTGAAACACAAACTCTGCCAGTCCCATCAGTGCTAGCTGAATGGTCAACTGTGACAGAAACAAAAAGGGTTGTATTAGTTGATACAAGCTGGTGGCTGGTTGGGTGATGGATGTGTGTGTGTATTGATGTGTGCCCTACTTGGTCATTATTTTTAGTCATTTATCTACTAATCCATTTTATTTTAGTCATTTATCTACTAATACATTTTATTTTAGTCATTTATCTACTAATCCATTTTATTTTAGTCATTTATCTATTAATCCATTTTATTTTAGTCATTTATCTACTGAATTCATTTTATTTTAGTCATTTATCTAAAGAATTCATTTTTTAAAAATGTAAGTCTACTGCATACTTTTCTGTTCCTTGAGAACAGAATGACTTTTTTTAAAACGAAAAAAAAGAGGAAAGGAAGGGAAAAAAAATGTTCCTGTTGTAGTGTGGATATATATAAATGTATAAACATTAACATTTATTGTTTAGCCTTAGTTACTACACTGTAGATTGTCTAACATCCTAAAGTCCAAATTACAGAATTGTGATACTGGAAAATAAAGATAGGATTTAGTGTGTCATTGACAGAGGTTCAACCAGATTGTAAATATAATAGTGTAAATATAATGGAGACAAGTCAATTTTAAAGGCTTAAAAAGTGATTACTTGCACCAAAATATATCTGGAATATTAAAGAAAAATTAAAAACTGACCGTTTTACGGAATGTCCAGTAATCAGTGGCAGAGAGGAAGGTGTTCAGAGCCCACTCCTTGAGCAATCCACGGGGCACCATGTTTGTTTGGACTTCCTTGAGAATGTCACGCAGGACTTGATGCGAGGCCTGAGATCCACGAGCTTGTACTGTAGCCAGTCTTTCATAGTAGCGGGCTATGGGAGCATCATGTTCTATGGCACGCTTGCTTGTGCGCTGTAAAAATCAAACTTCTGTCAGGATTTTCTACATCAAGAGTAATAAAAACTAAATGACAAAGAAAAGCTCACCCGAGTAGTACCAGGGTTAAAAATAATAGAACCACAGTAACATTCCAGGCTACAAAATTGTTCCTGTGGCTAGCAGCTTCGTCATGTAAACCATTGCTATTTAAAGGACCACTGCAAAAGCTTGAATACAGTATTCATGTAAAGGGGTCAGCTATACTGGTGGCCCAGTACTCCAAGAGCAAAAAGGTCTTTACAGAAAAAAAGCTAGCCAAATAAATGTAACCCTTTACAGTCCCATCTGATAGAAGTTGACCACCAGCAAAATAATTTCCGTCCGATCACACACAACACTAACATATGCATTACATTCCAACATTTAGTTTGTGGAATTGCAGAGCTTGATGTAACCTACAAGATTGCCAACAGGTTGCAAATGTGCAGTTGTCCTTTAGTGAGTTATTTTCCAAAAAGACATTTAAGAATGAAGTAAAAGTTACATATTTAGCAAAACGAAAGTTAGTCTTCAAGAACCTAGAAATGATTTACTATTTCATCAGACCAATGATCACATCTGGATTACTCGTGGATATTCAACAAGTGCCCAATTCAGACTTTTGGGGCACAGATGAAAGGTCTGTGGTAATAAAATACACATGGTGCAGTGAGTAAAAAATTCAATTTCCAGCTCCAGACTAATGCAGTTTATGCTTCACACCAAAACAGCAGTTTATGCTTCACACCAAAACAGCAGTTTACGCTTCACCAAAACAGCAGTTTACACTTTACACCAAAATAGTTTACACTTCACACCAAAATAGTTTACACTTCACACCAAAATATAATCTATTATAAATACTTCTGGTCTTTTAACTCAATTTGTTTAATTTTAATTGATTTTATTTTGATTAAAATTATTTGACATGCAATTGTGGCACCTTTCCCAGACTAAATGAAAGAAAAATCAATATTACCCAAGACTGAAAAGGGTTAATGGTAAACTAATTGTGTGTACAAACTCAAGCTATTTTAAAAAAATACAAATAAATATTGTAAAATAAACAATGACATACTAATACAGCAAAACATTACCTGTTTGTAAATGTCCAAGAGAGAAACAGATGCTGGATTGTCCTCAATGAGCCGTAGGTGAGGTAGAACGGACAGGACACGTGGAACAGTGAAGTACAGAAGTCTGCGACTAGTTTCCTAAAAGAAAGTTTGGGTAATTGTACAATTACTACAAACATCCATGCTAATTCTCGATTGTTTACTTTCACAAGAAACATACAGACCCTGTTTTCCAACAGGTTAGAGACCATAGCACCATCTGTTACCAACAATTTTAGAGTAACCATGCGTAACATTATTTAGCTTGCAAATATATTTTGGCGGTCGAAAAACAAAAACACTACAAAATTTCTGACCAGCCTTTCTGCCATTTCCACCTGGCTTTCTATAACACAACCATGCTAAGTACCCTTATGTGTTTCTCCTGGCTCTATCAAGGTAACACGACCCTGCTAAGTAACCTTATGTGTACCCTGGCTCTATCAAGGTAACATGACCATGCTAAGTACTCTTATGTGTTCCCACTGGCTCTCTATTAAGGTAACTCGGCCATGCTAAGTACACTTATGTGTTCCCACTGGCTCTCTATCAAGGTAACAACCATGCTAAGTAACCTTATGTGTTCCCCCTGGCTATCAAGGTAGCAACCAAAAAAGATGACATTGGTTGGTTTGAGGGTGCTGGAAAGGGTGAGACACGAGCATAACTTGACAAATGGTGTTAAATGTCCCATCTTAACTCTTAAAGGCCATAAGAACGCTGTCAGTGTTCTTCCTGGAATCCGCTTGGTCAGAAAAACGCTCATATCGTTAACAGCACATTCAACTAAATTTGTTCAGTGTTTCTAGATTTTAATTGATATTACATGGTATGGGAAGTAACATATTTGCATTTCAATTGTAAAGCAGTGACGTACTTTGTGTGAAAATTCAAAGTTGGAAAACATCTTTCAAGTCAGTTTATCATACAAATGTGTAGCAAACCTAGCATTTCAAGACTAATAGGTTGTTTTTATCTGTAGAAAAGGCTAGAGAGTTGTGTACTCTAGATGAATTTAGTGACTGGCGAGGATTCACATTTTTCTGACGTTGAATTGGAGTTAGACATAGAATATAATACTATTCAACCTACTGAATCTGATGTCACAGCCAAGACCTAGTGTTGCTAAAAGGCAAAAACAATTGCACCATCAACAGAAATACGAAGATGCAATATTTCTAAAGCAAATTCTAGAGAACATGATAGCGAATGGGTTTCAGTACCAAATTCCATCACCACTGACTGACCCAGAACTCATTCAAATTGCTGCTAAAATGTGGTCGACCATGCGGAGTGAATGGAGACCTGCAACTCACTGACACAACTCAATTGAACTGCTAGAAAAAATTTTCTTGTGGATATTCATATGTGGACTGATATTCTGAAGTACACTAGACCAATCTGCATTATGTTTCAGTGGTTACTCATGGATTGGTGACATTTGTGTGTGAAAGTTTTTAATTTCTTGTAATATTTTATGAAATTCTACAAAACCATATTCTTACTGCACATTCATTTTCCTTTAATTTAAAATAACATGTTTGTCTTTCTTGTGAAATAATTTTATGAAGAGATTGCTTGTATAGAAAAAATTAATTCTGGTAAAACTAGTTACAAATTATGGCCTTTAAGAGTTAAGAGTGCGGTGGTAAGAAAGCATACAGGGAAGGGGGTTATAATAGTTAATACTTACATAACTAGCCCAGGCAATGGTGGGTACTACAGCTAAGATTTATGAATAAGCCACCTGTATAAGGGTCCTAAAATGTAGACTGTCAGACCCATTTTACAATTTAAATGGGAGTCAAACAAGGATGCATATTATCTTCCACAATCTTTCTCAATGGTCATAGACTGGGTTATGCTGCAATCAATGGTGTAAAGTAAAGTATCCCATAGCATTACTGCTGTAGGGGTGTGAGGTGTTAGCGATCTCACATTTCAAAGGCTCGGCTATATGAGGGCGGTAGCCATCTCTCCCTCGCCGCTTTTACTTCCCGGACTGAACCGGTACCCATTTAAGGCTGGGTCGACCCGGGAGCCATTGCGATCTGAAAAAAAAAACATTACCACCTCAACTGGGGAATGAACCCAGGACCACTCAGATGCGAAGCCAGCGCGCTACGTGGCTCCAATCAATGGAGAGTAGGAGAAAAGAAATACAACAGATATTTGATAAGCAGCTGGAAGACCTCAATTCTGAAAATACACATATGCTGTCAGATAAAAGGCTGCACATAAAGGAAAAATACAGACTTGCATCTGAAGCATCAATGGTGGAATTGCAGATCAGCATGAACAGAAAGGACATGAGAACAAATAAGTAACTAAACGCCATGATTAATGGTGTAGTAATCAAGGAAGTGCAAAGTTTTACCTATCTATGACATTTTAACGCTAGAATTAACAAGGCCAGATTTGTTTTCAGCTCATTTGCTCAATATGGAACCCGACAGCATTCTCCATGTAGAATAAGAATATTTCACTCGAATATAAAGTCGGTTCTGCTATATATGGCTCGGAAACATGGCATGTAACCAAGTGTCACATTCAGACTGCAGACCAACAAATTTCATTGCCTACTTCACATTAGATGACCAGATGTACACATGACCAGAGGTAATGGCAAACGCAGATCTGTGGGAAAGAACATAACCAATACAGTGAGGAATTGGGGAAAGAAAGGGATGATAAGACACTCAGTAGCTGGACAGTACAATCAAACAGTGGGGAGGCCGAGAAACACTTGGAGAATGGTAAAAGAGGAAGCCAGTTCATTAACGGTCACGTGAGTGGGACTCATGTGGATGGCACAGAATAGGGACAGATGGAGAGCATCTGTTGCAGACCTATGTTTCAAGTAGAACCAGATGGATAAATGAATATAAAAGCAAACACTGAATTAATAATAGCAATTCTTAAATAATATGAATGATATTTGGAGTAGAAGTGAAGGTTCAACAAATACAAAAGCAACAAAAACAAGAGCTCAAACAACTAATGACAGATCATAGTGATCAACATTACAGAAAGTCACTGGAGCTGGGAAATGATCAGTAACACTAAAGACTGACTTAATGACAAGGTGTTGTGGACAATAACTGAAAATAAATTACAACTTTAATTGAAGGAAAATACAGTATACACAGACAAGATAGGGTCACAATGGTAAAAGCCATCCCAACCTCAACACGATTGTGCCCAAGTCAATTTTGTATCATAAGACCTACACGTCACTCAATCACTAACATTATGCATGAACTTATTTAGTCAAAGTGGTGATAAACAGGAACATACATGATACATTTCTAAAATCAAAATGTAGCAGAAATAAGTATGTTATGAAAGTAGTATAATGACAAATGGATCAGGACAATTAAATGGCTCCTCCTAAACTTTTCAAAACCACCACACAAGCTGGATGTACAAAATACCCCATGAACACAAGCATTACACTGTATCTATAAAGACACTGAGTACACCTAAAGATATTTATGTAAACATACCTTCTGTTTGGTGAGGAATTGATTGAGCATTCTCAACAACTGTAGAGTTCTTTCTTCTCTTCTAGACTCTAAAAAGCATCCATCATTCACAATCAGGTATGGGTATTCCTGTTCATGAAAAAATCATTTACTTGTAATTTGTAAAACAATTTGAACTGAAAGTATATAGTACATAGCCCATAGTATGTACATTTATCAAAGTCATGTGAACTTTCTCAACTGGGCTGTGAGAGTCTGGCTTAAGAGACCTTAAGACAAGACTGATTACAGTAAATGGCTTAGAAAGGTCACAAAAAAACTGTTCAACATAAAGAAATACAAATTCCAATTAAATGTTTAATACAAGATAAAAACACTATAGTTAATCATTTCTTACTACCAGTCCCAAATTAAGGTATATTAAAGTGACAAAATATATCCACAACAGAGATGTCTATGACATGGAAATTTGATAACAGAAGTTTAAAGACTGAAAATTATGGACAAACTACAAAAATTATTTTTGCTTTAATTATCAAGATAGATGGAAAATAGAAATTTGTGAATGAATGCATCACAAAAATAAGCTTGTAAATGTCATTGCCAATACTTTATTTTATGAGAAACTTTGCAAGTTCTAATGAGCTTTTAGCATAACTGCAAATCATCTAGAAGGTACATAAACCAAGCATGTCTGCACAGACTAATCCACACACAAAGGCACACCCACACAAAAACCAAGACACAAACACTTACAAACTTTAAATCACAGAATAGTAAGAAAAGCTTAGTTGAAAAGCTGGTAGGTGCAGGAAACTGATTAGAACGAAGAGACAATTGAAGATTTCTGAAAGAGAATCATACAAGAGAATGAAATAAACATGTGTACATACTTTTCCATTCTGCCCTCTGATGTACAGGCGGCGAGCAGCAGTGTTATGCTTCTGTACGATTTCCACTCTGGGCATGAACCGAGCGATGCGGACATAGTAGTGGCTATGCTGTTGTGAGAGCAAAATGAAAATAAAAATGCATGAACTCAGAAAATGGTGCAGGAGGAAAACTGTTGCAGCCTTTATCCTTTCCAGGTTGTAGGTGCTATTTCAGTCCGACTTAATGAAAATCGCGACTCGCTACTACCAAACTAACTTCTGCAACATGTTTGCGTTTTGTGATAGTTTGTGGAATTACATTTTTCCCCGACAGCACTACAAGATGCATCCATGCATGGACCACAGCTACGTTAAAGGTTATGTTTAATAGTTAGAGATTTGGTATAGTTATGTTTCAAAGTCGACACAAAAATGATTCATTTGATCAGACTAACATCAAGGTCGGCAAACCATAGTTGAGCAAGATTCTATTCCGCCTCCATGTGGTGACCCTGGAAACAGGCTGCATTAGTCGCTAATGTAGTTTGACCATGGAATAGGGATCGTAGTGGGAAGGCAAACCAGGTACTTAATAAAAGTACGCTGAAATTGTAAGTGTTGGGGCTAAAGGCGCATATATCGCAGTCTCGCTGTAAACTACAATGTCCTTTTCAGGACGAAGGCCTAATATTTGTAGATATTTAACACAATAAATTCAGACTGGGATCAAGATGCAGAGCAGCGCACGAGCTGCAGTGGTCAGCGATCCATAGCTGACTGGCTACAACAGAGCAAACCGAACTGGCTAAGGAGAAGAGATTGAAGAAGGAATGCTAACCCGGTACTCAAAAAAATGCTTGCTGAAGTCGGATGTGTTGGACCAAAAGGTGCAAATATCACAGTTAAGCTGTAAACTATGACAACGCATACCGTTCTCTGGACTACATTCTGCTACTTAAGCCCTTTCAGGGTTTGATAGTGGGAGATTGAGAACAAACGAAGCCAAGCCAATTCAGAGAACGAACGAAGCCAAGCCAATTCAGAGAACGAATGAAGCCAAGCCAATTCAGACTGACAAGACACCTTTTCCTTCTACAATTTCCACCTCTACATTTAACACTTCATAATATATATTCTTTATTATGAATACATGTTGCCATGTTTAGATTATATTAATTTTATTGATAAGAACTCACAATTTTGGCATCTGGCGCGGATGGATAGTTCATTAAATTCTGGATTGGGAAAAAGTCAAATTATTAAATTTCCCAAGACAATAATCTGCTTAATGCTTCTTAAAGAAGATTCCGTTATCAGTGAAGTGTCCATTTGTAAAACAATGGAACTGCTAAAAATAACCAAGACTTTGAAAGCAAATAGAAAATTATGTATATATATATATCCATAACCATTGAGAAATGGGGGTTATCTTTGATCATAATCCAATTTCTGGTTTGGGAACCATTGCTTCTAAATCTAGTTTTCACATTTTTTGTATTGCGTCAAACATTTTAAACTTGCAATTCTTTTGGTACACCCTGTCCTGTAAATTCATGAATTTGCCACAAAGCACTGGTAGTGTTCCTAACCAGATCGGCATACATCTACAAACTAAACAGGTAAACAGACCTACCTCAGAAAAGTCCATGGCAACAACATAATTTCCATCACCCTCAATAATGAAATAGCCTTTCAAATCCATGTGAAACAAGAAAATGGTCTAAAGTCAAAATAGCCATTGTATTGTTATCGGGGCAGATGGAAGGGGTCTCGTTTTCTACGGTGTTGACATTGAATACACTTGAGTATACAAAGACAATGCTTCAGGTAAATTTTATTGTCAATGGTTCGGTAAAAGTTCATAGAAAGTACTGTACTGCTTCTAACTTTCTTGGGTAATCCATGTGTTTTTGTCTGTACCACCATGTGATCAATACAATCACATTAAGAAACGTTCTTAATTCAATAGATATGCTGTTTACCATTTTGGTAAATCTGATTTGCTCTGCTATTATTCGATATGTGCATGATCTGCCTGCTCAAAATCTGACCTAGTTTTCTATCTAAAGCTTTCATGATACTGGTTGTGTTTATAATCTTGTATTCAATATTACCTTTGGCAAAAGGAACTCTCCTGGTAATTCAATGTCAGCTGTATTTGATGTGAAGCTGCTCATCACATGACATTTCTCTTCAATCAGAAAAGACCTAATGACAAAATTATTCCAATTATAAAGTTTCCACGTTTAAAACAAAAAATGAACAATATTGAAATCAGTAGTCTGATGTCAAATATTTTAAACAATGGGAGGCAGCACAGCTGACAGCAGCTAGTGAGTCGTAGCTGGCTGCTTGCATTACAGTCAGCGAACCAGAGCTGACCAAGACCCTGTTCTGCTTCCAAGTGGTGGGTCTGTAAACGTGCTGCACTAGTGTAGTCTGGCTAAGTGAATAGGGATCAGTCAGAAGGCAAACCCAGTACCCAAGAATGACTGATGAAATCAGGTGTGTTTGGCCAAATGCGCAGATATTGTGACCTCACTAAACTATGACAGCCTTTCCAGTACGAAAGGCCAAAAGATGATTAAGTGTGTGTCAGTTTGACATGGGAACAAAGTGTGTGTCAGTTTGACATGGGAACAAACAACCTATGACTAAAAGGTCTTGGACAGGGACTAACAATACAAATGATATCCAAGTAATCTTACTTGATTCAATTAGTTAGATATATGTTCATTTACAGCAGTTGTGTCCTTAGTCTCTGGGAAAGGTCAAGATAGTCCCATAGCAGACACTGCTCTCAGGGATGAAGTGTTGGAGACTTCATTGTACAAGACTAGCTTATAAGGTTGAGTGAGCCAGTTGTCCTCGTCTTTCCTCCCCCTAAATAGTAAGCCTGAGTGGTCAGTCAAGGTCTTTGTGTATGACAAAGGCAAGAATAACATCACTGCCCCACAGACAGGATGTTATAAGAGACAAAGACAGGATGTCATAAGAGGCGACTGACATGACATAACACCGGCCATGGTCAGGTGGTTTGTTTGGTGCAGCATAGATGGCGCCTAACAGGCTGCAGGTCTACTTTGCTCCAGTGTTTGAGTCTATTGAGATGGACTCGCACATCGATTAACCAGCCTCCGTAAGTGCTTGTCTCATACCAGCGGAATATTAGAAGTATTGAGCTGCTCAAGCCTAGCCCGCTGAACAGGAAATTTTTCTCCCAGCTACATCTAGCTCCTATCAGAGCTGGGAACTGCACAGGGGCATCCGCCCCTGTATAAGTACAGGTCAACTAAGAAGAATAATAAGCCCAGTACCCATTTACAGCTGGTCGGATTGGAGTGTTCCGGTAAAGAGTTGAACCCTGTAGCTTTGTCTTGAAAATTGAACCCCATACCTTTGTCTTGAAAAGCAAGTCCTCTAACACTGCTTATCAGATGTCCCTGAAGAAATCTATTTGGTCATAAAGGTTTTTGTCCTTGTGTTCTTGTTTTGCTGACACTAATCAGTCATTGTATACAATATTCATATAAGGGATCAAGACGCTGAGCAGTACATAAACTGCAGTGGTCAGCGACCCATGGCGGAGCGCTAGCATCAGGGTCAGCGAACTAGAGCTGCCAAGACCCTTCTACACCTCCACGCGGTGATCCTGGATAACAAGCTGCAACAGAGCAGACTGGCTAAGTAGAAGGGATCGAAGAGGGAGGGCGACCCGGTACTCACAAATGCTTGCTGAAGTCAGATGTGTTGGACTAAAAGGTGCAAATATCGCAGTCAAGCTGTAAACCACGACAATACATTCCGTTCTCTGGACTACATTCCGCTACTTGCAAATCTATTTCAGGGCTTGGTAGCGGGAGATTGAGAGCGAATAAAGAATAATAATATGCATATCAATTTTAATCAACATTTGTGTGTGCCTACAATCCTTTGAATGAAGTTACTAAAGTGCCCATCCAAGCAACCATCTTTTAACAACTGGGCAGTATTTTAAAATATTTAGATCTTGAAACTAATTTACCACATATTGATCCTTCCGAAGACGGATGTGTCGGACCGAAAGGTGCAAATATCGCAGCCAAACTGTAAACTAGCGACATAACGCAAATCTGTTCTCCGGACTACATCTTGCTACTTGCAGGGCTTGGTAGTGGGAGATTGAGAATGAACGAAGAAGAAACAACCACATATTGATATTTAAAATATTTGTAAATCACTGAAAACGTACCCATACCAAATCATGAGTCTTCTAAAGAAGGATACTTTTATTCCAGAACATAACCTCCAATTTAACAATTTTTAGACAATTTCAAATTTATTGGACATATTTTAACTACAAAATTGCAATGGGTGCAAATATGCGGCAAAAGGTATAACAAAAAATGCTTTAAAATGCTACAAAGTGTGACCTTGAAACTAATTCGAACATTTCATGACCAGTTTCGCATTTACTCGCACAAGGTGCAATGATGTTGGCTCTATGAGCCATTTAAATTAATTTTGTTCCCCTTTTTGCGCGTTAGCCAAGTTCATAGCAAGCAATTCGCTATTTTCTATGGTACAGTGTGCCTCTGTTCAAATCGTGTGTGGAGACTAAAAAAATCAGGGCCGAGATTTTAATCAGGGAGCGCTTCTCCAGTTAACCCAGCTGTAAATGGGTACCTGATTAATTCCTCATCCAAAATTGTCTGCTCCTAATTTACCTGGTGCCTAGATACTAAACAAATTTATCACCCACTGAAAGAAGAGCTGAACAAAAGTTAAGTTATCATGGGAACTCATCTGATGGTGTCAACGTCAAAGATGTTATCACAAAGTAACAAGAAAGGACAAAGTTCAGACAATATTCCACAATCTTAACCCTTCGATCCCGATGAACTGGTGTGTGTGTACATAACCCACGCCCAGAGTCACCGGTTTGGCGGTATAGCACACATATCTTCTAAGAACGGGCATAGTATGGATAGACAGCAGAATTTGCACACGTCTTCTGGAATGTTACTTCAAAATGGTGGCGCCCATGAACTGATCACATTGCGACACATTTTTACAACATTTTCACGAAGAAAAGACATGCAGAAAAACCAGTAAATGAGCGTTCTAAAAAGCTTACAATGGAACAAGCTGTCGAGATTGTTCTCAATGATTCGGAGGACGATGAATTAGATTTAGATAGCAACTATTCTGAAACATATAGAAGTTGAATCAGATGATCATTTGAGTGATAATATGTGTTCATTAGACTCTGATGAAGCAACATCTTACCCTGTTCCTGATTTTTCTGGCAATCAGGCTGTTTTACAGGGGCGTGGAAAGGGGCGTCTCCAAGGTAGTGCCTCTAGTAAATTTGATGCAGGTTGGTCTCCAATGAATATATTCAGACCTGTGTCTGCAGTAGACACAATATTTATGGAACAGATAGGCCCTAAGAACATTCCAGAATCTATTAACCCTTAAAATCCGGGGCGCCAAATCACGAGACGATTAGGCAGCCACGGAATTACATTAAGCCAAATAGCGTGGCTCACACTCTTTGCAACGTATTAAATGTATTTAATATGGGTTTAATCCAAATCCAGCTAGTATAAACCCACAACAATGCCATTTCAGATTCCATTTCTAGAGCGTGAGTTAACATTATTATCAATTATGTACTACTAAATTAAAAAATAAAAATGTAAACAAAGCTATTTTGTCTACTTTTTTTTACTTGAAGAAATGGCGTCCTCCCTCCCCATTCTCGTGGGACACTAATTTTCGGCAGTACGTGTCTCACAGATAATTCAACCATGACTTGAAATAGACAGACATGTAGATAAAGAAATATTTAGCATGGACAGTTCTAATTCAGAAGGAAATATTCATAATAAATTGTTATCGGAAAGTGCGTCAGTGATATTTTGTTTCCATGAAATGGGCGTTGTCGCTCGAAATGTACCAACGCCAAGTTTTAAATATTTTTATTTCCTATCCAACATTTTAAACTACTGCAACGTCATTTCCTGTCCTTTTAAGCATCTTACGGCGTGGTTTGGTAAGCTTTTGAGAATTAATTTGGCACATTTTGTTCAATAATCTAACGAAAGTAGCGATTTTTTTCAACTTTTTTTTTCATTTGAAGAAATGGCTTCCTCTACCAATTCTCGTGGCGCACGATTTTCTGCTGTTCAGGCCACTAAGATGATTCAAATCTGGGCTGAAGAAGATACAGATGACATGACTTCTGACACTGACAGTTCTCATTCAGAAGAAGAAGGGGATGTTAGAAATACATCATTGTACAGTGCCACCAGGGATAGTTCGAGTGAGCAAGAGGAGGAGTCTCTCATCCATAGTAGAGGAAAGGATAAAGGTCCTATGCCTAAGAGAGGACGAGGAGCAAGGTCAAGATCTGTACTTGATAGGAATCCTAGGCCTAGTACTAGTACCAGCAGTACAGTAGATCCATCTACAGTGTCTCCTGTCCCAATGGCAACTACTAGGGCAGACGCTCAGGTTAGTGATGAAGGGCAATGGAGGGAGGTATTTGAGGGCAGCACAGACAATACCTTTCGGTTTATTCCACCTCAGCCAAGAATCCCTGGTGTCAATCCTGACATTATTCCAGAGAATGCATCACCCTTATTTTGCTTTAAAGCTTTATTTACTGATGCCATTATGGAAGACCTTGTCAGGTCAGTAAATGATTATGCGGCCCAACGGTGCCTGGCAATGAAAGAAACAACTGCAGTACGGTCAGTTTTTCTAACATGGTCACCAGTGACTGAGCCTGAGCTACATAAATTCTTTGTTGTCATTACTGTTATCGGCTATTTAAAGAAGCCTAAAATAAGTGACTACTGGGCACATGATGAGACTACAGAAACACCTTGGTTCAGGAAGGTATTCACGAGGGACAGGTTCCAAGCTTTGTACCATACAATGTTTCATGTAAGCAATCCTGATTCGCAGGGCAAAGCCGAAATTGAGCCATTTGTGCAGAGCTTGCTACTTCAATTTCAAAAATCCTATTACCCATTCAAGGAACTTTCTGTGGATGAAATGGTCATTGGATGGAAGGGAAGGTGGGCCCATAAGATGTTCAATGCATCAAAGCCAAAAAAATACCACGTCAAAACCTTTGGCCTCTGCGACAGCAACACTGCTTATGTTGTCAACATATTGATATATTTTGGCAGCAATACATCTTACAATCCAGACCTAGATCCAAGCAGTCAACAAGCCGTCAAAATATTTGACAAGCTTTTAGAACCTTGTGGGAAAGGCCATCACATTTATGCTGACCGTTACTACACCAGCTATCCGCTGCTGCAGTACCTTACCAGTAATGGCCATTACTACACTGGTACGGTCAACATAAACCGCAGAGATTTTCCACAAGCTTTCAAGACAACAAAATTGTCCTTTTTACAAATGAAATGGTTTCTCCATATAGAAAGAACATTCCTCTGCGTGATGTTCAGAGACAAGAAGGCTAAAAAACAATGCTTGCTTGTCTCTAGTGAAGCCTCGGTGACCACCAAACGTTTAACAAGTCGTTCTGGTGTAGTGAAGGATAAACCATCAATGATTGATGACTACAATTACCGCATGAATGGGTGTGATAAGGTTGATCAGTGTGTCGCAACATATGGTACCTTCACTAGAAGAACAAGGAAATGGTGGAAGAAAATTTTCTTTTGGATTTTTGAAGTAGCTCAGCTGAATTCATTTATTTTGCATGCCCTGACGAGGCCTGCAAACACAAAAAAGCAGCCCTATCTACAATTTAAAAAGCAATTAGTTTCTGAGCTTCGCCTTTTTGCAGCTACAGAGACGCCCAGCTTGCAGGTGGAACCTTACATCAGCAGCCATGCAAACAGACACAGTGGAAAAAGACACATTATCAAAAAGTCTACACTGTGTCGTCAATGTATTGTTTGCAGTACTCCAAATGCTAGAGTTAGGACAACATTTTTTTGTCAAGGATGCCCAGACCAGCCATTTCTTCATCCAAATCACTGTTTTGAACAGCATCATTTGAAATAAATGTAAATTAAAATCAGCTGTACATAGATAATTTTTTTTTTCTTAAAGAATTTGTGCCATTTTATTTTTCAATTTACCAAACACTGCTGAATGGTCATAATAATGTTATTTCTGATCCAAGAGTGATGAAACTTCCCAATATTGGGTAAATATGGATATATTATCAAAAGAAAGAATTTTTGTGTGTCAACATTGTGAAGGATTCATTTGAATGAAATGGTAAGTGAAAAAATGTTGACAAATTATTTATTGTTTTTAATTTTTGTTTACACATTACATAATTTTTTGCATGCAACTTCACTGTACAGACATCTTATTGCACTGTTTCTAAAAAGAGCAATCATTCCTGAACATTTTGATATATAAAACATGATCACACAATAAACGATAACAGATATATGAATAATTTTGTCACAGCAGTTAGGTGTGAACATTTTTGTAGAAAAATAGGCGTGTAAAATCGTGGTTTTTGGCTGCGTATACTAAGTGTTAATCCAGAAAGTAAAGCCAGTGAATTTTTGGACCTTTTTCTGGATAATGATTTCTGGCATAATTTGTGTGAGCAGACAACTCGACGTGCTCAGCATATGAGGAGCAATAAACCAATCAGCTACTATGCCCAAAATTGTTAAAGTGTAGTAGTGCCAGAGATGAAAGCATTCTTTGGACTGCATCTTCAAATGGAACAGTGAGTAAACCATGTTACGAGGAGAACTGGTCTAGCTCGTCTGCTAACTTCGTGTCTCATACTCATCGTTTCTGCACTGTGATGGACCGTGATCGCTTCCTTGCTCTCTGGACTTTTCATCTTGTTGAAGAGGACCCTGCTCTGGATAAAGCAGATAAACTTTACAAGGTGAGGTCTATGTTGGACGTGTTGCTACCAACATGTCGGCACTTTTATTTGCCTTCACAGCACGTGAGCTTAGACAAAGGTATGATCCCCTCGAAGAGCAGACTTGCCTTCAAACAGTATAACAAGCTCTGGCTATATTCTGAATCTGGAAATCTACATTGGAAAAGCAGACATTATTCCAGAACTTGGTGACTTTGGGAATTTGGTCAACAAAAACCATGTTATGGACAGATTCTACAATAGTGTAACTCTCTTTGACAAGTTGTACACTGATTATGGTACACTTGCTGTAAGTACAGCAATGACAAATAGGAAATTTTATCCTAAAGTACTGGCAGGAAAGAAGAAAATGGACAATGGTCATTCAGAATTTATTTGCCATAACATTGTATGCCTTGTCTGGATGGACCAAAGACCTGTAAAGTTTGTATCTAACTACCCCAACCCAACAGAAATTGGAACTGTTAGAAGAAAGGATGGAACAGTTGTAGATGTTCTAACTCCTCAACTTTTTATTGACTAATACTTTCATGGGGGACACAGATGTCAATGACCAATTTTGTCGTCTCAAGACACGAGGCATTATCGCTGGCCTAGGCGGCTAATTGTGAAATTCTTTATGTGGGCATGTAATAATGCCTACATACTTATGGATCATTATAGTCCCCACAATACGAAAGGAGGACACTACAGGACATTTGGGATGTTCATGAACAAAGTTTGTTTATATTTCATTGGGGATTATAGAACAGCTACTGCAAAACTTTAACCGTGCCGAGGCACAACAGAGACTGCAAAATGTTGGCTCCCATCATCCACAAATGTCTCCAAAGCTACGGGAAATAACATTTGTGTAGTATGCTGCTTTTTTTTTCGTTCGCCATATTTCTCTAATCCCCAAGGCGGTGTGCATTGCACTGTTTTTATATTGCGCCTGTCGGCCCAGTGCATTTTATGTAAGGGTCTACTTCCTCTTGCATTTTCTAAGGGTTTGCTTCCCCGGGGTAAAGGCCGGTGCTGTGATGGGGATTGAACCCAGCACCTTCGGGTTGGGAGCCGTGCCACTTAACCACTAGCCCACGCCATCCCCTTGTATGCTCATTTAAATTTAACAAGCATGTCAAGGACTTCCCAAACATGGCCTACAAAGACAGACTATTCAAACAAGCCAAGACAAAATTTTGGTGTAAACATTGTGAAACATGTGCCTAAAGGATGGGTCTACATGCTGGGAGGATTGGCATAATAAGCAGGAATATTGGAGATGATCAGGTCAGTCTATTTGAGATAAAATAATTGAAACAGATCACTTAGTTTTGTCGATATAACTAGTTTTGTACAGGTGTCAATTTTTGGCATTTTTTCTTCAGGAGCCCAGGGGAAATGGGGTTTTATAGGTCAGGTGACCAGGGTTCAAAGAGTTAAGACTAGATCCCTCCCGTCTATAGTGAGACAGGACCAGACCAGAACTAGGTCAGGTGAATTAGACAATATTTCACAATCTTAAGCCTAGATCCCTCCAGTCTATGAGAGACAGAACCAGACTAGAACTAGGCCAGGTGAACTAGGCCAGGTGAACTAGGCCAAGTGAGAATTGCAGATGGAATACTGGTAAATCTGACAGACAACATCCAAACTAAGTCACCATCATCAAGTTATATTGCAATAACTATAATGCCGAGGCAGCAGCACTGAAATAGGCAGCAGAAACTCCATTTCAAAATCTTTCACATGACAAGTAGGCAGCACAAAAATGAATTGAGTGTCTTGACATGAACATTTGGCTCAATACATAAGCACAATTCAGTGGACATCACATCCCAGTCAACGAAGAGGCAGACAATCTTGTTAGACAGGGAGAAACTACAGCAGCAACATATGACAAGATCAAGACAATTATAAACTCCATCCTTAGATCAAAATCTCAAAGTGAGACCAGGTGTTCGTCTTCAGACTATACAGACAGGACAGATTCAAGAGCCATGTAAATCATAAACTGAACACATGCTACAGCATACATTGGTGACCCTTAGTAGTAGCCTGCTATCTTCCTCAAATTGTATGGAGATGCTTGAAACTTCAAGCTGATTGCAGCCTTTATTAGAGTCACAAATGTTGAAGTTTGAAAGCAAACGAAGAAAAAGAACAAGGACAATCATACAAGAATAGACAAATATACAACTTACTTTGGGAAGAGTTTAGTTTTAGCTTCCAGGATTTTGATCCATTTCTTCAGTCTATTGATAAGATTGTGAAGCTTGGTGGAGCCTGGAACACTAGAAAAAAAAAAAAAAATCTTACTCAAGATATAGAAATAAGTCTTCCCCCTTTCCTTCTATAATCTTCACACACAAAAAAATACAGCATAGAAAAATCAACGCATGTTTTAAATAAGACATCTATTACAATAGCTGACCAACAGCTTTAACTAATTTGTTGGGATCAAGATGCTGAGCAGCGCATGAGCTGCAGTGGTCAGCGGCCCATAGCCAGCTGCTAGCGTCAGGGTCAGCGAACCAGACCTGCCAACACCCTTCTACACCATGCAGTGATCCTGGATAACAGGCTGCCTAAGGAGAAGGGATTGAAGGAGGAAGACTAACCTAGTACTCAAACAAGGCTGCTGAAATCAGACAAAAAGGTGCGAATATCGCAGTCAAGCTGTAAACTACGGCAACGTATTCTGTTCTTCAGGCAGCATCCTGCTACTTGCAAAGCCCTTTTCAGGGCTTGGTAGGAGATCGGTAATGGATGAAGAATAAAATCTGCCAACTATTTTTTAAAGCTTTTTCATTCTGAACTTATTTGTGATTGTCTTGTTAAAAATACTCCAGTTGTGCTTGGCTTTCCAGATCTGAAGTTACATGTTTATGCTGTTTGTCTCCACTGACCACTATTCCTGGCCTCCTTAAGTATAGAAATTGATCTCTTGCAGTGGTGGTTTCTGTAGTACTGTTTGACATGACATATACTAACCCGTATGCACCAACCAGCCTTTAACATTTTACAACATGCGCAACCCTCCTTTGTAACATTTACAAATATTTACAACTCTTTGTAACATTTTACAACACACATATCACCCTCCTTTGTTTACGTTTTACAACCCTTCTTCTACATTCATCTTGAAATGGATGTGACGTGGTTTACAGTGAGGCTACGATATCTACCGAGTTGCCTTTCGACTCGGCATCCGATTTCAGCTGTCGTTTATTTTTTTAAGTACAGGTTTTCCTTCCCACTGCGATCCCTATACCTTGGCCAGACAACACTTGTGCAACCTGTTTCCAGGGCCACTGCCTGAAAGTGGAATAGGGTCTTGGTCAGCTATGGTTCCCTGACCCTGATGCAAACAACCAGCTATGAGTTGCTGGCTGCTTTCAGCTTATGTCTTGTAACATTTTACACCACTGCAGATGAGTT
Source organism: Ariolimax columbianus (assembly GCA_036924085.1). Lineage (NCBI taxonomy): Eukaryota > Metazoa > Mollusca > Gastropoda > Stylommatophora > Arionidae > Ariolimax > Ariolimax columbianus. The sequence goes on along the minus strand of JAVGWX010000003.1, from coordinate 34,191,234 downwards.
CTTTTCTCCTAAATAATGAGTCCCACATTTCATACAAAGGTGTTTTATGTCTGGACCTAATTCATCATCTGGTTCCCCTTGAAACACTCCTCCCAAGGGTGTTTAAGTCTAGAGCAAGATCATCCGATTCCCTTGAAACAAACTGATGCTACCCAGTTAGTTTTGTGGACATGTACAACTCTCAGACTGTATGCTATTCACACTAATGGTTAAGTTTAGCTGTTGCTGATGATAGTGACTAACCTGAAGTCAAAGTCTGTGGTAAACTGACTCTTCATCTTCTGAAATACAGGGTCTTGGGCAGTGGCCTGAGCTCGACGTGCTAGCAGCTCGGATGCTGCACCGCTGAAGTTGGATGTTGTGTTCGATACATTCTCAACACCCACACCAAATGTGCTGACCAGTTTCTTGACAAAGTTGAGTGTGTGTGGTGTGATGGTGGCTTCTGCTACTGTTGGATTGAAACATGACAAATTTGTTTTTGCAGTAGGAATAAGAAATGTTTAGCATAATTGTGAAACATTTCAGCTGTAAAAGTCAAGCTTGTAATTCAAAGACTGAATATCAATCAATCAAAATCTTATCAGATCCCTATGGAGCATATGTCAAATATATTTAAGTTTTTGTGGCTTAGTTACGACAGGATGAGGTAGCCTGCCCCATAGCCAACTCCAGTTGCTTCTAATGACATGCCAAGCTGGTTGTATTGTTACTATTATTTGCTCTTCTTTCAGGCTGATAATACTCAGGAAAAATTCTGAATTTTGAACAATTCGAAAAAACAGGAATACAAAATTGAAACCAACAATTAGAATGAATGGAAATGAAGTAAATAAAACATTTACTATTTGGGAAAACAAAGAACAGAACAGAGAGAAAATGTAAAAGGTTTATTCATGCGAAAATTTAAAGGGCCAGAAAGTAAAATTTAACAATTTTTAGCACTATTTCTCAATTTAAAGGTTAACATTTTATGTGTATAAAATTTACCTGATGCCCTGTTATCAAATGCAACACCGTAACATTTTTCCAAGCCTTGTCTAAGTTGACGCAGGACTTCTTCATAGCCATTCTCTCTCAGCCAAACCATCTGGTGAGAAAAGATAAACTGACATGTAGCTACATTCTGTAATAAGTTCATCATACTAAATAAGGGTCATTGTGAATATGCATGAAACCTACTATTTTAAACTAAGTGTGATTTATAATTTCATAGTTCACAAATAATGAACCACATCAAAACAAAATGCAGATTATTAACCTTTAGCACGCTAGCAGTTTTTTTGAAAACATTTGACCTAATTAATTTTCTTAATTTCTCGCTTTGGTAGTCGTCTTAGAAAATTTTTAATTTTTATGTTTGTTTGTCAATAAATATGATTTTCTGGCGTGTAGACACACAATAGCATAACGAACATGTTGGTGTTGTTGTTTTTGTTGTGTGTTTGTTAGTTTTTGAGATTAAAAAAGATAAAGTTGAAAATTTTTGAAAATCTCGGAAAAAATTTGGACTCGACCACTAGGCCTAGTCGCTTCGATAGAAAACCATGGAAACCACAACAATGTATCGATACTGTGTTTACAATATCGACACAACTGTTAGTTTCCAATTCAAACGTAGTTCTTTCATTTAAACAAACAAAATAAACAGATCTACTCGATAAAGATCGTTCCCAACAACCTACTTCCCCTTTCGCAAAAAGTCGACTTGCTCCAAACGGCGTATACAAAATTAAAACTGTTCAAAAGCCATTTGTAATCGAACATACGATACTTTAACCGGCAAAATATCGTGTATATATGGAGGGCGTATTCAGCAGGAAAAAATGGCTGTCGGGAGTGACTCCGTTCAAAAACAAAAAAAATTTTCCCGTACACCGTTTTTGTAGGCCGAGTTGGTTAGAAGGGATCGGACAAAGCGTGCTAAAGGTTAATAGATCTTGAATTGGATAAATTAACAGAGCAAAAAATAAAGATGTAAATGAGCCCACTAATGTATATGTAAAAAATAAAATAGTCAAACTGTATGAGGCAACTTAGCTACTGACATGAACTCGCAAGAAATGAGGTCTAGAAACAAATTAATGAATGATACATCTATACAGACATTCAGAAAGTAGACAGCCTTTATTAAACAAGTGATTTGGCTTATTGTTTATCAAATTCTAGGAGAAATTGGAAAAACAATCTACTCCTTGACAAACTAACGAACCTTGACCTATAGTAAAGTTTATTAGTAAACTGGTACTGACAGGCGAAAAACATTTTCTAGGTTTTAATCTAGGTCAAGATGATCCATTTTCCCTCTATTTTGGTTCGTCATTGATATTGTTCAATTGTAGAATTAACTCATCATAGAAAACACCTAGCGAGCTGCAGGAACCAGCATGATACTCTACACATCTACTCAAAGAGAATACATTTAGATCTAAATGTAGGGCTGTGAATAATAGTTATGGTTAACATAATATGGTATAGCATAAGGTGGTAATGTAAAGTAACTTAAACTAAGGAATACAAAGCTTACCATAATATAACGTATCACAATGAACACAACATGACAGTGTAACAAATTGTAAAAATATTCATTCAGCTGTTACAGATCAAGACAGCCCAATATAAGACCCTGCCACTTGGGATGAAGTGTTAAGACTACATTGCACTAGGTCTCAGCTTTTTTGTGACATGGTGTGTGACAAGTTCCTTTCCTCACTGCCTTACATCCCCTACCATTAAGTCAATCACCCACAAAGCTGGGTGGAACACATGTTTACCACCATAGGAGAGGGAACTGTATACCTTTGTTATGAAAATGACTGGGCACAAGCTTCCTGTAATGGGGCTAGCTTGTAAGAGTAGATATACTTTACTTGTGACCAAAAGATGAACCATTTTAATATGACCACCAACCTGATCTACAATACCCTCCAGGGTGTAGATGACAGTGGGATGAGCATCTCTCTGAATTCCCATAATCTTGGAGCACCTCCACATTGACTCTGGTGCCTTGATGGGTCCTGACTCTGAATGACTGTTAGATGATCCAGGTCTAGACTGTGACTGTGTGGTCTGGCCTGCATTGCCTGTTTGTATAGTGGGTGCAGTTACACTGGACAGGAAATCTGTTTGACATAATAAGTACATTGACATGACATAAGTTATAAGCAACCAATTCCTCGATAAGGTAATTAATTCCAGATGACCAAATTACGTCTATTTCCTGTATCTGCATAATTTTTCAGCACCTCTTGCCCCGGTGTGGTTGTTAAATTTCAGAACCTCTAATTTTGCTTAATTTTTGTGTGTGTATATGTGTGTGTGTGTGTCTAGAGACATAATAAACTTGGTGTTATTGTGTGTATGTGTTTCTGAGATACAAGATGAAGGTGATAGTGGTGAAAAATAGCACAAACAGACTCACCCGGTAGCTGTGTCCCTTGGTTAGAAAAAAAAAAATATCGCAGAAATATGTACGAATACTACCATCAATGTTTACCGTAATGGCTATGTCTGTCACTTCTATAAATATAATTATTACATCTACTTAAACTAAATAGGTCTACCACCGATTCTCAACAATGGATTAACCTTCAATTCCAAGCATTAAAACAAGAAATCCTTTCTAAAATCTTAAAACATATTTAAAAAATAACGCCATTGTTTTATCTAACTGTACATGACGGACGTTGAAATGCTACAATAAAAAAAGTAGTATGTTCAGCCATTTCTATGGCATTAACCCACTAGTTTATTTACGATAAAGTAATGACCCTAGAGCTGGCAGCGTGCAACGTCAGTGGAACGGAGCCTAATCGTAATCTCACGCTGTTGGAACGAAAAAGGTTAATCGAAACCCTGTCTCGAGTCATGTAGTCTTGTCACAAAAAGACAGTGAACAATTAGATTGTTCATGCCCACTGAAGTTGCCCCCGCAAGTTCATACTAGTACTGTAGGGACCTAGCCTGTTGGTTATGGGCATCTATCCTGATCAGTGGGCCAGGCTTGAGCATGGTCATTGGTTTTACATTTGTCCAGCTGCTCCCTCTGCCTGTTACCCCCTTAAAGGAAATTACAAGTATTTGTTTCCCATTGATAGAAATGAGGTTGCAGAAGCTAGGAACATTGTGAGAACAGATTTGTGTTGAATACATAGCAAGGCAGACAATAAGATGGTTCAGACATCTCAAATGAATGCAACCTGATTAACTACCACTGCATGCATTTAACACAAGATCTGGATACAAGGCACGAGGAAGTCCACATGGCAGATGGATTGATACCATAATAGAAATCCGACAAATACAATTACAACAATCAACACAACACAACACACTTGGTTGAAGAACCTAGAGGACAGGGGCAACCGACCCCAACCAAGCACGTCCACAAGTGGCAGATAGTGGGGCAACCGACCCCAACCAGGCACATCCACAGGTGGCAGATAGTGGGGCGACCGACCAACCAGGCACGTCCACAGGTGGCGGATAGTGGGGCGACCGACCAACCAGGCACATCCACAGGTGGCGGATAGTGGGGCGACCGACCAACCAGGCACGTCCACAGGTGGCGGATAGTGGGGCGACCGACCCCAAACAGGCTCGTCCACAGGTGGCAGATAGTGGAACGACCTCCAGATATGGAGCGTCAGCTGCGATATAAGCCAGGTATAATAACTGGACGAATAAGCAGTCGTGGACCAACCGGCGGTGTATTCCAGCAGGATGGGGTGGGACAACAGGTGGCCCTGCTTCCCCCACTGAAATACCCCCATGTGTCCTATGACGGGTACACCAAGCGGGTAAGAGCCGCTATATGCTCTAGCCATGGGAAGAAAGCCACTAGACAAACCAACCTACTGTCTTGCAGGTACCATCGGAAGATGGAAAGGCTATGGGAGACTACCCAAAACAGAAAACTCAACCCGACCTGCCGAAGATGGAATGTGTCAGCTATAGCGCAGGAACAGGGAAAAATCAAGGGGACACACACGCATCAACAGGATATGGTCATGCGACATTCTACCCTATCGCCATGGTGTTACTCCTACAAGTTACAACAAAGGAGGAGCGGTGCTGGGTCCCCAGCCTCGAAGGGACCCACCCAAGCAACTGGTGCCTCTGCTAACCTAGTGGTCAGGGGGAGACAGAGTAGTGCGACAAGGAAACACGGAACCTAAAAGTGGTACAATGGAATGCAGAAGGCGTGAGAAACAAACCCGAACTGCAATAATTTCTCAAGGAAAACGATATAGACATTTGTATTCAGGAAACACCTAAAAGAAATTCAAAACTTTTTCCATCAGAGGATATGAATGTTTCCGTCAAGATAGTAAAAAAAAACTCTATACTAGCAGTAGAAACAAATAGATCTAGACTAGATGAACTAGAATACATCACAGTAAAGATCATCCTACCCAGCAAAGACTCAATGATAAATTGCTATAGTCCACCAGCCACAGCTCTGGCAATACACAAAGTCAAAATTGAAGAGTGGAGACATCTAATAGTGGGAGATTTCAAGTCACTCCAAGCTGGGGCTACGAAACAATGGACCAGAAAGGCGAGGAGACAGAAGATTGGATGATAGAAAATAAACTCATTCTAATAAATAGGCCAGACAATAAGCACACATATTACTCTAGATTATGGAAAAAAATGAGTACTCCAGACCTTGCACTCCAGACCTTGTGATGGCAACGGACGATCTTAAACGGCTAATAGCAAGAACAGTCAACAGCCAACTGGGTGGGAGTGACCATGTCTCAATAACTTTAGAAATATATAGCATAGGACAAACATAACATATGCACCCAAGCTGGAATTTCATAAGAGCAAACTGGACTCAAAGAGAATATGTAAATAAACTCAATGTTACCATCATGTTGGAGGCTATCATCCAGGCAGCAAAGAAATCAATCCCACGTGGAAAACAAAAAAAAGTATAAACCCTATTGGAGCAATAAACTAGGGAAAATGCACAAAGAACTAAGTGAGGCAAGAGATACCATAGGGAAACAAAAAATCCACCGGGAAACAGCAAAATTAAAAATACATTCATAGAGCAAAAGGAGGATGAGATCCAAAGAAGTTGGCATGAAAAGACTGAAAGCCTCAATATGGACAGGGATACAAGTAAACTCTGGAACCTGACAAGAGCCTTAAATTAAGAAACCAGAGGGAGCCATGGGAACACGGTCATTAAGAAAAATGAAACACAGGGAAAATGGCAGCAAACATTCTGGCTACATCCTTGACACGAGAATGTAAACTAGAAGTCAAGAGATAAACGAGAACTTGAAGACAGAATGCAGATCCCTGCATGAAGGCATCATTCAAAATGGTAGAGTTAAACACTGCTATTCAGAAACTGAAAAACAAGAAAACTCCAGGAGAAGATGGCATCACAAATGAAATGATTACAAAACTAGATCAAGGGCCAAGAAGAAAACTCCTTGAAAATCTTCAACCAATTATGGAGGACGGGTAAGATCCCAGACCAGTAGTGGAAAGCTATCATTATCCCCATCAGAAAACCAAAAAAGGACAAGACAAGCAAGGAAAGCTATAAAAAAAATGGTAAACGCAAGACTAATAAGACATCTGGAAAAAAACCAGCTCCTACTCAATTCACAGTCAGCCTTTACGAAAAACCGCAACACAGAAGACCAACTAGTGTACCTAACCCAAGAAATACAAAATGCATTCCTGACAATTTTGCAATGTGGAGTGCTGCAGAAAAACTACCAACAGTTAAAAACAGAATGCAGACAGCACTGGACACTGTTGGAAAATGGGTTACAGATTGGGGATTGCAGATTAACATCTCAAAGACAGTTACAACATGCTTCTCATTGTCCAACACCAAAGAAGAGGCAAAACTTAAATCTAAATGGCAAAGATCTTGTACAAGAAAATACCCCTGTGTATCTTGGAGTTAAAATTGACAAGAGAAACACATGGAGGGAACACATACAGGAGATAGAACAAAAAGCAACCAGAAAACTATCCCTTATGAAGAAGCTGGCCAGAACAAGCTGGGGTGCAAATAGCAACATCCTTAAATATGTATATACTGGCACAATTGTTTTATCTAACGGGGGAAGGAGGCATATTCATAAGACACAAAAGTGGAAATATAACAGAAGAGGCCCTCCCAACAAGAAAGTTGTCCACAAACCTCAGAGCAGAATCGAAGGCCCTCCTGCAAGCAGTGAGAATACTTGAAACAGAAAGGCGACCAACAAAAATAGCTGTATTCACAGACTGCAGAGAACTATTAGAGACAATACAAAAAAACAAACAATGAATCACTTATCAGAGCAGAGCTAGGAAAACTCCAGAGATCCTCAACAATAGTGCTCCAGTGGCGACCCTCCCATTACGGAATCATGGGAAATGAGAGAGCTGACGCTCTGGCAAAGGATGGCAGTAAAAAGGCACAATTTAATCATCGAGTACCATATAGAGAAATTAAGAACATAAATCAGTATACACACCAATGGAGAGAAAACTGAAAAAAATATGCAGTACACCAGACCCAATTCATCAACTCAAAAGAAAACAAACTAGCTAATTCCGTCTGAGAAGTGGACACTGTAGTCTACTATAACATCTATACCAACTGAAGATCTCACACACCGATGAGTGCCCATATCAAACATGAGGACAGAACCCTGAGCATATCCTACAAGAATGCCCAATCTATAGGGAAATGAGATACCAGACCTGGCCAGAGGGTGCGGAGCTGAGACATAAGCTGTGGGGTAGCCGCTCAGACCTGGTGAAGACTACAGACCATCATGGCGACTGGCCTGCAGATATAGCATGACCAAAAGATCCTGAAAGAAAAAAAAATGAAGGTAATCCAGCTCCCCATGACGCTTAATGGTACTAGTGGACATAGTTAGTTTTTGTTCTAAGAAACGTGATGCAGAATAAACAGCAAGGAATCGGTAATCGATTTTCATCTAGTAGCTTGAACAAAGATGGACCAAAACACAGAAGGGGAGCTCAAGACAATTGTAGATGGGTTGATACCATCATAGAAATCCTACAAAAACACTGGATTACATTGACCAATGCAACACACTTAGCCACAGAAAAGCATCAGTTTTCCACGATGCTTAATGGGATTCAGTGGGTGGAAAAGCAAGTTGTCATTCAGCATATAAAAAATACGGGTACAGAGAAGTTGATTTTTGGAAGAAATGTTTGGGTTGAACAAAGCATACCTGTCCCTGATGTTCCACCTAAAGATCCTAGCAAATTCTCTGCAACAGATGGACTCTGAGCTGGAGTCGGTGGAGCTGCAGTTGATGTCACTGTGGTGGTGGCAGTTGCTGTAGGCACCATTGGCGTCGTGTTTGGTGCAACACTGCTTGTACCATTGACCGTGGTTGGGCATGTAGTTGTAGCCAACCGATTTGGATCAATTCCTGCTCTCTTATCTGTGTCAAACAAAAAGCACTAAAATCAGTATTACTATATTCTTCAAGTCAGTTGCTGCAATTAAATTATTTCAAGTCAGTTGCTGCAGTTAAATTATTTCACAATGATCAAATGTAATGAAAGGAGAAAATTAACTTTTTTTTTTTAAAAAGCAGCATAAATTGATAATTTCTCAAGCTATAACAAGAAAGAACAAAAGGGAAACAGAAAAAGGAAAAAACAAGAAAGAAGGAAAAATTGGGGGGAAAAAAAAAATATCTTACCACAATAGTTACTAGTTATTACATACAAGCATTGTATCTAGAGAAAAAGCATAAGCTATTTTCAAAATATACTTAAAACACTGAATTTAAACAGACCTAAATAGAAAATGAAATCAAATGTTACTGCAAGAGAAGAGTTAAGTGAACAGAAAGGTATAAACATTCAACAGTTTACAAAGAGATGTGAAAACTTACGTCGTTCTCTCTGCTCCCCTCTAAGAGTAAGGTACAAAGTCCTTATTGGAAAGTAGACAGCCTGAGGGTACATGCGACCAACCGTAGTGAGAAGATTCATTATCAGTTTGCCTTCTTTGCGAACCAAGCAAATCAACAGCTGAGGAATCCTGATGGAAATAATTTCAATTAAAAACATTTTACGTGTGATTTTACATTTTAAATAAATTAAATCAGATTATACACCTTCCCCGAGGAGGAAGACTAACGTCAGGTCAGGCAAGATATACTGATCAGATATGTTAGTCAGGGTTGGTCAAAACATACTGGCCAAGACCCTCACCTTGGCTTCCTAGTAGTCCTCCCTGGAAACTGGCTGTTTTTATGGTAGCCTGGCTAACGAGGTGAGTGACACCCAGGTGAAGCCAAGCATAGCACAACTGCTTGGAAAACCCCGGTCCACCATCAGCACACTCGGGATGAGAGAAAAGCTACAGCAACCTGCCACCTAACGTCCTTTTCAGGAAGCACAGAGGAGTAACCTACTCATTGTGGGCATTTGGACACGTCTTCCCCCTTGAATTAACCTTCAGCACGCCAGCAGTTTTTTGAAAAAATTTGACCTAATTAATTTTCTTAATTTCTCGCTATGGTAGTCGTCTTAGAAAATTTTTAATTTTTTTGTTTGTTTGTCAATAAATATGATTTTCTGGCGTGTAGACACACAATAGCATAATGAACATGTGGGTGTTACTGTTGTTGTTGTGTGTTTGTTAGTTTTTGAGATTAAAAAAGATGAAGTTTAAAATTTATGAAAATCTTGAAAAAAATGTGAACTAGTCGCTTCGATAGAAAACCACAACAATGTATCGATACTGTGTTTACAATATCGACACAACTGTTAGTTTCCAATTCAAACATAGTTATTTCATTTAAACAAACAAAATAAACAGATCTACTCGATAAAGATCTTTCCCAACAACCTACTTCCCCTTTCGCAAAAAGTCGGCTTGCTCCAAACGGCGTATACAAAATTAAAACTGTTCAAAAGCCATTTGTAATCAAACATACGATACTTTAACCGGCAAAATATCGTGTATATATGGAGGGCGTATTAAGCAGTAAAAAATGGCTGTCGGGAGTGACTCCGTTCACAAACACAAATTTTTTTTTCGTACATCGATTTTGTAGGCCTAGTTGGTTAGAAGGGATCGGACATAGCATGCTTAAGATTTCATGACCTGTATAAACTATATTGGCCATTACACATATTACTTCAGCACTACACACAAGATAAGTCAACTGTACTTATTAAGTTAAAAGTTTAGTTTCCAATTATCAGACAAATGGTTATCTTTATTACACTGAAATTAATAAATTCTTAGAAATTAACTGCCATCATCAAACAAAATGAAACCCAAATTCTGAATGCGTTACTAACTTTTCAGAAAGTATGACATTTGTATTATGACCACCCTTGAAAGTATAAGAGCATGTTATAGCCACTTTACACAATCATACCATGGTAGCCAGTGGATTGCTGGGATGCCCTGATGATGTTTGTCGAGGGTGGTGGCAATCGTGAGGTTCTCATCATCATATGTCAACAGCCAGATAGCTTTGGCCAGGTACTTGCGTGTTCGACCCTCGATGGATGAGCGGCAGGCATGCAGGTAGCAAATAGTAGCCCCTTCACCAATCTCAATCAATCTGAGGAAATGATAAAGCACTGCAAGTATAATCAAATAAAACTGACTTGCTTGATAAAACAACAGCCAACTGATTCAAGTCAATATTACCTCCATGACCTACCTATAGTTTCAACTGATCTATGTATCTCATCCCAAAACTAAGTTTCTGCTGTCCCAATTATCTTTACCTTTTCTCTGTGGAAGTCACTATAGCTAAGAGGTGCTGGTCTTTCAAGAAACAAATAAACAAGTGAGAAATGGTGGGTTTCTTTCGAATCCCACAAATTTCAAGTGTCCCTTAATCTCAAGGGAAGTGTGATCTGTGCTTAGTCCTATTGAGACCAACTCAGGTTTAGTGTACAAGTAAAAGAATCCTTGGCAGTTGAAAGGAGGTGCCCCACCATCATGCAACAGACCAGCACCTGTGGTCAGCACACTTGATTGCAAGTGTATACAACAAAAAGAACCTATACATCCTCAGAGGTAAATGAGTGAAAATTTTCTCAAAAGTAAGATTGTAGTAGATATTTTCTCCTAGTAACACTTCCAATAGTTGTATCATTCGACAACCTGTGATTATACCTTTTAAGTTATTTGTACCTTTCCCCAGGTGGTTTGTTAGAGCAGCTATAAATGGCACATAACTGGCTGGGGGTCTACTTAGCTCTAATGTTTTGAGTCTTAAGATGGACTTGCACATCGGTAAAAACCACCCTCCAAGAAACTTCTAAACAAATATAAAGACATTAAGTTAACTCAATATTGATGGCATTTTTATTCTAATTACACTAAGTACCATGATGGTTCAAAGATGTGGTACAGATCTCTCCATCTCATTGGTGGGCGGCCATACATGTGGTTGTACGGCCACCAATGTTAGTCATCATCTTCCATCAGTCATACCAACCACAAGGCCAACCCATCTGTACTTTCACATTGGTGCAGAGTCAACGACATTCCGGAACTGTGGTCCCAGGTGTCGGTACTGTGGTCCCAGGTGCCTGTACTATGGTCCCAGATGCCAGTACTATGGTCCCAGATGCCAGTACTGTGGTCCCAGTGCCAGTACTGCGGTCCCAGATGCCAGTACTGCGGTCCCAGATGCCAGTACTATGGTCACAGATGCCAGTACTGCGGTCCCAGATGCCAGTATTTCAAATGTGGTCTAAAGATATTGAGGACATTACGTTCCATTGCTCTTCTAAATTCATGTCTTTTGTAATGTTGAATTTATGGCAAGTATCTATATTCAGCGGGTGTATTAAACAATGCTGTCTGAATTCCTAGACTTTAGTCAGCCAGTCAATTGTATGCAAAAAGGGCTGTTTCAGTCATTGTTCAATCATAAATACAACAAAATTGTACCTAACTCCTACCAGGATTTCTGCCCACTGAGCCCAAGAATTTACAAGACACTTTGCAGTTGGAGCTTAAGTCATAGGCTTAATAAAATGTTGGTAAAATGGGATCCCTGGGTGGATCCCAAAGCCCCTTACTGGGGAGGAAACAATAGAGCCACTGCATCTCCATGAATGTCGCAAAAGACAAGTGAAGGGTCATGTATGGGTCTAGCAACCTCATTTGCAAAGTGCTTTGGATCATGTTTCGTTGAAGAGGTCAACTGTAGTGGTGGACTCCAGCTAGAGTGAAATATTCAATTGAAGTACAATAGGCAGCTACATTTTGAAAACTGTTCAAACAAAAATTTACCTGTCTCTTGTGAACATGACTTCCAAATATTCTCCCCACAGAGCCCATGCATTAACAAGACAATCGTGCAGCTGAACAGCAGCAGAAAAGACCTTATTTGCTTCATCTGAACGATTGAGGTACTGCAGGAAGTAACCTTTCATGGCATACAGCTCAGCCATCATTTCCTTAGTGAAAAATTTCAGGTTGGTAACCTCTATCACATCAAGTCCCTGTTATTTAAAGAAAAGTGATTTGATGAGTTATTGATTAGGTAATAAAATAGTTATAGGTAATAAAATATAAGTTACAGGTAACAATATTTAAGTAATGGTTCAGTGAGTGCACTAGGACAAAAGCAAAACAAAACCCACATTACAGCCACAAGGCCTTCGTCAGGGTCTAATAAATTAAAACTAACAAATCACAAAATGATGCAAAATGACGATACAATATGGTTAAAGTTGGCAGGAATTATCAGGAAGTGAGCAGTCAGGAAAGAGTTGTATGCCAGTTATGAAAAAGATCACACCAAAAGAGAAATAGTCAATGTGATTAGAAGCAAAATGAATGAAAATGAAAAGTGCACACAGTGGCACAGCTCATTGACCAAAGGTGTTGGGTTCGCTCCCCAATCACAGCACCGGCCGTTACCTCAGGGAAGCAAACCCTTAGAAAACGGAGGAAGCAGACCCTTACATCGATGCATGAAGCTCGATGTATTGGGCCGACAGACGCAAAATAAAAACAGTGCAACACACACCGCCATGGGGAATAGAGAAATAAGTGCACACATAAACCACACCAGAACAAAAAACAAAATGTAACCCACGTCAAGGCTACGAAATTCAAGAATGTTTGTACAAATATGGTTTACAAGATGATGTCAAAATACAAAATAACTTAATGAGTGCTAAAATTTACAGTTAAAGGAAAGGATTTCAGCATATCACCTGTCTGTGTTATCATGGCCCATAAGGGGATCAAAGAATAGTAACACCAAATCCTGCCAAAGACTTATCAGACCGAAAGGTGCAAATATCGCATTAAAACTAAACTAGTGACAACCCATTCCATTCTCTGGACTACATCCTGCTACTTGCAAAGCTCTTTTCAGGACTTTCTAGCGGGAGATTGAGAACAAACGCAGAAGTAACACCAAATAATACCACCACTGTAACCTTCCAGGCATGTCATAAGCAGCAGCCCTATGTTAGAAAAGTGTGACCAAGTGAAATAAATATATATCATAAAGAGGAACAAACAAGTCAAGCCAAGTCAATAACTCAGGAGCGACCAAGTCATGTCAATAACTCAGGAGTGACCAAGTCAAATCAATAGCTCTGGAGTGACCAAGTCAAATCAATAACTCTGGAGTGACCAAGTCAAATCAATAACTCTGGAGTGACCAAGTCAAGTCAATAACTCTAAAGCGACCAAGTCAAGTCAATAACTCTAAAGCGACCAAGTCAAGTCAATAACTCTGGACCGACCAAGTCAAGTCAATAACTCTGGAGCAACCAAGTCAAGTCAATAACTCTGGAGCAACCAAGTCAAGTCAATAACTCTGGAGCAACCAAGTCAAGTCAATAACTCTGGAGCAACCAAGTCAAGTCAATAACTCTGGAGCAACCAAGTCAAGTCAATAACTCTGGAGCAACCAAGTCAAGTCAATAACTCTGGAGCAACCAAGTCAAGTCAATAACTCTGGAGCAACCAAGTCAAGTCAATAACTCATTTAACTAAGATTTACAATTAAAAATCTGAATCATTGCAGTAGCCACGCGGATCATGCTCTGGAGATTCTTTTTTGGAAAAAAAGTTGTGAGCTTGTTTCTGCTTTGAAGAAATGAAGCAGATAATTTGATACATAATGCCTCACCTCTGTGAATTCACTCTTGTTGAGAGATCCACCCATATGCATGTAACACTTGACCTGTTGCCTAACCTTCTGGAAACAGTCAACTACGGGAACACTTGCTATGGTGTGTATTCTGTATAAGACAAATACATGAGAAAGCTATTAAATGTGTGAAGAGCATAATGTTTTTATGATTGACAAATTCAAAATTGAATACTGTCTAATATGTAATCCTGGTATTCAATCAGGCCTAAGAAGTATCTGTTGGCAAATGTTTAAAATAATTTTGGCAAATGTTTAAACTAATTTTGGCAAATGTTTAAACTAATTTTTTTTTTTTTTTTTTGCGTTCGCCTTATTTTTCTATTTTCCAAGGCGTGTGTGCGTTACACTGTGGTTTTTATTTTGCGCCTGTCAGCCCAGTGCATCCGACTTCAGCATGCATTTTATGTAAGGGTCTGCTTCCTCTTGCATTTTCTAAGGGTTTGCTTCCCCGGGGTAACGGCCGGTGCTGTGATGGGGATCGAACCCAGCACCTTCTGGTTGTGAGCCGTGCCACTTAACCACTAGGCCACGCCGTCCCCCTAAACTAATTTGAGTCTTTTACTGTGAAATACCATGTTGGACCAAGGGCTTTACTCAGGTCATCTCTTCATGTCATGGATGAAGGATGTCACTTTTCGTACTGTGTCAGGCATGCGCACCACATCCAACCCATCTGCATTTTTGTACTATTTACAGAGTCACTGCACCACATCCAACCCATCAGCATTTTTGTACTATTTACAGAGTCACTGCACCACATCCAACCCATCTGCATTTGTGTACTATTTACAGAGTCACTCCACCACATCCAACCCATCTGCATTTTTGTACTATTTACAGAGTCACTGCACCACATCCAACCCATCTGAATTTTTGTACTATTTACAGAGTCACTGCACCACATCCAACCCATCTGAATTTTTGTACTATTTACAGAGTCACTGCACCACATCAAACCCATCTGCATTTTTGTAGTATTTACAGAGTCACTGCACCACGTCCAACCCATCTGCATTTTTGTACTATGAAGTCTAAAGAACTACAGTCAATGATTAATACTGTCAACACTACTTTTGTATCATGATAGCATTTAAAGGAAATATGTTACTGACAAATGTATCAATCTTACAGATAATATACATAAAGCAAAGATAATTTGTAAAATAATGACATTGAAAATAGCTCTGGTGGCCATTTTTCTTACTTAGATTGCTTTGAACTTTGTTTTAGAAGTCCATGATGACTCAATTATCTATACACGTGTGTGCAAATGTGAAATATATGGTTGGTTATTGATCCTAGTGGCCTGTGGGCTCCTGGCCTTTGGCCCAATGCCATAAAGCATTTGTAAGCCGTTTACTGTTCAATTCCGTATAAAGTGTTCCATTTGTCTGGCCTCTAAGGAAAAAAATCTTTCCTAACACCAGCCAAGCGGCATACATTCAGATAGATGCTCAGTTTCATAGGGATGTGTGCACAGCTGACACGAGTATATTCTGTTCAAGTTGTATGTGTTGGGAAGTCAAAAAAATGCTTTGGTCTCCTTTTCAGGAGATTGATGTCGGATTTGGAATGGTCACATATTTGTAGATATTCTCTCCCAGTATTCCCCATAGCCCATCTATTCAGCCAAGCTT
Organism: Ariolimax columbianus; assembly: GCA_036924085.1. Taxonomy (NCBI): domain Eukaryota; kingdom Metazoa; phylum Mollusca; class Gastropoda; order Stylommatophora; family Arionidae; genus Ariolimax; species Ariolimax columbianus. The sequence continues at coordinate 34,175,426 of JAVGWX010000003.1, read as the reverse complement.
CTTTGTTCGCAGTCTTCAGTATTTGTGTATTGTTCGACTTGATCTCATCTTAGCCAGTCTGTTTTGTCATTGCCAGGTGTAGATCTCATCTTAGCCAGTCTGTTTTGTCATTGCCAGGTGTTTTTGAGTAGCCAGAGATCTATTGCATAACTATTGACTTCATGTGATGTGATAAGATGGTATCTAGGGATATTTGGGTAAGTTCTGGTTACGATCATCTTCCATAGCTTCAAGAGCAAACAAGTAAAAATTACAATGCTTTGGGCTTTTGATGGTAACGCATTAAATGCAGTCCTCAAGTGGTTCAGAGGTACTTCCAGTGTTATTTCTGCCTCAGTTTGAACATATACTCATCTCTGGATACTCTATGTAGACCCCATATCCCACTTTAATGGTGGCCTTAAAAGCAGACCCAACAGCATTCTGGGTAGGCATCAATCATTCTGTGATGCTCTCATGAGACTTACTGGATCAGAACTAGTATTTCCTGTTTTGTTTCAATTTCGAGCATTTTTAGATATGGGATGGTAATTTTCTTGTTACTGTTTCTCCTCTTTTGTCGGGGAGGTGATATCTGCCGTTAATCTCACTGACATGGTGAGAGAATGACATTCTGCTTTTCCCGCCATTTTTCTACAAGATGTCCATGGGGGTGGTCTTGGTTTTTCTTTTATATATATATATATATATATATATATTAATAACACATGTACATATCAAATTCTTACAACATTTTGATGTAAAGTAAACGAAAATACAATTAATTTTTGGTTGCAACTGTCGGACAACTGATCTGAGGAGAAAGGTGTGGGTTGAACAGAAAATCTACCCGATGTCATAATTACTTGTTTAAGACTAGATAAGATATGAACACTATCAGATGACCTTCTGTGTTGCACTGATGTATATAAAATTCAATAAAACAAGGCTTGAGATTAAATGTGACAAAAACAACTTATGCAATCTGATCTGAACAAATAAAAACAAAAACAAGCAAAGGAAATTAATTACAATTGCTATACACTAAACTACCTGCTTAAAGTATCCAGGCTAACTCCAATCAGTCCATGCTTGCGAGCTACCTTGCCAAAGTGGATGATTGATTGAGCGATGGCATGAACACCCAGCATGGAATTGGTGTTCTGTACAAGAGAAATTAATCTGAAATGTTAGTCTTCTTTTTACCTTTACCTCTGCCAATGGTCATTGAGAAATTTTTTTTTGGGTTTTTTTTTGCGTTCGCCTTATTTCTCTATTCCCCAAGGCGTGTGTGCGTTACACTGTGGTTTTTATTTTGCGCCTGTCGGCCCAGTGCATCCGACTTCAGCATGCATTTTATGTAAGGGTCTGCTTCCTCCTGCATTTTCTAAGGGTTTGCTTCCCCGGGGTAACGGCCGGTGCTGTGATGGGGATCGAACCCAGCACCTTCTGGTTGTGAGCCGTGCCACTTAACCACTAGGCCACGCCGTCCCCTCATTGAGAAATTAAAAAGGTTGACATGAATTTTTACAAATGAACACTAAGACTGACCAAAGCTTCAACCAAATAAGGTCTCTATTAACCTTTAGCACTCCAATGGCCTGTCTCTTCTAACCAGCTCGGCCTACAAAAACGGTGTGCGGAAAAAAATTTTTTTTTTTGGAACGGAGTCACTCCCGACAGCCATTTTTTACTGCTGAATACGCCCTCCATATATACACGATATTTTGCCGGTTAAAGTATCGTGTGTTCGATTACAAATGGCTTTTGAACAGTTTTAATTTTGTATACGCCGTTTGGAGCAAGCCGACTTTTGCGAAAGGGGAAGTAGGTTGTTGAGAAAGATTTTTATCGCGTAGATTTGTTTATTTTGTTTGTTTAAATGAAAGAACTACGTTTGAATTGAAACTAGCAGTTCTGGCGATATTGTAAACACAGTATCGATACGTTGTTGTGGTTTCCATGGTTTTCTATCGGAGCGACTAGGCCTAGTGGTCGAGTCCAAATTTTTCCCGAGATTTTCATAAATTTTCAACTTCATCTTTTTAAATCTCAAAAACTAACAAACATACAACAAAAACAATAACACCCACATGTTCGTTATGCTATTGTGTATCTACACGCCAGAAAATCATATTTATTGACAAACAAACATAAAAGTTACAAATTTTGAAAGACGACTACCACAGCGACTAATTAAGAAAATTAATTAGGTCAAATTTTTTCCATACATTATGTAGCGTGCTAAAGGTTAAGGACTAGAACAAAAACCAAAACAGCATAAAATACATGAGCTAACTAAGCTTGACGTATAATAAGCAGAAAACAACTATTAGAACAATAATGCAAAGTAATTAGTAAAACAAAGACCTGCCAATAGTCTCAACACCCCCCCCCCCGTTTCACTGGAACATTATTTAAACTGCTCGGCTGAAGTACATGCACTAATTATTGCTGCAGAAATTATTAGTAACACAACAAGCCAATGTCAGCAGATTGTTTTCCTTACAGATGCAATGTCAGTTCTGCAAGCCCTCAAAAATGATAAAATTGCCATAGCTTAAAGCCTTGTGTGAACTAAAAGCCAAAATAAGGGTAGTGCTACAGTGGATACCATCACACTGTGGAATACCAGGAAATGAGACAGCAGACAGGTTGGCAAAGGAGGGAGCAACACAAGAACAAAACGAACAAACAATACCTTCCAATAAAAGAAATTTATCCAGGAATATAAGGAAAGTTGACCAAATGGAAGACAGCTATCACTGTCTTGATCAAGCAGAACAAGTGAACCTGTTCCGCTTGAGAATGGGACAACAGATGGCATTTGCAAAGGCTTAAATTGGCTTCATCGCCAATGTGTATGTGTGGGCAATCAGCACAGACATCTGAACATCTGTTGTATGCTTAGCCAATTGCGTACTGAGCACTGGCCCAAGGAGACTTATCCACACAAAGCTGTTTGGAAGCCCTGAAGAACTTTCCACTACAGCAGCCTTTATCCAGAGAACTGGGCTTCACGTGTAGATGTAACATGAATAAGGAGAAGACTAAATGACTAAACCACTTGATTTGTTGAGTCAATGTCGGCACTAACTGGGTTTGTCCTCACTGTCTGTCTAAGTGTGTTGCGGATTCAGTCATGGATTGTCTTTCTGGATGCACTTTTCACAGCGCATCTCACAGCTCTGGATCTTACTCTCATGTGTTAGTAGGAACCAAGATTGACAAACCAAGATTGACATTGGTTACAATAAAGAAATAAATAGTGTATAAATAAGGATAAATAGTCCTTATAGATAGTAAAAGGTATTTTCAGCTTGAATTTATCGATATAAAATTATGAATAATTATTTTGTTTTTATAACTAACTATCAGAAAAAGTTTCACTCACATTCTCAACAGGAACTTGGCTCTCGTAATGTTTGATGATGAACTGATAATGGTGCTGCCTCCAAGTAAAAATATCACTCCAGTGAGACAGGTCATCCGAAATCATTGGCAGGCGGTTTCTTAAACAGCAAATATGAAATGAATTTAATCTCCACCATAACACAGAAATACATGTACCATAAGGGAGCATGTGAGACATTGGCATCTACAAGATTTGCTTATATCTGAGACCACATTTCAAACTAATTTGACATTTCAAATAGCTCTGGCTTTTCGGTAATTTCAATAGTCTTGGACACCAGGGCATGGTTGACAGTCACTGGTATCATCATCTACTCATCCACTGGTTTGAACTTGAGAATCGTCCGATCTGCCTTATGGGATGCCCCAAAACCTCATGATTTAATACATTCCATATGTTTGCTCAAGCTTCCATGCGCATTCCTCTTTTCTCTTTCTTGAAATCTCATTATTATTGCTTATTAATTTCTGTAACCTTTATCTATATGCATGTCAATATTTTCTTTTTGTTGGCCCATAATTTTGCCATTTTTTTGGTTTGTGATTTGTTCGGGAAATTTGTCTGTTTTGTCTACTTGTAATCATATGGACCTCAAATCTCAATCCTGGTATTCAATCAGGCATACGTGTCTGATGCCAGGTAGCCAAATGTTTAGTAACCTCATTTCGCTCTTCTGCCTTGGTGTACCATGTTGGAACCAGGGCCTCCATTATGCCATCTCTCCACCTCATCCTCGGTTTTCCTGCCAACTGCAATGCTTGCTCTGCTCAGAGTTAATTTAGGCTTTTCTCCACTTCTTTAACATCGTAGCTGACTCAGCAAACCTCAGATGAGTAAGAATTTCCCTGTCTATGTTTATGCCCCTCTCCTCCCAGTCCATGTGTTTAAAGACCTAAATGGCTACTGTAAATAGCGGTGAGATTGTATAACCCTGTTGGGTGCCACGTTGTATCGGTATGTGATCAGTCTATAGAATACGGTGATATCCATTGTGCATCCGCTGCTTATCTCTATTAGTAGAGCGTATTTTTCTGCTATTCTCTGATCTCAGGGCATTCAGCACTGCAGTTATTTCGGTGTTATGAAAAGCCTCATAATCCACCAACACGACGCATAAAGGCATCTGTACTTCATGCACCCTGTCTATTAACTGGTTGATTGTGTGGAGGTGGTCAGTGGTTGAGAAGCCTTTTCTGAAACAAGCCTACCTGCTCTTGTGGTTGGTTCTCATCTAGTAGCTTCTCTATGCAGTTGAGTCACTCTGGTGAAGAGTTTATAAAAGGAGAGCAGACAGATCGGACAGTAATTTACCAGGTTTTCCTTGTCCCCCCGTTTTATGGATTAGAATGGTTTTTTATGTTTTCTGTAAAAACTGTAAACTAGTGCCACAACACATTCCGTTCTCCCGACTACATCCTGCTACTTGCAAAGTCCTGTTCAGGGCTTGGTAGCAGGAGATTGAGAACGTTCAGGGCTTGGTAGCGGGAGATTGAGAGCGAACGCAGAAAAAGGAGGTTGATAATTTTATAAGTGAAACATTTTTAGTGAACACACAGAACAAAGTCTGAGTGGCAGAGCGACGAGAATATATCTTGCAAATGGACATGATTCAATACAATATATTTGACAGTCCAGCGGGTGTGCCGTATGCCAGGTAGCCAACAATGTCCTGTATGCAGTCCAATCTTTCGCCAGAATTGAAAAGATGCGCCCTTGCCATGGCATCTTTCAGATGGAGAGTATAGCTTATGGTATTGAAGCTAGACCAAGCTAAAGCTCTTTGTCAAGTATGGATACCATTGATTCAATTAAAGTTGTAAAAACCTTGTTTGCTATGCTATCAGGTTCATATTTTGGTTTGTTTTTTTGAGGTTTAGATAAAGTAGATGAGCTTGGCTCATAACCCTCACAGCCATCTAAACACATTTGTTATAAAACTAATCTGATAAAATTCTGGTGAAGAACAGAACAAGCATAAACCAGCGTGATAAGGAAGCAAAATTAACAGGACAAGCTATATGTAAAATGATATGGCCAGACGAAAGATAAATTGAACTAAGAATGAAGAGAAAACTAGACTAAGCATGAAGAGAAAATTACAAAGAAGCAGTGAGCAATAAACATTGCTTAAATTCTTCACAATATATTAACAAATGGCCCAAAACCAATAAAACAAGGAGATCAAACGCTCTAGTTGAGCTGAAGCAACAACGACTAACTGAAATGACAGCTTAAATGGCTTAACTGCATCTATTCTATCATCAGATGTTTACTTAACCTTCCTCAGCAATCTCCTACGACAAGCCTGGCAGTTAAGTCTAACTGTTCTTTGCACCCCTTTCAGATACATGGGTATACATATTAATGTAACACCTCCATTGTGAAATAAAGCAATGCACAAGATGAAATGAAAATGAAGAAGAGACCCAATGAAGAAGAGACCCACTTCCAAGTCTTGACAATTGCTTTCATGTCATGAACACTGGCGGTGCGAGTGACATTTGCTGGTTGTAGACCTTGATTGATTTGAGCTGCCTCTTGAAGCTCCATAATCATTTGGGCTGCCTGAAGAGAAAAAAACCAGAATCTACTTATAACTTAGTGTTTATAACATTAGCATAAAAGATAGTCTCTGATTTGGAAAGTCTAGAGTATTACATATAAATGCAGATAGGCACTAGTTCATCCAATGGAAAACTGCTCAAATTACTTGAGCTGACGTGTAAGCGCTCATTATTGCTGCAGAAATAAAACCAACCAATGTCTGCAGGTTGTATTCCTTACAGATGCAATGTTCTGCAAGCCCTCAAGAATGATCAAATGCCAGAACTTAAAAAGGCTTTAGGCAAACTGATTTTCACCTTTGAATTTGACAGTCATTTCTTCGAATAGTAGCTATGGGCACTAAGATGGGTTCTAGCTACTGCCCATCTGTACATGGATCATTTGGGACATCTCATTTTGCCTGGCCATCAGGGCTCCTTTCTCCTGACATACTACTAGTAACTATAGACATAACCAACATGTCGGAGGCTGAACCAACATGTCAGAGGCTGAACTAAAATGTCAGAGGCTGAACCAACATGCCTGAGGCTGATCTCTAATCCCATTGACTTCATTAATTTCTATCAATTCGTTTCACTTCTAGTATCTCGCCAGTACACTTTCTGGACGTCTGTTGTCCTGGCCTCTACATCCCCATTTACTATAAACGTAATAGCACAGGTAACTCTCCTTTACACTTCTCTTAATCTTGCTGCTACTTAACTCTTTTATCAGCTATGTATTTGTCGCCTACTCCGAGAAGATTTTCTCCATAAAGCCTACGAGATACCCGACTTTCTGTAAGCATCCATCTTGAAGCTATTCTTACCTCTGCTCTTCAGTGTGTCATCCCTATCTCTCGCACCGATGCTCTCAACCTTTCCTACCATACCTCCCCCAACTCATTCACATCATCTGTGTTCATTCTCAATCTGTTGCTATCGAGCCCTGAACAGGGCTTTGCAAGTAGCAGGATGCCTGGAGAACGGAATGCGTTACATTCACATATTTTTCATCCACACTTGTCAGATTTTGTTCTGACATTTCCCTATCCTTCATATAGATCCTTCCACACAGGTAATATTTCCTGATCCTCTGGTGGCATAGACGATATAAACATGTGACTTGGTTAGAAGACTAAAAACTCGCCTTATGAACAACCGCTGCCTTGTAAAAAGCAAGCATAGTTGCGCAACATGTCCTAATGTTATCCAGACTTGTTTGCAGTCAGTTTGAGATAATAGGGATTTACCTGTTCAGTTTTGTGTGATTTGTTCATGTTTCATCTGTTTTTGCCTGTGTGCAATCATACTGACCATTTCTATTATTCCATTTTATAACTGGCACATCATGTCTCACTTTCCTGGCACATTATGTAATGGCGGCCAAACTTAAAACTGCAAATTTTACTGCACATATTTTTTGTTGTGGTTGTTAGTTGTTTCGCTTGTTTGTTTTTTTCTTTTCTTTTTGTCCTTGTGTAAGGTCTTGTGACTAAAGGCATTTTGTATTCGTCCTGGTGCAGTCACTGAGCCCATGTTCTTAGCATTTAATTATGTACAAAACTATAAGGCAAAGAGTAATGGTCTACTGTCCATAGTTACTGTCCAAAATGAACATAGCAATGAAATCGTGACATGTTTTTTTTTTTGCTTTAACCTTTAACAATGACAGATTTTGTAATACAACTTTCAATCATGAAATATCTGCAAGGGGCCAAAGACAACAGTGAATGAGTTGAAAGCAGCCAGCTACTCTTAGCCAGCGAATCAGAGCTGAGCAAGACCCTATTCCACCTCTAAGTGGTGGCTGGAAACAGATTATCAAAGAGAAGGTAAACCCAGTCCCAAAAATAACATGCTGAAACTTGTTGGATCGAAAATAAATATCTGCAAAAACTACATTATTGGTTCAGGTAGCCCTTAGCTTGAAATATACAGACAGTACAGATTCTTAAAGTTTGTTTTTATTGAAGTCAGTTAAAACTGGCACCAAGCATGCTTGTCAGGCAGATATAGAGAAGGAAAGAGTGCAGGCAGATACATGGAATGTAAAGAATGGAAACACAGGAAGGGAAAAAATAGTAGATATTTTGAGAACAATTGTTGAAGTAGAATATGCTGATTGCATTAGCAAATGCATCCGAGTAGGTGGCCACGTCCATCCACAATTTCACATCACTGTTGCCCATCAATTTTGTTGTTGACCTCCCATGTCTTGTAAGAATGTCTTGTGTGTTCTGTTACTTCATTAAATTTCAGTAATGCTGTCTGCTTAAGACGGATGTGTCTGGCCAAAACGTGCAAATATCGCAGTCAAGCTGTAAACTAGCGACAACATATTCTGTTCTCCCGACTACTTCCTACTACTTGCAAAGCTCTTTTCAGGGCTAGGTAGCGAGAGTTTGAGAACGAACGCACGAGTGCTGCTGTTACAATATGCCCCAGAATGAGGTCTGCTTCTTTCACTTTCTTTGCACATTGGGTTCTTTCAATATTATTTTAATTAGCTATTTTGATAGTCCTATAATTTATTAGCATTTTTCTGGTACATTTATTGATAGTTCATGATTTACATGACAGAGCTGGTTCAACATCACAGAAGACTTCTTTTTATTTACCCCATGTCCACCGACTAGGACTTTGAAAAGTAAAGCTTAAGTTTCTGTATGTCGTTTTGTCTAGATTGTTCTATTATTTTGTTTCTAAAACTGCATTTCCCATCCAACATTACTAAGCACACACTTGTGCTTAATTAAATCTGTTTTTAACAAAGTTCCAATTATTTTATATTGCATTCAGGAGAACTGTTTCCTAGAGATGACCACCTCTTCCACCATCTTGATTTTCAAGCTAGAGCTTGTATTGTATGTTACAACCAATTCAGACTTAATCAGCCTCTGAGTGATTAGCTCTTGAAGATTCCAGTTAATAGTGCTGGAGGTCCCTGTGGCTTTACTTCCTGCTCCGAGTAGAAACCAGAAAAGTATCTGGCTCTTACCCGACCAGAGACATAGAAAGCTACTTTGGTAATATTATTGATTGAATGATGAACATACAAATATGTTAAGTTTCGTTTTTTTAAATTTTATTGTACATGATATTTCCCCTCTGTCAATAATATTTATTGTTTCCTTACCAATGTATTTATTTTATTGTGAATTCTTCATGACTGTCTTTAGATCTTTTAATCAAATTTTAGTTCTAATATTTTTTATTTAGAATAAACTAATACAGAGTTGCTTTACTTGCCTTAGATTAAGACAAATCTGCCAAAGGATTAAAAGCTCAGAATCTAATGGATTTTTCCCATCCATAATTCACTACATACCTGAAGATACTGCACATGAATGTGTGAGACAATGTGAGGTAGACGTCGCCATTCTTTAATCACTTGGTTGCCACAGGTCTCGACCAGACGTTCAATCTAATATTGAATATAAACAAACATTTTCTTAAATCTCAAAACATGCAGTAGCAATAGACAGACAAAAACATAGTATCTTTTTTTTAGAATACTGACAAAATATGCAATATAAAAAGTGCAGTATAAATAACATACAAATGAGTAAGTCAACAGCCTTGACTACCTCATGTACAGGCCAATACGAATAGACATTTATCCATCTTGTTTATCTGAACATTACCATTTCCCCTTGTGTATATATGATCTATCAATGAATTTCTCCTCAAAGGCTTAATCCTTATAAAATTGTTTTGTAGATAGATATTTGAAAAAGATTGGCCAACCATGGTCTACTGACATCTGAAAGGGGAGCAGAGAGTAGTATTATTGCAACTGGCGAGGATTGGGCCTGAAGCTGGCTACTTATCCTGTGGAAATTAAGCCATCCAAAAACAAAAAATTTAATTTTTTAAAAAAAACCTATACACCCACGGTTACCATTGTTGAAGCCACTTGTACCGAGTTATTTCAACTCCTGATATTACTTTGCTGGGTAGAGTTGCTTTACATCATGAAGCATACTTGAGGTGGATCTGGCTCCTCTTGGCTATTGTGATATACAATGAATCTCAGTTAACTTCACCACTATGGGGACCACAGTAGTGATTTGATCAGTACGTTTCACCTGACCTCAATGTTACTCTACTCTTCCACACCCTATGGTAGGAGAGAAGTGAAGTATGCCAGCATTTAACATATACAAGGTATCTTCAAATCTCCTTAGCCACTTCTCATAGAACTGGATGTAAGGTCATAGTCTTCTTACATAGCCCGTACTGACCTTTTGCTCGCTCAGTGTTGTCACCAAGATCAAGGTCTATAGTGCTAACACTACTATAAACATTCAAGAACTTTTCATAGCAGATATGTCAGGAAACAACCTGCACACTGCTTAGGATCAGCTGGCAGGATAAGCACCCAGCTTTGAAGCTGGCCACGATCTACTGCAGAGAGGCCACATCAGATGGTGTGGGCATTGAAAAAAGTGATCAGTCGGCAAGAGAACAAAAAATCCATATTCTGCAAAAGCTCAAGAGACAGTACTCTAGCAACTCATGTATACACAGATGGATCAGTCTCGATGAGCAAAAAAATGGGTGGCAGTGGAATCATCACGCTTCAATGGCAACATAGAAAAATCCCTCCATATCAGGAGAGATCTGTACCAATTTCAGAGCTGAAACAGCTGTTCATGCAGCAACTAGGATTTTTATCCAAACACTACACGGAAAAATGTCATTCTAACACTCTAGGATCATACTTTATCTTGTTAGGGTCTTGAGATGGGTTAGACACAACAAAATAAAATACCATCGGATTGCTGTACCAAAAAACAGATCTAGTTCTACAGTGGATTCCAGCCCATGGTGGCATGCTTGGGAATGAGAAAGATAGGATAGCTCTCAAAAGCTGGAAGTGGTGGCATGCAGACTCGGCATCCAGAGCTATAAAGAAGCAAAGACACTCATCAAACGACCCATGACAATGGAATGGAGACCAGCCCAAAAAATACAAGCCAGGAATGACAGATTAAACAAACATTGCTGGGATAAGCATATAAAGATCAAGCTCATAATGGGACATTATCGACTGAAAACCCACCTCCACAGAATGGGTCTCAGATTTCACCACATGTGATTGCGGAGCACCAAAGCATCCTGCAGGACTGCCCTACTTAAACCAAAGTAGGTAGTTTGGCCAGGGAAAGCGACCATGCTCAAAAAGTTGTGGACTGGCGAGGACATGAAACGTAGTGTTTCCGTAAACCTCACTGGGCTAGATGCATAGCATCAGTTGATTGAAAGTGTGGGAATGTCCGCATGTCCAATGAGCACCTCCATAAGCAACTATTCCAGAGTAAGCTCAGAACAGACATATTTGTCTGGGGGGAAAAACATACCATACAAAAACAAAGTATCTATGAACAATTTCTTCATTGTTACTTCTTGTCACTCTGAATCACAGCTTGGCGCACTAGCTAACATGGTGCTTGCATTGGTGAGAAGAGATGCGTTGCTTGGTGCAGAAATACGTGTTGCTCGGTGCAGAAAAAGAGCTGCTCAAAAGGACAATGCAAAATGGTCCAATTGTTGTGCCCAACAAAAGGTAGTGTTTGTTACGCTTGGATCGGACTGTAGTCATATGCGGACACGTCTAAATACATGTCTGACTCTTATGATATTCACTTGTGATGGGTAAATATATTACTTCTATTCTTTCTTAGATAGTCCAAACTGGCTAAACAAAACAGGTAGTAGTCAGACTTTCATCTGTCCTCTCTCAGTATACTTGTACTCACCTGCTGTGGGTTGAGATGGTGATCATCTGAGTGACAAATAGCCAGGTACCCTCTGTAAAGGTTGATCTTCCACTGCATCTCCCTCTTAAAGTTGCCCTCAACCTCAGATATAAATGACTAACAATCAATGGCTATGTACAACATCTGAAATTGATTGTTGTTCTTGTACTTGGAAAATCTATTTGGAAAATTGTGTTTTTTTTGGTGTGGTTTTTTTAAGTGGGTAAGCTTTCAAATACTTTTTTAGGATAATTGTAGACCAAAGGTACACAATAGATTGACACAGCCTGTACAGAACCACATTTTCCAGCTAGATTATAACCATCATACACTGAACATACTAATGCAATACGAGAAAGACTTAGTACTAAAATACTAAAGCATTTCTTTCAATTAGATTACTAATTTAACCTATTCCATTTAACTGCATATGCAGCTATCAAGATATTTTTAAAATCACCCTAGTGGATTACTGAACTTTCCAAGCATGTCAAACGTAACTAAAAATGGTGTGCATCAACAAATTTATGTCAGATACGCCAATATTTCTAAATAAGTCTATTTTGTCTTAATAAATTTAGCTTTACTTTACTTTATTTCAATCTCATTCATTCAATTCTGATAAAGACCCAATTGTATTGTACTTAAGACTAAAAGTTACCAAGTACTTTTTTTTAGAATGTTTACCACTTTAAATTAAACACGACAAATTTCAATGGACAAAATAAAATCAGGTATAATAATACCGCCAAACAAGTCTTATCAAAATTTATAAGACATTGTGTTGCAATTTAAGCAGAACTGTGAAAACTAGATTGAATGAGAAGAATGAGAGCAACATGAGCGATGGCAGACAAAAGTTCTTGCTTCACAACTTGACTATACAAGGACTTCCAACATAGTTTAACAAGAACAAATATTACGCAAATTAAATCCATGGAAAATGTATGGCAGTATCCAAAACGACAAATAAATATGGACCTCGTCATTGAACTAAAATTGGAACAGATTAATACAAATAGACAAGTTTATGTTAATGATAAACTTACCCTTCCAAGTGCATCTTTCATCAGAGGCCAGTTTGGAACTCTCCATGCACAATCCAGGATCAGTTCTGGGATAACATTGCCTCTGGAATTTGCATAATCCAATGCACTTTCCCACTGATTCAATTCTTTTGAGCATCTAAAATAGTGAACACAATTCCACATTTAGTAGTACCAGTTTGAAAAAAACTTCAATACACCAAAATTATTAAATTGAATGTCTATATACCAAATTTATTAAATTGAATGCCTAATCATATTAATGATATGGTAATCCATCAAACTATCATTGCCATGTATATTACAATTGCTGGGGTCAATGAGGGAATTTATCTTCTGCTTTCGTTCTCAATCTTCCACTACCAAGCTCTGAACAGGGCTTTGCAAATAGCAGGATGTAGTCCGGAGAACAGAATGTGTTGTCGCTAGTTTACAGCAATAATTGCACTCTTCGGTCCGACACATCTGACTTCGGCAGTAGAGAATTTATAATAAAGACCTCTTGTTCTTGCAGTAGCTGCATAGTGTACAGTTGGTTTTTTATTTTACTCGATAGGGGGAAAAAACCGTCTTGTGGAGAGTTTGAACGTGTATCCTCTTGGTCAAGAGAATTTTATCCTAATTGCTCAGTCAACTATTCATCATCCATTACTCACTCCAAAAGAAAAATGGGGTCACCACCACAGTTGGCCTTCAGTCAGGAAGCTCAAGCGACAGTACTCTTTTAGCTGTGGAGACTAAAGCATTTTTTTTACTCTTGAAGTTTCCAGCCATTTGGGTGATCCATGGCAAAGATCAAAATGAGAAACATTTGGCTACCTGGCATCAGACACTTGTTATGTCCGATTGAATACCAGGACTACAGACAGTAAATTCCAGTGACCCTATCCAAGGCCTACTTTAGATAGGTCATCTCATAACTGGGAAAACCCCCTGAAACATCACATTCCACTGTAAACTCATTGTGCCAAGGTTTATAAAATCAATTCATGCTTCACAGAGAAATAAAACAAATTCACGGTACAAAACAAATCACTGACAAACCACTGTTGAGTGATCCTTTCACAGAATCCTGCCCTGAAACCAACTGTATTTCCATCTTTTTGTTTCCAAAACATGCTATTATAGTTGCAGTGATAGATACATAAAGTTCCATCATTTATTTAGCCTAAGAATGTGATGTGTGAAAGTGGTTTCTCTGTGAGTCAGAAGGCCTGTATCTACAGTAGGCTGTGCCCTATCCCTTCATCCATAGAAACCATATAAAAGGATTTCCTTGTTAACTGATAGTGATCATGCACAATAGTTTCCTATATAAATCCCAGGACCCCTTTCTGTGGAGGAAAGAATAAGTCCACTCCAAGCATGTCGTAAAAGGTAGCTAGAAATTTGTTCGTTATGCTAGCAACTTCATAGTATTTACTTTTCGTGTCCTGAGCACTATATCAGATATGTTTCAAATGTTCAGTTATGTGGATTGCCTTATCCATATTTCCAGAAGGTTTGGACCAGATCATCATGTGATCTGGGTCTTGTGTTGATCCAGTCGCACTTATCTCTGTATACCATCGCTTTAAGTTCTTCCTGCAGTGTGATACATCAGTTGATAGTTTACTTGATTTCCATGTTGCATAGGGCTAGTGTGGTCCAGGCACAGATCAGTTCAATCCAGCATCAGTTCAATCCTGCATCATTTCAATCCTAGAGACGTGCATCAGTTCAATCCAGTATCCGTTCAATCCTGGATTCGTTCAATCATGGATCTGTTCAATCCCGGATCCGTTCAATCCCGGATCCGTTCAATCCCGGATCCGTTCAATCCTGGATCCGTTCAATCCTGGATCTGTTCAATCCTGGATCTGTTCAATCCTGGATCTGTTCAATCTAGGAGACCATCAGTTAAATCCATTTTTTTAAATGTGTTTTTTGGTACTAGTTTTAGGGTTTGTGTTGACTAAGAAACTTCTAGATTTCAGTCTTGTGCACTGCACCTGTGTCCAAACATGAGGGGCCTTTGGTAGTTTACCCCGTTTCATTTTTGATTGACACTTTGCCTCTCAGGTGGTGCTAAACCAATTATGAGGTATATTTTTTCAGCTGGAGTAGACTTTAGGCACGCTGTACTATTGTGCCAGCCTTATTGCTGTATCAACAAGTTCGACACGTGCAGGAGTTTTTCCCCAAATTCGTGTGGTGTACATGGTTATGGAAAAATAGTGAGTGCTGATGTTAGGACATCTGTGTTCCCAGTGTTGTGCCAGTCAATTTTGGGATATTTCTCGCATGCATATTCCATTTGCTTCCTGACAGTATCCTGTAGGACAGATGCGATCAAACTTTACACCCAGGTATTTGGGAACCATACTGTGTTCCAGTTCCTGCCCTTGACATTTGATCTGTAGTTTACTTTTTTTAAAAACTAAAACCAGCACTCCAAGAGAGCACAGAATGCATGGCATTGGCTTCCTGTAAGGAACCATCTACCGTGGGGCCCTATTATTTGCCTTGAATATACGAGAGTGAATCAATAAGTAACTAATCTTTTTAACAGAATATGCCATCAGCATACTTTTTTACTGATTACATTTGAGCACTAGTCCTTTGGTCTACTGGTACAGCATTACATTAGTTTTCATGCACTTTTTTAAATTTTTACTATCTCAGCATTCATAATGCTATGCAGTTGCTCTACTTACTTAATCCATGAATTTTCAATGAGTTTAAGTTCCATCCACTCCTCTCTAGGTGTTGGAGAAGTATTGTGATCCATTCGGATTTTGGACATCACCTGCAAAACATGAAACATACAATTAGTGTACTTAGCTATTAATATGAAGACTAGTCCTTTCCCTTACAGGTTGATGTCCAAACCAATATTCATTTATATTTTACCATTTGAATTTGACCCGATTTGCAATTTGATAATTGAATACTTGCTAACATTTTACAGTTATAGCTTGCAATGCAATTGAATCTTCTTCAGAGCAGAGAGTTTGACTTCATATTTGATCAGGCCATGATATATGTGAATAATATTTATCTGATTATTAAATCTGATTAGGGGACTGATTAGGCTCACAACCCAAAGGTGCTGGGTTCGATCACCATCACAGCACCGGCCATTACCCCGGGGAAGCAAACCCTTAAATGCAGGAGGAAGCAGACCCTTACATAAAATGCATGCTGAAGTCGGATGCACTGGGCCAACAGGCGCAAAATAAAAACCACAGTGCAACGCACACCGCTTTGGGGATTAGAGAAAATAAGGCGAACGCAAAAAAACCACAAAAAAAAAACAAAAATCTGATTTAGACTCAGTAAAATTGGTGAAGGTGACACTGGTGCATCATTGGCTTTTTATATCTTGTCAGACGATAGTAATTGTGCTTTGAAAAAAAAAAATGGAAAAAAAAAAAGGTATGCAACTACAGTCCATGACGGTAACAAATGTGACTCGTAAGACCAATCCAGGCAGAGAAGCTTCTACAGTGTGTGCAAGGAAAGTCAGGACCATTTGCCGCATGGCATGTCTTCTCAAACGCAGAGTCTTTAGTCTATCAGCAATCAGTCTCTCCTTTGTATTCCATGCTTAATCCTGCACCTCATGCAACACAATCCATGGTGTCATGTTCCCATGATTTCAAATTGATGCCTGCAACATTCATATCTCTTGTACCGAAGTAGTAGCTGGACTCGAGACCTTTTCCCCCCAACTCAACTCCCCATAGAGAAGATATTTTGGTATTCTGCCATCATCTATCCTGTAAATGTGCCCCAGCCATCGGAGCCTTCGAAGACGAAGCATGGAAAAGATTGTGACAGAACCTGTCTCTCCAACACCTGTGTTGGTGATCTTGCCTTACCACCCAACCCCCAGGATTCTGCACAGGCACCTCATGTGATAGCTGTTCAGCCGCCTCTTCTGATGCATGTATGTAGACCATGTGTCTCTGCCATAAAATGCCTGGTAAACAATTGCTTTTGTTTTAACAGCAAGTTTGTTCTCCCAGACCTTTTGTTAATCTGCTCATTGTTGCTGCCTTGCCTGTCCAACATTGATCTCTTTGTCAAGGGATAGTTTATTATTGACTGAGGATCCCAAGTACGTAAAATGATTTACTACATCGAGAACCTCATCAATGAGATTACTGGTGGTTTTTTCCACCCAGGACCATGACTTCTGTTTTAATTTTACTGATTGATAACCCGAACTCACATCCATCTGAAAATGCAGATAGTAAGCATTGCAGTTCCTCTTCCCGAGTAGTAATTGTAGCATCATCCCCAAAGAGCAGTTTTCTGATTAGCACTATTTTGGTCTTGGCTTTCAGCTTTTGAGAAATGAATAGACCACCATCTATGCGAGAATGAAGATACCACCTTTCTGGTCACAAAATGCATGCTTCAAGAGGTGAGAAAAATATTCCAAGGAGGGTTGGAACAAGTACACATGATTCATCCACTTACACACCCCTGTTTATTGTGTTCGTCCTCAAGGACATTTTGTTGGATTGTTGAGATTTACAGTGAGGTTGCGATATTGACACCTTTCAGTCCAATATCTGGTTTCAGCACAGCCTTTTTTTAAAACCGGGTTTGATCCATATTCTTGAATAATTGTGAAGAAAATGCAGCCCTGTAACACTAAAGTGACATACATACCTCATCAAATGTGGTCTGAGCTTGCTCAAAAAAGCCATGCTGCATGTAAGCCAGTGCTGTACTGGTCTCTGTATAACGAGTCCTCCTCTGCCACACGCCTATATACATGTCCTCTTCCATCTGTAGCTCATACAGCTCACACAAACAATCCAGTGTTTCCTGGTTATGAATAAAATAATGTACACAAGTTATATATTTATTTATACTTTTACATCCACTTATGACTAGTGAATGTATACATGCTGCAAAATTGTGTTCAATTAGCTTAAAGTCTTTCACAATGGGGTTTACTTGAAGCTATTAAATTGATACTTAACTGCTCTGAGCTAGGAAAGAGCAGGAAGTAAGGAAAGAAATTGATCACTCCAACTTATAAGCTGAAAAGTAAGCATAATGTTGCTTAATACTTCATTTCTTCAGCCAATATTTATTATGGATATACCGAATAAATTATTGCTACATTCTCACAGCTGGGGTCTGCCGGCTAGATTTATTAGGCTGGTGAATAAAGGTTGCTAGTCCTGGCAGTTAATGTACAGGCTAAGTTTATCATTTCTTCTTCTTCTTCTTCTGCGTACACAGTCAGACAGTAACCATTATTTTTTCGAAAAAAGCGGCGGTCATCCTGAGACTCTCGCCACTACCATAAAGCTTGTCTTGCAGTTCCACTGGCAATGGCCACATCTGCTCTCTCTGATCCCCGTATGTCGGGCAGTTCTGCAGCAGATGTTCAGTGGTCATTTTACCAGTACCGCACGGGCATTCGTCGGTACACCCTATCTTCAATTTGTTGAATAGGTGGTACCTCAGTCTGTTGTGGCCAGTGCGAAGTCTGAAGACAACGACCTGCTCTCTTCGGTTCAACTGGTAATAGGCATCGTTTTTGGTGTAACCAGTATGTTCGGTTTCCCATTTGGTCATGTACCTGGCTTTGATAAGCCGTTTTGACTCTTCGTACGTCATACTGGTATCTGTTTGTGGTAGCCTTGCACCTTCTTTTGCCAGTCTGTCTGCCTCCTCGTTGCCTTGGATGTTGCAGTGTGACGGAACCCACTGTACCACTACCCTTTTTGGTGCGGACAGCTGGCACAGTTTGCAGAGTGCTGCTCTTAAGTCATTAAGCTCAGTGTTTTTCTGGCTTTTTAGCGCTGTGACTACGGCGAGAGCATCTGTCAGCAAGACTATATGGCTCTCATTTTCCCTGTGTGTTGCCATTTCTTCCACTGCCGCCCTCAGTGCCTCTGCCTCCGCTCTGAAATTGCTTGTGTACTTACCAATAGCGAATGACAGTGTTATTTTTCTGCCATTTGGTAGGTTTAGGAATGCTCCTGCCCCTCCGTTCTGTGTAGTGTTTGTTACAGAACCGTCGGTGTATGCATGGGTCCAGTCCATGCTTGGGTAGCTTTTCGTTATGAAGCTTAGGGTAGTGTCTCTCCTTTCTTTTTCAGTCTGGCAGTTTTTGTTTGCAATACCTGGTATATTTTCTACCACCTCTGGAAATATATCCTGCCTCCAGGTAGGTTTTCGTACAGTAGTGATGGGTTTTGGTGTTGTTAGTGCGTTTATGGGATCTTCGTGCATCTTTGCTTTGGCTATTTCTGCAAAGTTTCTCCGCTTTAGTTTCCCAGTTCCCAAATTGTTAAGTCTCTGGTACATTGGGTGGTCCGTCAGTCTTCGGAGTTTCTCTGACTGCAGCTGGGCTCTGCAGTTTCTTCTGTCGGTCATGGATTGCAGTTTTGTAATCTTTTCAAGTTCTACAATTGGCGTTGATTTCATGCCACCTGTTATAATTTTCATGGCTTGGTTTTGAAGTTTGTTAACTTTATCGAAGTTCGCCTTCGCTGCTGTTGTCCATGCCGCGATGCCATACTCGAGAACTGGTCTCACTCTTCCAGTGTACAGTTTCTTTAGTATGCCTTCGTCTGCTCCCCAGCTTGTGCCAGCAAGTTTCCTCATGATCGCCATTCTTTCTCTGGCTTTCATTCGGTTTCTCTCAATCTGACTTTTCCATGTCATGCGCCGATCAAATGTGACTCCCAGATAGGTTGGGTTGTCGTTTGGCTGCAGGATTTTGCCATTTAGGCTTAATTTGGTACTTTGGGGTTTTAATGAGAGCGAGAATATTGTGCACGTGGTTTTCTCCTCGTTTATTTTGACCAGCCATGAGTTCGCCCACTCTTCCAGCGATGTTAGAGCCGTCTGCATCCGATTTCTTGCTATGGTGAGATTCTTTTCAGAGGTCCACATAGCCAGATCGTCTGCAAACATTGAGCTATGGACTCTTCTTGGTATATTTTCTGTAATATCGTTTATATATACCAGGAAGAGTGTGGGTGACAATACTCCCCCTTGGGGTACTCCCTGCTCGAGTGTCACCTTTTTGCTCATCTGCCCTTGTACTTGGACTCTGGCCGTTCTTTGTTTGAGGTAGTGGTTGATCCACTTGTACATCTTCCCACAGACATCACTTCTTCTTAGCTTGACTCTAAGTCCATCCTTCCAGACTTTGTCAAATGCCTTTTCCAGATCCACCCAAACAGCTACTGTGTTTCTGTGCCTGGTAGGCATCTTCTATCTCCTGGGCTATGAGGATGACCTGGTCCTCAGTGGATCTGTGCTGTCTAAAGCCGGCTTGCTGTGGAATTAGTATTCGTTTTTCTTCCAGATGCCACATCAGTCTGGTGTTTATCATCCGTTCCATCAGCTTGCCGACACAGCTCAGTAGGCTTATGGGCCTGTATCCATTTGGATCTGTTTTATCCTTTCCTGTTTTTGGTACTGGTACCAGTATTGCATCTTTCCATGCCTGGGGTACAATACCCCTTTTCCAGCTTTGGTTCAGGACTGATAGTAGTTTTTTCTTCGCTGTTTGGCCCACAGCCCCATCAGCATTTCGTTTGTTATCCCGTCTTTTCCGGGAGATTTCCTTTTCTTTAGTGTTCTCATAGCCTCTTCCATTTCGCGCATTGTTAGTTTGGCCATCATGTGCTCTTCAGGAGCCGTATTTATGTTTTCGTGTCCCTTTAGCTCTTCGCTAATGTCTGTATGCTTATCTGCAGGGACCTCGATGTGGTTTGCTCTGGCATAGTGATCGACAAAGGCGTTTGCGGCTTTCTTACCTGTGATCAAGTTCTCGCCTTGCTTGATAGTAATTTGTTTATTTGACGGGGTTTCGTCATTCATGGCTCTGACTAGCTTCCATAGCTTGTTCCCTTCTTTGTCCAGGTTTAAACTTTCCGTTTTATTTTTCCAACTTTCTCTTGCTGTTTGCTTGAGAGTGTGTTTGTACTTCGCCGCGGCGGCTTTGAGGGCGATGTTTGCCTCCACGGATTTTTCTCGTTCTGCCATGTTCCTAGCATTTGTTACTGCATCTTCCACTTTCTGTAACTCATCATTCCAGTAGGGCTTATAGTTTTTCCTAGCTCCTCTTGGGATGGTTTCAGTGGCGGCTTGCATTATTGCCTTGCTTAGGCTCTCTACCATGGGCTTCATTTTGGTGTTTCGTGTGTTGATGGTTTCACACAGCCCATCTGTCAGGATTGCAAATCTGTCCCAGTCGGCTCGTTTGTAATTCCAACGTGGGAGCGGTTTTGTTTCCTGTGGGCCTACTTCCATGTCAATGGTTAGCCTGATCGGCCTGTGGTCGCTACCTGCCAGTTGGTTTAGCACCTGGCGGTCTATTTTATAGTGTATGTCCTGTGTGGAGAAGGCCAAATCTGGAGTCGAGGTGGTATGCCATGTTCTTGAATAGAAGCTAGGGCTATCCTCCGGCCTATTGATTAGGGAGAGATTTGCATCTATCTCCCAATCTTCCACTTCGTCACCTCTGCTGTCTGTGTCAGAGTATCCCCATCTCTCCGAGTGGCTGTTGAAATCTCCAACCACTATGCAGTTGGAGTCTCTGACCTCCATACTCGAGAGCGATAGGTCTCTGTTTGGTGGTCCGTACAGATTGAAAATGCGGAGCTTCGTCTCTTGAGCCATTATGTCAACTCCTACAATTTCTGCTTGTCCGGTGTGATTGACAGGTACCGCGCTACTCGGTATGCTGTTTCTGGTCAGTATCAGGACCCCTCCTTTGTGGCCTTCTCTATCTAGACGGAAAGTCTGGTATCCTCTGATTGAGAATTTATGGTTATTGTTGAGGTGCGTTTCCTGGATACATGCCACGTCAATCTTACCTTCATGCAGGTGGTGTGTTAGGGAAAGTTTTTTGTTAATGACTCCCTCCGCATTCCACTGTAATATTTTGAGGGTCTTGAGGTTTTGGCCAATAGTCGTTTCCCCATAGCCATGTGCCTTGACTCCACGACACATGGGTGGGTGACCACCAGTAGTCAAGGGTGGGCCCCTTCGAGGCGTGGGGCCCGGCGCTATCGCTGCCTGGCGGGACTCCTCAGGATGAGCGCCATACGTTTTTCGAATAGGTTGTACTGCCATCATACTGTGATTTACGTTGCACTGTTTTGTTAGGCTTGCGGCCCCGTGCATCCGATTTCAACAGGCGTTTCTGTAGGGATGCCCTCCTTAGCCTTTGGCTGTCCCCAGCCTATCTGCAAGGCAGCAGTTGTTTACGATCAGAGTTTTCTCTCCTATGGAAGTTGTCTTACCAGACTATCGAGTCTTCACTACTCGTGTCTATAGGGTGCAATGATGATATGTGATATATGAGATGGACTGGTTTACCCGGAAGAGAGGCAGTCCAGTGTGTCTGTATCCCAGGATCGTCACATCCTGCCAGAAACGTAGCATTTGCATGTGAGTGGGGTATCTCTTTTTCCCTTTATTTTCTTGGCTTCTATGCAGGGATGGTACGCCTAGCATTCCCCGCCACCTGGGGTGTTGACACAGTGGGGCAGGTGTGCAATGTCCGCTGGTCTGCATCTCTTCTGCGTCCAGCATGATAGTTATGGCTGATAACGTACAGAGGTAGATATCGCAGCCGGAGTGCATTTAGCCAGAGGACAAGCCTGGTAATGTCACAGAGATGTTGATCGCCTGGTGTGCGGACAACTCTCATGGTCAGTGGTTGAGTCTTGACAGTTCACAGTGTGGTGGCTGCTCTACTGTTTTCGACACCCCGACCAGGTTCTAAGTCTTTGAGTTTATCATTTGATTTCTGGTAGAATAAAAATCTATGGTTTTGAACTTGTCCGCCCCCACAATAAGAGA
Organism: Ariolimax columbianus; assembly: GCA_036924085.1. Taxonomy (NCBI): domain Eukaryota; kingdom Metazoa; phylum Mollusca; class Gastropoda; order Stylommatophora; family Arionidae; genus Ariolimax; species Ariolimax columbianus. Next base: position 34,152,844 of record JAVGWX010000003.1, on the reverse strand, counting down.
CACGTATCCTATAGGCTCAGATACAGAAATATTTCTTTAAATTGCAATACAGCCATTTCACTAGATGAAACAGAAACAGTAGATTGAGCAGGAGTAATAGTAAGCTGGGACATCAAGCTAACAAGTTTAATAGGCAGATACACCTTATAGCATAAAATGAATAAGATTTACAGAAAATTGTTGACTATAGATTGAGTAAATGATAGAATCAGATCATTTAAATATTCAATTATAAACATATGTATGGTACTGAAAAATGGTATACAAGTATCATATCCAGACTGAAGACCATCAAAAGATTTCCCCACCTCCGTTTTAAATGACCAAACAGTATCAAACAGATGTGTGGCTAAGAACTCAAATCGTACAATTGGTGAGAGAAAGTAGAGATGGATAGGACACACCATCAGAATAAAACAATAATATAACCAGGCATGCAGTGAAGAAAAAGAATGCCTGGAGTAAAACAAAGGAGGCAATAGCAGTGGATCACAGAAGTTGTCGGAATATAGAAACCAGTGGAGAGCATAAGTTGCAGCAGCTCTATAAGTGAAACCAGAGGCAGCTCTATAAGTGAAACCAGAGGAACTATGTAAACCACACACATATGCACGATGTACTCTATGAAACAAGCTGTGATAGTTACTACCTGGTGGGGGAATAATGGTGGAGGCTCAAAGTCATACTCATTGGCCGTTGATCGTGATGCAACCGAGGATGGATTCAGATTGTCAAATGCGGCATGTTCCAGCAACAGACAGCTCCGGTGCCATAAATTGTGAGTACGAGCAAGATACTGTGGAGAATCCCATGCATGGGTTATATGTTAGCATAAACATGATTCTAGTTACAATATTTTAGTTACAGCCTAAATAGGTCATTACCAAGGACTGGATAAGGTCAGGGATGGATGTCCCAGCTCTGGTACGAGCTGAATATAGCCTGGAGAAGGAATCCTGCTTAGTGGGCTAGGCTCGAGCAGCTTATTGCTCCACTGCACTGGGACAAGTGCAGAGGGTAGTTAACCAATGTGCGAGACCATCTTAATGGACTAGCACTAGAGCAAAGTAGACCTGCAACCTGTTAGCCACCATCTTTGCTACTCTAAACAAACCACTAACAATGGCAGGTGTTATGCCATGTCACAGTCGCCTCTTACAACATGCTCTATATGGGGCAGTGGTGCTAATCTTGTCCTCCACAAAGACCAGGCAGATCACTCATGACTTTGAATTTCGTTAACTTCTTGAGTTTTGTTCTAGCTCAGCTAGTTCTTGATAGAGATCTAGTTAGGTATAAATGCTGGTGTTCATGTTACTTTTGTCACATAAGCTGCCATAACCTTACTTGGTTTTCAGTCAATATTTATTAAGATCGGATATCCAAAAAAGTGTTTCATTTCTGTCAAATAGACATTAACACTTATGAGAATCTGGCTCAAAATTATTCAACTTGGAAGGGTATGGTCAAAAATGGTGTTGCAATCAATGAAGGCCTCTGTTAAGGGAACCCTGGATAGACACACAATCAGGAAGTCTAGAGCAGAGGGAAAACCTGTGACAGGTTAAATTATGTTTGCTAGTCGTGTCGCAGAATTTCCACTTCAAAAAGCATATTTGACATGCATACACTGTTTTGGTACTCATTCATAATTTTGTAAAATCAATCAAAACCTTTCAGCTACCTGTGGTGCATAGGTCTTCAACAAACAAACACACCAAGTTCTGTCCTGTGCCATCCTTTCTAACACAGTCCATGTCATCCGTTTCCTTTGTCGCAACCCTTTTCATGTGTTTTTGTCTATTTCTGTGTCACTTGACTTGGAGATTCAAGTACTTATCCGAGAAATCATCACATGGCTCCTCACGGGTTGGAGTCAGGATACCAAATGACAAAATCAAATGGCCAGGAGAGAGTAAGAAGTGGTAGAATGCTGGATAGTCTGATAAGTCAAATACAGAAAGATCGAATGGTAACATGGGTTGAGAAATGAAGATAAATGGAGGCAGGGATGAGATGATTAGGAAAAGGTATAGAAGATGATGCCATGAGGATGGAGGCAGCCCATGTGGGAGATCACTGTTCTCAATTGCAAATCTGCCAATTGTCAGAAAAAAAACTATGCCTGTGACACTGACATTGCCTCAGTGCGCAGGACCATTGAAGTAGCTGGCGATTGGGAAACCAGTGTGAATATAGATGTCAAGGAGTTACTGGAAATGTCCCAGGTTTTTAGGTAGTGAAATCTCAAAAAATGTTCACTAATGGACGGAACAAATGCAACTGAATGATATTAGACAAACACACATGAATTACCTTGAGAGCACAAGCCCTGATATGGACAGGTGGCACACACAGAGCCACACCTTCTACTAGGGTGTTAACAGCACTTGGGTGACAATCTCTCTGGCTGACATGTGAGCCACTTGTCAGAAACGGAACCAGCTCTTTCTTGAGACGCTGCATTTTATTATTGACAGTTAATTTTTTTCATGGTCAATAATGTTTACAAAAAGCACTATTTAAACCTTTCATAATTACTATTTATGATATTACAATTCAAATAACATGATTCAAACTCAGATCAATGTTTACACAATCACAAACATGCACAAAAATATTGCAGCCAGCTATTTATTGAAAGGCAGTGCTTTCTGCTATCCTTAGCATCATAGTACATTGTGTTCAACCCCTACAGATCTATTACTTCAACCCCTGCAGAACATGCCGTCACATTACTTCAACCCCTGCAGAACATGCCGTCACATTACTTCAACCCCTGCAGAACATGCAGTCACAACTTTTTGTTTGCTGCACAAATGATTTATATTTTTCACTGACGTTTTTCTACTAGAAAGCTGTAGAGTTACATGGTTAGAAAAAAAGTAAACCTGGCTGGTTAATTCTGGCTCAGCATTTTAAATTGGTTCTAACTCCTTTTCAATGCTACTTCCAGAATAAGCAGAGCTGTGTACACCTTCAATTACCCTAACATTCAGCATTGAAAGAATTTGTTTAATATTTAATTTTCATCTCAATTAGTTCATGTTGTGAAGACATTTTTTTGTCGCTCTTCTAACTTTGGAACACCCGTGTGGATCACAGTGAGCAACGCATACAGCCTTTCAAGTGTCCTAAAGGTGAGGCTATAATCCTCATGTAAAACATACAAAAACCACTAATGCAAAAGAGTACACAGTACTTTGGTACAAGCTTCTGTAGGGAGCCAAAGACAGCAGTGGGCTTATACTTCATCATCAGTACTGTAACTTGAAACATCGGGGCACCAATACTGCAGATTGTTGAACCCGTTCTTGGCCCTCAACTCAATTTTGTACCATATTTGTTGTAGCTATGAACCCTCCTGTCCACTCTCTGGTGTCTTTCCATATCTTTTTCTGCCTCCCACTCTAACACTCTTGCAGAATCAACTTGTCAACCTAAACTATCTTGATACATGCTCATACCATGTAATTCTATGTCTTTATACTGGCAGACCTCTCTATTAACTGTGTCCTGAACTGCCTTATTCGATAGTGGTCTAGATAAAAAAAAATGCTGAAGATTCAAAGCAGACATATCTCCATTGCACAAATTCTATGTTCTAGAACCGCTGTCAAGAGTTCAAGTTTAGTATGCGTAAAGGTATACAAAGGTGACAAGTGTATACATTAAACAACTTGAAGAATTTCAGGTAAATGGCTTTTTTTTTCACCCCATGATGGCCTCAGTTTAGTCAGAGCAGCTCAATGACATAGGTAAGCCAATAACCCATCTGATATTCTGATTAAAGACCTGACAAGGAAGAACATACCCAAAATGAGAATACAGGGTGAGAATACATGAGACATGGAACACTGACAGCAAAGTTATTCGGAGATGGACAGAATACTGTTCCAAGTTATAACAGACCACTGGGTAACCTAGAGCAATATTACTAGAAGACCAACAAGACACCTTCCTTCGTGAAGAAGTAGAGGTGGCGGTCAAGCCTGTCAAAGACAAGGCGGCTGGTATAGACAATAAACCAGGCAAACTTACAATGAAGGAAGGGACAGTGGTTATAGATATTCTCACAAAGATCTGTAACAATCTATAACACGATCTGGCCAACAGGGAAAAGGCCAACAAATTGGACTAATTAACTGATTATAGCTCTACCTTGGAAGGGTAGTCTTGAACAGTGTCAAATTACCAAACCATAAGTCTCATCAGCCACCCCAGCAGAGCAATTAAGTTATTTTAAACAGAATGCAACCAAGGGCAGAAAATGTTGCAGAAGAACAAGCATGTTTTCGGGCTGGTTGCAGCACAATTTAATAAATTTGTAACCTGCAGCTGCTAAATGAACAATACCAAAGAAAAGTGTAAAGAAAAGACCATGTCCTCTTGCATTTCCTGCAGGTTTTTAAAAAAAAACGCTCTTAAATGCCATTTCTATAGTTAAATTTGGATAGCATGCAAAGGGACAAAACAGGTTTAATACCTCCTGCTGTTTTTCTGTGAGAATCTTCCATATTCTGGGAAATAAATCCAGCCAGGATGTGTGTGCGAGGTCTGTGGAGTTGTGAGCTAGTTGACATAGTGAATCCAGGTACTCATGAGTCTACAGAAGAAAGATATTTCTTGAGTGCTTACAATCAATTGTTCTCTATATCTTTAATTGTACATTTGTGTGCACCACGTTAAATAAACTTGTTTAATGGTATTCAGGTACCTGAACCAGATAACACCTATACATATCCATAAATGACTAGTACAATTTAAGTAATTTTATGATTTTAATTACCTTGACTTCCCTGCAACTGTCCAAGAATTTAGCCTCTCTGCTAAGCAAGCTTTTTAGGTCCGGAGTTGTCTCTTTCTTTGGAATTTTTGCAGATGAGGTCTCCTCACCAGATTCTGAAGTTAGTTCCAAGTCCATCTCCTCCTGCAAATATTCAAAGGCCTCATAGCTGATTCTTAAATTAGCACCATGAACATTTCATATAATAAGAAAAGTTGACAAGAATGCTTCAAATATTTGTTGAGGGGACAGCGTGGGGGTTAATGGTTAAGTGAGACAGCTCACAACCCAAAGGTGCTTGGTTTGCTCCCCATCACAGTACCGGGGAAGCAAACCCTTTCATAAAATGCATGCTGAAGTCGGATCCACTGGGCCGACAGGCGCAAAATATAAATAGTGCAATGCACACCGCCTAGAAGAATAGAGAAATAAGGTGAAAGCAACAAACAAACAACAACAACAAAAATACTATAATCAAGCACAATCCAAACACAGGAACAAAAATAAATTCTTACAGAAATTCAATATCCAAGATTCTGAACCAGAACATACCGAGATATTTATCTAGATTTTCCTAAAGCCTTAGACTACCTCATCAAAGATAGCTTAGCAAGTATCACCTGGAATAGGTGGCAAAGTTGCAAAATGGATAGAAGTAAGTAAAGTGAGCCAGCGTGAGTGAGTGAGCCAGCGAGAGAGAGAGTGAGCCAGCGAGAGAGAGAGAGTGAGCCAGCGAGCGAGCGTGAGAGTGAGTGAGCCAGCGATCGAGAGAGTGAGCCAGCGTGAGAGTGAGCCAGCGAGCGAGCGTGAGAGTGAGCCAGCAAGCGAGCGTGAGAGTGAGCGAGCGTGAGAGTGAGCCAGCGAGCGAGAGAGTGAGGGAGGGAGGGAGATTAATATATATATATATATATATATATATAACTGAGTAATAACTCAAACCTGATCATTTTTACAGTACCTAATGAAGAAACCCTGTTTCAATTAAGATGACATCTGTGAGCTTGTTATTACAGAACTCTGTCCAATTCTACAAGCACAAACCTCATCTCTAGTAGTGTCAAGTGATTCAACATCCATTGGTTCATCTCTGATCTTCATCAGTGCTGAAAACTCTGCCCTCTCTTGAGAATCTGCCATTGCAATCACAGAGCAAACACTTGGCAACAAATTAACTGGAGAAGAGCTTTGGATGCTTGTAGTCTTCGTAGCAACCCCCAACAGCAGCTGTGAAAAGTGAAATTAATTACATTTTGCCGACATAAATCAGAACTGTGAAGAAAACGAGAAGTGAATGAATTAATGTTATATGATGATATAAACTAAGGAAACATTGAAGTCGCAAAATGAGCAGGAATTGTTAGCTCATGATACAGATAGTTTGGCAGTTGTTTGTTAAGGGTCTATACTCCTTGAAAATGAGAAAATCTTTTATTTTTAATCATACAAAACTGACATATGGCCATTTGTAAACATTGATAATCTGTTTTCAGCTAAATAAATTTTTTAAAATTCTAAACAAGGGACCTCAAAAGTGGGTGAGTCTGTTTCAACGCTATCCCCTTCATATTCTTGTCTCAGAAACTAACCCACACAAAATTCAGACAAGTTTTTTTATTAATGTCTCTACACAAGACAAAATCAACAGGTTAAGAGTAATTCTTCTTCTTCTTCATCGTACGCTGTTTACAGCGATATACGTTGCACTGTTTTATTTTGTTAAGCCTGTGGCTCAGTGCATCCGATTTCAACAGGCGTTTCTGTGGGGATGCCCTCCTTAGCCTTTGGCTGTCCCCAGCCTAACTGCAAGGCAGCAGTTGTTTTTGGTCAGAGTTGTCTCTCTTAGGGAAGTTGTCTTGCAAGACTATCGAGTCTTTCCCACTCGTGTCTATAGGGTTTGGCAATGATATATGATGGACTATGTACTAGTTTGTACTATCCCGGAAGAGAGGCAGTCCAGTGTGACTGTCTCAGGATCATCACGTCCTGCCAGGAACGTAGCATATGCATGTGAGTGAGGTATCTCTTTGCTCCCTTTATTTTCTCGGCTCATCTGCAGTGATGGGACGCCTAGCATTCCCCGCCACCTGGGAGGTTATCACAATAGGGCAGGGGGTGCAATGACCACTGGACTGCCATCTCTTCTGCGTCCATTGGGATGACTGATAGCAGACAGAGGTAAAGAGCAAGGCAGGAGTGCATTTAACCAGGTGCATTTCTGCGGCTTGACCTGGCCGGGCTGAGACGCGAGCCCCAGGTCCCAGCCATGTCGTAGCCTCCCATCACAGCGGTGCTGAGATTTAGGGTGGGATTCTGGCTTAGAGGTGTTCGGCTGTAGTCCCTCAGATGGTAGCTTCGCACCATTGGCTTATCAGCCAGGCATGTGGACCAAATGTCTGCGGCTCCTCTCGAATTGAGCAGGATTACCGTAGCAACGCCCTGTCATTAGTAGGGTAAAACTGACCGGTCTTCCGAGGGTCTAATACCAGCATCCGTTCACTATTAGACCGAATGAATCAATAGAGGGCTTTTTAGTCAGTCAATAACCAGGTGTCTGGAACCTGCAATTTCTGTAGGGTTAAGCAAGATTACCGTAACAGACGCTCTTTCATTAAGTGGGTAAAAACTGACCTGTCTTCCGTGGGTCTAATACCAGCACACGTTCCCTATTAGACCCACCGAAAGTGCTCTCAGTCTGTCAGTCATTTTACAGTATTAAGAGTAATTCAAATTCAACAACCATGACGTGACGGGACATGTTACATCATTTTTGTGTGGCTTGGTAAAGGATAATCAATTACATCTGCAGTACAATCACCTGGACTTTCCTCCACTGCCACAGAATTTTCCAGACCATATTTAATATGTAAAGTTACTTGCCTTTCTTTGCTCTGGTAATTTGTACGGTCTCAAATGGTTTACCCATTTAGATACATCTTAATATTATTTGACCTTCCTGGCTATTTAGTATGTTGACCCGTTTCTTTATCCGTTATATAGTTCATATTTATTCTGACCAGTCAATTTTTTTTTAATGCCCAATATTTTTAAAATTTAAATCCATAAGATTGTTTTAATATTTGTATATGCTCCTCAATTGTTTTTGGTTTTTACTTTTATATTATTGTCTTGCAAAATTTCAGACATCGATTAATTCTTTCTGGTGCATTGTATCTGTGGGATGCCCACCATTACTATTTACTGAAGTTTTCCTAATGCATGCTAGGGATCTACATCCTATAGTTCCAATAATATCACATCTGCTCTTCACTGCTCTTGTTTTGTTTCCATTTTAATTGAAAATCCAGTGCTCTTTGAATATATTAAGTTTTGAACTGTTATCAAAGTACAGAAGTAGGATTATTACTGTTATCAGTTCCAGGCATTATTTTCACCAAAGCTAGTGCTTTTCTGACAGCTGGAATGTAATGACTTTTCCATGTTTGGCATGTTCATTAATTTAGAAAACAGTATGTCTAACTGCAGTCCCACTGGTCAAATATGGCCAGCACATGTTTGTAGCCCTTATTCATACCCAAAAAAAAAATGAATTTTAAAAAACAAATTTAAAGAAACTATAATAAAGGCATTCATTCCTGAATAGCTAACCTCTAGAGCTTGCTTGATCCAAAAATGTGTAGCCATATTCTCCCAGTTTTGTGAACACATTATGTACAACAAACGGTCAAATATTTTACGAGGAATGCTCTTCTCCATAGTCTGTGGGATAAAATAATGAAACATGTAAGAATTTGTAAATAAGCTAACAGACTTAAAATTAATACACAGCTGATTTCCCAAACATCCATTTCTTGTAGCAAAGCAAGGTCCCTCATCTGGACACATTGAGCTCATATCTGAAGTGCCTATTAAGTCCTTTATTGTTTTGTACACGTGTCTTAACCCTTTGAACCCGTGATCCAGATGAACCAGTGTGTGTACACATAACCCGCGCCCCGAGTCACTGGTTTGCCGATAGAGCACACTTATCTTATAAGAACGAGCATAGTATGGATAGACACAGCAGAATTTGCATACTACTTCCGAAATGTTACTTCAAACTGGTGGCGCCCAAGAACTGATCACATTGCGACACATTTTTACAATATTTTCACGATGAAAAGACATGCAGAAAAACCAGTAAATGAGCGTTCTAAAAAGCTAACAATGGAACAAGCTGTCGAGATTGTTCTCAATGATTCAGAGGACGATAAATTAGATTTAGATAGCAACTATTCTGAAACTGATATAGAAGTTGAATCAGATGATCATTTGAGTGATAACATGTGTTCATTAGACTCTGATAAAGCTACATCTTACCATGTTCCTGAATTTTCTGGCGATCAGGCTGTTTTACAGGGGTGTGGAAGGGGGCGTCTTCCATGTAGTGTCTCTAGTAAATTTGATGCCGGTTGGTCTCCAATGAATATATTCAGACCTGTGTCTGCAGTAGACACAACATTTATGGAGCAGATAGGCCCTAAGAACATTCCAGAATCTATTAATCCAGAAAGTAAGCCAGTGAATTTTTGGAACTTTTCCTGGATAATGATTTCTGGCACAATTTGTGTGAGCAGACAACTCGACGCGCTGAGCAGGCGAGAAGCAAGAAACCAACCAGTTAATATGCCAAAAATTGCCAGAGATGAAAGCATTCTTTGGACTGCGTCTTCAAATGGAACACAGTGTGAGTAAACCACGTTATGAGGAGTACTGGTCTAGCTCGTCTGCTAACTTCGTGTCTCATGCTCCTGGTTTCCGCATTGTGATGGACTGTGATCGCTTCCTTGCTCTCAGGACTTTTCTTCATCTTATTGATGAGGACCCGGCTTTGTGTTGAGCTTACACGAAGGTATGATCCCCTCGAAGAGCAGACTTGCCTTCAAACAGTATATCAAGTCAAAGCCCATAAAGTGGGGAATAAAGGGTTACATGGCTTGTGAAGCAAGCTCTGGATACATTCTAAATCTGGAAATCTACACTGGAAAAGCAGACAATATTATTCCAGATCTTGTTATTGTTGGTAGCATCATTAGAATTTTAACTTCTGGGAATTTGGTCAACAAAAATCTGGGGCTGGTCTCTCGGTGGCTCGATTGACTCGTATCCAGTGTTCATACAGCAATCTCAGTCCCGCCAGGCGGAGTGAGAGCGCGGGCTTGCCTACCAAGCTCGCCCCGGCACTCTAGCAGGACCAATTTGGTGGAGTCGCGAAGACGATCAGATACCGTCGTAGTTCTACCATAAACGATGCCGACTAGTGATCCGCAGGAGTTGCTTCGATAACTCTGCGGGCAGCTTCCGGGAAACCAAAGTGTTTTGGTTCCGGGGGAAGTATGGTTTCAAAGCTGAAACTTAAAGGAATTGACGGAAGGGCACCACCAGGAATGGAGCCTGCGGCTTAATTTTACTCAACACGCCAACACTGAAATGATCGACAGGCCGAGAGCACTTTCATTGGGTCTAATAGGGAACGTGTGCTGGAATTAGACCCTCGGAAAACAGGTCAGTTTTACCCTACTAATGACAGGGTGTTGCTACGGTAATCCTGCTCAATCCGAGAGGAATCGCAGGTTTCAGACACTTGGTCATTGACTGACTAAAAGCCCTCTATTGATTCGTTGGGTCTAATAGGGAACGGGTGCTGGTATTATACCCTCGGAAGACAGGTCAGTTTTACCCTACTAATGACAGGGAGTTGCTACGGCAATCCTGCTCAATTCGAGAGGAGTCGCAGGTCTCAGACACTTGGTTCACGTGCCTGGCTGATAAGCCAATGGTGCGAGGCTACCATCTGAGGGATTACTGCCGAACGCCACTAAGCCGGAATCCCGCCCTGAATCTCAGCACCACTGCGACGGGAGGCAACGATATGGTTGAGACCTGGCGCTCGCGTCTCAGCCCGACCCAATCGAGCCGCAGAAAAAGGTTGCTGCCATCCCGCCAATCAAAGCGAACGAGGAGCTCGATATTCAACCCATACGGCGTTGAGGTGTGAAACCACTAGTAAAAGACTTAGTTCTCGGTCGGGGTGTCGTAAGCAGTAGAGCAGCCACCTCACTGCGGACTGTTGAGACTCAGCCCTTGATCATGAGATATGTCCGCATACCAGGCGAACAACATCTCCGTGCCATGACCAGGCTTGTCCCCTGGTTAAATGCACTCCTGCCTCGCTCTTTACCTCTGTCTGCTATCAGTCATCCCAATGGACGCAGAAGAGATGCAGGCCAGCGGACATTGCACCTCTGCCCTATTGTGATAACCTGCCAGGTGGCGTGGAATGTTAGGCGTACCATCACTGCAGAGGAGCCGAGAAAATAAAGGGAGCAATGAGATACCCCACTCACAAGCATATGCTATGTTTCTGGCAGGACGTGACGATCCTGGGACACAGACACACTGGACTGCCTCTCTTCCAGGATAGTACAAACTAGTACATAGTCCATCACCACACTCTATAGACACGAGTAGGGAAGACTCGATAGTCCTGCAAGATAACTGCTGCCTTGCAGATAGGCTGGGGACAGCCAAAGGCTAAGAAGGGCATCCCTACAGAAACGCCTGTTGAAATCGGATGCACTGGACCACAGGCCTAACAAAACAGTGCAACGTATATCGCTGTAACCAGCGTACGAAGAAGGTCAACAAAAACCATATTGTTGTTATGGACAGATTTTTACAACAGTGTAACTCTCTTTGACAAGTTGTACACTGATTATGGTACACTTGCTGTAGGTACATCAATGACAAATAGGAAATTGTATTCTAAAGTACTGGCAGGAAGAAGAAAATGGACAGGGGTCATTCAGAATTTATTTGCCATAACATTGTATGCCTTGTCTGGATGGACCAAAGACCTGTAAATTTTATATCCAACTACCACAACCCAACATAAATTGGAACTGTTAGAAGAAAGGATGGAACAGCTGTAGATGTTCCAACTCCTCAACTTTGTATTGACTATAATGCTTTCATGGGGGGCACAGATGTCAACGACCAAATTTGGCGTCTCAACAAGACACGACGGCATTATCGCTGGCCTAGAAGACTAATTGTGAAATTCTTTATGTGGGCATGTAATAATGCCTACATACTTATGATGGATCATTATAATCCCCACAATACAACAGGAAGATGCTACAGGACATTTGGGATGTTCATGAACGAAGTTTGTTTATCCCTCATTGGGGATTATAGAACAGCTACTGCAAAACTTCACAACCATGTTGAGGCACAACAGAGACTGCAAAATGTTGGTTGCCATCATCCACAAATGTCTCCAAAAGCTACAGGAAATAACGTTTGTGTAGTGTGCTCATTTAAATTTAACAAGCATGTCAAGGACTTCCCAAACATGGCCTACAAAGACAGACCATTCAAACAACTCAAGACAAAATTTTGGTGTAAACATTGTGAAACTTATCTGTGCCTAAAGGATGGGTCTACATGATGGGAGGACTGGCATAATAAGCAGGAATATTGGAGATAATCAGGTCAGTCTATTTGAGATAAAATAATTGAAACAGATCACTTAGTTTTGACATTGTAACTAGTTTTGTTCAGGTGTCCATTTTTGGCTTTTTTTCTTCAGGAGCCCAGGGAAGTGAGGTTTTACAGGCCAGGTGACCAGGGTTCAAAGGGTTAAGTGCATATTTAATACTTCCGTGATATTTTTTTTTTATCCAGGGAAGCAGAGAATAGAATGATGCAGCCTTAAGGAATGTTGCAAAAGACAAAGAGTTGTGCTAGATATTAGCAATCTATTGTGCAAATAAGTTGAAGAAACTACATTTGAAGAATGCGCAATGTTTTTTAATGCAGACCTGCTGCAAAGTGTCAACTGTAGTGATGGCCATATGCTTTTTAGAAAGTGACAATTGGACAAGATTATGCACAATGCATTTGTAAACTGTTTGAAAGTGAGGAAACAAAAATACTTGTTCCCCTGCATTAACTATCATAGTAGAATAGTTACATAAGTTAATACAGCTTAAAAATAAGATTGCATAGAAAATAACTTCAGTATTTGCTAAAAATGGGCTATTCATTTACATTAGAATAAAGCAGTAAAGACAAAAGCAACATGTACCACTACTTTTAATCAACTATACTTTACAATGACCAAAAGATAATAGAATATACAATCGTACCTCCAGGTATTTTTGTCGGATATGAGGCTGATTGCATCGTAATCCTGCCAGGAATGCATTCTCTAGCTTTGTGGTCAAGTCTGAACGTTCCAGATCTTTGTCTCTGCACAACAAATCAAAGTACTCTTTGTCAATCACTTCATCAAGCCACTTCAATTGTTATCATAAACACACATGTCAAAGTTAGCATACACAACTTTTCATATGAAACAAAAACATTTATACCCCATGTGATACAGTACTATAAATTTTTATCTAATACTGACCTGTACAAGATATCTATGGATTCCAGAACTCATGTCCTACTTAAGTGGCCATATAATTCACATACTTCAGTCCCAAATACCAGGGCAAACCCTCAATTGAAGCCGGAACTAAACTTCAAATTCTGTACTATGTTATCCTATAGCTGCTGAGCACGCCTGCTCTTGGCAACCAATACCATTCTTATATAGATACAGGTCTCCAGTTTCATTGCTCCATACAATGTGTTGGCAGTGCATGTAAAAATATTTTCCTCACGTCCGCAAGCGTCTTGCACGCAATGAGTAGGAGTCTTTCATCAAGGTGAGAGCACTTTTTGGCTGTGACATTTTGCTGAATACACTGACCAGTTGTTCCTATTGCCCCCACATGTTCGTCCAGATTTCCCTGATTTGTTCTTATAATTCGTTTTGCTTTGTGAGTCTATCCAATTGTTTGTAGGCTCCTGTATTTGCCAATCTGTCAGCCATCTCGTTTCCTGGTAGCTCACTATGTCCAGGGGATCCATTGCAAGGTGACAATCCTGTGGGCAGTGATAATGTTTTATCATCCTACACACCAAAAATTTCTTTTTGTTGTATGGGGTGTGCTTCAGCACCTCCACAACCGATTTGGAGGCCATAAAAATTTTTTTTTTTAAATTGGGTTTGCCTTTACAGTGCGATCTATTCTCTCACACAACAAGCTAATGCAGCCTGTTTCCAGGGCTGCTTAGAGGCGGAATAAGGTCTTTGTCAGCTCTGGTTCGCTGACCCTGATGCAAGCGGCCAGCTAGAAGTCACTGACTGCATCTTTAGCTCTAGACATTTGAACACAATCATATTAACATTTTTCATTTGATGTTACTGTAATACTTTAAGAAATGAATTTAATGTCCACACCAAAGAAAACTTTCCATTAATGCTGTTCAAAGATTTACAGGGTTGAGAAGTAAAAGCCGTTTTCCCTTGGCATGTACAAGAATATGCCTTAATGAATCTGTACTTCAAAGTGATCAACCCTCAATTCTACCTGTTTGTTCATCAGTGTCAGTTGTCCACCCATGTTTTGTCGGCCAATGTGCTAAATCAGCCAAACATCTGGTCTTATTACCAAACTAGAAACCAACTAGGTCATATGCTGATAATGTCATATGTAAACCTAAAGCATCATTTACTATTAAATATGTGGAGCTTCAAAGATCTTAAATATTTTCAAAATATTTTAAGGTTTTCCATGTGACAAATTTATCCAAGAAATCAAGCTAGCATCTTCCTTCCAAAGAACTAGTAGAGATAACATATGGCCTTTAAACCTGTTGATTGATGTCACGTGTCCTTATGTCAAAGGAACGATGAACCAAATCCAGGCACTTTCACAATACATCTTAAACATAAGTACAGCAAATCCATAAATATTTATGACCCACAATAGCTGCAGTGGTTTTAGAGCTTGGTTGTGGGACATTAAGAAATCCTTAGGTCTGAATTCAGCTGGAGGTAAATTTCTTTCAAAGTTGAATGACATGAATCTTTTTAAAATTTGATTTTTATTGACATCGAAAAATGGTGGTCATCATTGATGTGTTAAATAGTATTAATTTGTAAATGCACGCACCTGTATATAAACAGAACCAGGTCTAAAAACTGGGAGTTCAGCTCTATATCAGCTGGGAACCGTCTCTCAATGTTGCTCATCAGTTTGGACAGTAAGATGCATTTTTCTCGTGTGGATGGAGACTGATTTATAGCAATGGTAGTCTAAACACAAATACAAATACAAACATGAAAAGATTAATCATGCATACAATTTATGAATGTATAAAAAATGTAATATAATAAAAGGCAATTGAGAATGTGGCAGAAACTACAATGTGGCAAGTAAGATTCAATATAAATTTCAACTAAACAAAACACTAAATCATTCAACAGTTGCAAAGAGCTAGAAGTGAGATCCTTAATGAATGAACTTTTAGAAATGAAATATTGCAGAACAAAGAAGGTTCATATAATGGCATTTGTGAGCTGTAGTACAGTTCTTTACTAAGTGTTCAATTTGTCTGGCCTTGAAGGAAGAAACTTTCCTAATCCTGTCAAGCACTGGACACTTGAAAAGATGGTGTTCAAACAGTTTTGCAGGGATGTCTGCACAGCTAGCACTCTGGTGTTTGTTGTGGTTGTAATCTGTTCAAGTGCAGTTGTTAGAAAGGTGTAGAAAAAGAACCCTAAGCAAATGCAGTCATATGTGGGACTTTAAAGGTGTTAAAGGTTATCCAAAACAAACCAATGTCAAAGAACTTTTGCAGTTCTTCGTTCGTTCTCAATCTCCCACTACCAAACCCTGGAAGGGTAAGTAGCAGAATGTAGTCCAGAGAACGGAATGCATTGTGTTGTACTTTACAGCTTGGCTGCGATATTTGCACCTTTCGGTCCAACACATCCGACTTCAGCAAGCATTTTTTGAGTACCGGGTTAGCATTCCCTCTCCGATCCCTTCTCCTCAGCTAGTCTGCCCTGCTGCAGCCTGTTATCCAGGATCACCGCGTGGAGGTGTCCTTTTGCAGTTCAATAAGGGATAGAAAGGACCAAGTTTAAATACATTTATACGAAGCCAAATACATTTATTCATAACAATTCTCAACACATCTGACGTGCTTTTTAAAAAAACTTTTACTCATGCTCCACACCTTTTCTGACGAGTATCACTTATACAAAAAGCAAGTGATGAGTGCTGATGAGCAGCAAGAAAAGAAATTTTCAAACTGTCACCTTCCCATACAACCTGTCTAAGGAAGACTCAGAATTTTCTGACGAAACACTATCCCCAACCAAGAACCTTTTGCCCAGAACAATCAAGATAAAGATCCCAGTTTACACACCGTATGACATATTGGCGATATGGTGTTAGGTTAGGCTAATATTTTCTAGGGGTGGTTCAGTCAGCATCACAATGGCCACTTTTACTTCCAAGACTTGTTTAGGTACCTTACTTTTTAGGCTGAGTCGACCCCTGGAGCTGTTTTTAAAAAAATCTAAATTTCCTGCACTAAATGGGGATTGAACCTAAAATTGTAGACTGGGAAACCAGTGCACTAACTACTGTGCTATCGCAGCTCCCTCATAAGATATGCACACCATCATAACCAATTTACACTTAAATAATTGGATTGGATTGTCAGAGAACCTGATAATATCAACCGATGTGCTATATACCCTACAGGAAATGAGAAAGATAGGCTGACCTAAAAAACATGGTGAAGAACAGTACAAGACTAAATCAAGATCATTAATCACTGAACATTTTTATATTGGTTTAGAAGACTATGCATTCTGTAAACAACCACTTTCATTTACATTTCCTTGCTCTAAAAGCTATGTGCATCCAATCTATTTTTAAATGCATTAACTGTCCCTGCCACCACTACTTCCTGTGGCAATGCATTCCAAGCAAACACTACTCTGACTAAAAAAAATATTTCCTAATATCTAATCTGGAGCTTTCTTTAGTTAATATATAGCTATGCCGTCTTGTTCTTGTAGGTGTTTATTTAACCGTTCCTTTGATCATCTTATTAACCTGTATTAAGCCACCTCGAACAATTCTTTTCTAGACACCCGAGTGGTCTGCCAAGGTCTTTCTGTATGACAAGGACAAGAATAACACCACTCCTCACAGAGAGCATGTTGTAAGAAGCGATTGTGTGACATGGCATAACACCAGCCATGGTTAGGTGGTTTGCTTAGAACAGCATAGATGGTGCCTAACAGACTGAGGGTCTACTTTGCTCTAGTGTTCAAGTCTATTTAGATGGACTCTCACATCAGTTAACCACCCTCCTTAAGCGATTGTCCCAATGCAATGGAGTATTAAGCTGCTCAAGAATGGCCCGCTAAGCAGGAATCCTTTCTCACGACTACATCCAGCTCATACCAGGGCTGGGACCTGTACAGGGGCATCTGCACCTGTATAAGTACAGGTCAACTAAAACAGACAAATATACTGTAGATTGTTTTTTTTAAAGTCTTTCCTCATAACTAATTCTGGAATCCCCCTATTAGTGTCGCCTTTGTTTGTTTTTTGTATCCTTTCCATCATGCTTATATTCCCTCTACAATAAGGCTTCCACACATGTATACAGTACTCCAATCTAGGTCAAACTAATGCTTTATACTATCACTTCCTTGCTCCTATGTTTAATATTTCTTTTTATCATACCTAACATTGCATTTACACTTTTCACTGCTATCTAACTTTACCTGTATGATCTATTATAACACCTAGGTCCCTTTCCTTTTCTATCATCCTAATATTGTTCTCACCCATTCTGTAATTAGATCTGAAGTGTATAAAGGATGGATATGGACAAGGTTTGTCACTGCCTTAAAGATGCCATCAGGTGTGTTGGTCACCAATTGTTTTATTAGTCATTTACCAGGGAAAGTAAGAAATAACATGCCTATTTTATTTTTCTAAGCAGTGAACAAATAATGACCTTGTTTTTAATCCAGTCCTCAACCATTTTAGTTATGGCACGCATAACTTTAGAATCTCCAGTCCGCTCAATCAGACCAGCTAGGATATTGCCAATGAAGGACTTGCGCATCTCCTGACTCATTACTCCCACCCTGTTCTTGACTAGGTCCAGACTCAGAATCAGAAGCTCGCTTGATCCTCCTGTGGGAACAAAGTGTATCGTCACCAAAGCTGCATCCAGAACAGCTCCAAGGGATTCGTTTATTTTTAGAAGGAAGAAGGATACAATTCAATTTGGACAAATAGCGATATGGTTTATATAAATGGTTACAAGAAAACTGGATGAGGAAAGAAACAATAGCATGATTTTACAACACCAAAGAAGCATGATTAAACAATGTTTAGCAGAAAGTAAAACATAGGAGAATAGATATTACTTTACATACAGCTTTTTGGATTACATACAACACAGTTGCTCTTCAACCATATCGCTCAGATATTTTCTTGAGGCTACTAGTTTTTACAGGATGGGGTAGTCAACCCCATGCCCAACTCTTAAGTTTCCTCCTCTTACAGCATCCCTGGTAGGTTACAGTGCTACTACATTTTGCTCAGTGTCACCAACAAGGTAAGAGTTATGCTGCAGTGTTAACCAGTCTGCTGTATGCCTGCAAAAACAAGACATTGTATAGCAGACATGCCAGACGATTCGTGTCCAACATGAGCTGCCTGTGTAGGCAGCGTAGATTCAGTTGGCAGGACAAAGCACCCAACTTTGAAATTCTTAGTAAGAATAATGTTGAGCATCCATGTGCTTCTGCAAAAAAGCATCTGCAAAAGAAGGAGACATGTTCAACATCCAATGAGCACCTACCCAAGAAATTGCTAAACAGAGTTCAGAACTAGTAGATGCTCATCAGGGGGACTTCTTCTTCTTCTGCGTACGCAGTCAGTCAGTAACCATTATTTTTTCGAAAAAAGCGGCGGTCATCCTGAGGCTGTCGCCACTGCCATAGAGCTTGTCTTGCAGTTCCACTGGTAATGGCCACATCTGCTCTCTCTGATCCTCGTATGTCGGGCAGTTCTGCAGCAGATGTTCAGCGGTCATTTTACCAGTACCGCACGGGCATTCGTCAGTACACCCTATCTTCAATTTGTTGAATAGGTGGTACCTCAGTCTGTTGTGGCCAGTGCGAAGTCTGAAGACAACGACCTGCTCTCTTCGGTTCAACTGGTAATAGGCATCGTTTTTGGTGTAACCAGTATGTTCGGTTTCCCATTTGGTCATGTATCTGGCTTTGATAAGCCGTTTTGACTCTGCGTACGTCATACTAGTATCTGTTTGTGGTAGTCTTGCCCCTTCTTTTGCCAGTCTGTCTGCCTCCTCGTTGCCTTGGATGTTGCAGTGTGATGGGACCCACTGTACCACTACCCTTTTTGGTGCGGACTGCTGGCACAGTTTGCAGAGTGCTGCTCTTAAGTCATTAAGCTCAGTGTTTTTCTGGCTTTTTAGCGCTGTGACTACGGCGAGAGCATCTGTAAGCAGGACTATATGGCTCTCATTTTCACTGTGTGTCACCATTTCTTCCACTGCCGCCCTCAGTGCCTCTGCCTCCGCACTGAAATTGCTTGTGTACTTACCAGTAGCGAATGACAGTGTTATTTTTCTGCCATTTGGTAGGTTCAGGAATGCTCCTGCCCCTCCGTTCTGTGATGTGTTTGTTACAGAGCCGTCGGTGTATGCATGGGTCCAGTCCATGCTTGGGTAGCTTTTCGTTATGAAGCTTAGGGTAGTATCTCTCCTTTCTTTTTCAGTCTGGCAGTTTTTGTTTGCAATACCTGGTATATTTTCTACCACCTCTGGAAATATATCCTGCCTCCAGGTAGGTTTTCGTACAGTAGTGATGGGTTTTGGTGTTGTTATTGCGTTTATGGGATCTTCATGCATCTTTGCTTTGGCTATTTCTGCAAAGTTTCTCCGCTTTAGTTTCCCATTTCCCAAATTGTTTAGTCTCTGGTGCATTGGATGGTCGGTCAGTCTTCGGAGTTTCTCTGACTGCAGCTGGGCTCTGCAGTCTCTTCTATCGGTCATGGATTGCAGTTTTGTAATCTTTTCAAGTTCTACAATTGGCGTTGACTTCATGCCACCTGTTATAATTCTCATGGCTTGGTTTTGAAGTTTGTTAGCTTTATCGAAGTTCACCTTCGCTGCTGTTGTCCATGCCGCAATGCCATACTCGAGAACTGGTCTCACTCTTCCAGTGTACAGTTTCTTTAGTATGCCTTCGTCTGCTCCCCAGCTAGTGCCAGCAAGTTTCCTCATGATTGCCATTCTTTTTCTGGCTTTCATTCGGTTTCTCTCAATCTGACTTTTCCATGTCATGCGCCGATCAAATGTGACTCCCAGATAGGTTGGGTTGTCGTTTGGCTGCAGGAATTTGCCATTTAGACTTAATTTGGTACTTTGAGGTTTTAATGAAAGCGAGAATATTGTGCATGTGGTTTTCTCCTCGTTTATTTTAACCAGCCATGAGTTCGCCCACTCTTCCAGCGATGTTAGGGCCGTCTGCATCCGATTTCTTGCTATGGTGAGATTCTTTTCAGAGGTCCACATAGCCAGATCGTCTGCAAACATTGAGCTATGGACTCTTCTTGGTATATTCTCTGTAATATCGTTTATATATACCAGGAAGAGTGTGGGTGACAGTACTCCCCCTTGGGGTACTCCCTGCTCGAGTGTCACCTTTTTGCTCGTCTGCCCTTTTACTTGGACTCTGGCCGTTCTTTGTTTGAGGTAGTGGTTGATCCACTTGTACATCCTCCCACAAACATCACTTTTTCTTAGCTTGCATCAGGGGGACAAGAAACACTCCTTGAAAGTGCCACTGAAAAGCAACATTGATGTCACCTTGAAAAAACTTGCATAGAACTGTTCCACATGGTATGTTTTAGCATCGCACAAGGTGTTCAGATCACAGAGAAAAACATCGCTGAGGTTCACAAAGCAAGCAGCCAGAAAGAACAAAGCAAGCAGCCAGAAAGAACAAAGCAAGCAGCCAGAAAGAACAAAGCAAGCAGCCAGAAAGAACAAAGCAGGCAGCCAGAAAGAACAAAGCAAGCCGCCAGAAAGAACAGAGCAAGCAAGCTGCCAGAAAGAACAGAGCAAGCAAGCTGCCAGAAAGAAAACAAGTCGCCAGAAAAAAACAGAACTCATGAATCCACAGCAGACTCCTCACATGTGTGTCCCGGGTGTGTCAGAGTGTCGCGTCAGTGTCATGCCAGGATTAGTCTTGTACAGTCATGAAAACATCACTTGTGATGGTAACATGCAAATAACTCGATTACCTTCATGTTTGGTCCTTTACAGATTGGTAAACGAGGATGTCAAGACCATGAACCGAACACAATGATTTTATCCTAAGTAACAAACTGTAACCCCTGTCATTCAGATGCTCTTGATCATACAGATGTATATAAAAAAGACGGCCTACCTTTGTCAGTGTCCTGAACTGCCGGTGTTGCGGTGGCTGCACGATTTGCCTGGGAGGTTTCCTGGGTCTTGAGATGCTCATGTGTCATCTTTGTGAGCACTTTCATGAAGATGGTGATTAAACGGTCG
This sequence comes from Ariolimax columbianus, assembly GCA_036924085.1. Lineage (NCBI taxonomy): Eukaryota > Metazoa > Mollusca > Gastropoda > Stylommatophora > Arionidae > Ariolimax > Ariolimax columbianus. The sequence goes on along the minus strand of JAVGWX010000003.1, from coordinate 34,131,576 downwards.
ATGTAGCACTGGTTATTTTCACATGCTGACTTCAAGATCATCAGCGTACTGAACAAGGATGGGCTTCCCCCATTGTTTCTATGAATTAGATTTTAAATGTCAAAATGAAGCACTAAACTGCTATTGTGATATTTTGAACAATACATTTTTCTTCTTTGTGCTCGCTATGAAAAGGATCTGTCATAGTTTACATCAAGGCTGCGCTATCTGCACCTTCTCGGCCAGACAATTTTATCTGAGTTTTTGTTTGGTACTGGTTTACCTTCCCACAAAAAATTGTTGCAGTTAATATTGTTCCATTAAACCATGAAAGGAACAGCAGAACTTGATATCTTAACCTTAGGCACGCTACATAATTAGTGACAAAATTTGACCTAATTAATTTTCTTAATTAGTCGCTGTGGTAGTCGTCTTTCAAAATTTGTAACTTTTATGTTTGTTTGTCAATAAATATGATTTTCTGGTGTGTAGATACACAATAGCATAACGAACATGTGGGTGTTATTGTTTTTGTTGTATGTTTGTTAGTTTTTGAGATTTAAAAAGATGAAGTTGAAAATTTATGACAATCTCGGGTAAATTTGGACTCGACCACTAGGCCTAGTCGCTTCGATAGAAAACCATGGAAACCACAACAACGTATCGATACTGTGTTTACAATATCGCCACAACTGTTAGTTTCCAATTCAAACGTAGTTCTTTCATTTAAACAAACAAAATAAACAGATCTACGCGATAAAAATCTTTCTCAACAACCTACTTCCCCTTTCGCAAAAAGTTGGCTTGCTCCAAACGGCGTATACAAAATTAAAACTGTTCAAAAGCCATTTGTAATCGCACATACGATACTTTAACCGGCAAAATATCATGTATATATGGAGGGCGTAGTCAGCAGTAAAAAATGGCTGTCAGGAGTGACTCCGTTCAAAAAAAAAAAAAATTTTTCCGCACACCGTTTTTGCAGGCCGAGCTGGTTAGAAGAGACAGGCCATTGGAGTGCTAAAGGTTAATCATTCAGTACTGGCAGTGGTGTAAACAAGGTTACATCTTGGCCCTACACTATTTTAAATCTTTCTGCTATTGAAACATGCATTTGGTAATGCAAATTGAAGAAATCTGACTTTACACTAGGTCAGATGGTTGACTGTTTAATCTTGCTAGGTTGAATACCAAAATGATTATCAGAGAAGATCTGGGAGTTCACCATCAGGGACTTGCTATTCACTGATGATGCAGTTATCCGCCGTCAGCAGGAACTTTCAGAGACTGATAGATCGTGACTCCAGGCGTGATAAGATTGATACAATAAACCTCAACAAAAATGTGCTGGGTCAGGAGTAGATGCCACAACTGTTACCACTGATAACTATGAATTGGCAGGGTCAGCTGTATTTCAATTCATGTATCTAAAGTCCCTCAAAAAGCTCTTTCAAGACCCAGATATTGACAAGTTGCATTGACAAAGCTGCTGCTACATTTGCTCATCTCACAATGCATGTTTGGGAAAACCAGAAACTTACAACTAAAACTATGGTCATGCTTTACAATGCACATTTGCAGCACGATCCTATAAGGTGGTGATACTTAAGCAACATATGCTAAATAAGTAGGCAACATGCCACAACAAGAAAGAAAGGTTTAACACAGTTCATCTAAGGGCCCTTGTGATACATCTTTAGACATTTCAAGGAGTGACAAATCCAAAGGTATATTCTTACTGGTCTCCAAAGTATGTAAACTAAACTTAGCAAAGCCCATGATGGCTTGGTCACATTTGCAGCATGGAAGATAGTTGCAACTTCAAAGCAACTCTATGGACAGTGGGTGACAAAAGAAGTGTCGGTCAACCACAAGTTCAGATATGTGTATGTAGGACATGAAATCATTGGACATGGATCTGATATCCTGGAAAGATGAAGCTGCAAATTGATCCAAATGGAGATGTACCCTGAAAAGAAACCACAAACTGGGTGAAAAGAATCGCAACATGGACAAGTGAAAATACTTTTATGTTCTCAGTGATCCTATTCTGGTCTTTATCATGCACAAAACCCTCAGGTTCAACTGACATAACTTTACTCAAACTTTATATAAATTAAGGGAACATTCTTAAATAACCAGCCAGATATAAAAGAGCGAGAGCGAGAGAGAAAGACAAGAGAGAGCAAGACAAGAGAGAGCAAGACGAGAGAGAGCAAGATGAGAGAGCAAGATGAGAGAGCAAGAGGAGAGAGAGCAAGAGGAGAGAGAGCAAGATGAGAGAGCAAGACGAGAGAGAGCAAGACGAGAGAGAGCAAGATGAGAGAGCAAGACGAGAGAGAGCAAGACGAGAGAGAGCAAGATGAGAGAGAGCAAGATGAGAGAGAGCAAGATGAGAGAGCAAGACGAGAGAGAGCAAGATGAGAGAGCAAGACGAGAGAGAGCAAGATGAGAGAGCAAGACAAGAAAGAGCAAGACGAGAGAGCAAGACGAGAGAGAGCAAGACGAGAGAGAGCAAGATGAGAGAGAGCAAGATGAGAGAGCAAGACGAGAGAGAGCAAGATGAGAGAGAGCAAGATGAGAGAGCAAGACGAGAGAGAGCAAGATGAGAGAGAGCAAGATGAGAGAGAGCAAGATGAGAGAGAGCAAGATGAGAGAGAGCAAGATGAGAGAGAGCAAGACGAGAGAGAGCAAGATGAGAGAGAGCAAGATGAGAGAGCAAGACGAGAGAGAGCAAGATGAGAGAGCAAGACAAGAAAGAGCAAGACGAGAGAGCAAGACGAGAGAGAGCAAGACGAGAGAGCAAGACGAGAGAGAGCAAGACGAGAGAGAGCAAGATGAGAGAGAGCAAGATGAGAGAGCAAGACGAGAGAGAGCAAGATGAGAGAGAGCAAGATGAGAGAGCAAGACGAGAGAGAGCAAGATGAGAGAGAGCAAGATGAGAGAGCAAGACGAGAGAGAGCAAGATGAGAGAGAGCAAGATGAGAGAGAGCAAGATGAGAGAGAGCAAGATGAGAGAGAGCAAGATGAGAGAGAGCAAGATGTGAGAGAGCAAGATGAGAGAGCAAGACGAGAGAGAGCAAGATGAGAGAGAGCAAGATGTGAGAGAGCAAGATGAGAGAGCAAGATGAGAGAGCAAGACGAGAGAGAGCAAGATGAGAGAGAGCAAGATGAGAGAGCAAGACGAGAGAGAGCAAGATGAGAGAGAGCAAGATGAGAGAGAGCAAGATGAGAGAGAGCAAGACAAGAAAGAGCAAGATGAGAGAGCAAGACGAGAGAGAGCAAGACAAGAAAGAGCAAGATGAGAGAGAGCAAGATGAGAGAGAGCAAGATGAGAGAGAGCAAGATGAGAGAGAGCAAGATGAGAGAGAGCAAGATGAGAGAGAGCAAGACGAGAGAGCAAGACGAGAGAGCAAGACGTGAGAGAGCAAGATGAGAGAGAGCAAGATGAGAGAGCAAGACGAGAGAGAGCAAGACGAGAGAGAGCAAGACGAGAGAGAGCAAGACAAGAGAGAGCAAGACAAGAGAGAGCAAGACAAGAGAGCAGAAGCAAGAGAGAATTACTCTAACACAGAGAGAGAGAGCCAGACAATTACTCAAATTAGACATTCTGTTCAGATTACACTCACTTGTCATAGTTGGTTAATCCTTCATATATAAGCTTACTAACACAGGCATACAGAGCCTCCAGCTCCTCATATTTGGAAGCCACGGAGCAATTGGCAGACTCTGTGGGGAATATACTCATTAAGCTCATAAGCAACTTATGGACTGCTCGTATCACTTTGGTATTGTTGCAGTTCATGCACACAGAGATGCCACGCTGTAGAGGTTTGAAGCTGGACAGGATCATTTCTTTTTTCTGCATATGAGAGATAAAAGCTCAGATTCTACATAATGCAGCTTGACTAGTCTACATATAAATTGTGTACATTAGTGTGCTACGGTAAGGTTCTGTCTTTTGAAAGGGTCTTTTTGAAAGGTTGGAGTTTACCAATTATTGTTATAACCACTCTCTGGTCTGAGATTAGCCTTGAGAACATATTCTTGTACAAAGTGTTTGTGTCGTGGTAGAGCACTCGCTTTTCAAAGCAGAGGTATGGGATTCAACTTCCATTAAGTCACGCTCCAGTTCATCCAGCTGTAAATTGGTAGAAAGAAAGGCAGTGAGGAAGCTACTGACCATCCCAACGTACAAGCAAATGATCTCATACAATTGAAGTTGAACACTTCATCTGACAGCACTGTCTGCTATGGGACTACCTTTACCTTGGGACTGGTAAGTATGAAGTATTTATTGCCTGGTGTCCATTAGCATTGAAGAATTTGATCTTTCTGTAGCATAGAGTGATACTTTGATGGAACTTGCACAGTAATGTGATCAGTAAATGTAGAAGACTGATAAGTTCAATGAATAATGGCCAAAATACAAACAAGGTTAAAAAGCAGTTTTATATGAGAACAGTACAATGAGCAAACCAATATTTCTCTCTAAACAGGCTTTCATTTGTGACTAGACGAATATATTCAACAAACATGTCTGCATAAAATACATAATTCTTGCCAAAAAATGGAAAGATATGTTAATGTTAGCGTAATCAATGAGATGTGGTCTATTGTGTTCAGTACTGAGCAAATGATTGAGGCTCTGTTGATAGTTGAGGTCTGTTAGCTTAATGGATGAGATGTGGTCCAGTGTTCAGTACTGAGCAAATGATTGAGGCTGTGTTGATAGTTGAGGTCTGTTAGCTAAATGAATGAGATGTTGTCTAGTGTTCAGTACTGAGCAAATGATTGAGGCTCTTGATAGTCAATCAGTTCTAATGGATGAGATGTGGTCTAATGTGTCCAGTACTGAGCAAATGATTGAGGCTCTGTTGATAGTTGAGGTCTGTTAGTTTAATGGATGAGATGTGGTCTAGTGTTCAGTACTGAGCAAATGATTGAGGCTCTTGATAGTCAATCAGGTCTAATGGATGAGATGTGGTCTAATGTGTTCAGTACTGAGCAAATGATTGATGCTCTGTTGATAGTTGAGGTATGTTAGCTTAATGGATGAGATGTGGTCTAGTCTTCAGTAATGAGCAAATGATTGAGGCTCTTGATAGTCAATCAGGTCTAATGAATGAGATGTGGTCTAATGTGTTCAGTATTGAGCAAATGATTGAGGCTCTGTTGATAGTTGAGGTCTGTTAGCTTAATGGATGAGATGTGGTCTAGTGTTCAGTACTGAGCAAATGATTGAGGCTCTTGATAGTCAATCAGGTCCAATGGATGAGATGTGGTCTAATGTGTTCAGTATTGAGCAAATGATTGAGGCTGTTGATAGTTGAGGTCTGTTAGCTTAATGGATGAGATGTGGTCTAATGTGTTCAGTACTGAGCAAATGATTGAGGCTCTTGATAGTCAATCAGGTCTAATGGATGAGATGTGGTTTAATGTGTTCAGTACTGTGCAAATGATTGAGGCTCTTGATAGTCGATCAGGTTTAATGGATGAGATGTGGTCTAATGTGTTCAGTATTGAGCAAATGATTGAGGCTCTGTTGATAGTTGAGGTCTGTTAGCTTAATGGATGAGATGTGGTCTAATGTGTTCAGTATTGAGCAAATGATGTCTGGACACTTGATCAGCAATGTTGGTAAGTTAGTCATGAGAAGTATTACTAGTGCTGTTCTGTTAGCTTAATGGATAACTATCTGGCCTCTTGAGTGGTCCTGAAAAGATCTTAGTGCTAAATAGAGCTATCATGGATGTTTGACCTAGCTTATCACTTTCTCTATTGGCAGTGATGTTTTTACCTAATGGCTGCTATATTTCTCCATGGTATAAATTATTTAACCTGACTTAGTTGCTCTTCTACCATGGGATGTAGTGGTCCATTAATTTTAGATATGGCATATAGTTTCTATAGAAATATATAGCTGGACCATGTCTGGACACTTGATCAGCAATGTTGGTAAGTTAGTCATGAGAAGTATTACTAGTGCTGTTCTGTTAGCTTAATGGATAACTATCTGGCCTCTTGAGTGGTCCTGAAAAGATCTTAGTGCTAAATAGAGCTATCATGGATGTTTGACCTAGCTTATCACTTTCTCTATTGGCAGTGATGTTTTTACCTAATGGCTCTTGAGTGGTCCTGAAAAGATCTTAGTACTAAATAGAGCTATCATGGATGTTTGACCTAGCTTATCACTTTCTCTATTGGCAGTGATGTTTTTACCTAATGGCTGCTATATTTCTCCATGGTATAAATTATTTAACCTGACTTAGTTGCTCTTCTACCATGGGATGTAGTGGTCCATTAATTTTAGATATGGCATATAGTTTCTATAGAAATATATAGCTGGACCATGTCTGGACACTTGATCAGCAATGTTGGTAAGTTAGTCATGAGAAGTATTACTAGTGCTGTTCTGTTAGCTTAATGGATAACTATCTGGCCTCTTGAGTGGTCCTGAAAAGATCTTAGTGCTAAATAGAGCTATCATGGATGTTTGACCTAGCTTATCACTTTCTCTATTGGCAGTGATGTTTTTACCTAATGGCTGCTATATTTCTCCATGGTATAAATTATTTAACCTGACTTAGTTGCTCTTCTACCATGGGATGTAGTGGTCCATTAATTTTAGATATGGCATATAGTTTCTATAGAAATATATAGCTGGACCATGTCCATCCCTGCTTGGTTGCCACTTACATGCCCGACAGATTTTCTTACCTACCTTTAAAATGACATCTAATGCCCAGCACGGCTAAATAATGAAGCTGTAAGCTCAATTGTCCACATTTCTTACAAAAGTAGGAAGTGTGTGATGGTATTTTGTTAAACATTTATAACTTTCTTTCCTTCAGTAACCTATTCTGTGTTTATCCTAAAAAGGATGTTTACAATTCTTGCAATTTCTGCACCTTTGTCCCAACATTTCAGCAGACTTTTGAACTGGTATGCCTTCCTCTGCAATCCCTATTCTCTTAGACTACACTCATGCAAGCTTTTTCCAGGGTCGCCACTTTGAGGCAGAATTGGGTCTTGGTCAACTGTGGTTTGCTGACACCTGATGCAAGCAGTCTATGAGTCACTAGCTGCTATCAACTCATTCCTGGTATTGCATTTTCAGCCAAAATAACCTATTCATGTTCTAAAGACAAAACTTTTCCTACTTTAAAAAGATATGCTGTAAGTTTCCTGCATATTAAAAACTTACAGTAAGTACATGAACAAAATACAGTGCACTACTTAACCATTCCTGTTCTACTCGCATTGAGACAAGTGCTAAAGAACTCTACTTAGCTCTCTAAGATAAATGTCTCTACTTGCAAGATTTATCACAGCAGTTAAAATATACTCATTCATTACACAAAGATTTAATTAAAAGAGCTTCAGTTTTTCAGACAAAAATGAAAAAGTAGGATGTTAACAGGTATACCATTATGCCAATCAGGAATTCCAGCAACTCGAGTGCCACTACAATGTTGCTGATATTGGGTTGAGCACTAGTGGCAGTGCTCAAAAGTTTGTCGAAAAAGCTCAATTTTAGGTCCACATTAGGCCACACATCTGGACGCAGAGTTAATTTGAGTAAGGCCACACATCGCTTGGACAGCATTTCTCCGGCTGAGCTATGACCCACAGCACCACTTGCAGCCTCATTTACCTGGGACAATTAAGATCTTAGAAATATAAAATGCACACATAGCGAGGTGATTAGACAAATCAACTTTATATATAAAGAAAGTAGTACAGTGGTTAGCGCCCTGGCTTCGCATCTGAAAGTCCTGGGTTTATTCCCTAGTTGAGGCGGTAATGTTTTTTTCTGACCGCAATGGCTCCTGGGTCGACCCAGCCTTAAATGGGTACCGGTTCAGTCCGGGAAGTAAAAGCGGCGAGGGAGAGGAGATGGCTACTGCCCTCATATAGCCGAGCCTTTGAAATGTGAGATCGCTAACACCTCACACCCCTACGGCAGTAATGCTATAGGATACTTTACTTTACTTTAGTGGTCAGTCTAAGGCTATTGCTATCTACATAAAGCTTGTCTAGGAATGTTTCTCACGTTTGATGCCTTTGTAGCCAATGCTTTGCAGTTAATTGTATCAGTGCTGTAGACACATTCATCAGTAGTTCCTATTTTGTTTTGCTGTGAACATATAGTATCCTAATTTGCTGTGGTCTTGTTGAATCTAAATATTACCCCACTTGTTCACCTGTTGAGCTGGTGGTGGTTGTCCATAATGAGTAAGATTACTCTAGTGCATGCCCTAAAAAGGGTGTTAAGTGGTGGGTTGCAGTAGCTTTCCTCACATCCCGAGAGTGCTGATGAAAGTAGACCAGGATCCTTCAGGCAGTTGTACTATGCTTGGCTTCACTATGCTAGACTTCATTGCAATGATCCACCTCAGTCAGGCTGTCATGATAATCCATTTCCAGAGTGACATAAGTGAAGTGGGGGTCTTGGCTAGCGTATTTTACCTGACCCTGACTAACGTGTATCACTATATTTTGCCTGACCAAATGTGAAGTCTCTTATTCCCCTTTTAAGCCAGTAATATCCATTTCTCTGTTTTCTGCCATGGTGGTAACTATTTGAGGGTCTAATATTAACCTCTCAAAGATCCTTTCACATATATGGCCAAAACTTGCCTTCAATATTTTTTCCCTCCAATATTTTTTCCCTCCATTTAAACTATTGCATTTGTATAATATTTAGCTCTTTCAGTAATTTATATTTGTCTTTGAACAAATTTTTTTCAATTTACTCAAATACAGTATTAACCTTTAGTTTTTGTAGGCCGAGTTGGTCAGCTAGCACTCACCATAGTCCGCTAAAGGTTAACCCTACCAGACCTGAGGCCCTGAACCTAACTGTCCCCTATACATTGGCTCCTGAGCATTAAAGAGAAAAAAGCAACATGATATAGAAAAATGTTAATTACATGCAAACAAGTAGTTTGAATAACATGGCACTTGAAGACATTGTAGAAAATAGGCCTACCTTTCATCTAGCGCCAATATTCCACCTTTGTGTGCCAATCCACCCAGTAGGATGAACCTTCATCACCACCTAGATCTCCCCCATCAGCTGTCTGAGGAACACACCCTCTCCCCCTTCTCTTACTATCGATCTAACTCTAGATCTATAAGGTTCAAGATTCTCCTATTCACTCGAGCTTTCACTGTCTTTGTCACTTGAACTGGAAACGTATTCTTCAGAGTCTGAATCAACCAAAGTATCGATCACCTGTTGGACTATAATAAGCCTAGACCTACTTCGCTTTCCTGTTGAAGTGCTTGGTTCATCAGCAGCTCGTTTTGTGAAATTTCCGAATTTTTTCACGTTAAACCATACAGTCAATTCAAACATGGCCGCCAAACATTTGCAACGGCTAACCATGAGGTTTGACAACGATTGGTTGGTTATTTTAGATTCTGACGCATTTTTTTCATGTACTACCCAAAGTACAGAAAATTTGGTTCAGCGGTATAGCGGCAGATATGAAAATTACCGGAAAAATGGTACAGCGATCTGGTAAGGTTAAAGTCCATGCATGAGGTTGCATATACAAAAATGGCTTGGACATCTGACCAGAACATGTCCAAACCTATCTACAGTATGGGTCTATAACATTAGTCAGAAGGGCATAAAAACAAGAGACCAAGAAAACGGGTATTTTAAAAAAAAAACTTTAAAAATGCTATACATGGGTTGAAGACAATCACGCAGATGACAAGAGAATCTCTCCATGATAACTGCACAAGTGAACAAATGAGATGGACACAGTAAAACATTTTAGCACAATGAAATGGTCACTGGACCAAAGATGCAGTTGTGAATAAGCAGACAGCGACTCAAAAGCTAGATGATTGCATCATAGTCAGCACAAGGTAAGCCCTGGAAACTGAATGCAATCATGCAGCCTGGCTGAGAGATTAGGGATGAAAGAACGAAAGCAAACCCTGTCCCAAAAAAGCCTGGTTGAAAGATGTGCTGGACCAAGACCAGCCGTAAACTACGACATAACAAAGTTCAGGATGAATGCTAAAGTGGTCTTCACACAGGACAAACATCGAATTGGTCATCACATATAGTCTCATTTAAACTCAAATGTGCGGTCTGGGTTACTATATGGTACAAAAGCATGTCTCATGACAAAGACTGGTTTCAGAAAAGCATAAGTGTTTGCACTGGTACAAGGTTACTAATTGCACTGGTACAAGGTTACTAATTGCACTGGTACAAGGTTACTAATTGCACTGGTACAAGGTTACTAATGAGTTTCTGGAACGGACAGGTAAATCCCAAGTGTCTCAGACATAATGTGGACGAGGTGGAGAGAACCCCCATTAAGGAGAACAGCATTACCCGTCAGTTTCTTTTCTAAACCCCAAGGAGCAAACCAGCCCAGATACATTTGGATAAGCTGTCAGGCATGGGACCAATTGGAGGCATGGCCTGAAGACAAACAGGCTTGATGTTTTATTGAAATATATGCTCTACTGAGGGTAAAAATGTCGATTTTATATTTTCCCAAACAGTTGACTTTATAGTTTATTTATTTACCAAAAGGTTGACTGACTAGTAGTGCTGTATACTTACAAGATGACTATAAATGTATACATTTGTTTGAGGTTCACTAACCTGACATGCAATACGAAGCAAAAAGTTGGCAACAGCATCACAGTATTGCTTGTCTATAGGCTTGTTCACATCTGATCTTCCACCCTGTAGAAGAAAGATAAACTTGTGCATGATCATTGTGTATTCTGAGAACACGAAGATCTATCATCTAAAGACAACTTCAAAGATCTATCATCTAAGATATAACTCTTCAGTCTAATAAGTTTGTCTCAATTATTGGAATTGAGATATAAATATTACTGCTACATGTACAATAGAGCAGTTCTTTTATATATAAACATATTAGTAGTGTCCAATGTTGCCTAAGATAATTATACAAGTATTACAAATTTATGGCAATTTAAAATGATCTGTACTTACACTTCCAACTGCCTTAACTTTCTTGGGCTCCTGTGGTGAGTTGACAGACAGTGACCGTTTTATGCATGCAGCTTGAGGTACCAATGTTCCTGAGGTGCTAGAAGATGCCCCAGAGGAAGTACTTGCACTGAGTTCATGGACTGGAGACTATAAGAAAGACAAGTTACAGAGGATAAAAGTTAACAAATTTACCCTGAACAAAAGTGTAATGTATACAATAGGGACTGGCAGTGTTGATCATGGGCAAAAAGACAGGAGATTGGAGATCAGTCAGTCATCCTTTGATATGAGATGAGACCTGAACCGAACAACTATGTGGCACCAATCAAGAAACCCATGTAACCTCAACTTGGCATTTATTTTAAAAACAAAAAACGTAAGCTCAGCAGCACAGATTTAAACTTGAGTTTACGTGCCATCTCCACATCAATCATTGGGCTGCAACGGATTTCCAGTGTACTATCTCATGCCGTAATCTGACAGGCTTTTTCCAATCCATCTCCTGATGTTATCTGCCCAATTTTATCGTCTGCCTCTTGGACGACTGCCTTTTACAGTACCCTATAGTAAGGTCTTTCAACCAGGTATGTCTTTGTTATATGGACAATAACTAACCTTGATTTATTTCATTTATTCTCTTGACTAACAGAAAATTTAACACCTCCAGTTGTCTCTTTCCTCAAAATGCAACACAATAATCTATATACCCTTACTTTGAAGACTTTGATAACTCTCTTCCAACTTATTCAGTGTCCAAGTGTCTGTGTAATAAAGTAGTGAGTATACATATCAGACAACTTTCTATTTATGATTAATATTTATGATTAATATTTGGAATTACAAGAGCAATAGGGCCTTTTGAAGACCTCTTGGCAACTGTCAAAAGAAGGAAAATCTTGGTACCGTCACATAGAGATTAAATGGTCTTGCAAATGTGATCCTCCACAGAAAGGCGCAAGGCAGACGACGAAGAGGCCGGCCCAAAAAGAGGTGGGATGACAACCTAAAAGAATGGACCAATCTCCAACAGAAGAGGCACGGGCAGCGACCGCTGACAGAAGGGTGGCGCGGGGTTGTCTTCATGTGTGCCCCAACATCCTCACCGTTACGGGATGACCCGACCTGATTTGGATGTCAGCATGTGTCGCATGTTGATAAATGTCATTTTGACCATGCCTATTCTCTTTCTGAATGATACTAGGTAAAAGCGACAACAAATAACAAACCAATTATGCAGATAAAAAAAAGATCTAACTATCGGCAGCAAGTAGAGTCTTCCTTATCTAGGACATATGAACAACAAATAGCTTATCTCATTTCTATTTGCAAAAACTTAAATTCACTTTTGGTCACTCAAATATATACATATATATATATATATATTTTTTTATATATATATATATATTTTTTTTTTTTTTAAATATCTCCTTCACACAAGTACAACTTCATGCCTAAAGTACTCAGTGCAAATGGATCACAAACCTGAGGTTCTCCACCGCCTTCTTGTTCTTCTTTAAGTCTCATCAACTCCCACTTAATGATGATATCTGCCAAGTCAACTGCTAGCCTGCGATGCTCTAGACTGGCCTGTTTCATTTGGTCAAGAAACAAATAATTTAGGGTTACTATATGACAAGACAAATTTCTCCTGTGCTTTTGCAGCCCATTCTAAAAGTCAGACACTACACAGTGTACCAAGTAGTTTAAAGAGCATACTAAGTAATGTTCCAAAGAGCATTCCAGTACTTTTTTATAAAGTACTATTATAATGAGCTCACAAAGTACTGTTTAAAAGTGTACAAAGTACTTACTGTTTGAAATAGATTATGCTTGATATGTATTTTAAACAACAAAACAGCTCTAAGATAAACTATTTTAGGTGCCAGGGAACATTATTTATATAAAATATTTCATAAATGTCATGTTATCTTACATAGGTTATGGAAAGCAGTGCAAAATAGCTAAATCGTGTATGGCACATTTATGTACACCAGCATTTCCCTAATTTCTTTGGTCATTAAACTTGGAAATTTGAGCAGATTGAATAATGTATCTAACTCTGCTGGAATTGAAAGTGAAATTATAGTTTGTCATTCAGCTTTAAAAAAAAATGTAATGCATTAATATCAGAAAAATATAACAGTGAACCAAATAAAGTATGAAAAACATGGGTGTTTTTATGCTATTCGTATATTTGTAGCATATTTTGAATAAAGAAAACGGCAGTTAATTGTATTTTTCAATCGGTAAGATCAGTTTATTTTATTTGATAATGGAATAACATAATATAGTAAAATTTACACATTTTGTGGCATACTCATAAGACATGATGGAACACCTAGATGAGCAAGGGCACACGACAAAGAAATACTAGTATGCAATAAAAATGTTTACTTACACTCAAGGAAAAGCCAAGTCTTTGAAGGGAGCTAACCATGTGTTGAAGAAGACTATGTCTGACAGGGTAATAAACCTTGTAGTGTCGAACAACAAGCTGCCTGGAATGTTAGAATGAACAAAGTCATTTAAATAATATACCGTTACATTTTTCTAACGAAAAAATTGAAGAAAAATTACATTTGATAAAAAAACAATTTGAACATTTGAAATACCAATGCCTCTGCAAACTGTGCCAGCAGTCCGCACCAAAAAGGGTAGTGGTACAGTGGGTCCCATCACACTGCAACATCCAAGGCAACGAGGAGGCAGGCAGACTGGCAAAGGAAGGTGCAAGACTACCACAAACAGATACTAGTGTGACGTACGAAGAGTCAAAACGGCTTATCAAAGCCAGATACATGACCAAATGGGAAACCGAACATACTGGTTACACCAAAAACGATGCCTATTACCAGTTGAACAGAAGAGAGCAGGTCGTTGTCTTCAGACTTCGCACTGGCCACAATAGACTGAGGTACCACCTATTCAACAAATTGAAGATAGGTGGTACCGACGAATGCCCGTGCGGTACCGGTAAAATGACCGCTGAACATCTGCTGCAGAACTGCCCGACATACGAGGATCAGAGAGAGCAGATGTGGCCATCACCAGTGGAACTGCAAGACAAGCTCTATGGCAGTGTCGACAGCCTCAGGATGACCGCCGCTTTTTTCGAAAAAATAATGGTTACTGTCTGACTGCGTACGAAGAAGAAGAAATACCAATGCGACTTGTTTAGGCATTATAAAGGTAAAAAATACTGCTTAGGATATATCCTTCCAATGCTCACACACAAAAAGACCCACAAAAATGCTTTCAATCAAATTTTCATTTACTGCACATCTTGCAGGTTATAATGCAAGACATCTACAAAATAAATGTTCCACACAATTTGGTCTGAAGATAGTAATTTATATTTTTAAAAACTTTGTATTGAAGATAGCATTAAGTCTGAAGCAGTCAAGATTGATGTTCGTAACATTTTATAACAAACATTCAGACCAGCTGAGTTGTAAAATGAGGCTATTTAGCATAATTGATTAATTTTTACAATGTTTTGCAGCTAATGGTCTAACGGTTATAAGGCTACCACAAACCAGGGCAGTTCTAAAAACACTGTTCGAGGTACCCACACATAACTTTAGAACCATGTCCGGGAGATAGTAATTGTTAAATGTCCACAATGAGTAAGATTACTCTTTTGTGCACCCTAAAAAGGATGTTAAGTGGCGGATTGTAGCTTTCCTCGCATCCCGAGCGATTGTGCTATGCTTGGATTCATCTGCATGTCGTTTACTACTATGGATTCCATGTCAATCCCTCACCTTGTTAGCTAGGCCATGAAAACAGCCCGTTTCTAGGGAGGGCTATGAGGAAACCAAGGCGAAGGTCTTGACCAGTATATTTTGCCTGACCCTGACTAACATGTCTGATCAGTATGGTCATTGTTCATATTCCTTGACAATTATTTTAAGAGTTATCCAGCCAAATTGAATTTCTTATGGTCCTACTGGGAGATCTCACCTGTTAGGTCAAATCGAAAGTTCCAGGTACTCTTTCTTTAGTGGCACGATAGTTCAAGGAAAGTTGACACGCCAGAACTGGACAAAGATACAATACATGGACCCTTACCAAGGATAATGTATATAAGCTGGAGTGGGAATAGTCGGTATAGACTACAGAACAGAATACCACTGACCAGATAGAGTAGAATAACATCAGCTATAGTGAGTAGTTAGAACAGAACAGTACTAGGACAATAGAGGTCACAGAAGCAGACTAGTCACAGAGAGAAGATCTTGACCAAGCAGTGAGTGGTAAAGACTGCCAACCCAAACCAGCACTTGTAAGTATTTGATTTCTGCCCTTACGAATCGTCGCTGAAACCTTGTCACAAGTGACGTTGACGCCTAAGTTCCTTGAGTGGCTATCGGCTGCATATAAATCAGGAGACATGTTTTCCTTAAACACAAAGATGTCCCGACAACCCGCCATAACAGGTGCTGCTCTTGGCCTGACACCAGTCATCGACACGAGAACTTTATGATATAGAAGGCATTTTTCCTGATTGGAGAAACCCCACTGTGCAAGAACTGCTGAATTCACTGCAGAGTTCCTGACTTGAAGACGAGGCAGAAAAATCAGAAGACTGAACCACTGTCACAGAATTCCTGACTTGACAAGACAGAAGAATCAGAAAGACCTGTGGTACTTGCACAAACCTCTGGATGACATTATACAATTCACACTATGTTGTTGTTATAATACGATTGGCGTTTGAGAAAATAAGCATTAATTTGTCACTTCTGCAGTTCCAATAATAATTGTTAGTGTTTTAATTAGAGTTGTAGATAGAATAACCTGTTACAGGTTCAGTGCACCAGAAATCTGGCAAGTTTGGGTGGTTGTGTGCAATGTTACTTATTTTGACATGGCAGTCCAGCCTGGCGAATGTAGCAATATGAAACATTTTTTGGAAAGATAACTTACAGAATATGCACAAGTTGCCCCACACTATGTCCCTCCTCAACAATTATTTTCTTGGTCCAGTGTGTCAGCATTCCCTGCAAAAATATTTTGTAGTAAAATAATTATGATCATTTATACAAATTAACTTTGTGCAAGAGTTAATTTTTACTTTCATATATGAATAGTGAAAACAGCTGCCCCTCTTCTACCCTTGGGTGTGCAAGATCTATCCTTTGTCTTTTTTTTGGTCTGATTCCAGTCTAGTCAGCAGTCTCTCATGGACCATCATCCCAGTTGACTTTGAATAGTCCCCTGGGTTTAGATCATTGACTTTTTGCTTCATATCGCTGCCATGTTAGCCAATATTTCATTCTGCAGATTTCTCCAAGTCTGCAATAGTTGAACTTCCAAGATCTTGGGTTTTGCCCACGACTCACATCCGTAAGTTACAACTGATACATAGGTAGAGTGGTATACAGTCATCTTGTTTTCTTTCTCTTTTGCCAAGGAATCCTATGGCATGAAAGTTTACAGATTGCTACCCATCATGTAGCTAACCCTACTTTATTACATCTCTTCTGGTTTATTACAGCTCCAATTCTGAACTGTTTGACATGTTCCAGACAATGTTCACCCAGAGAAATGTGACCCCTTGAGACAGACTTGTGACACTAGGCTGCCTGTGAACCCACAGAAATAACATTTCACCTGCTGCTCCCATGTACTTTATTATTTGGGTTATGCTATCATGTCAAGCGGCTTTGCTAACCTGTATTTTCTCCAGTGCTGCCTTCTGTTGCACCATTGTAATGTTTTTCTCTTCATCCTCTGTATTAAAGCCTGTCATACTTGGTTTTCCTCTGCACAGTTTACCCAACTGCCCACTATCATCCCTGATGTGGTAAACAAAATTCCGTTGTCTTTTAAACATTTTAGTGGACACTTTTTCATGTTCAATAGGGTAATGAGTTCTTTAGGGTATTGTAAAACGATCTTGTTTTCTCCTGCATTCTTTTCCAGTCTCTCTCCAAAGTCCTCCCAGGATTTTGTTTTGCTGTTAGCACTTTTTTGTGTGCTTCCATTCTTAAAGTTACATATTTGTTTTATTTCTTTGTCCTGCTGTATTCGAAGCCAGAGGTAATTGCAAGAATAGCACAAACAACAGCGGCGCTGACTCGGCTGAAACCTATATGGCAAGACAAGCGGCTCGCCCTCGGCATAAAAGTTAGACTAATGTGCTCTTTGGTGCTATCAATATTTCTGTATGCCTGCGATACCTGGACCATTACAGCAGATATCCAGGGCAGAATACATGCAATGGAAATGAGGTGCTATAGAAAACTCCTAAATGTTACATATAAAGATCGTGTCACGAACGTAGTAATACGTCAGAAAGTTGAAGACGCTATTGGTCCTTTTGAAGATCTGTTCACAGCTATCAAAAGACGAAAGATGGCCTGTTGTGGGCACATCGCAAGGACCAACGGAATTACCGTGGGCACGCCGCGAGGTCAAACGGAATTACCAACTCAATACTCTTTGGTTCCGTACCGGGACAGAGGGCGAGGACGTCCAAGGAATAGATGGGTGGACAACAATCACTGAGTAGTCAGGCTTCGTCCCGGTGAGATACGTCAGGGGGATTTTGAGAGTGTTTTCGTGTGTGCCCCAACGATCTGATGGGTTACCGGATGAACTGAACTGAATCCTAACACCCAGGTAGTGTTTCCATGCCTTTTTCTTTTTTTCTATTATCCTGTCCATTTCTTCTGTTCAACGTGGTGTACTATTTCTGTGGCTCTTGATTCTGATTTCACCCCATGGGTGTTTGAAAGTCAGTCTCAAGTGACACCTGGTCTAGAAGGTGAGATCAAGTGCCTAACCTTATTTCAGACAGAAAATAAATTCAGGTCCTATGTACATATAAAAGAATACTTCAGTTGGTAGAGAACAATTTGTTTTAATTTTGCATTAAGAAAGTAATAAATTTATAACCAGTAATAACAGCAACAGTTGAAGGCTTTGAATCGTGCAAATCATATTTCTTGTGGAACAAGGGATTTCAGATTTGAGTTTGCCACAAATTTAACATTTTTTTTTGGTGTGAAGTTTTAATAGCATGCACAGACATTTTTACCCAAAATATGTTAATTCTGCAAATGATAAATCCAATTTGCTCTTCCATGGCAACAATGTCACTTAAGAAAGGCATTTTTTGTGGTTTTTTTTTGGTGGTATTTATCTGTATCATTACAGGATATTTTTACAATTTTTTTCTAATCTCAATTTATGTGCTCGTTCTCATTTTCTCATGTGTAGCTATCTTTACTACCTAACACTATCAGTCCAATTTTCTAATCCTGTATGTATTGTAAATTATCTTAGAAGACATGTGTACGATCTGCAGTTGTTTATCAAATGTCCCTTTGATTACCATTTTCCTACTTTATTTATTGGTTGCATTATCCAGTCCAAAACAATGAATGGGAACAGCACTGATCAGAGCAGGCATACCAGCCTAATTCCAATTCAAATTGTAATTTGATGAAAACAGTACAATACAATTTTCAGGGAATTCCATAAGGTGTTAGTAATCAAAACCATAAATGATTCTAAAATTTGAAAATGGATTATAGCGTAACAATAAAAATGAATATACTTTAATTTAGCTTAATAAACCGACATGCTTTTCTTTCGTACGCTTGAAAATATGTCTTTATCTGCAATGTTTCTTGTATAAACTTACGTCTTTTGTAGTTCACATATAGGTCCATAAAGTTTCTCTTCCAGTGTTGTTTCTATGGGCCAGTGAAATTTTCCCTGTATATTATATTTGGGGCAGTTCTGTAGTATGTGGTCTGGGGTGCCTGTACAAGCAGCTGAGTTGCCAATCATTTTTGTGTACATGTGGCTGCGGAGTCAGTTGTGTCTTGTTCTAAGAAGAAACAGATTGTTCTTGTCTGTTCATCATGGTAATTTTCTGTTCCTCATGGTAATTGTGATCATGGTAATTTTCTGTTCATCATGGTAATTGTCTTGTGTTAATGTTGGTGGCTTTCTGATTGATTTGATTATCCTTTTCTGTTAGTATGTAACTAGTAAATCTGGTTGCTCAACTGCAGCACCCTCCTTTGCCAGTTGGTCTGCTCTCTCGTTACCTGGTACTCAACAATGAGAAGGTATCCACTACATGACAATCTTGCGCTGGTTGCTCAGTTCAGCCAGTTCTCCAGACTTACAGTGCTGACTGTGCCTCTGTCAGAAATGTGCCTATGTCAGAAATACTACAGGTTATGGACCAACATTGGTGTTCAACAGTTTCCCAGTTAAACGTGACATACAAAATATAATGAACTTTTGTCTTACATTGCCATCCTCCATACGACTAGGCATTGCAGGGGTCAAGTATTCCAAGGACTGTCGGACAACAGTCTTAGCCTCATGTGCATGTGCCTTGAGCAGACTGTGGAACACCTATTAAAGGGTGGAAAAAAAGATGCAAATATTTGAGAGATCTCATTGACAGCCTGACCCGACTTTCTGAATGTCTTTAATGAGCACTGGTCATTAACTGTTCAAGTCATTAGCCCCACAAGAATATCCCCAATATGTGTCAATAAGAGGACCAAAACAGACTAAGTTTATGAGGAAAATAGTAATATTAAGGAATGTGGCAAAACTGGAAACCCAATGTTAATTGAGAAATACAGAAGGTTAAAATCATTTGCAGTTTTACAAAGAAACAAATTCTATTAAGAACATTACATAAACAGCACAGAAAAACCTAGAATGAAATAGGATAAAAAACTAAATGCATAAAATAGGTATGAAACAAAATAAAATTATGAAATAATGAAAAAAATGCAGTAAAATTTATGTAAATCATGTTTACAAGGAATAAACTAAAACTGAAGACCAACAGTAAACGATACTCAAAAGGTTGAAATATGGTTATTTGAGAAGGAACTAGGATGAATAAGTTAACTATTACATTCAAATGTAGAGCAATTGAGTAGCAGTTGCCAATTGTTGGCTAAAGATTGCGACAGCAGACTTGTTCAGTGCTGCGCGATGTGTTCTCATTTAACTGTAAAGCCCAATCCTGACATGGCAGACTGCCGCACTTAGAAAAAATGTGAGGAGTGGGCATCATTGAACGTTCTATTCTGTTGGGCAGCTAGCTTTCCGAGTCTCTGATGTTTCACTGTTTTGAGCACATTGTTTTACGCTAGCGGGCTAGGTGCAAACGGTTCAATGCACGTATCTCCCAGGAGATAAGCTTTTCAGAAACATTTTTAAGGAGTGTCTGTAGCTTTGGAGTAGCTGAATGGTAAAGCACTGAAAAGTCAACCCATCTGTAAATAGTTACCCAACTTACTATTAAGGAAGGAAAGAAAGTCAACGAGGAAGGAAAATGGCTACTCCACAAAAACATCCTGAGACCTTGTACAATGAAGTCTTAACACTTCATCCCCAACAAGTGTCCACTATAGGACTTCACCTTGCCTTATATTAGAATGTACTGCAACTATTTGTGCTTGAAGTTTCACATATTTGGAATAACGACATGTACTGTATTCATGTCTCTTTAGAATTCACTGTCACAGATAACATTTGTATGATGCAGATAAATACAGCCAAATAATGATCAAAGCCAAATAACGATCAAAGCTAAATGATGATCGATCAAAGCCAAATGATGATGGATCAAAGCCAAATGATGATGGATCAAAGCCAAATGATGATGGATCAAAGCCAAATGATGATGGATCAAAGCCAAATGATGATGGATCAAAGCCAAATGATGATGGATCAAAGCCAAATGATGATGGATCAAAGCCAAATGATGATCAAAGCCAACTGATTCTTTTAAACTTAGGTGAATTAACTAATTTCTTTTTAATCACAATTTACAATTTGAAAATGTGAAATGGATCATTCAGCTGTTGAGATTAAACATCTAATTAGTTGCGTATGAATTAGTCCCATTATTTTTAACCATTCACAAAAATAAATTATTTTAACCGTATTTGTTTCAGAAGGTCCAGAAGTAATGGCAATGGCAAGATAGACATAGCTTAAACCTTCAGGGGGCCTGTGTGATTCTGCTCTGGGACATGCTAGGGTTCATGGCAATGAAAGCTCCTCAAAGGATCAATTGCAGTTGATTAACTAGGTCTGCTGAGCTGTTTGCTCTTTCGTAGTCAATGCTAATTTGAAGAATTTGCATGTAATATTTAGCTAGGTGTGTGGAGCTGCATAAGGTGGCATATGTTGAGACGCCCTGCAATGACTTTACTCTGTGGCAAGTCCTAGGCAAGTGAGTTGCACATGTTGCACCGTCTCATACAGATTGATGCAGAAGTCTTGTGTTCTGTCCTAAGTTGAAAGCTCATGCTCCGTTCCCTGAATTGCAGTTTATTGATATGTTTTGTTTGGGTGTGTCTATTTATACATGGGACAATCAAAGTTGTGATTGAAATTTGAAACACCATACCATTGTCATTGCCGGAAGTATCATTGCTAGGGACATCATCAGTGTCCTGCAGCTGGTATCATGGTGCAGATGAGCCATGACATTTGGAGATGTCAGCTACAAGTTATTTGTACAAAGAATGGGGTCATCCAGTAATATGCACAGAGAATGTCATACCACTAACTATATGCACATAGAATGTCACACTGCTAATTATATGCACATATGTCAAACCACTAACTATATGCACATAGAATGTCACACCACTAATTATATGCACCAAATATGAGCAGCATCTATTTATTGAGCAGCAAAGGGCTTAAACCTCTCAAAATTCATCTGCGAATAGAATGTTCAGTACAGTGATGCAGCCTGCCACTTCAAGTGTATAAGTTGAATAAAATGTTCCAATATGGCACGAGTTCTGTGACACTTCTCAGCTGGATCAGGCACACCAAATAGTGACACCAGTCAATTGCAGTAGTTGAGCGCATTGTGATGGAAAAAAAAGTCATCTCTGGACAACAGTTACAATTCAGAAACACTTGGCTCCTGACTTCAGAGGCTCCTGACTTCAGAATTGTAAAAGTTGTTTTTTTTTTTTGCGTTTGCCTTATTTATCTATCTATTCTCCTCAGGCGGTGTGCGTTGCACTGTGGTTTTTATTTTGCGCTTATCGGCCCAGTGCATCCGACTTCAGCATGCATTTTATGTAAGGGTCTGCTTCCTCCTGCATTTTCTAAGGGTTTGCTTCCCTGGGGTAACGGCCGGTGCTGTGATGGGGATCGAACCCAGCACCTTCGGTTTTGAGCCGTCTCACTTAACCACTAGCCCACGCAGTCACCCAGAATTGAAATAATGTAGTGTATTACTTTTTTCCTGAAGAAATCCACGCACTTGTAGAAACTGAGGATGTATAGAGGGCAACGGAAACTATGCATAAAGATTATAGTATGTTCGGAAACTATGCATAAAGATTATAGTGTGTCACTTTTCAATAAGTTTTGAAGAAATAAAAAATGTAAGATTTTCATTTGAAGCGCCCTCATACATTTACACTAGCTCACATAATGACTCAACCATCATATAGAATGGAAGCCGGCCACCACTTGTAAACAGTTTTATAAAATAAAACTAATTCATCTATATGAACACAGACTTTCACCAACCTGCAACACAATTCTCTTGTGAATAGCAAATTTAGCAATGATGTGTGCCAGTAGAAGGTGTCCATGGTATTTGGTGGCAGGATCTACACAGTTTTTCGAGACCAGACAGGGCCAAGCAAATGTCATCAGCCGACGCAGCTTGTTGCCTTGCTTCCTTAAATCAGAGACTTTGCTGCTCAGTGTATAAATCAACATAAATTTCTATGCTTGTATCAAATAAATATGTATGCCTCATTTTGAAAGCAAATAAGCATACTAAAACTACATTTATTTTAGGAATGTATATATTGTAAATCCAATGAATGAAAAATCAGCTTTAACAAAATGTTTCAGGTAATGTTAATGGTTTCAAAATGAGGTGACATCTCATAAGAAACTTAAATTAACTTTAATGTCTGTAGTGTGATCCCTTAATAGATCCCAAGAGGCCAATACTGGGGAGGAATAATAGGACCAATGCACCTCCATGCATGTTGCAAAAGACAAGCTAAAATAATTGTGCTAGGTCAGCAAGCTGAACATGTACAACTACAGAAACCGCTATTGCTATGTAAGCAAAGTCACAGAAACCACTATTGCTATGTAAGCAAAGTCACAGAAACCGCTATTGCTATGTAAGCAAAGTCACAGAAACCACTATTGCTATGTAAGCAAAGTCACAGAAACCACTATTGATATGTAAGCAAAGTCACAGAAACCGCTATTGATATGTAAGCAAAGTCACAGAAACCACTATTGCTATGTAAGCAAAGTCACAGAAACCACTATTGCTATGTAAGCAAAGTCACAGAAACCACTATTGCTATGTAAGCAAAGTCACAGAAACCGCTATTGCTATATAAGCAAAGTCACAGAAACCACTATTGCTATGTAAGCAAAGTCACAGAAACCACTATTGCTATGTAAGCAAAGTCACAGAAACCACTATTGCTATGTAAGCAAAGTCACAGAAACCACTATTGCTATGTAAGCAAAGTCACAGAAACCACTATTGCTATGTAAGCAAAGTCACAGAAACCACTATTGCTATGTAAGCAAAGTGTTTTGGTACGAGCTTCCCAAAAGTCAGCAGGGTTGGGTCTATATTCCGGGATCAAGATGCTGAGCAGCGCATGAGCTGCAGTGATCAGCGACTCATAGCTGACTGCTAGCGTCAGGGCCAGCGAACCATAGCTGCCAAGACCCTTCTACACCTCCACGCGGTGATCCTGGATAACAGGCTGCAGCAGGGCAGACTGGCTAAGGAGAAAGGATCGAAGAGGGAATGCTAACCCGGTACTCAAAAAATGCTTGCTGAAGTCGGATGTGTTAGACCGAAAGGTGCAAATATCGCAGCCAAGCTGTAAACTACGACACAACGCATTCCGTTCTCTGGACTACATTCCGCTACTGAAGCCTTTTCAGGGTTTGGTAGTGGGAGATTGAGAATGAACGAAGAAGAAGAAGGGTCTATATTCCAACTGGAATGAAAGAAGGGACAACAAGAAAAATATTCAATGTGAGCACAGGAGAGTTACTTCCCACAGCAAAGGCACTTGTTAGCTCCCCAGTGGCAACATAATTTAGCTGTATAGGACAGTGGGAACGCAGGGCAGCGTGGAATGGGCTAGTGACATCCCAGAAAAGGCTGAAATCTTGTACTATAGAGATGATATAATCCCTTAAGCTGTGAGCTGACAGCTCTTGCCAGCCCAAGCCTAATGGATAAAAGCACACATCCTCAATTTTTGAGGCAGCGTTCAATCTCGTATAAAGTCTTGTCTTAGTGGCACGATTGCAGAGGGGGGTTATATACGCATCTTTCGAGTATCCCCAGTGTGTTGGTGTCCCATAATCATCACGTCCTGCCATGGAAATAGTCATCTGGGTCGGCTATCTAATCATTCTTCCGTCAGTTTTGCCAGCCCATCTAGTGATGGCATTCCCTGCCACCTGGAAGATTGTCATAAAGGGGCAGAAGCGCAATGTCTGCTGGTCTGCATCTCTTAGTCATCCATGGGGATAATTGATAGGATAAAAAGCAAAGAACGAGACAAGAATGCATTTCACCCATGAAGTGGGAATGGAATGGTGCAGCCCAAAGCATGTACCACTCGCCACGCGAGTTCTGCAGTCACACCTATAGGGCACCACCTGCTCCTCAGCCCTTTTGTCTGGCCCCTCTCCAAAGACCTGTTCAGCTTGGGTGAAACTCCCGCAAGCATAGCTCCTTGGATCATTTGGGTGGGCAAGCTCTCCATCCTTGGCAAGGTAGGCTAACGTATGAAGAGCGTACAATAGAGTAATACTTTATCCTCAATGACTGTCTGCTAGGAGATTTTACCATTTTTCATATATCATGTGCTGAATTTAAAGTCAACCTTGCAAGCCAAAATCTGGAGGAATCCATAATTACTTCCTTTCACATGCCCTGAAACATTCCCTTTAGCTTAGAATCTTGGTACTATAATTCTGAGTGATGTCTTTGCTTAACATCAAACTGGACACCCTTTGGGTGTTGGATCTAGATGTTCTGAACATTATCTCCTATATTCAGTTTTGTGTGTCATAACTAAGTCTTTATACTGGTTTAGAAGACTGCAGAGTCTGTATATAACCAGTTTCTTGGAGGATGGTTTTTACAGATGTGAGTCCATCTTAATAGACTCAAACATTAGAGCTATGTAGATCTGCAGCCAGTTAGGCATCTCTAACTGCTCTTAAACCACCTGGAAAAAGGTATAAATAACTTGGATATATTTTTAACTTGAATTTTGTCCAGGCAGAGGCATTAAGCCTACTCTCTTCAATTTCAACTGTCAAGGAAATTTTTTATGTGCTTGACACTGAGCAAGGGAGTCCAATCTCGCTACCCAGAGAACAAGAATTTTTACCGAATTTCCACGTGGGAAAAAATAAAATTCCGGTCAGCACCGTGATTTAAACATGCAACCTCCAACTCGAGACCACTGAGTCACGTTCTATTCCATCTTATCTCCACAAGACAGAGTGATACTGTATAGTCTAATTGGCCTGACCACTTGCTGTTTTCAGTTTGGTGCACATTTCTCACTTTCCCCATCCTGATACTGACTTCCACCCTTTGAAGTTTTGCATAATAAGCCTAAGGTGTAAGGCTTCTTTCAGAGTTGGGCTAATGTTATATCCATTAAAGGTCTACATGTCTTATCTTCATGTTAATATAGTAGGCAGAAGGTAGGCTCTCATGTGTGTAAATACAACACATCTAACTTACGACTTGTTCTAAATGGTTGTAACTCACTTGTTGGCTGCATCATGAATGTGAGATGATGCTTGCTCCACCAGAAGTGAAGAGAACTGAAGCAAAAGGATTCGAACTGCATCTGATGTTCCAAATGGATTCTCTGGGTCAATGATGCAGTTGATGAACAAACTGATAACACTATCATCACTGTCCTGGTCTGGTGCAGGGGCACCTCCAATAAGCTTATCCCCTTCCCCTTTCTCAAAGGAGTGATAGAAGCAAGGAATCAGCACATACTGCAAGATCTGTAACCAAAAAAAATGTAAATTGCAATTTCCAAGTTTGCTTCCATTTGCTTATGAACACAGGAAAAAAATCCACTTATGAAGACTTTCCCCTCTCCCACTTCCCACTTATGAAGACTTTCCACCTTTCGAGTTAAGAAGAACTAATTAAGTAATAAAACTTATGAAGCAGTCCACTCTCCCACTCATGAAGGACCTGGTTCATCTTCAGGCAGCCAAACAAAATGTTTTATACACTGGGTAATACTTATATGAAGTCTTCTCAACATTATCTCTCTAATGTGTAACGACCACTAACCTTTGCTTTTAGCTCCTGCGGCCAACTCTGATCATGAAAAACTGAGACAAACTTGAAGAAAGCCTTCCTTTTCCAGTCAGCTTGGTAAGTCTAATAGGTCAAATATTTTTTAAATGGAAGAGAACCATTACAAAAAATTATCAATATATGCAAAAATATGTAGTTGTATTAAGAAATAGTTAAAAATAGGCCCCTAACAAATGTTTTAAAAAAAAAACAAAAAAACCTGTGATACCCCTGTCATTTCAACTCTACTTCCTGTTCCACCAACTCCATCTTAGCTGGCATACAATTATTTCTTATATTACTGGCCACTTGTTCTAGCAAATAGTTGCTGTTGAATTCATATTTTGGGTCAAGTCTTAATTGTTGTTCCTGTAAAGTATTAGATGCCCATGTTCTTTGTCCCTGAGGGTAGCCTTATGGCTTTCATGTAGATGTAATTTGGTTTCTGTGTCAGTGTAGTAACAGTCATACTTTGTTAATAGAATATATCATTTATCATTAACACCCCAAGAAAGTTTCCAGGACATTCCACTATAAATCTTAAAATTATACAACTTTCCAAGAGACTGAATTAATTATTGGCATTAAAAGAACACTAATTACTGGCATAATACAAAGATTATTGACAGAATACACAAAGAGACTTATTGGCATTAGAATACACAGACAACCTATTACTAGCAGAATACATAAAGATACTGAATCAATCACTACTGGTAGAATACACAAAAACAATTATTGGCTTTAGAATATAGTAGACAATCTATTATCGGCATTAGAATACATACAATCTATTTTGAAGGTATTTCCGAAGAGAGCAGGTCGTGGTCTTCAGACTTCACACTGGCCACAATAGACTGAGGTACCACCTATTCAACAAATTGAAGATAGGTGGCACTGACGAATGCCCGTGTGGTACCGGGAAAATGACCACTGAGCATTTGCTGCAAAACTGCCCGACATACGAGGATCAGAGAGAGCAGATGTGGCCATCACTAGTGGCAACACTAGACAAGCTCTTTGGCAGTGTCGACAGCCTCAGGATGATCGCTGCTTTTTTCGAAAAAATAAAGGATGTCTGACTGTGTACGATGAAGAAGAAGGTCTGACTGTGTACGATGAAGAAGAAGAAGGTATTTCCTGTGCCACTGTTTTACATGTGGTTGTCATGCCCTATCTACAATACTACCTTTTACAACATACATAGAAAACAGCTATTCTTTTAACCCCCTGTTTGAGTGGTCCCGGGATCCATACAGGGATAACAGTAATATACACAAGCTGACAAACAAGATTCAAACCTTTGCAACAGTATCATCCAGAAAGTCTTTGACAAACTGAAACTGTGGGATGAATCTATTGATGAAGCACCTCAGAATTTGAAACAATAGTTCTACATCATCTGTGTGGTACCTGGAAGAATAAATATAACAAACTTATGCCAACAAAATATTGGTACAAGCAAATAAAATAAAGTGAATGCATTTAGGGGTCTGCAATGAAGACAAAATAAGGTGAAGAAAAATATTACAGAAAGATGTTAGAATATATTCTTCCAATAAAAAAAATAAGGCAGTTTTGGAGAAATATGGCGTAAAGAGAACTGATGAACAAAATCAAGGGTCTGACAGTTAACATATTTTGGTCAAAGGACTAACACCTTGCTGAAAACAATACTGGAAGGAAAGCTTGAGGGCAAATGTGTTGAGGTAAACAGTGATATAAGTGAGCGGATACATCAAACGATCGACAGGGCAAAGCATGGTAGATTGTATCAGAAAGGCAAGAGGATGGAGATCTATCACGGCTGACCTTCGATGTGGAGATGGCATACAAAAGACCAGTATTACTCATCTAACAATATATATGCACGTTACAGGGGCCTGATAGGGGAACAAAGAATAGTGATACTGTAACATGTCAGGCATGTATAATGAGGCAATTCAAAGAGTTGAGGCATTAGGCCGGCTACTCCCTCCCGTGGAAATAGAAAAACCTCAGTCAATATTAAAGTAGGCAAGTCATATAGGTATGCGAGGTCACTCGTATAGATATGCGAGGTCAAGTCATATAGGTATGTGAGGTCTAAGTCATATAGATGAGGTTAAGTCACATGCAAGATAAGTCAAGTTATTGATGTCAAGTCCTTGAAGTCAAGTCAGATGTGAAAGGTCAGATACTAGGTGTCCTAAGTATTTTTAGCCGAAACAAATGAAGTATGGGTATTGTCTATCAGCAAGGAGATATATGGTACCGTCATACCCATGCAGGCATTTTTCTCCCCCACCATTTTTTATAATGAATAGCTCGCTGACAGTCAATCTTCAGTGTTGAATGTAGTTGGGTTTACATTCACCACGAAATGATGCATTGTCAAAGTCATATTGACAGTTTTCTTTGGCTTCCATGGAGTTGTCAAAAGTTTACCAAAGACCCAGAGGTCATCTGTCACTTTCATGATGCTGTTCGACGCAAAACGACCGGACTGGTGGATAATGGAAACTTGGCAGCTCCATGACAACGCACCCGCCAATTCTTTGCATCTGATTCATACTTTCTTGGCCAAATGGCATTACTCTGGATTACCAGGCTTATTCTCCCAACCACGACTCCTTGCGTTTTTTTGTTTGGTCCAAGCTGAAAATTCAGCTGAAAGAGCCAATTTGAGTTACAAGAAGATATGCAAATTGTGACGAACTACCTGTACCCCATTCCCAAAGAGGCCTTCCTGAAATGCTTCCAACAATAGCAGAACTACTGGGAGAAATATGTAAGAGTCCAACAAAAATAGTTTGAAGTGAATTAGAGTTTCAATCTTCCAGGTGAGTAATTGTATTTTTTCCAGTACAAAAGCCAGATAGTTTTTGAACACATCTCTTAGATGTCAAAGTCATTGAAGACAGATGTGAAGGGTCTGTTCTGAGTTCTTAGACTATTATGTTAGGGTATTGACGTGGTGGTGGGTGGGGTGGGGCAGGATCTTTTCAGGTTATCTCTAACTTGAGCACAACTGGCATACATTATAGCATACAGTTGCACCTGGTCCTTTTGCCTATATTTTTATACCAATCATACGCACAAGGTTACTAACATTTTAAAAGGAAAAATCCAAAAGGGCATAGGTCAACTAGATAGAAAAAAAATGTGGAGGCCTTCAGTGATTTGATTTTGTGAGTGATAAGGCTTTCAGTTGGCATCTTAAGGAGTGGACATATATCTAACATGATCAAAAATACTCAGCTTTGTAAAAGACATGTGGAATATCAAAGATTATTGCATTGCTTGACATATGACCAACATTCTAAAGAAGTGTAACGAGAAACGAGGAAAGAAGTCCAATTATTCAACTATCTGTTCAGAATCAGTGTCCCTGTACTCAGTGTAAGCCATAGGTGCCCAGTTTTTTCAGCAAATGGTGAAGAATGAACACCTATTCCTGCTTCATTGTTTCAGGTATCACTTTCTGCCAATCCCAAGATCTATTTAAAAATTCTACAGTTAGATTGCCAGTTTGATTGAATCGACATCTAGAGGTGGTCATTGATCAACCTCTTAATGTAACCCCGGTACACATTCAAAGTACCCACTATGTGTGCCATTGAGGCGAGGATGTCTATTCAATGCCATGAACCCCATCATGAGCGGGACAATTGATTATAAATATTGAAATAAACGCATGTGCACACACATTACTTGAATTTTAACACTGCTTTTATGTGGGTAATTTTTTTTTAAATTTCACAATTTGGTAGTGACTTCAAGCAAAGATAGTGACTTGATATAAGTTGCACTGATCGCTATGACATCACATGTTAGTTTTAAAAAAATGTAATATCTATACAATATTAACTCACAGAAAACTCAGCCAGAACACTGCACTGAACAGAACAAAAATTACGAAACTGAAAGCTGGCAGGCGAAGCACATTGTTAACGTCCCAACTATTATGGTGTCCACGGTCAAAGGATCGACCTCCCCTTATACTGCTGATCAGTTCCAAACAAAGTCATCCAAGGGCTTCAAGTTTTTGTTTTTTTTTGGCGTTCGCCTTATTTCTCTATTCCTAAGGCGGTGTGCGTTGCACTGTGGTTTTTATTTTGCGCCTGTCGGCCCAGTGCATCCGACTTCAGCATGCATTTTATGTAAGGGTCTGATTCCTCCTGCATTTTCTAAGGGTTTGCTTCCCCGGGGTAACGGCCGGTGCTCGAACCCAGCACCTTCGGTTTGTGAGCTGTGTCACTTATTCACTAGCCCCCCCCCCCCCCCCTGAGTATTTGAACTTTGGGAGTCTGGGCCAACAAAAATTGCACTTAGTTTCCCACAAGAATACATTTGCTGTAAATAGCACAACATCATTAATATTTACTTGGGATGGGAATGACGCAGGGAATGAGCCTAAAAATAGTTATACCTGAAATTCCATACAGAATGAACTGTGCAAATTTCACATAACTAGATACCATTCATGAGTTTCTTGCATGATGGACAAACACATACATGTACTTTTGTTTGATAGTTAATACACTACAGACAAGAGATATGAAGCTCTATTATGTAAAATTGTCATAATCATCAGTTATGTCTGTGTGTAATGTCTCCTAATTTTGTTAACGTTAGAAAAAACATACTTGAAATAGTTGATCAGACACTTCAAGAGAAGAGCTGGTTCCTTCCAATACACATAGTCAAGCTCATCCTGAAAACATTTGACAATATAACTTTGAATATGTTTTATTAGAAATGTCACTTTTTGCTCTTATCACTTCTTGTACACAAAAACCCTGTGCAGATATGGAGTCCCCTTAAAGGGGAGTAGATAGCTTCAGTGCATTTTTTTTAATGAATGACATAAAAGGTGACTAAGTAGGGTTGTGCATGGGGCTGACAGACTGTCAGATAAGTACTGCAAGAGCACATAAATGTTTTGATGCAAGTTCCATGCATGCAGGACAACAGTAACCTATGCTCCTACTGGAGTGAACACGGACAATGATATGACTGTTGAGCAAGTCCCTAGGATCAGATATTAGAGAGCAGAATAGTCCACTGTCTTACCACAAATGCTGTAAAAGCATACTAATGAAGACTGATTGTAACAAGTGTAACAGCACTGAAAACATGACAGCAAGAGCACATAGAAAGGTTTGGTGCTAGCTTATTGTAGGATATAAGAGTTTGGTGCTAGCTTATTGTAGGATAAAGGTTTGGTGCTAGCTTATTGTAGGATAAAGGTTTGGTGCTAGCTTATTGTAGGATATAAGGGTTTGGTGCTAGCTTATTGTAGGATATAAGGGTTTGGTGCTAGCTTATTGTAGGATATAAGGGTTTGGTGCTAGCTTATTGTAGGATATAAGGGTTTGGTGCTAGCTTATTGTAGGATATAAGGGTTTGGTGCTAGCTTATTGTAGGATATAAGGGTTTGGTGCTAGCTTATTGTAGGATATAAGGGTTTGGTGCTAGCTTATTGTAGGATATAAGCGTTTGGTGCAAGCTTATTGTAGGATAGATCAACTGCAGTGTTTACTCTTTGCTTCTTACATAGTGAAAATGGACATGGGAAAATACAAACAGTGGAAAATACAGACAATCTGATTATATGCAAGTATATGCTTTAGTAACATTTGTATAACCAACTGGTCAAACCCGAGTTTCGAATTTGAAACTATGTTCATCCTGAAAACATTTGACAATGTCTCGTGCTTTACAGATGGATTACAATATCTACGCCCTTCGGCCAGACACATCCAATTCAGCACATCATTTTGGGACTGCCTCCTCTATTCGATCCCTAATCACTTAGCCAGGCTGCATGGTTGCAATCTGTTTCCAAGGCCACCACTTAGGTGAAAATTGGGTCTTGTCAGTTATAAGACCACCGACACTAGCAGTCAAAGTCACTGGCTACCATCAGCTCTCACACACTTGCATTTTGGGCCCTTGAAGACGTTCAAGAATCAATAAACAAACTACCTTAGATATATGGATGATTTACAGTAAGAAATGGTTTCAACAAGAAATGTTTAAAAAATAATTTACCACAGCCTTGTGTCGCTCCAAGAAACTATCAGATACCCATATTGACAACAGGAATGGTCTCTGTGGATGTACATAAAATAATGCTTAGCTGTCTGACTTTTTTTCAATAACTTTCCATTCCCACAATTTCCTTGCCACATATATTTAATACTTTTAGCTGTACTAGGAGATAATCTGCATTTTAAGAAAATACTTGACAAAATGAATTCAACTGCAGAGACGGCATGAGCTTGTGGTTAAGTGAACCTCATGTTTATGATAATCCTCTATATGAGGGAGTTTGAAGCACAGAAATGTAGAAATACTGGATTACTGGACAAATCCGTTACACTGTTGTGGGTCCCAACTTCTCTCTAAATGGTCTCTGGCTTTGGCCATGGTGGACCAGTGGATAATGAGTGTGACATAATCTGTGGCACCGTGAATGTTGAGGGATGCAAGGGAGTTGAACCATTTCTCGTCTGGTCATTTCTCGTCTCTGGGATACCATGTTGTTGTCACTGTGCTCCAAAAATCGTCCGTTCTTCGCAGTAAGTGTATCCCAAGAATATAAGCAGGGTTAATAATCTGTTTAACATAATAGCAAACATCCGTCGTTTCCACCTAAATAGGTCAAAGAAGTCAAACGAGAATATCAGTGTTAATCAGCAATGAATTTATTACCAGTTGTGTTTGCTGTCATCAGTATTACAATTTAATGAGTTTGCTGCCATGAGTAGTTTAATTTTGTGTGTTTGCTGCCATGAGTAGTTTAATTTTGTGTGTTTGCTGCCATGAGTAGTTTAATTTTGTGTGTTTGCTGCCATGAGTAGTTTAATTTTGTGTGTTTGCTGCCATAAGTAGTTTAATTTTGTGTGTTTGCTGCCATGAGTAGTTTAATTTTGTGTGTTTGCTGCCATGAGTAGTTTAATTTTGTGTGTTTGCTGTCATCAGTATTACAATTTTGTGTGTTTGCTGCCATGAGTAGTTTAATTTTGTGTGTTTGCTGCCATGAGTAGTTTAATTTTGTGTGTTTGCTGCCATGAGAAGTTTAATTGTGTGTGTTTGCTGTCATCAGTATTACAATTTTGTGTGTTTGCTGTCATCAGTATTACAATTTTGTGTGTTTGCTGTCATCAGTATTACAATTTTGTGTGTTTGCTGTCATCAGTATTACAATTTTGTGTGTTTGCTGTCATCAGTATTACAATTTTGTGTGTTTGCTGTCATCAGTATTACAATTTTGTGTGTTTGCTGTCATCAGTATTACAATTTTGTGTGTTTGCTGCCATGAGTAGTTTAATTTTGTGTATTTGCTGTCATCAGTATTACAATTTTGTGTGTTTGCTGTCATCAGTATTACAATTTTGTGTGTTTGCTGCCATGAGTAGTTTAATTTTGTGTGTTTGCTGCCATGAGAAGTTTAATTTTGTGTGTTTGCTGTCATCAGTATTACAATTTTGTGTGTTTGCTGTCATCAGTATTACAATTTTGTGTGTTTGCTGTCATCAGTATTACAATTTTGTGTGTTTGCTGCCATGAGTAGTTTAATTTTGTGTATTTGCTGTCATCAGTATTACAATTTTGTGTGTTTGCTGCCATGAGTAGTTTAATTTTGTGTGTTTGCTGCCATGAGTAGTTTAATTTTGTGTGTTTGCTGCCATGAGTAGTTTAATTTTGTGTGTTTGCTGCCATGAGTAGTTTAATTTTGTGTGTTTGCTGCCATGAGTAGTTTAATTTTGTGTGTTTGCTGCCATGAGTAGTTTAATTTTGTGTGTTTGCTGTCATCAGTATTACAATTTTGTGTGTTTGCTGCCATGAGTAGTTTAATTTTGTGTGTTTGCTGCCATGAGTAGTTTAATTTTGTGTGTTTGCTGCCATGAGTAGTTTAATTTTGTGTGTTTGCTGCCATGAGAAGTTTAATTTTGTGTGTTTGCTGTCATCAGTATTACAATTTTGTGTGTTTGCTGTCATCAGTATTACAATTTTGTGTGTTTGCTGTCATCAGTATTACAATTTTGTGTGTTTGCTGTCATCAGTATTACAATTTTGTGTGTTTGCTGTCATCAGTATTACAATTTTGTGTGTTTGCTGTCATCAGTATTACAATTTTGTGTGTTTGCTGTCATCAGTATTACAATTTTGTGTGTTTGCTGTCATCAGTATTACAATTTTGTGTGTTTGCTGCCATGAGTAGTTTAATTTTGTGTATTTGCTGTCATCAGTATTACAATTTTGTGTGTTTGCTGTCATCAGTATTACAATTTTGTGTGTTTGCTGCCATGAGTAGTTTAATTTTGTGTATTTGCTGTCATCAGTATTACAATTTTGTGTGTTTGCTGTCATCAGTATTACAATTTTGTGTGTTTGCTGCCATGAGTAGTTTAATTTTGTGTGTTTGCTGCCATGAGAAGTTTAATTTTGTGTGTTTGCTGTCATCAGTATTACAATTTTGTGTGTTTGCTGTCATCAGTATTACAATTTTGTGTGTTTGCTGTCATCAGTATTACAATTTTGTGTGTTTGCTGCCATGAGTAGTTTAATTTTGTGTATTTGCTGTCATCAGTATTACAATTTTGTGTGTTTGCTGTCATCAGTATTACAATTTTGTGTGTTTGCTGCCATGAGTAGTTTAATTTTGTGTGTTTGCTGCCATGAGAAGTTTAATTTTGTGTGTTTGCTGTCATCAGTATTACAATTTTGTGTGTTTGCTGCCATGAGTAGTTTTTTTTGGTTTTTTTTGCGTTCGCCTTATTTATCTATTCCCCAAGGCGTGTGTGCGTTACACTGTGGTTTTTATTTTGCGCCTGTCGGCCCAGTGCATCCGACTTCAGCATGCATTTTATGTAAGGGTCTGCTTCCTCCTGCATTTTCTAAGGGTTTGCTTCCCCGGGGTAACGGCCGGTGCTGTGATGGGGATCGAACCCAGCACCTTTTGGTTGTGAGCCGTGCCACTTAACCACGCCGTCCCCCCCATGAGTAGTTTAATTTTGTGTGTTTGCTGCCATGAGTAGTTTAATTTTGTGTGTTTGCTGCCATGAGTAGTTTAATTTTGTGTGTTTGCTGTCATGAGTAGTTTAATTTTGTGTGTTTGCTGTCATCAGTATTACAATTTTGTGTGTTTGCTGTCATCAGTATTACAATTTTGTGTGTTTGCTGCCATGTGTAGTTTAATTTTGTGTGTTTGCTGTCATGAGTAGTTTAATTTTGTGTGTTTGCTGTCATCAGTATTACAATTTAATGAGTTTGCTGCCATGAGTAGTTTAATTTTGTGTGTTTGCTGCCATGAGTAGTTTCTTCTTCTTCTTCTGCGTACACAGTCAGACAGTAACCATTATTTTTTCGAGAAAAGCGGCGGTCATCCTGAGGCTCTCGCCACTGCCATAGAGCTTGTCTTGCAGTTCCACTGGTAATGGCCACATCTGCTCTCTCTGATCCTCGTATGTCGGGCAGTTCTGCAGCAGATGTTCAGTGGTCATTTTACCAGTACCGCACGGGTATTCGTCGGTACACCCTATCTTCAATTTGTTGAATAGGTGGTACCTCAGTCTGTTGTGGCCAGTGCGAAGTCTGAAGACAACGACCTGCTCTCTTCGGTTCAACTGGTAATAGGCATCGTTTTTGGTGTACCATGAGTAGTTTAATTTTGTGTGTTTGCTGCCATGAGTAGTTGAATTTTGTGTGTTTGCTGCCATGAGTAGTTTAATTTTGTGTGTTTGCTGCCATGAGTAGTTGAATTTTGTGTATTTGCTGTCATCAGTATTACAATTTTGTGTGTTTGCTGCCATGAGTAGTTTAATTTTGTGTGTTTGCTGCCATGAGTAGTTTAATTTTGTGTGTTTGCTGCCATGAGTAGTTTAATTTTGTGTGTTTGCTGCCATGAGTAGTTGAATTTTGTGTATTTGCTGTCATCAGTATTACAATTTTGTGTGTTTGCTGCCATGAGTAGTTTAATTTTGTGTGTTTGCTGTCATCAGTATTACAATTTAATGAGTTTGCTGCCATGAGTAGTTTAATTTTGTGTGTTTGCTGCCATGAGTAGTTTAATTTTGTGTGTTTGCTGTCATCAGTATTACAATTTTACGAGTTTGCTGCCATGAGTAGTTTAATTTTGTGTGTTTGCTGTCATCAGTATTACAATTTTATGAGTTTGCTGTCATGAGTAGTTTAATTTTGTGTGTTTGCTGCCATGAGTAGTTTAATTTTGTGTGTTTGCTGTCATGAGTAGTTTAATTTTATGAGTTTGCTGCCATGAGTAGTTTAATTTTATGTGTTTGCTGCCATGAGTAGTTTAATTTTATGAGTTTGCTGCCATGAGTAGTTTAATTTTATGAGTTTGCTGCCATGAGTAGTTTAATTTTGTGTGTTTGCTGCCATGAGTAGTTTAATTTTGTGTGTTTGCTGTCATCAGTATTACAATTTTACGAGTTTGCTGCCATGAGTAGTTTAATTTTGTGGTTTTGGTGCCATCATTATAAATTTGTGTTAGCTGTCATTGATATTACAAATTTGTGTCTCATCAGTATTACACATTTCTAAAATGTGCACATTCATTGACAAAATATTGGCTTTTATTCAGGACCCAATTCATCTCTAACAATGATTTTCATTTGTGTTGTTTATGTATGTTCAGTCTTTGATCAAATCTATTAGACATTAGGCAAATGTCTGCTACTGTTTTTTTTATAAAACTGAATTTTAATTGCTATAGATGAGCCATTATTTGTACTAGGCTTTATTGCAATCTCATATATTTGACAAACAATACAATGACAAGTACGATCCACAAATACTAGAAATTAAAACCGTTTATTTTTCAGTGGCAGAACATGCGGTGAGTTTCTAATTCCTTAAAGGAAAGAAGCTGATTTTAAATCAAGTTTTTGAGTGCACAACTGCTTTATGCAGTAAAGATTTTTTTTTACTAGTGACACTCCAGTTTACTCAGATGTGAAAGTAGATACCAAGCTCTGGTTGAGCAAGGCTTAGGCTGGGAATCAGTCATCCTAACTCACAACACAGAAGATCTATCACAATGAAGTCGAACACTTAAATAAAATACTTGAGACATCTGCTACAGGACTATCTTCATCCTATCTCCCTTCTACGATATGGTGTAGAGGTGTTTTGCTTCCAATTTATGTGGTTTATAGTTTCTACAGGATGAGGTAGCCACATGTCCAACCCTCCTTAACCTGTAGCACTCCAATGTCCTGTCTCTTTGAACCAGCTCGGCCTGCAAAAACGGTGTGCGGAAAAAATTTTTTTTTTTTTGAACGGAGTCACTCCTGACAGCCATTTTTTACTGCTGACTACGCCCTCCATATATACACGATATTTTGCCGGTTAAAGTATCGTATGTGCGATTACAAATGGCTTTTGAACAGTTTTAATTTTGTATACGCCGTTTGGAGCAAGCCAACTTTTTGCGAAAGGGGAAGTAGGTTGTTGAGAAAGATTTTTATCGCGTAGATCTGTTTATTTTGTTTGTTTAAATGAAAGAACTACGTTTGAATTGGAAACTAACAGTTGTGTAGATATTGTAAACACAGTATCGATACGTTGTTGTGGTTTCCATGGTTTTCTATCGAAGCGACTAGGCCTAGTGGTCGAGTCCAAATTTTTCCAGAGATTTTCATAAATTTTCAACTTCATCTTTTTAAATCTCAAAAACTAACAAACATACAACAAAAACAATAACACCCACATGTTCGTTATGCTATTGTGTATCTACACACCAGAAAATCATATTTATTGACAAACAAACATAAAAGTTACAAATTTTGAAAGACGACTACCACAGTGACTAATTAAGAAAATTAATTAGGTCAAATTTAGTCACTAATTATGTAGCGTGCCTAAGGTTAAGTGATGTCTCTTAACATGCATGGAAGGTTACAGCGGTAAAAAATTTTTTTTACCCCTTTTCAGGCACTTTTTTCAGGCACTTAACACACAAGAACTCGGCCACTTACACAAGATTAAATCCAAATGTGTTTTAACTCAATGTTCCTCTCCCACAATCCTCTTGCCAATGCACCCCCCCCCCCCCCCCCCCCCCCCCCCCCCCCCCCCCCCCCCCCCCCCCCCCCCCCCCCACACGATACTTCTGCTTACTCTTTCCTAGACAAACTATAAGTATTGATTCCTTTCAGCACTTACCATTTGAGTCTGTAGAGGCAGCCACTTTTCATCATACCTGACCAGAAGAGCAATGAGACGAATGGCCCGATATTGAAGTTCAGCTCGTACAGGGGCAGGGCTTGCTATTGGACTAGATGGTGTCACCTGTTCAGAGCCAGAATTTAAAAATGAATTTATTATAAAGAAAACTATCGCTGCATTTATTCCCATTGTTGACATTAGAAGGGCTGAGGCATAAAGGTTGATTACCCCTGCAGTTGCACCCACGCCCTTGAGTTTTAATTCGAAGCAGAAAAATAAACATGAACAAATAAGTCTGATTTCTCAGCTCACTACAATATCTAATACTGTCTGTGCCACTGCCATTTTCTCTCAGATAATCTTTCTTTTTACTCTCAACAGGCGCATGGGCCAACCCTGCAGTTGATCATCTTGCAGAAAACATCTACCAATGCACTTATGTTTGTTACAGTGGGAGTTTCTGTTGCAATTTATTTATTACAGAGTGCCAACCTCTTTAAGAACCTTCACATTATGTAAGGTGTCCAAGTGGCCACGTGGTTAGAACACTTGCCTCACAGTGAAGAGACAGATTCAACAAACCTCGATCTACCAGTTCATCTGTATGCGGTATACGAGGTGTGATAAGTATCCACATTTTAAAAAACAAAACAAATATGTAACAGATTTAAGTAGTCCCCTTCTGAAGCCATACACTTAGAGCAGCGCTGTTTACTCTGCTCAAATCATATTTTGAAATACAATTTCTTAAAGGGTATATATACAGCTGCTTCATCACATTCTGTTTATCTCCTAAATATCCTAAAATTTGGGGAAGTTTGAAGTCTTTCCCTGCGAAAAACTTGCTTTTTCCCAGTGGCAAGACATTCATCGAGACGACTGGAGATAGCATAGGATGCAGATTTTTCTCAGGGTTACCACCGAAGCCTTTCCGTAAACATGTAACCCGCAGGGTAGAAAGGTGGGAAGGCATCTAACGCAGTTTGTCGTGCCTTTTCGATAACCACAAGAGGTCGTATGGACAACACTCAGCATGAGAGTGAGTCTGGCATCTCTCCCCAGCTGTATTCATCTCATCATAGTAGCATCTAAAATTCCCACACGCCAAATTCATGAAGGTGAACCGGCAGAACTAACCAGTGAAACACGACACAGGTATAACTGGTATAAGCGTAGTTCCATTCACTGATTCAGCCGGCGTCCAGACCAGGATAAACGGATGGAAGAAATCACACAAAAAGAACGAAATAACAAGTCCCGACAGAAAACAACACGTTTCCGTGAACACAAGTGTAAGTCGTCGACTAGTGTGAATTCCAGGCAAATCCGTGGTCTGGCGGCATCCATAATGATCCAAAACAGTAGAGAAATGTAGACTCGCAGCCAGTTATGGCGCCATCATAGCTTGTAGCTATGCCCTCGTGTTATTGTAGGTGGCTGTATTTTAAAAAACTTGTTATAGTCTAATTTATCTATTCCTCTGATCATCTTATAAACCTGTATTAAGTCACCACGAATTCTTCTCTCTTTGAGACACTGTAGGCCGGTTTTTCTGAGTCGTTCCTCATAACTGTAATTCTGGAATCCCACTATCATCTTTGTCGCTCTTTTTTGTGTATTCTTTCTAGCATGTTTATGTCCCCTCTATGATAAGGACTCCACTCCTGTACACAGTACTCCAATCTAGGTCTAACTAAAGCTTTATACAGTTTGACGATCACTTCCTTT
Source organism: Ariolimax columbianus (assembly GCA_036924085.1). Lineage (NCBI taxonomy): Eukaryota > Metazoa > Mollusca > Gastropoda > Stylommatophora > Arionidae > Ariolimax > Ariolimax columbianus. The sequence continues at coordinate 34,091,323 of JAVGWX010000003.1, read as the reverse complement.
AGTTAGTCTTTCACTGCGAAAATAAGTCTTTAGTTAAGTTTTTCACTGCGAAAAGAAGTCTTTAGGTAAGTTTTCCACTGCGAAAAGAAGTCTTTAGTTGATGTCTTTCACTGTAAAAAGAAGTCTTTAGTTGATGTCTTCCATTGCGAAGACTAGGCTTTAGTGATGTCTTCCCCTGCAAAGAGTACTCTTTAGTGATGTCTTCCACTGCAAAGAGTACTCTTTAGTTGATGTCTTCCATTGCAAAGACTGGGCTTTAGTGAAGTCTTCCACTGCGAAAAGAAGTCTTTAGTCTCAGTCATACCGAAACAACCCTGCATGACCAGTTGTTTCTAAAGTTATTCCAATGATCTCAAGCAGGTCACAAGCAGTTAAAACATGAGCCAGGCCTGGTCCATCAGCACACTCAGAATGCGAGGAAAGCTATGACAACCCACCACTCAACTTTTTTCAGGGCACACAAAAGAGTAATCCTACTCATTATGGGCATTATTCAACAACAACTAGCAACTCCCAGCTGTATCCTGAGGTTCTAGAATTATGCTAATCTGGATACTTTTAAATAATCCAACCTCATATTTTGTACATGTTTCTCTGCTCTATGTATATAGACATTTCAGTTGATGGGATGCTAATGTTGGACTACATTTTTTAAAAATACAAGAGTGGCCGTTTTTAACTGTCCAGACCTTTATATTTGTTGGAATGTTTATCAGTTCTTTTACATAACTTTCTTTCCTCTATAAACTACCTGAAGCTGGCCAGAAAGCATGTTGGTAAGACGCAAAGGGTTGGCTCTCAAGGCCTCACAGAATTTATCTCCATCTTTGTGGCGCAAGAGATACTGAGGATAGACAGAATAAAATTACAAAGTAATGGCACAAATACAATTAAGACTAAAGATAATGATAAAGTAATCAGTAAAAACTATATATCTTATCAAGAGTGGCAATGTTATAACAAATGAACTGATACTTGAGTAAAAACTAAATGAATTATTGAAGACAACCTAGAGTATGTTTTGTTACGTTGTCATAATTTACAGCAACCATCTGATATCTGAGCCTTGTTCTTCTTCTTCATCGTACGCAGTCAGACATCAACATTTATTTTTTTCAAAAAAAGCAGCGGTCATCCTGAGGCTGTCGGCACTGCCATAGAGCTTGTCCAGTGCTGCCACTGGTGATGGCCACATCTGCTCTCTCTGATCCTCGTATGTCGGGCAGTCTTGCAGCAAATGCTCAGCGGTCAACATTTTCCCGGTACCACACAGGCATTCGTCAGTGCCACCTATCTTCAATTTGTTGAATAGGTGGTACCTGAGTCTATTGTGGCCAGTGCGAAGTCTGAAGACCACGACCTGCTCTCTTCTGTTCAACTGGTAATAGGCATCGTTTTTTGAGTAGCCAGTATGTTCGGTTTCCCATTTGGTCATGTATCTAGCTCTAATAAGCCGTTTTGACTCGTATCTAGCTCTAATAAGCCGTTTTGACTCTTCGTATGTCATACTAGTATCTGGTTGTGGTAGTTTTGCACCTTCTTTTGCCAGTCTGTCTGCCTCCTCGTTGCCTTGGATGTTGCAGTGGGATGGAACCCACTGCACCACTATCCTTTTTGGTGCGGACTGCTGGCATAGTTGACAGAGTACTGCTCTTAAATCATTAAGTTCAGTATTTTTCTGGCTTTTTAGTGCTGTGACTACGGCGAGCCTTGTTCTGACATTGTGTTTCACTACCATTACATTTGAGATTGAGTTTGCCTCTTCCCTTTTCAATCTCTATTCTCTCAGCAAGACCTTATGGGTACATCATGTTTCCAGGGTCATCCACTTAAGGTGGAATATGGTTTTGGGCAGCTCTTGTTGCCGATCCTGGCACAAGCATTCACCTATGAGTAAGCTGTGGGAGCATGAGGTCATCATTGTAGTTGGCCTTGTAGGAAGTACGTGTCAGAGCATTATATGTTCTTGTATTGGTTTCTGTAGTATTTTACATTATGAAATAGCAAGCCCCATAAACAGTCCTCCTTAGTTTTCAAGTAGTATATAGTAGAATGCAATGATTTGTTAGCTATCTGCTAATATCTATAAGAAATGTTTAAAAATACTAAGTCGTGATTAATATCTCAAAGAATTATACACTTTCTGAATAGACAGACTTACTGAATAGAGTATTAACCTACCTCAAAGTATCGACACCATTGTTGATCCTTTAATGCTACATCAGACAAAAATAGATCTACCACATGACTTGGATATCTCAGCTGAAACTTCATCAAGGGCTCATGGAATGGACTGCTTGACTGTATAAAAAAAAGTTTGTGCAGTATGACCTCAACAAGCAATAAGATAAAACAGGAATACAGTAGTCATCTTAAATCCTAGCTCTCCTTTCAAAGTAAATGTCCAATAAATGTTGCATCTTTATTTGAGTACTCTTCATGTAACAATCAGACATGTTACTACAGCTGAGACGATAGCCAAAGGGGAAGAATGGTTCCACACTGGTGACAGAATGATAGAGTACCAGAGAATCATCATAACCTTAGGCAAGGAATGAAGAGAACGGAGCAATGGGAGAGCAGAGCATGAGGTAAATCAGCTGATAACAGAACACGCAGGAGAGTGACGCTGTCATATACACCAACGGATCAGTTGTGTGCAGTGGGACATCAGCATGGGGTTTCTCGGCTAGAGAGGAGAGGTCGTTACTGAGCGCAGTAGGGCATACATGTCAACAACCTCCAGTATGAGAATGGAGACAGTGACCTCAGCACTGAAATGGGTATCTGAGACTTCTATAACAAGGGCAGTCATCGTGACAGGCGCGCAAGCCGTACTTCAGAAAAGTACAGAAGGGATGGCTAGGTACGAGTGGATAGCTGTTGAGGCCTCAAACCTCCAGGGGTTGACATGGATCTCCTGTCCTGCTCATGTCGGAGTTCAGGGCAATGAAAGAGCTAACATCATGGCTTCACAAGCTTCCATCATGGGCACATTAGTGATGGATATAAGTGACATTTTGAAATCAATGACCGCCTGCTGGATGAGGACACCGCAATAGATGCAGCAGCAATCCACAGACTGCAAAGTTTTGACATTAAACAAGGTTCGAGCGAAGTGGGGCGCATGAGGACGGAGCAAGAAAGTGTACAACCAGTGAGCTACAGGGACCATCAGTTGCATACCTTGAGACTGAGCACCTATGGGTATGCCTAAAGTGCAGTGACGTCGATTCTTAGAAACAAACATGTAACAATTCTCAAATGTAATTCTTACCGGATTACTGCTGCTGTAAGTGATGTATCTGTCTATTCATTGCCCAATATTTACATAGATAAACCAGTAGCAATCTCATGTAACACTTGCTTCTTTCCATTACCAAGAACTTGCTTATGTTAGTAAGTGGTTTTATTTTCTTCTGGAATTCTGCTTTAGGTTACATAAACCAAAACCTTTACAGTTTCCCAAGGAGCATATGTCCTCAACAAAAACAGTCAGCAAACATTGACCCGTCCATATTTACTTTTATGACTTGAGATTTCTACAGGATGTAGTAGACAGCCCCAAGCTAAACATCCTTTAATCGCCTCTTACATGTCTGGCATATTACCATTCTTTGCTACCCTTACAGGCCCCAGTAACACTTGGGTACATTAAAATTGAAACCATATATTAATGGATGGTATTAAGAACCCACCAAGCATAGAATTAGAAATGTAGAATGGCTCTTAGAACCAACCTCATGGCACCTGGGCTCTTTCATATACAATATATAAAATATATACAGTCCCTCACATTGCTGATGACTGAGCACAAACTCCATAGCTCCCATGGTGGCTCCAAAACAGTACAAGTAAAAAGTAACCCTGTTAGCAAGAGAATATTACCTCCATAAGTAGGGCTTTTTCACCAATAAGAACCAGTGTAGTAACAGGTTCAATCAAGTTCTTGCTGGCTGCTGGTATCAGGTGAAACATGTTGATGATAGCAGCACACAGCTGTACCTCCTGGTCCAATAAAAACAATCAACTTTAACACTTTTAAACTTAGAGATTGAGAGTGTAAAACTGACATTCAATTAAAAGTATTTAACAGAAAAGGAAAGTGCATTATTTAAGAAAATGTATCCAAGATTCTTAATAAGACAAATGACGAAAACAAGGGGAAAAACTCTTGGAGCCAGTTAATTTGTGAACACAGTAGCGACAACGATCATACACATCAATATATTTTAAGCACAAGTTTCCATTCATATTGGTCGCCTAGAGTGCTAAAAATATGTTGTCTTGTGATTTATTTACAAAAGATATCACATTTTGTTTACAAACATCACTCATTTTGTTCACATACAAACATATCACTCATTTTGTTCAAAGAAAATTTTGTTTTCAAAGTTGTCACTGTTTAAAGTCATCACTTTTTGGAATGTATTGTCATGGGGGGGGGGGGGGGGGGGGGGGGGGGGGGGTGTGTATTTAATGCATTAAAGAATATTTTGAAATTGATAGTTATTTTTAGATCAAGTATGGAGTAGGAAAAAAAAACTGGTTGGGTTACAAACTAACGTTATACTGATTTAGAAGAATCCTAGACACCAAAACAAGCACTGCAGGAAACAGGGCAGAGGGTACCAACCTTGTGAAGTTCCGCCACAAGCACAGAACCGTTGAAATTCTGCACAGGTTAAAAAAAACACTTTTTCAAATAGATGGCCATACCAAGATGATCGGAGGGGAAACACCACAAAATGAACGACTAATCCTAGGAAGCAGAAGTAGCAAAGTGGTTAGTACATTTGCATCCCAGTCGAGTGATCAGGTTCGTTCCAGTTGATGCAGAATTTTTCCTGATCGCAAAATGGCTCATGGGTACCAAAATTATCTGGCAGAGTAGAAGTGGCCGGTGTGAAGTTGACCACATCACTCCGTGTGCCGTTGGTCAAGAAAAATATGCCCTAGTGTGCCATTGTCAAGGTCAAGAAAAATATGCCGTAACTCCATATTCCCAATACGCCACATTAGGGATCTTTAATACAAATAGAAAACCACAACACGTGGACAAGTAAAATGACTGGTGTGAATTCCAGTCAAATCCGTGGTCTGGCAGCATCCATGATAGACTAAAACAAAGAATAATTAGACCGGCATCATATTAGGGGGTCACTTACATAAAATGCATGCTGAAGTCGGATGCACTGGGCCGACAGGCGCAAAATAAAAACAGTGCAACGCACACCGCCTTGGGGATTTGAGAAAATAAGGCGAACGCCAACAAACAAAAATAAAAAAATTAGGGGGGTCATCTTTGCTGCAAAATCACATTTTCCCCCATTCCTAGTAGTTCTAAATGTTTTATTTTGGTTCTTGACGGGTGTTTTATTTTGGTTATTGACGAAGTCCAGATTTTGTATCTTTCATTTTCAGAAGAGTTAGCAAGTGTTTCATTGAAAGTATGTTTATTTTCGTACTTGAAACCACATTTTTTTCAGAGGTCATCCTTGGAATTAGCTTATGCCCCTTCAGCCAGACCAAATAAGAATTTTTAACAGTACAAGCTCGTAATAGATATATTATATTATTGCTAACGGTAGTGATGAACATGTTGATCGTTCTGATAGCGCTATTACAATTTCTTTATCCATTCTTTGTCTTTTTTCTCAAGCAATGGTAGCAACAGTTCAACAATTCAGTAAAGGTTCAAGATCCTGCAGAGCCATGCTAGTGTGTATTATATAAATGTGTACATGTATATATTGAATACAGTGGGCACATACATTCTGCGTGTGTATAAATTGTACACACTGATTGATGCTTTTATTTTTGAGTAGTTTTCAACTTCACATAAAAGTAATACTGTGAAAACAACTGCACCAAATTAGGTGTAACTTTCAGAACATCTTCCCTTGTGGATTACAGTCCATCGAAATTCATTACGCTATTCGTGTTTTGGTTTAGAGCTAAATAATGTGTTGAAGAAATTATCTCTCATACACAAATGTTCACATCTATTTGAAAAATATATTTCATTGAATTCTGGCCGCAATTGTAACAGTTTGGTATATAATGTGCTATTTCAGCGAACTTTTATTCAAGATAAATAGTTCACAATTAAGTGATGCTGTATTTGAGTTTTACAGAAAAAAAAATTGCATCCAGAGGTCCAAAACATTTGGGAGTGAATTAGTTCAGTACAAAGAAGTTTTATTTTGTTTAAATATTTTGTTTACAAAGAACACATTTTGTTGACAAAGATGTCCCTGTAAACTTCTTTCATGAAATCCAATATTATTCCATATTTACATAATTTTAGCTCAATATTAATTTATTTTATTTGAATAAAACACATGTACAAAATTCCGGCACTTAGCCTGGACGGAAAGGCAGAAATAAGCGAAATGATCAGGGACCAGAAAGGGTTAATTCTTTTTGTACTTCACAAGTATGTCTTATTATGATCATTTAAAAAAAAATTACTATACGGTAAAGGTAATGATCGTTTTTTTAAATTACTATACGGTAAAGGTACTGAACGTTTTTTTAAAATTACTATAAGGTAAAGGTAATGATCGTTTTTTTAAATTACTATACGGTAAAGGTAATGATGGTTTTTTAAAAATTACTATAAGGTAAAGGTAATGATCGTTTTTTAAATTACTATACGGTAAAGGTACTGATCGTTTTTTTAAATTACTATACGGTAAAGGTACTGATCGTTTTTTAAAATTACTATAACGGTAAAGGTACTGATCGTTTTTTAAAATTACTATAAGGTAAAGGTACTGATCGTTTTTTTAAAAATTACTATAAGGTAAAGGTAATCATGTGATAACACTTGGGCGTTGAAAAAGTGAAGTATTTTTCAAAAAGTGTGTAATGCCTAGTTATCTTACACGTGTTCTGTAATCTTTAGAGTTTACATTTACTATTGGGTAAGAGCGCGATGAGACAGTAATTCTTCAGCAATTGTCCAGAAAAGGACATTTTGTTACCTTATCTAGTTACAGCAATACTGAGCCTTTCAACTTGATACATCCGACTTCAGCAATTTTTTTTTACCAGGTTTGATTTTTCTTTGGATCCCTTCTGCGTTCTTACTCAATCTCCAACTGTTATGCCCTGAACAGGGCTAGCAGGATGTAGTCTGGAGAACTAGCTGTTGCTAATTTACAGCTTGATTACAATATTTGCACCTTTCGGTCAGACACATCCGTCTTCGGCAGTACTCTGATCCCTATTGTCCTGGATGCTACCTATTTTCAGGGGTACCACCTGGAGGTGAAATAGGATTTTGATCAGCTTTGGTCAGCTGACCCTGATGTAAGCAGCCAGCTACGAAGCTTCAGGCCCATAATTGAACTGGGACCCTTTGTCACTTGTGACAAGCACTATGGGACCCTTTGTCACTTGTGACCAGCACTATAACTTACCACTCAGACCAGTTACAGATACATATAAAACAAGCTTTACATGTAGATGAGCTAAAATAGTTAAATTGCCAAATTAATTTTCTGCAGGAACTCACTTGTATGTTACAAAATGTATTTGAAAGTACTTACAGTAGAAAGCACCTGGCCAGCAGGTCTTGGCTGTCCTGACTTCTGGTTGGAATGAGCCGTCTCAATCCACTTTTTCAGGTGACCCTAGAACCAGTGAGAAACAAAACTCGTATTACATTTTACAATATTACATTTATTTTAGTGAATTAAATTAAAATTACAATCATCGAAACCTTGGGAAAAGTTATTCCCTTTTGTATTCCATGCATCATATATTTGTGTTTGTAGAATTTCATGCTTGGCAAGCTGTGCAACACCAATTGTTAGGGAACCACCTACACTAAAAGGATTGGGATGCTAAAGAATTCATGATTGTGTCGAGTTTCAAGATTAAACATTAACCTTGACCCTGAAGTAGATCTCAATGCAGTTCATTCTCAAAACAGGCAACCTAGTTCTATCATCACCTGGAAATCAATCAGGGCTCAAGTAACTCCAGAGAAGCCCTGCATTACAATTCCACTTCTGTAAAATATGAGTACCCAGAATTGCACAGTTAGTCTTGAGGGATTAGCATGGGTCTCAGTCTTAACCTGAATATTTTCATGCAATAGGGAGGACTCTAATGATTTTAAATGAATGGGCGGAAAAATTGGAGGTGGGTGTGAAAATTCCGGGAAACTTAGGGGTTATAATTGATCATATAGGTAAAGTGAGTGAGCAAGTCCAGGTAACAGTAAAAAAGGCAAATGCAATGTTAGGTAGGTGTGGAGTCCTTATGGCAATATAAAAATGCTGGAAAGGATACCAAAAAAAGCGACAGCGGAGTGGAATTCCAGAATTAGGAAGAAAAACTCAGAAAAACTGGCCTGCGAGGTCTAGATTAGAATTCGAGGTGACTTAATACAGGTTTATAATACAAAGGAAAGGATAAATTAGACAGTTTTCAAAATACATAGCTACAAATTAACTAAAGAAAGGTCCAGATTAGATATTACGAGATTTTTTTTGCCAGTGGTGAATGCTTGGAATGCATTGCCACAGAAGTAGGGGAGGCAGGGACAATTAATGCATTTGAGAATAGATTAGATGTGCATAGCTTTTAGAGCAAGGAAATGTAAATGAAACTGGTTGTGTACAGACTCTGCAGAGTCTTCTAAACCATCATAAAGACATTAACACTACCAGAGCATCTGCACCTGCAGAGCCCCCATATGACAGGAAGGCATAATATGTAAACTTTTCTTTCTCTAAATCTAAAACTTGAATGGTCCATCTGATTGTATCCGGAGGTAGGATGATTTTCAAAGGTGGCATGGGTTCATGACTTAAAGTTGCAGAAAGGCAGGAAAGCCACAAGAAAATCTAGTTCTATGATGGTAAGGAAACTTGGCATTGACTGAAAAACAAACAGCCCAGCAGTGTTCATTCAACAACATCCCTGAAGAAGGTATATTGCATCATTTCATAAATTGTCAAACTTCCTAATCTATTTAAAGCCATACCTACCAGATGAGTAGACCATGACCATAGCCAATTTTGTTCCAACCTTCCATAGTCATTCTATTACAACTGGTGAGATTGACCCCTTACTTTTCTGTTTGAAGACTAGGTGCAGAATCATTGATACATAACTCACAATTTGGACTCATGGTTAGTTCACCCTTCTCACACAAGGATGAACTCAATTCGCCTCATGGAACTCAATTCGCCTCATGGTGAGTTCACCCTTCTCAAACAGGACAAACTCACAATTTAGACCCATGACGAATTTACCTTTCTCATACTGAAGGCCTCAAATGTTTTAAACATATTTTACAGATAACTTAATAACCTATAAAAAAAGTTTATGATCAAAATAAATGTGTTGGTATTCTGTTTTAGCATTTTAAAGGAATGAAAAATTGACAGCAGAAAGTCATAACAATGACAAAAGAACAGCATTGGTTATAATACCACTATTTTACTCCTGCCCTACCTATTTTTATATAATAGCCAAAGGGACTGCGTGGGCTAGTGGTTAAGTGACACAGCTCACAAATCAAAGGTGCTGGGTTCGATCCCCATGACAGCACCGGCTGTTACCCCGGGGAAGCAAACCCTTAGAAAATGCAGGAGGAAGCAAACGGTTACATAAAATGCATGCCAAAGTCACATGTACTGGGCCGAAAGGCACAAAATAAAAACCACAGTGCAGTGCACACCACCTTGGGAAATAAAAAAAATAAGGCAAACATGTAAATTTTTCTAAATTTAAAAAAAAAAAAAAAAAATTATTGTTCAACTGTCACTCAACACTCAACACTCAACACTCAAACATGATAATATAGGATACTTAATTCAGCTTCAACATAAATTAAAATCACATTCTGAGGCATGTTAGACAATACACAAATGCTCAAAGAGTACACAAATGCTCATTGAAGTTTTATTAAACTGCTAAGAGTTTTTTTGAAGAACATACCAAGAGCATCATATTGACAAAGTTTTAATTAAATTGGAGACTATACAACTTCAAAGAGACTCATAATTATGTGATTTAAAAACCAGCTCTTAATATTTAATTGTGAGAAGTTGAAATATATAATTTGTTTACCACACATTTAAAACGTAACTTTTATAAGCTTTTTAATAGTTAACTTACTATTGGCTCAGCCAAAAATACATTCTCAAGTCATATGAAGAGTAATGTAGATTTGCGTTGGCTAGGACATATGCGACATGATCTACCCAAGATACTAGAGGAAGATCCAGGGGAAAAGAGTAAAGAGGCAACCAAGACTCAGCTTTCCATCTCAGGAATGCAGAGAAAGTGCAAACCTATTCTGAAATTAAGAGCTGCAGATGATAGGGTCAAATGGAGAGACATGGTCATACAACCTTACAATCAGTCTAAAGTAGTGAATCAACCAGAAGATGAACATTAATAGTCACCAAAATAAATGTAAGAATATGTTATACCTGCATGGACTCGCAAAGCTTCTCATTGAAACTGGTAGGGAACAGCTGAACCAAAGAGGACAGCCGTTTGATAATGCTGAGATTAAGGTTGCGGTAGTCTCCCAGCATGGACAACAGTGGTCTCATGGCAGCATAAGCCATGTCAACTTCTATTGTGCAGCTTTTCATGAACTGGTTCAAATGGTGAAAAAATATTTCATTAAAATTGTTAGTCAAATTGTGTTAAAATACATGACTGCCACAACATTTATAGGAATGTTTCCAAACAAATTAACTAAGACCTGTGAATAGAACTTCAATCAAAACATTTCAGCTCCCTGTGCGAAACAAGTCAAATACACACCAAGTCCTGTCCTGAATCGGCTAATTCCAATACTCTTCATATCTTATTTCTGTTATGTGCTTCTCCAGCCCATGCATCTTAGTCTACCTTTTTATCTTACCTTGGGAATTCAAGAAAAGACTGCTTTGTAATGCTGTCCTTAATAAGTTCTATCCAATGGCAGCATCTTATCTGCCCTTCCTAAACTGAATTCCTAATGTTTCTTTCCAACAGTCCCACATTAGTAATTGTAAAACATTTAAGTCTATTCTGTGCAAGCCCTCAATTATGAAAGTATTTCTGATTTAGACATTTTTCAATGAAAAAGCATGCTTCAGTTGATCCAGCTGTTTAGGGGGTTAAATTGTAAATTGGTACCTGACATGGAAGACCTGAAAGACAGCGAGGACAGGCACTGGTCATCCCACCTCACAAAAGCTGTGGCTTAATACAATAAAGTCTAACACTTCATTCCTGACAACTTTCTGCTATGGGACTTTTAAAAATGGAGTACAGCGAACAATTTATTTTTTCATCAAATGGTTCAAATTGTTATCAAAACAAAAAGTTCAAATTACCACTTTCATAGATTCATGAGCAGTTTCTTGGAGTTCAGAGTTGGAGCTGTTTAAAGCCTTGTACAAAGTGTTAAAGATCTTTTCCTTTTTCTGAAGCACAAGGTTGCAGGCAGCTAGGGCTCCTGTAATTACAAACAAATGTGAACACGGTCAAGACATGCTGCACAACACTGACCATTTTGAACGTTACATTTTTTCAGTATTTATCTAAAATACAGAATACATTTTTTTAAGTATTTATCTAAAATACAGAATATAATTTTTTTTAAAGTGGAAAGTTTTAATGAAAACAAAATTAATATAACATGAGACAGAAATCCTTAGTGTTATTTTTTTAATCATGTAAATAGACCTTAGCTAATAAACATTTTGACAAGATAATTTTCTCCCCACAAATAATTTATACACATGAAAATATGTACTTCAGCAAATAAAACATGCTAACATTCTGCATTACTTAATCCTCTACAGCTTTGGACATGTGCCAGTGAGCAGAACAGTTTCCATCCAACAACTCAGCCGACATGTAGCATATGCATTTTGTTTTGTTATAAAGTTACTCACAAGTTTGGGTGTTGAAATTACCTAAAAAATTACCGACGATCTGGTGAATGGCAGTTTTCGTTAAAATGTATTTACAAATATGTGAATGTTTGCAATGGCCTTTCCGTGTGATGAAATTTAACCGAACTGTAAATAGTTAAATAATTTTTTTTAAATTTATGTTAAAATACTTTTTAAACTTTAGCAATGAAAGGAAGTTGTGGAAAAAGTGAAATCAAATTTTACTTGGGTTCAAATAGTCAAAATTATCCTAAAGAATTCTTTGCACATCCTGTTAGGTCTATATAGTTTTATAGTTTAAAATCATATTTAAATCCTGTATAAATCTAATGTTTTATACTAATGTAGTTCCTACTCTTGATGCCATTTTATGTTTTTGGTAGCTGGTTAGATGCCGTTTTTTTTTTTGGTAGCTGGTTAACAGTCACATCCTGACAAAGGTGGGCAGGGGTCAGTGGGTATTCTTCCTGGCTGTAGTGCAATGCAAGGCTCCTGTGACTATTTACATGAGCATGAAAGAGGATGCGAGATAGAGAATTGATCATTATGTTTCACTTTACCCTGATTACAATTCGCTTCATATAAATTCCATATAAATCTGACAACACTATCAGAATCAGTTAATGTATTCTAGTGACATAACGCAGAAACATGAAATGCTACTTACGTAGAGCACTTTTCTTCAGTGGCACCAGGTTAGTGATGTTCTTGTAACAAGGTTGTTTCAACAAGGCAGCTTCTTCAGCATCACACAAATTAAGAACCTAAGAATGAATGCCTTGGTGTGAGCAAGATTGTCAATACAAGATGTACCATTGCACATGAAAATGATGAAAGTTTTGTCCTTCAATATATATATATATATATATATTCTACAGTTAGACTTTTGATATCTACAATTTTCAGTGGCGCATCTACTTCCAAAGAGTAATTACCACCTATGATGTATAGACTTTGTACACAGATAAAATGAAGAATAGAATGGAGATGGAAGCAGTGACCTCAGCACTGAAATGAATATCTAAGACTTCTATAACAAGGGCAATCATCGTGACAGACGCGCAAGCCGTACTTCAGAAAGTACAGAAGGGATGGCTTAGGTACGAGTGGATAGCTGCTGTTGAGGCCTCAAACCTCCAGGTGCTGACCTGGATCTACTGTCCTGCTCATGCTGGGGTTCAGGGTAATGAAAGAGCTGACATCTTGGCTTCACGGGCTCCCATCATGGGCACATTGGTGATGGACAGAAGTGACGTTTTGAAATCAATCAATGACCGCCTGCTGGATGAGGACACAGCAATAGATGAAGCAGCAATCCACAGACTGCAAAGTTTCGACATTAAACGAGGTTCGAGCGGAGTGGGGTGCATGAGAGGGTGGCGCAGGAGCATGTACAACCAGCGAGCTACAGGAACCATCAGCATCCATACCTTACGCCATTTGATGAGAGAGACTGAACACCTATGGGTATGCCCGGAGTGCAGTGACGTCGATTCTTAGAAACAGAAACACATAAATCTGGTTTTAGGGCAACAGGGACTTGCACATTGCCAAGTTTCCCATTAGTTGGAACAGTCTTAATTGTTCTATTCTACTCCTGGTTATGACTATTTATGAACTATTACAGTTTGGTTAATCAACAGAACAACCCTTTGAACCATGTCAATCCAGTCCAAGTACAATAAGGACAAGACAGGCATTTGAGCAAAGGTTACTCTCTATCTCAAACTGATTGGCCTAGACGCATCAAACATTCCTGCTTGTTATGCAAGTAGATTATACTTGTGGAAGACCATATAACATATGCTCAATTCATAATGTGATTCACCCCCAGGTATGGCCTAGGGTCTGTGATTTAGTTAATCGCAACATGTCAGGTTAAAATTAAAATTATGCTCAATTTAAGCGGCTGCACATGTTTCATGGTATGACTGCTTCTGCCAGTCAACCCAGCCATATTCCAAGACTGCGTCTGCCAGTCAACCCAGCCATAAATGGTTACCTGACAAAGATGGAAATTCCAAAGCCACCACAGGAGCTACGGAGTTCATGCTTTGCACCACTGAGCAATGAAATATTGATTATATATGGGGGCAACTAGATACAATGAGTCTGTTCTGTAAGAAATTTTAAATTTGTTTCTACACAATCCAAATCACACATTCTGTCCATTCAGCAGATTTTATTTGTGACTTTCAAAACAATGAACTAAATCTAATTTACCAGCCTCTAAATCCTTAAGGAAAAGTTCAGATTCTTCTGTTAGCCTTTAGAACTGCCATTGCCTGAATTTTCACCAGGCATTTTCATAATTAAAACTAACTTTTTGCAAAATGTGTTCAAAATAACTATTTTAATGTTACTTTGCAAATGTGTATTTTAGATCCATTTTTACACAATCCAAGTAATCTTCCCGATATAAGTGCTGAAGTCTATTCATGAAATCGAAAAACCTGTGGCTGGGAATTGGATTTACATACACCGATTTCAATATCTGGTTCAAGTAGACAAGGACATTATGGATGAACTTTTGTAATATCGGAAAATTGAGTTTTTTATTATATCATTTTTAGTTCTTAGTCGACCTGTACTTTCTACAGGGACAGATTCCCCTGTGCAGGTCCCAGCTCTGGTATGAGCTAGATGTAGCTGGGAGAAGGGTTTCCTGCCTAGGGGCTTAGGCTTGAGCAGCTTAATACTCCGCTGCGTTGGGACAAGCGCTTACGAAGGGTGGTTAAGCGAGGTGTGAATCCATCTTAATTGACTCAAACACTAAAGCAAAGTAGACCTACAGCCCCGTCTATGCTTCTCTAAACAAACCACCTAACCATGGCTGGTGTTATGCCATGTCACAGTCATCTCTTACGACATGCTGTGAGACAGTAATGCTATTCTTGTCCTTGTCATACACAAAGACCCTGGCAGACCACTCGGGTTTCCTATATCATGTGGCCTATACAATAGTTGCCAGGTAAAACAATATAACCAGTTTCCTTCCCAACATGTCATATTCTAGTTTTCTTTCAAACTCAAGACTACTCTACATTCAACAGGCTTGTGACCTCTGAATGGTGTGGTGTGTCACAAGGTGGTCTTTTGACCATAGAGATGCTAGTCCAGTTTGCACTGACCAGGATGTCGCATCAGGGACAATACACTGACCAAGACTACAATTTCTTTTCCATGTAGCGCTCCCTGTAAATAGGCTGTTTTCAGGGCAGCCTGGCTGACAAAATATGGATTGATGTGATCCCTATAGTGAGCGCCACGCTGATGAAGCCAAGCATAGCACAACTGCCTGGAGGACTCAGGTCCACCATCAGCACGCTTGAAATGTGAGGAAAGCTACTACAACCCACCACTTATCCTTTTCAGAGTGCACAAAAGGGTAAACTTATTGTGAACATTAGACAACAACAACCATAAAGGGTTTCATAATTTTACTAATAAGCCCTAGTCCAGCACACAACCATTGGATTTACCTCACTAAAAAAGACGCCATGTTCTGCTTGATTGGGGTCAAAGTTGAAAAGCCTTGGTTCCAGTGTGACACAGAAAGTGTACCCTTCCTTTACAATACAAAAAACAAGATGAGCTAGAGTATGAACATGAGAACAAAGGTTTTCCAGTATACAAAAAGTGTCATGCTTACAACGCTATTCCAGTTCACAATAAATAGGCAGCAGATCTAGCTGAATGATGCAGTTTGAGAACAAAATATATCAAATTACAAGATAAATACATGCAATGTTCCAGATTAGTAGAGGAAAATAAGATGCAAACAAATGGAAATCTCAAATTTTTTGGGGAAAAAAAGTCTTAAAACAAAAAATAAAGGCCATAGGAAAGCAAGAATAATGATTGTAAATGACATTGGGCCTATAATGTCTCTAATTTGGTATTTTATATTCTACTTGATCCCAAACTCTAATTTGGTATTTTATATTCTACTTGATCCCAAACTCTAATTTGGTATTTTATATTCTACTTAATCCCAAACTAGAAACTGACCATGATTCCAATCTGAGCAACCACAGCAAGGAGCCTGAGAATGTGTTTCTTGGGAGGAACAATCTCCTGAAGCAACTCCTTGTGTGGCTCCATAATCTCTGTCACCGTCTTCTTGGTCATCTCAGCCAGGACCTTCAACAGCTTCATAGCCTGGAAACAAAACAAGCTTTACAATCGTGAAGACATGCACATGTTAAATGAGCAAATACAACTTGAGGACAAACAAAAACTGAGGACAACACTGGGGGTGGGGGAGAAAGGAGAGAGGGAGGGGAATATAAACAAAAACTGGGGATAAACAAAACAAAAACTAGGGATAAACAAAACAAATATTTTCGTGTAAAGTGATTATACCTTCAAATAAAAGCTCCTCTTATAATAGTTTTCTCAAAATGGATTTCCATTGTGAAAATGTGACATTTTCCATAGTTTGAAAATAGGCAATTAATAGAAGACATGGGAAAGAGCCACAGAACAAGAGCTATGCATGCAGAAATAAAACATCTTTCACACAACAAAGAGGATGCATTGAGAACAAAAATGCAAACATCTTACTAGATGAGAAAGATATATCAAACTGATAGGTGGGGATCAAGACGCTGAGCAGCGCATGAGCTGCAGTGGTCAGCGACCCATAGCTGACTGCTAGCGTCAGGGCCTGCGAACCAGAGCTACCAAGATCCTTCTACACCTCCACACGGTGATCCTGGATAACAGGCTGCAGCAGGGCAGACTGGCTAAGGAGAAGGGATCGAGAGGGAATGCTAACCCGGTACTCAAAAAATGCTTGTTGAAGTCGGATGTGTTGGACCGAAATGTGCATATATCGCAGTCAAGCTGTAAACTACAACAACGCATTCCGTTCTCTGGACTACATTCTGCTACTTAAGCCCTTTCAGGGTTTGGTAGCGGGAGATTGAGAACGAACGCAGAAGAAGAAACTGATGGGTGGAATATGTATGTGAACCGTTTTAAAATGATGGCACCACAATCCTTAGATCAGAAGTACAGAAAGAAATTTGAACAAAGGGAAAGCATCAGGTATGGATACACCTGACAAAGAAACAATGGAAGATCTAAAGTATTTTGTTTACAACTACCATATAGGATCATACCGAGCATCCTGATATCATGTCTTTATAACACTACCCTAGAAAACTCGTGCAACCAAATCCAGATTTGGGGGCAATCAGCCTTATGAGCAACACCATTTAAGATGATACTTAAAATTATACAGGAGAAAACGAAGTTCAGAAAGACCAATTTGGATTTAGACAAAATAACAAGCAATATTCATTTTAGACTAAATGCAGAAAATATAGAACAGAAGAAAAAAAAACTGCCATGCAGGCTACAAAAATGTCTTTGACGGAGTCCAGAATAAATAAATATATATATATATATATAAATAAATATATATATATATTACAAAACTTGCATATGGACCCAACCGAGTATTTCATATGGATACCATACCTTACTAAAGAGGTAGATTTGAATGCTGATCCATCCATATAGACCAGGACTGTCAATTTTGGGTAGCTAGAGACTTGCCACAGAGTTTGTTTATCAGCTCCCCAATTTGTACTAGCAGGCCTTTTCATTAAGTTTAAACGCTTGGTTGATTTACTTCCAACATTGCTGGTTAAAAGCTACAACTGAGAAAACTAACAATTGGCAAAGTTGACTCAAAATCTACTCTGCCGATATAGATGTCAAAAACTGAAAGAGGTTAAGAGCTATCTTGAAAATATAATAATGCATAATAGGAGATCTGAAATAAAAACCAGATGGAGAATAGGGATAGCTAAACCTGTTTTCATTATCAGTAAAGTCATAGACACCCAAGTGATCCGCTAGCAAATTTAAAAAAATAGGGATAGCTAAACCTGTTTTCATTATCAGTAAAGTCATAGACACCCAAGTGATCCGCTAGCAAATTTAAAAAAATAGGGATAGCTAAACCTGTTTTCATTATCAGTAAAGTCATAGACACCCAAGTGATCCGCTAGCAAATTTAAAAAAATAGGGATAGCTAAACCTGATTTCATTATCAGTAAATTCATAGACACCCAAGTAATCCGCTAGCAAATTTTAAAAAATAGGGATAGCTAAACCTGTTTTCATTATCAGTAAATTCATAGACACCCAAGTAATCCGCTAGCAAATTTAAAAAAATAGGGATAGCTAAACCTGTTTTCATTATCAGTAAAGTCATAGACACCCAAGTAATCCGCTAGCAAATTTTAAAAAATAGGGATAGCTAAACCTGTTTTCATTATCAGTAAAGTCATAGACACCCAAGTGATCCGCTAGCAAATTTAAAAAAATAAAAAAAATTAAGTGGTTAGGCATCTGTTATTTGTCATTACTCCATGGTGTAGAAACGTGAACAATGAAAAAAATATTGGAGATGAGAATTGATGCCTTTATGGACAGAAAAAACAAAAGGTCTTAGAGAAATTGGGGATGCAAAGAGTTCAATAAATCACAAAGACATACCTTGCTGAAAACAATGCTGGAAGGAAGGTTAGAGGGCATATACGCCAGAGAATAAAACCAATGCCTCAAGAAGAAAGGATAGCACCAAGGAATGGACAGAAAAGCATGGGCGATTGTACCATCAAGGCAAGAGATAGAACTGAAATCCATTGCAGCCGACCTTTGCTTAAAGGTTAAACTTAACCAGGCTCAGAAATTCAAATACCTGGGAAGTATCTTTACAGAATATTGAAAGGTTGATAGAGAAACTGAACTAGATGTTAAAAAATCTCTGCTGTGACGTAGCTGTCACCACAGCTTAATTAACCTAACATCAGCATGGCAACAAACAACTGGTAAATAGTCTATACCAATTTTGTTCTGCCAATGTCAAACTTAGTTCTTATCCAAAGCACCACAGAAGAAAAAATAACGTGAATGTCTAAGAAGAAAAGTCAGTGCCCTCAAGAAATATTTAAAAATGACAAATATGGTGAGAAATATTTCTCCTGCTGAATACATTTCAGGCCAGAAAACACGATGGTTCAGCTATCTTATGTAGAAT
The DNA here is from genome assembly GCA_036924085.1 of Ariolimax columbianus. Taxonomy (NCBI): domain Eukaryota; kingdom Metazoa; phylum Mollusca; class Gastropoda; order Stylommatophora; family Arionidae; genus Ariolimax; species Ariolimax columbianus. The sequence continues at coordinate 34,072,345 of JAVGWX010000003.1, read as the reverse complement.
TGAACCTGATCAACTACTGCTACATGCTTACAACTATAGGTGACAGAAATCCTACAACACTGGCTAACAACCAGGTACAAAACACACTTGGTCCAAGAGAGACAAACTACAAAATGCCAAACGGCACAAATGGATGGACAAGTGAAGTAAGGTCTGTACAAAACAGTACAACATATGAAAAAAAGAGCTGCAGTGCATACAAGCTGCGTTACCTGTTGTCGAACCAAAGTATTTGATGAGGTAATGTGGAAGATCAGCTTGTTGGCTACATCGAACAAAGATTTTTTCTGCACAGTTATCAGCTCCTCTGTAGCTTCATCCCCCTCCAGGGGTCTTGCACAAAGTCTCAGCATTTCTTCCATGCATTTCTCAGCCAGTTCCACAGCACCACTAGACACCTTTAAAAAAATATTTGATTTTATTATTTACATGCAAGTTGGTACGAAATCAGTTCTAATACGCTAGTCAGACTGCTGTTCATCTCATACTACCACAGGGAAAAAACACTTACGTTTTCTTTATAAAAAGTTGTCACAGACAGATGATAAATCCAGTTTAACAAATGTATTAAGTATATTCTCAGTATTTGGATGACGCACAACATATTTACTTTGAAAAGAATGGAAAACACAGTTCAAGTATCTCGGCATCGAAGGTCGGCTACAATGGATGGATCTCCAGTGTACTCATCTCTTGCCATAATGGTGCAATCAGAGACTTTTTCCAGTCCATCTCTTGTTATCAACCCACTTAAAACATCTACCTGTTGAACGCCTGCCTTCCACCCTACCCCCTCCAGTATGTCTTAACAAGAACATGTGTGTTGTTATGATCAAAATGACTGTCTTAACTGATTTGTCAAACACACCCTTACACCAATATACTCTCAAAGAATAAAGCCCACATTCCATTACCTCATTAGTAAGATCTTTGATTACATAAAGAAGTGCTTTCAGGAATGTGTACTGGTGCTCAAGAATCCACTTGAAACTCATTCGCTCATACAAGGACTTTAAAGCCAGGCATCTGAAATATAAATGATAGAAAGTCAGGTATCTGAAATATAACATAGAAAATCAGGTATCTGAAATATAACATAGAAAGTCAGGTATCTGAAATATAAATGATACAAAGAAAGTCAGGCATCTGAAATATAATAGAAAGTCGGGCATCTGAAATATAAATGATAGAAAGTCAGGCATCTGAAATATAAATGATAGAAAGTCAGGCATCTGAAATATAAATGATAGAAAGTCAGGCATCTGAAATATAAATGATAGAAAGTCAGGCATCTGAAATATAAATGATAGAAAGTCAGGCATCTGAAATATAAATGATAGAAAGAACACATACAATGAAATGATGGCTAGAAATGATGGCTAGAAATGATGGCTATGTACAGTACTAAATATTGATACATATTGTCCAAAATACTTGAAAATATAAATTTAGGAGACTAATTTATTTTCCCTTTTGCCTGGACTGCAAAGTTCCTTCACTTTATCATGCCTCTTCCCAGTACATTTAGTCTTTGGTGGACAGGATGTTACATTAGTTTTTCAGCCTGCTGTAAGATTTAGCCGTCTCCTATTTTTCATTAGGTGCTGTTCTGAAGATACTGACTTTTAAAAATCTTTTTAACATTGTTCTTCTTCTTCTTCTTCTGCGTACACAGTCAGACAGTAACCATTATTTTTTCGAAAAAAGCGGCGGTCATCCTGAGACTCTCGCCACTACCATAGAGCTTGTCTTGCAGTTCCACTGGCAATGGCCACATCTGCTCTCTCTGATCCCCGTATGTCGGGCAGTTCTGCAGCAGATGTTCAGTGGTCATTTTACCAGTACCGCACGGGCATTCGTCGGTACACCCTATCTTCAATTTGTTGAATAGGTGGTACCTCAGTCTATTGTGGCCAGTGCGAAGTCTGAAGACAACGACCTGCTCTCTTCGGTTCAACTGGTAATAGGCATCGTTTTTGGTGTAACCAGTATGTTCGGTTTCCCATTTGGTAATGTACCTGGCTTTGATAAGCCGTTTTGACTCTTCGTACGTCATACTGGTATCTGTTTGTGGTAGCCTTGCACCTTCTTTTGCCAGTCTGTCTGCCTCCTCGTTGCCTTGGATGTTGCAGTGTGACGGAACCCACTGTACCACTACCCTTTTTGGTGCGGACAGCTGGCACAGTTTGCAGAGTGCTGCTCTTAAGTCATTAAGCTCAGTGTTTTTCTGGCTTTTTAGCGCTGTGACTACGGCGAGAGCATCTGTCAGCAAGACTATGTGGCTCTCATTTTCACTGTGTGTTGCCATTTCTTCCACTGCCGCCCTCAGTGCCTCTGCCTCCGCTCTGAAATTGCTTGTGTACTTACCAGTAGCGAATGACAGTGTTATTTTTCTGCCATTTGGTAGGTTCAGGAATGCTCCTGCCCCTCCGTTCTGTGTAGTGTTTGTTACAGAACCGTCGGTGTATGCATGGGTCCAGTCCATGCTTGGGTAGCTTTTCGTTATGAAGCTTAGGGTAGTGTCTCTCCTTTCTTTTTCGGTCTGGCAGTTTTTGTTTGCAATACCTGGTATATTTTCTACCACCTCTGGGAATATATCCTGCCTCCAAGTAGGTTTTCGTACAGTAGTGATGGGTTTTGGTGTTGTTAGTGCGTTTATGGGATCTTCGTGCATCTTTGCTTTGGCTATTTCTGCAAAGTTTCTCCGCTTTAGTTTCCCAGTTCTAACATTGTTCAATTTCTGTCATCTCTTTGCTCCAATTTAACAGTCTTAATTTACTGATCCAATTTAACAGTCTTAATTTACTGATCCAATTTAAGTCTTAATTTACTGATCTAAGTACTTACCCTCCATACTTTGAGTACCATGCTCGACAATAACAGAGGTCACACATTTTCTCAGACAGATACTCAAATATGGGCAGCTGGCATGCCTAATCAGGAAAATATAAATCAGACAAACCATTAGCTGACTGGATACATTTGTCAACAGCAAGCATCATATATTTTTCGTATGTACAGGAAAGTAAACAGTTTGAGCTATTGTTATAACTATAATTTTTAAATTGCTACTCTAAATTAACATATTCCAGCATTGCCATATACTATATATGCACATGTTACAGACACCTTTCTAACAAACCAATGAACTTAAGAAAGAAAAACTATTAGGCATGAACCTTGAAGTCACCAGACAAAAAAACAACTTACCTATGCCAGATCTGTCAATGTCTAGTTGCACTACAATTGGAAATAAGATTGTGACTAATAATTTTCTGACAAATAACAAAAGATGAAGCTGCAGCAAGAGAAATCTCATGAGTGGAAAATGAAGGGAACAGTAAGCAGTCAAACAAATCTGTCAGCAACAGTTCCTACCATATATTCCTCAAAGCATTACCAACAACTCCCTCAATTACCTAAACTCTATATGGACATTACTTGAAGCATGACCAACAACCCCCTCTAAATCCGATATGGACATTCCTTGAAGCACAACCAACAACCTCCTCAATTATCTAAACCATATATGGACATTCCTTGAAGCATGACCAACAACCCCTTCAATTATCTAAACCTTGTATGGACATTCCTCTAAGCATGACCAACAACCCCCTCTATCTACACCCTATATGAACATTCCTCTAAGCATGACCAACAACCCCCTCTATCTAAATCATATATGGACAAGTGTAGAAAATATACTTCCCAACCTATGACGGGGAAAAGATGAGGTGGAAAAAAATCTGATTCATGGAAGAAAGTTGAAAACAGCTTATAAAACCAATTTCATTGCATCAGTGCTCCTATACGAGGTCAGTTCCCTCATTGCTGAAAGTATTGACAACAGATTGAACTCAGTAGGGGATCAAGATGCTGAGCAGCGCATGAGCTGCAGTGGTCAGCGACCCATAGCTGACTGCTAGCGTCAGGGCCAGCGAACCATAGCTGCCAAGACCCTTCTACACCTCCACGCGGTGATCCTGGATAACAGGCTGCAGTAGAGCAGACTGGCTAAGGAGAAGGGATCGAAGAGAAAAAAATGCTTGCTGAAGTCGGATGTGTTGGACCAAAAGGTGCAAATATCGCAGCCAAGCTGTAAACTACAACACAACACATTCCGTTCTCTGGACTACATTCTACTACTTACCCTTTCAGGGTTTGGTAGCGCGAGATTGAGAACGAATGAAGAAGAACTCAGTAGTTTCTGCGATACCCATTTACAACTGGGTTGACTGGGAGAAGCGGTCATACCATTACAAAATAATTTTTTCAAATTACTCGTCTGGACTGTCAAACTGAACATGATTTGAATCTAGCACTTTGGGATTGACTATACGCAGCAATCTCGAAACCCAACCCCTTCAGACACGAGTGGAGCAGTCCCAACTACAGTGGTTTGGCCATGTCTGTAGAATGGAAGATTGGATACCAAGGCAGTCATGATAATGTCAGGGACACAGACCCCCAGGATGTCCAAAAATACGTTGGGTAGACATACGACAGTCTAAGTGACCGAGGGCTGGATTGCAAAAAGGCCAGGAGAAAGACGGATAGAACAGTATGGCAGTCTCTGGCAAAACTATACCTCACGGTAGAATGGGAAACCTTGGGATTGTGAGCCAAGACTGTCAAAAATAGAAAGTCATGTGTGAAAAATAAATGAAACATCTTTCAGCAATGTAAAAGGTGAGCAGAGAACAAGTTGCAGAACTTACTCTTTCCTTAGAGCCCATAATTGCTGTTGAAGTATCGATGATGATGCCAAGAGACAGGTTACCAGGTTTACACAACTCTTTCTCCTCATGACCCATGATGGTAAACAATGCATCCACTAGGATCTGTGTGTCCATACCTTGAAGCTTATTCTGCTTCTCTCCCACAGGAAATGGACCTATAAAGTAAACCTCATTTTAATGCCAAGAGAAAATTACATTTATATCATACATTCCCAAACAAAAAATTTTCACTTCCTAGTTTTTGAGTCCAGGAAGACATAACTAGTTATCATCAGGATCATTGACATTTCCTTCAATGATTTTCAACATATTTAAGGTTACACAATCAGTGTCACGGCATTAGTTAATTCTGCCCACAACCACTTGTCCCACAAGCATTTCAGTACCTCAAATGCTCTACAAGATGTATACAAATTAATTTTATTTTATTTTTAAAATGTGAAAGAACCAAGGTGTTGCAAACTGTACACAGTACCAAAAAAGGACTAATCACTTACCACACTGCTGGGCAATTGTTATAAGTGTGTAGTGTCTGACCATACAGGCCATGAAAGGCAGGGCAAATGGTCTTAGGTCCTTAATTGCAGCCGCAACTGAAATGAGATTGAATAATAAACTTCATAGATTCAATTACAGACACTAATGTTTCATAATGAACACCTGCTTTGGATAACACTAGAATAATTTAGGTTTCATAAACACCTGCTTTGGATAAAATAATCATTCCTCCACACACTAGGTTTCATAATAAACACCAGCTTTGGATAAAAATCATTCCTCCACACATTAGGTTTCATTACTTTTTTTTTTTGCATTCGCCTTATTTCTCTAATCCCCAAGGCAGTGTGCGTTGCACTGTGGTTTTTATTTTGTGCCTGTCGGCCCAGTGCATCCGACTTCAGCATGCATTTTATGTAAGGGTCTGCTTCCTCCTGCATTTTCTAAGGGTTTGCTTTCCCGGGATAACGGCCAGTGCTGTGATGGGGATCGAACCCAACACCTTCGGATTGTGAGTCATGCCACTTAACCACGCCGTTCCCCATGTTTCATTACCTAATGTGTGGGGCACGGCGTGGGCTAGTGTATAAGTGACACGGCTCACAATCCGAAGGTGCTGGATTCGATCCCCATCTCAGCACCAGCCGTTACCCCGGGGAAGCAAACCCTTAGAAAATGTAGGAGGAAGCAGACCCTTACATAAAATGCATGCTGAAATTCAGATGCACTGGGCCGACAGGTGCAAAATAAAAAACAACAGTGCAACACACCACCTCAGGGGAATAGAGAAATAAGGTGAACGCAACAAACAAACAAAATTTATGTCTTTATACTTGTTTAGAAGACTGCAGTCTGTATACTACCAGTCTCATTTGCAAAAGCTATACACAATCTATTCCTAAATGCATTAATTGTCCCTGCCTCCAATACTTTCCGTGGCAATGCATTCCACACATTCACCTCTCCTAAAAAGATATTTCCCAATATCTAATCTGGACCTTTCTTTAGTTAATCTGTAACCATGCCCTCTTGGTTGAGCTTTAGAGATATTTATCACAAGATATATTCAAGAAAATAATGAGGACTTGCATACAAAACGAAAAGCAGTGGATTTTGTATACAAAAAATGTAGCTTACCAAACATTCCTGTTAATGCCTGTTCATGGACCTTCCGTGAGCAAGAATCCGGATTTTTGTAAATCTGGATAGACATTTGAACAATCTCTTTGTCCTTGAAACTGTAAAAATATCAGAAAATTACATGTTAGATAAAAAAAAAAACAGTTTATATATTTAGGGAAAACCATCACAGAAGATGTCCACAATGAGAAATTAAGAACAGGATTGCATTGGCAAAAAAGGCCTTCAGATAAATTGATGTAAGGAAAAGAATAATCACTACTAATGTATAACTAATTGCAATGTCTTCCTTTTTGCCTTTTGTGTCCTGTTTGTGTCTTTCAGCGTCAGTTATGAAGAAGTTTTGATGTGCTTCGTACACTGGAAGCTTTACTGCTTATTTCTACTATCCATCTTTTGTATGGATGGCCCTAACTATCCATTGTATCTGTATAGCATCCTTTCTGAGGGATACTAACTATCTGGTGTTTGTCACTTGGCTGAACCATTTGATTTGCTGTCTCTTAATGGAGTCTAGCAAAGGTGGTCTACTTACTTGTCTCATATCTCAGTTTCTGATTCTATCCATTCTTGTTACACCAAGCATTCTGCGCAATCGTTTGATCTGTTTTTAAGATGTTTCTTTTGGCTTTGTAAATGTCTAATTCTGGTACAAGAAATGTGTTGTATAGCTCATTTTTATCCATTGTCACATGCTTACACAGTATTATCAGGGAAATTTGCCCAATGATTTTACTTGCAGATGTTTCTACATTGTATATTATTACTTACATGTCAATTTGAATAATCTTCCCTGCTCGTCACACAATTGTTTCTGTTGCAATATAAACACGACTAGGTTGGGCTTCAACAACAATGTGAATTCCTGAGAATTTGTCGACTTGGTTATGTACCGCTTTACATGCCAAACACTTCATAAACAGAAAATATTTCAAGTTCTATTGTCCAAAATAAAATGCACAACACCATATTCTTTGACTGTACAGATATTTTGTATCTGAGCTGCACATATGTCATGTGGTACATAGCATCTGCTACCTACAGTAATTAAAGCTGGATGTTGCTGCCAGCTAATGACATTTAGAAACTACAAACTATTTTTCAGCTATCCCTTATCAGTTTGTGACCTACTTGTAAATATAGCAAAAACACTGGTTTACCAGGCTTGTGTCCTCTGCACCCTTCTTTATGGCAGTGAGACATGGACTACATATATGCACCAGGAGATGTGGCTAAACAGCTATAACATGAGGTGCCTGCGCAGAATCTTGGAGATTGGGCGACAAGACAAGATCACCAACGTAGAAGTGTTGAACAGAACAGGCACTGTCAATCATTTCCATGCGTAGTCTTCGAAGGCTCCGATGGCTGGGACACACTCGGAGGATGGATGATGGTAGAATACCAAAAGATCTTTATCGGGAATTAGTTGGGGAAAAGGTCTCGGGCCGGTCACTACTTCGGTACAAGGATGTATGCAAGCGAGATATGAATGATGCATCGATTTAGAATCATGACGCCATGGATTATATTACATGGAGGGGCGGATTAAGCATGAAATACAGACAAAGATAATTGCGGATAGGCTAAGACTCAGTGTTTGAGAAGACACACCATGTGACACCGGACCAACAGTCCTGACTTTCCTTGCACACACTGGAAGAAGCTTCTCTGCTCAGATTGGTCTTTATAAGTTACATATTTGAAAAAAAAATAGTCTGACAAGACAAAGAGCCAATGATGTATATATAAAGAATGTGCAGGAGTTAACTTAAATACATGAATTGTTCTAACTTTACATTGAACAATATATATACATATTTTATCAATTGGTAAATATTCAAATAGTTTAGGTGATGTAGATGTTCACATACCTAGGGTGTGAGAAGAGATTCATCATGGAAGACTTGTCATCCTCCAGATTCATGACCGAAATAAGGAAACAACGGATCAGCTCATATGCTTGTCGACGATTGTATGTGTCTATTACTGAGCTCTTGAGTACAGAAACTGCAGACTCAATAGCCTGTGTAAGAAAAACTGGTTTTATAAGAAGCTGATTATCAACCACGAAACTCTTATTATGAGAAATTCTTAAACACTGACAGCTGTTACACCATAAACGTCTTAAGTAAAATCAACACCATAAACTTTAGTGAAATCAAAATAACTCACTTTCTCTACAGGTAATGATATAGAAACCTTGCTTTCCTGGAAGTGAGTATTGATGCAGGGGCCAACAGTTTCTCTTGCATTGTAATCCAGCTGTGACAGATTAATAGTATTACGAAGTGATCAGATTAATAGCATTACTAAGTGATCAATCAACCAACCAACCTTTCAACTCCCAGAGGAGCATAGACCTTCAACAAACTACCGAACTGTCCTAGAATAAGTAAACAAACTACCGAACTGTCCTAGAATAAGTCAACAAACTACCGAACTGTCCTAGAATAAGTCAACAAACTACCGAACTGTCCTAGAATAAGTCAACAAACTACCGAACTGTCCTAGAATAAGTCAACAAACTACCGAACTGTCCTAGAATAAGTCAAGTACCAGCAAATCCCTGTTTTGAAATATTGATTAAAGCTCTCTTCCATGTATGCTGTGACTGCCTCTCACCCTTTTGGGAATGCCAAAACAGACCGAGTACATTAAGTTCAGTATTTTTCTGGCTTTTTAGTGCTGTAACCACGGCCAGGGCATCTGTAAACAGGACTATCTGGCTTTCATTGCTTTCGCTTGTCAGCATTGCTTTTACTGCAGCCTTCAGTGCCTCTGCCTCCGCTCTGAAATTGCTTGCAATCTCAACCATTCAACTCAGTGGAGACAATCGTTGAAATTCTGCACATTCTTTGTTGCAGCCTTGGCAACTCACCATGTCTCAGAGCCATACAACAGCACAGATTTCACATACTTTACTAAGTGTTACCTTACCATAACGAACACTAGAACAGTTTCAATTTAATATCTTTTTTAATTTCAAAACAATATTTAATCATTTTTAATGTCAGTAAAATATATTCCCTTACTATTATGTCATTTATACACAGCAAAAACAAATAACACACAAACTCATAAGTGCTCTAAAGCAAATAGATATGTGCTAGATTGAAACCCAGAGAGGTAGACAAGCGGAAGTCAAAAGATCACCTGGTGATGAAAGAGAAGCAACCACCTGGTGATGAAAGATGGAGAGAAGCAACTAAGTCTCATGCAGGACCTTAAGAGTATGGCCCAAATAGGATTGAGAGGGGACATCATTGCAGCCCTACATTTCAAGGGCACTCAGAAGGATTAATTCTAGGTAAATAATCTTTTGCTTAAAAGTTGACAATGAAATAAGTATTTTCTGACATTTTCTAGCAGTTGTAAATACGTCACACTTGATATTCTGGATATCAAAAATCTTCAGACTCAGAATGGGACATTGTGGACTCGGGGCCCACCTCCACAGGGTGGAGTCTCAGGGACATGCCCTGTGCGATTGTCGAGCACCCAAACAAAACACCAGAAAATATTCTACAGGACTGCCCTACCTATGCAGATTTGAAGACTGTCGCAACAGATTTTTCTGAGGTAGATATGTTTAGTTTGTTTATGTAGATGTAATAAATTCGTTTATAGTGGAAACTAACATATGCTGATATGTAAAAAAAAATGTGGCAATTTCAAAGATGGATTTGAATACTGGCCATACCCAGAAATAGGCGAGTAAATATTTGTGCTGTCTTTCAACATTTTCACTATCTACTTGTATCTCTAACAAACACAACAAAAATAATTCAAACATGTTAATTTACATCTACACAAAAATTTCAATAGACCAACAAAAATAAAGGTAACAAAAATAAAGGTTACAGGTTCTCAAAGCCAACTTGACGTGCTGAGAAATAATGCAGTCGCAGATTAAATTTACGTCAATTTGTAATGGAGGATGGCTAAAGTTAATTCTCAATGACTTCTTGCCTTGTTTTGTTTCACTTCTCCACAACTTGTCCTCTTGTGTACTGTTTATTAATTCTGCTGTTGACTGTTTTCCATGTCATACATTAAACAGATTAGTAATTTCTCTTGCTATCTATACCTTTTCCTAGTCATTCTGGTGGTAATATTGTGTTCCAGCCCTCTCTTCTAAAGATATAACACCAGCCTCCTGAGAACACAGACAAAATAATCTTAAAATAATACTCACTTTCTGTGGTTCACGTAGCATCTTGCGGTTTCCCCCACCAAATTTGCCCAATACTCTAAATGCTGTTGCCGCCGTTGCATCTTGAGGATTCTTCAGTGTTCGCCACAAAGCCTGCAACAAAAATGTTAAGAACTTATTCGGCAGGCTCGGTCAAAACAAGAGGAAAAACAGAGGGAAGAGAAACTGCAAATAATCTGAAGTATTTGAATGCTCAATGTTATAAATGCACTAGGCAAACCACTACAGATCACAAGCCGATTTAAGAAATATATTTATGCGAATTAAAGAAGCTTTGTTGATAATTCTAAGATCCGTAGCCACTGACATCATGCCAGATGTCACTTTTAAGGACAACAAACCTTCCACTTCACTTGGCCTGCTGCTTTCCGTCATATGATGGGTGCCCTAACTTGTTCATGATTTCCATTTCGGTTTTTATTTTTCATCTTAGATCTGTTCTCGCCTGCCCTCTAGTTTTTTTTTTTTTGCGTTCGCTTTATTTCTCTATTCCCCTGAGGTGGTGTGCGTTGCACTGTGGTTTTTATTTTGCGCCTGTCGGCCCAGTGCATCCGACTTCAGCATGCATTTTATGTAAGGGTTTGCTTCCCCGGGGTAACGGCCGGTGCTGTGATAGGGATCGAACCCAGCACCCTCTGGTTGTGAGCCGTGCCACTTAACCACTAGGCCACGCCGTCCCCCCTCTGGTGTTTAAAGTGTTACGGCTATAGTAGTTTCTATGTCAGTTTCTCTTCTCAGAACATGGCTAATCCTACAGTCAACCAGTTTGGATGGTGTGCATATCTTCCAAATTGCTCTTGCCAAGCAGCTCAGTTGGTGATGTGTTCAGCCAGATAATTCTATTAATCTTTCTTAGACGTGTGGAAAAAATGACGCAATCTCAAAATCCTTGTATTCAATCAGACATGCATGTCCGATGCCAGGTAACCAAATGTTGAATACTCATTTCACTCTTTTTTGCCTTGGTGTACCATGTAGAGCCTCCATTATGCAATCTCTCCACCTCAGCCTCGGTCGCCTGCAAGGGCAGCTAGTTGTATCAGCTAGTTGTATGGTCACCATGACATCACTCGTCGTGTCCATCTGTTATCTGGCATCCGCATCACATGGTCAGCCCTTCTGTATTTTCCTGACAGCGCTACATCTGTGAAGTCAGAGAAATAAGTCCAATGTCTAATCTGCGGATTTGGTCTCAAATGGAGATCAATGTTCTTCGTTCCATCGCTCGTTGAGCAATGCAGAGTCCATCTGGATTAGATTTCCATAGGTTCCACACCTCGCAACCATATACAATGGCTGGAATAACCATTGAAGGTGTGAACCCTAGCAGCATTGTAATTTCGCATATGTAGCAGTATGGGTTTAATACAGTTGAAGCTGAGCCAGCCCGCTGTTATCCTTTGTGAGATCAACCAATTTATTAAATGGGAGTTCGTGATCTCATGGCCCAAGTAGATAGACGAATGTACATTTTCGATGGACAATCACCAAGGCACACATCTCCTTTTGGATAGAAGATTTAGAAAGCCAACTGTAAAGCTTGCTCTGCTCAGCTCATTAACCTTAGGCACGCTACATAATTAGTGACTAAATTTGACCTAATTAATTTTCTTAATTAGTCGCTGTGGTAGTCGTCTTTCAAAATTTGTAACTTTTATGTTTGTTTGTCAATAAATATGTTTTTCTGGTGTGTAGATACACAATAGCATAACGAACATGTGGGTGTTATTGTTTTTGTTGTATGTTTGTTAGTTTTTGAGATTTAAAAAGATGAAGTTGAAAATTTATGAAAATCTCGGGAAAAATTTGGACTCGACCACTAGGCCTAGTCGCTTCGATAGAAAACCATGGAAACCACAACAACGTATCGATACTGTGTTTACAATATCTACACAACTGTTAGTTTCCAATTCAAACGTAGTTCTTTCATTTAAACAAACAAAATAAACAGATCTACGCGATAAAAATCTTTCTCAACAACCTACTTCCCCTTTCGCAAAAAGTTGGCTTGCTCCAAACGGCGTATACAAAATTAAAACTGTTCAAAAGCCATTTGTAATCGCACATACGATACTTTAACCGGCAAAATATCGTGTATATATGGAGGGCGTAGTCAGCAGTAAAAAATGGCTGTCAGGAGTGACTCCGTTCAAAAAAAAAAAAAAATTTTTCCGCACACCGTTTTTGCAGGCCGAGCTGGTTCAAAGAGACAGGCCATTGGAGTGCTACAGGTTAAAACTTTTCTATGGATTTTTTACACAGCTGAGGATGAATATGTCAGAATATCAAACTCACGCTCATTTTGATTCTAACTTCACTTGGTGCTGAACCAGAGAAGAGATTCACGTTGGTGATGGGGGCTGACAATATCACAGAGTAGGCTTTGTTTTTTGCTAAACGCCACGCACCATTTGTTCAATCTTGTTGAGATTATCAGCTCCAGAACAGCAGTATCAGCTCCAGAACAGCAGCACTCAAGCTGAAAGTGCATGACCAGACTTGGCCATTCATTGTACAGTTCTATGCCATGGCTTTGCGCCCCACAGCGGATATACAGATGATATTGAGTTCTATGAGCTGCTTGAAGTTCAACTATGACAACCCGCATACAAAATAGTCACCATTGGAGACTTTAATGCGAGTGAGTAGGGCGTAGGCAGACAGGCGAACGTTACATCGGCACTTTCAACGATATATGAAATACAAGAGGAGCGTTTGGCCGTCTTTGTCCAAATACGGAAGCTTTATGTAATGAACCCCAACCTACAAAAGCTCGCTGGGAACAGATGGACCTGGCACTCCCCGAACTGGAAAACCAAATCGAAAATAGGACGCTAAGTCACGACATCAAGTTTGTTACAAATGTGGAGGTGCTGCATCAACTAGATATAAACAGAGACCAAAGACACAATAGGGCAACCGTAAACAGACTCACTACCGCACATAAGACGTTTTCAGATCCAAACAATGCTAGATGCTGCTAGGCTTTCAGAAAATCAGACTAGATTAGAGATGTATGGGATCTACCTGTGACCTGAAACAGCTGACAAAAGCAAAAAGTGCATCACTGACAAAAGTACCCAAAGTGGCAAAAGGCAGTCAGATTAGCCAAGACTCTATAACTTCTACATAAGAGAAGGCTGAAACAGAATGGCATGCACAACAAACTTGATTATACGAGCTGAACAAGCTGATCAGACACAGACTAAAAGGACTATGAACAGCATAGTCTGAACAAGATCAGAGCAGATGAGACAAGAGCAGGATAATCAAATGCCAAAATAGTCTTCAAAGAATATTACGACTGCTCTAAAAAATGCAGACAATGTCAGTGTGATGGAGAGAGCAGATATAGAGGCAAAATGTCAGATACTATACCAGCCTCTTTGCATCAAAAGCAATAGTCACCAAATTGAAACCCATCAACAAATCTGTGCCAGTACCAAAGATCGAATCAGGTGGCACATGCAATCAAACAACTTAAACCAGGTCGAGCCCCAGGACAAGACCACAAATGACAATCCAGGCAGGCAGGGGAAAACATTAGCACAGCATTTAACTATTTTCAACATCCGTTTGAACAAGTGCCTAATCCTCAACTAATGGAAAAGGCCAAAAACCATCCTAATCCATAAAAAAGGAAAACCTGGCAAATTTACCATCCCATCTGTCTGTGCTCTACTTTTTTTTTTTTTTTTTAAATGACAATTTTTTTTTTTTTAAATGACAATTTTTTTTTTCCTGTACCCTTGAACACACTGCCCCATACAGACTAACAAAGTATGCAACTCTTGCATATTCTAATTTTAGTGTTAGTGCGTTATTATAAATATCAAATGTTTCAGTTAGCAAAGGTTAACCTGGCTTTATTGGTTCTGCTTTTGTTGTCTTTGCCTATTCATCCGACATTGCTTCCTATAAACGTGTCCATCTTTATTTGGTATTTTTAAAAATTCCCTACTTGGTGTGGGATTTATTACATCCCATATTTATCTTGGGGCATCTTCCATGGTCACACATTACCCAGTAATGAACTAGGAAGAAAGTAATTGATAAGAAGCATCCTTGTTATCTTGTTTTCACCTAGAAAGTTGTCACTCTGCTCAACAGTGCAAGTAAATTTATACAGAAGCTTGATTGAAACAATGCGGCTAAGGATACAATAAGCCCTTATTACCCGCCAACTGTTCACAAGTATGCACAAGTATTTTCAGAATCAATTTATGTAGTTTGTCATTCTGTGGCATTAGATCGATTATATTTTCCATTCAGACGTACGCCAAATCTAACCTCTGAAGCAATTGGTTTTGTTAGATGAATCAGGTAAGCCTAGCATCTAGAAAACAGTAATGTAGAAGGTAATATATAGTCAATCATAATTGTTTGCGATATGTTACAAAATTGAAGCCAATCCATATATTCTGTTGCTTAGCGTTTTCAGCTCAGCATAGAAGGCATTGGCACCATGTAAACATTTTCAGTCCAATTACGTTGAAATCAGTATTAAAACATTTTCAGTCCAATTACGTTGAAATCAGTATTAAAACATTTTCAGTCCAATTACGTTGAAATCAGTATTAAAAGATTTTCAGTCCAATTACGTTGAAATCAGTATTAAAACACTAGCACTGACCATTGTTTATATATAATAGCTGTCCATCGTTGTCGATGAGGACCGCCGACATTATCCTTGTCACAGATTTCCCTGTTTGGTGTGGGTGCACATGTGGCTGAATAGGCCAATGCGGGCACACACGGTTTGTAGAAGGTAATGGTGTTCCCGCTGTTCAGGATTTCCAGGTCTCGCGTTTGCTCTGGGCTTTCACAACATGGTCATCTTCGCTGGTACCTACACCTGATTTGACTGTGCTTCTCCAGTCAGATCTGTTTTGCGCAAGACATTCCCAGGTGTCGATGTCTATCTGGCAACTTTTTAGTGAGTCCTTCAGACCGTCTTTAAAACGTTTCTTTGGGCGCCCTCTCTCGCGCCATCCCTCTCTCAGCTCGCCGTAGAGAAGCTTCTTTGGGAGCCGCTCGTCTGACATACGGACGAGGTGTCCGGCCCATCCTAGTCGTGCTTTTTCTAGCAGTGCATGGATACAGGGCATGTTAGCCCTCGAGAGAACCTCGATGTCAGTGACATGATCTTGCCATCGGATGTGGAATATTCGCCTCAGGCAATCTGTGTGGAAGTGGTTTAACCTCCTTGCATGTCCAGAGTATACAGCTCAGCTTTCGCAAGCGTATAGTAGGGTTGGAATGATGGTTGCACGGTAGACTTTGAGTTTGGTCTTGACACCGATGCCACGACGTGCCCAGACCATCGAGCGCATTCTACCAAAGGCTGTGCTGGCCTTTGCTATTCTGTTTGCCACCTCATCGTCTAGGCTGACAGATCTTGACAGCGTGCTGCCCAGATATGTGAATTTATCTACGACATTCAGCGTCTGCCCGCTGACTGTAGTCTCTGGTTTTGTGTACGGCATGCCTTGTGCTGGTTGGTACATGACCTGTTTTTTTGGCATTTATGGTCAGGCCAAAATTTTCACATGTGGCATTGACCATTGTTACATAGCAACAAACTCTTGGTTAGAAGACCTGAATTATAATCAGACTTTCTGTGCACAAGTGCTGCCTCCATTTACAGTATAATTCACAACATGGCCATGGTTAACATATTTTGAATGTGTCAAAAGCCGACCTTTCAATCCGATAAAATTTGGATGCCAGGACCTGAGAAATGATATTTGATCAGACAAATGATCACTCATCTGAATTACATGTGGATATTCAACATGCCTGATTCAGACTTGTGGGACACAGAAGAGACTTTGGTAATGTTTTTGAGGGATGTAATACAGAAATACATACGGACGCCATAAGTACCAAAAATGTTATTTGGCACTATTTACTATGTTTTACAGTACAAGTTGTTTAGAGTGCTGCAAATGTCTAGTATAGAGCAAAAAATCATACCTGCATAAGCTCTGCACGAACAGGCTGAATGTGGTCGTAAAGAAAGTCTGGCTGAAGGTTATCAACACACAGCTCTAAGGTCCTAAGGCCCTGAACAATGTACAATGTAAGCAGTAAGTTATTGGATTTTCTAAATTACAAATAGAATTAATATTTATAATGGTTATTAAAATACACATTGAAATTTATCTTTGGGGGTATAGGAGTCTTTTTGTATAAACTTGCAATTGAGCGTGTGGATGATATAAGTATATATGCAATTGAGCGTGTGGATGATAGAAGTATGTATGCAATTGAGCGTGTGGATGATATAAGTATATATGCAATTGAGCGTGTGGTTAAAAAAGTATATATACAATTGAGCGTGTAGATAAGTATATATGCAATTGAGCGTGTAGATAAGTATATATGCAATTGAGCGTGTGGATGATATAAGTATATATATGTACATAAAGACAACAATGACATTTTAAAAAACTGTCTATTGCTAGAGCCCAATTGGGTAATGGTGGGAATTTAAAAGGCTGAGAGAATAAAAGGCTCGTTGCCAAGGCAGTCACCATGAAGCAGGCTAGATTTTTATTTTATTTTTGATAGAAAAATGGCACAGCACTTAGGGTTTGAGATTCTTCAGACTAGGAGACTAGAATCCTAACCAATCAGTAACCAGATCCCATGAAGTTAGACAGAAATAATATTGAGAATGATGTTTAAAAAAATGAAGAGCCAATGCTAATATTTGTTCATTTATTTTGCTAACCCTGGCCAAGATAGAACTGTTCCAACACATTGCCAGATATAAAATGTAAAGTTGCCCTATATCAAATGTAAAGTAAGACAGTCAAATAGACAAAACCACTTAAATTATTTACCTGATTTATCAAAGTCTGGGAACCATTTAGAGCAGATACCAACGGATCCATCAGCATTGGCAAATAAGGCAGCAGGGAACTGAGACGAACTGGGACAGTTAAACACAACTCTACAAACAGATCCTTCATGTGTTGCCTGTGATATCCACTTTGCAGGCAGTTTAAACCTGTGACCAAAGTTTAAAAGAATTACTAGATTAACGTATTAACTAGATATTTTATAGAAGTCAAACCTGAGAAGTAATGTTTTTTCACAATTTCACACTGAGGTGGCTGTACAAATTCAGCTGTCAATTAAAAACTTAGACCTGACCTAAATCAAAACCTTTTCCAGCTGTCAGAAGCACAGGTCTTGAACAAATACATGCTGTCAGGAGCACAGGTCAACAAATACATGCTGTCATGAGCACAGGTCTTCAACAAATACTTGCTAAGTGATTAAATGTTGATCTGCCTATATTTGATGCTTCTATGGCTTAAGTTTCTATAGAATGGGGTAGTCAGGCCCATTCCCAACCTTCTTAAGTTGCGTTTTATGACAAGTCTGACAGGTTACAGATACTTTATGACAAGTCCGACAGGTTACAGATACTTTAGGACAAGTCCGACAGGTTGCAGATACTTTATGACAAGCCCGACAGGTTACAGATACTTTATGACAAGCCCGACAGGTTACAGATACTTTATGACAAGCCCGACAGGTTAGAGATACTTTATGACAAGCCTGACAGGTTAGAGATACTTTATGACAAGCCCGACAGGTTACAGATAATTTATGACAAGCCCGACAGGTTACAGATACTTTATGACAAGCCCGACAGGTTACAGATACTTTATGACAAGCCCGACAGGTTACAGATACTTTATGACAAGCCCGACAGGTTACAGATACTTTATGACAAGCCCGACAGGTTACAGATACTTTATGACAAGCCCAACAGGTTACAGATACTTTATGACAAGTCCGACAGGTTACAGATACTTTATGACAAGCCCGACAGGTTACAGATACTTTATGACAAGCCCGACAGGTTACAGATACTTTTTGACAAGTCCGACAGGTTACAGATACTTTTTGACAAGTCCGACAGGTTACAGATACTTTATGACAAGTCCGACAGGTTACAGATACTTTATGACAAGTCCGACAGGTTACAGATACTATATGACAAGTCCGACAGGTTACAGATACTTAGGTGTGAAATGTATTTCGGTCAATTTTAATTAATT
Organism: Ariolimax columbianus; assembly: GCA_036924085.1. Lineage (NCBI taxonomy): Eukaryota > Metazoa > Mollusca > Gastropoda > Stylommatophora > Arionidae > Ariolimax > Ariolimax columbianus. Next base: position 34,053,674 of record JAVGWX010000003.1, on the reverse strand, counting down.
TTATCACTATGATAGTCTTAGTCATTTAATTGGCTATGTGGCCTTCCCGGTGGAGTGGCCGCGTCAACTTTTAAATCTGTGGTATTAGAAATCATGCTGGTAGAGCGACTCAAGTGCCACAGTGGATATACTTCTCTGAAGTTAGCTGTGGGCTGATCCTGATAGCTAATGTGCTTAGAAACCCAACACTTACATGTAACTTTCAAACCTAGATGACTACACGTAGGCTTTTGACAAGTGTGAATGCAGGATGCACAATGAGATAAGACTGCACTGTTCACCTCTTAAGACCTATAGCTGTGTAGCAGAGTCCAGGTTTCCACTATCTATAATGTTACCACACTCATCCACGATCACACACAGCAAATAACATAGCACATAGCAGGTGGCATTTATATCAATACTCTTACAACTATTAAAATCAGTGCAATGAAATTACAAACAAATAAAGAAATACAATCTTATCTAAATAGATACTCAGGATTTATAAGCATAGGCTATTGATGTTGATCCCAACTTAACCCAACCCAGTTCTAGCCGCACACTCCCCTCCCCTTATCTGCACCCTCAACAATTCGTCCTCACGTTCGTACTCTGTGGACACTCAGATCCCCTCAGGCGGGTGATCTGGACATAATGCATTCAATATATTCAAATTATACTCTCACATTTGATCGGCGCATGACATGGAAAAGTCAGATCGAGAGAAACCGAATGAGAGCCAGACAAAGAATGGCAATCATGAGGAAACTTGCTGGCACAAGCTGGGGAGCAGACGAAAGAATACTGAAGAAACTGTACACTGGAAGAGTGAGACCAGTTCTCGAGTATGGCATTGCGGCATGGGCAACAGCAGCAAAGGCGAACTTTGATAAAATTAGCAAACTTCAAAACCAAGCCATGAGAGTTATAACAGGAGGCATGAAGTCAACGCCAATTGTAGAACTTTACAAATCTGCAATCCATAACCGACAGAAGAGACTGCAGAGCCCAGCAGCAAGCAGAGGAACTAAGAAGACTGACAGACCATCCAATGCATCAGAGACTAAATAGATTTGGAAAAAGGAAACTAAAGCGGAGAAACTTTGCAGAAATAGCCAAAGCAAAGATGAGCAAAGACCCTATGAACACCATAACACCAAAGCCCATCCCTACTGTACACAAACCAACATGGAAGCAGCATATCATTCCGGAGGTGGTAGAAAATATACCAGTATTGGAAACAAGAACAGTCAGACTGAAAAAGAAAAAAGAGACATAACTCTGAGGTACATAGCGGCAAAACTACCCAAGCATGGACTGGACCCATGCATATACCGACGGTTCTGTAACAAACAACACAGAATGGAGGGGGAGGGGTATTCCTGAGCCTACCAAATGGTAGAAAAATAACACTGTCAGTGGCAACTGGAAAATTCTCAAGCAATTTCAGAGCGGAGGCAGAGGCACTGAAGGCTGCAGTAAAAGCAATGCTGACAGGCGAAAGCAATGAAAGCCAGATAGTCCTGTTTACAGATGCCCTGGCCGTGGTTACAGCACTAAAAAGCCAGAAAAATACTGAACTTAATGATTTAAGAGCAGTACTGTCAACTATAACAGCAGTCCGCACCAAAAAGAGTAGTGGTACAGTGGGTTCCATCCCATTGTAACATTCAAGGCAACGATGAGGCACCCACTGTAACATCCAAGGCAACAAGGAGGCACCCACTGTAACATCCAAGGCAACAAGGAGGCAGACAGACTGGCAAAAGAAGGTGCAAGACTACCACAACCAGATTCTAGTGTGACCTACGAAGAGTCCAAAAGGTTTATTAGGGCCAGATACATGGCCAAATGGGAAACAGAACATACTGGCTACACAAAAAATGATGCCTACTACCAGTTGAACAGGAGAGAGCAGGTTGTGGTCTTCAGACTCCGCACAGGCCACAACAGACTGAGGTACCATCTATTCAATAAACTGAAGATAGGTGGCACTGACGAATGCACCTGTCGTACAGGGAAAATGACCGCTGAACATCTGCTGCAAAATTGCCCGATATACGAGGACCAGAGAGGGCACATGTGGCCATCACCAGTGCCAACACTAGACAAGCTCTATGGCAGTGTTGACAGCCTCAGTGTGACAGCTGCTTTCTACAAATAAATTGAAGTTGACGTCTGACAGCGTACGAAGAAGAAGAAATTATATTCACAAATGATTACAAACTCAATCGATCAGCGTATACGCACGTTTCTGGAACATACATCGTTCTCTCGGTGTCTACATGCACCACACACACATCCAGATCCTTCCTAGTCCATCTGTACACTCAAGTAACTCTTTAGAACATACCTCGTTCGCATGGTGTCTACACGCACCACACATAGATCTAGATCTCTCTTAGATACAGGGCGCCCAACACACACCTTTTAGAGCGACTGGCCAAGACTCGAAGGCGTATGCTTATTCAGCGACCCTGTTCCCACACATTCGTAAAAGAGCCTATCAGTCCCTCTTCTATTAAGTCGGCGAGCTAACCAGACTCCTAGCTAAATTCTCAGTCTCTCGCTCTTTCCATGGCCAGTCTGCTTGAGCTAAACTTTGCCTAGTATTATATAGTCTCAAGCAGTATCAGAGCTATCCAATGGAATCTCGGGGGTATGGCCCCATTCAGTCATTGTAACGAATTACTCTGAACACCTGTCACTCATATACCGCAGCAAGCTCCGCTGCCCTCTCATCTGTCACTCATCCCCCACTACCCAAATCGGAACGCCAGTGGTCAGTTCCTAGTTCACCACCTGTACACATTCTTTCCCCCAACCCCGATTTCCTTTGTTGAGACGGTGAGTGACCTTGTCATAGTGTCCAGACAGAGTGACCTTGGCACACATTCAGGTACCTTTGTTCTCAGTCACCAACCACATCACCCCTGCCCTAAACGCTCATGCTGAGGCTGGAACTGTTACATGAACTGTCCCACGCATAGCTCTCCTAGAAACCACTTGGTCATTGAGCAGGTAAGTTAGCAAAAGGTAAGACAAGAGAATTCGTACAAATACCAACAAAATCTTCAGAATTATGTCTAAAACTTCACTTAAAAAACAAGATTTGATGGGCAAGAAAAATTTACATGAAATGATTAAACTTTGAAGACAGAAAAGCTCACAAAGGACAGAAAATGAAGTAAACACACAAGAGACAGGAATGGAAAAAGCTCATGAGACAGGAATTGAGATCTAACAGTTAGCTTTTAGAAAAGTCAGGGTGATAGAGTGAACCAAAATATATCAAACATTGACAGTACAGCTTCACTGGTCCTTTTGTTGATCAGAAGTGAAACTAGTCCTACCACATATAGGAGAAACAAGGAGCTGTAACAACTGGGTGTTAACGTCTATACTGGTTTAGAATAGACTGCAGAATCTATATCTCATGTAGCATGTCCTTTGTAGAACTTCGCTCCCATCACAGTCTGTCTAAAAGAAACTCGTTCCCTTGCCAAAACACCAGCTTCCGCCACTGTCATACTCAGGCACTCCTGGATATCTTAGAGCCATCGTCTTCTTAGTCTACCCCTTCCTCTTTTGCCTGGCACCATACCTTCCATCACCGTCCTCTCAAGACCGTTGTGTCTCTTGATGTGACCAAAGTATTTGCATTTTCTAGCCAAAATGGAATTGATAAACCAGTTCTCCTCTATGCTTAACTCTTGCCGAATGTCTACATTTGTTCTTTTCTCTGTCCAGGGTATTCTGAGGATCTTTCTATAACATTTTGACTCGAAGGATTCGATTCTTTGTCTAGAAGTTTTGGTAATCGTCCATGCTTCACAGCCATAAGCTGCCACAGTAAAAACACAGGCTCTCAAGACTTTTACTTTTATCATTTTGTTGGTGCCCTGCCATAATTTCTTCAGGCTGTTCAGTCTCTGCATTGCCATAGCTAGTCGTCTTCTGATTTCTTTCGAGCAGTCACCATTTTTGTCGATTCTGGAGCCCAGATATTCAAAATGTGTAACCTGATCTATTTCCTCACCACCCACTGTAAATTTATGCTGACATTGTGTTTTATCGGTGGTCATTATCTTTGTTTTGTTCATGTTTATGAACAGATTTTGATCTTTACTATGTCCATTAACGGCTGAAAGTAGCTGCTCTAGCCCTTCCGCACTTCTTGATAGTATCACTGTGTCATCTGCATATCGTAACTCTGGAATCTCGTACTCCCCAATCGTAAATGGGTCGAAACTTTCAATGTTATCTTCTCGCACATTTCTCATTATACATTCCGCATATATGTTGTACAGATAAGGTGAGAGTATACATCCCTGTCGGACTCCCTTTTGTACTGCAAACCAATCTGATGTTTGCCCATATACTCGGACAGCGGCTTGTTGATCTTGGTATAATGTTTCGATGAGATGGACTATATGCAAGGGAAACCCCATTTCCTTCATGATTCTCCTCAGATTTTGATGTTTTACCGTGTCGAAGGCCTTAGTGTAATCAATTAAACATGTGTACAGGTCTACATTAAACTCTACATTTTTCAGAGATTTTCCTTAAATTGAATATGTGGTCCTGGGTCCCTCTGTCTTTCCTAAAACCTGCCTGGACTACGTGAATTTCAGATTCAAACATTTTCTCTATCCTTCTTAATAGGATTCGCAAGAGTATCTTGCTAGCATGGCTGATCAGTGCGATAGTTCGGGCACAGCTTCAGGTTGCCTTTTTTGGGGAGGGGAATATAAATTGATTTCTTCCATGCTTCTGGCCACTCTGCACTGTGCCATATCTGTTTACACAGCTTGTGGTAGACTCGAACACATGCCTCTCCTGCTGCTTGTATTAGCTCTGCTGGGATATCATCGCATCCTGGGGACTTTCCCTTTTTCAGGCTTTTAATTGCAGAGCGTACTTCTTTCAATGTTGGTTCAGGTTCTTTCTCATCCTTTGGTAGGATTGTAACTGAGCGCTTTGTGCTGTCTCCATACATGGTTCTGCAGTACTCTCTCCATCTATCCAGTATGTCTTTGGTTTCTGTTAGTGTGTTATCCTCTTCGTCATTTATGACATGTGGAACCGGACGGAATTCCCTTGTCAGTGTTCTTATTGCTTTGAATGCATCTCTTTCTTTGCCTTGTTGTTGTAGGTTTTCTATATCCTTACATGTTTCTACTATGTATCTTCTTTTATCTTTTCTTATTTCTCTTCTAACTTTTCTTGCGCAGTTTTTATATGCTGTGTTGGTCACCTTACTTCCCATTTGTTTTAATTGTTGCCTTTCTGCAATGAGTTTATGTGTTTTGTCTGTTATATAGCTCTGTGTCTTGTGCAATATCTTTGGAATCATTTCTTTTGCTGTCGAGATCAAAATCTCCCTTGCGTACGATGTCAACTCCTCAGATGTCATCTCTTCCTGTATAGCAAGCAACGCCTCAAATTTGTTTTCTTCTATGATGTTGTATTCAGTAGGTATCGCTGATACATCGAAGCGTATTGGCTGGCAACCTTTGTAGATCCTGCATAGTCTTGTTTGGAAAACTGCAAACAGTAATTCGTAGTCCATATCGCAGTCTGCTCCTGGCAGTGTTTTTGTCGCCAGCACATTTGATCTCCATCTTTGTTGCACTAGGATGTAGTCTATTTGGTTTCTGCTGTTGCCATCCGGGAAGGTCCATGTGTACAGTCTTCGTGGATGTTGTTTGAAGAAGATGTTGGCAATGGAGAGGTTGTTTTCAGTGCAGAATTCAACCAGTCTTTCTCCTCGCTCATTTCTGTGTCCCAAACCAAAAGGTCCTCGAACACTGCTCTCCTCTTCGGCTCTTTCCTCTCCGACTTTCGCATTGAAATCTCCAATGATGACCAAGATGTCTCTTTTTTCAACTTTTTCCATCGCTTCTTGCAAGGTGTTATAAAAATCATCCATTTCACAATCGTCTGCTGCTGATGTTGGTGCATACACTTGAATTATTGTTAAATTTCTAGTCAGACCAGGCAGATCATCGACACCAACTGGGGAAGAGGCCAATTTCAGAGTCAGTACAAGTAATAGAGATGACGGCCTAAAGCCTGACTGCATTACAGTGGACAACTCTGAAATGGGACTAAAAACAAAACTAAGAATAGGCACCTGGAACGTCAGGAGCCTATACCAGGGCAAGTTATTCATGATCGGAAGAGAAATGAAGAGAACCAAGATAGAGATTCTTGGAGTCTCTTAGCATAGATGGGCCGGTCAAGGGCACTGTACCAGCTCCTCAAGAGAAACATTTATATACTCTGGGATGGACAAGGGTGGAAAAAGCGGGGTCGGCTTTATTCTGTCAAAGAAGACAGCACCTTCACTACTCGGTTACAATCCAGTCAACGACCGCATAATTGTAATCAGACTAAAGAAAAAAAAAGAATCTATATACAACCAGTTTTATTTACACTCACTTGATCTGAAGATAACTATGCACACCCAATCTATTCTTGAATGCATTAATTGACCCTGCCTTCACTGTTACACAAGTCTTCAGCAGGAGCAATAAGTTATCACTAAAGCTGGTAGTTTTGTAGAAAACCTGCATCAAGTGCTCTTTAGGTTATTTCTGCAGCAATCTTACATAATGCCAGTCACACGCACAACCAGGCATAGTCACCATGTATGGCTTGGCACAATACGGTGCTCTATTCTTTCCTCACCAGTAAAGGGCAAGAGCGCTACAAGGCTCAAAGAGGGGGTAAAGAATAGTAAACACTTATTTATCAGGCTTGTAAACTTAACTTAACTTAACATCTTTATACTGGTTTAGAAGACCCTGCAGAGTCTGTATACAACCAGTTACATTTACATCACCTTGCTCTAAAATCTATGCGCATCCAGTTTATTCTTAAATGCATTAACTGTCCCTGCCTCCACTACCTCCCCTGGCAATGCATTCCAAGCACACACCACTCTCTGACTAAAAAAATATTTCCTAATATCTAACCTGGACCTCTCTTTAATCAGCTTGTAGCTATGCCCTCGTGTTATTGTAGGTGGCTGTATTTTAAAAAACTTGTTATAGTCTAATTTATCGATTCCTCTGATCATCTTATAAACCTGTATTAAGTCACCACGAATTCTTCTCTCTTCGAGACACTGTAGGCCGGTTTTTCTGAGTCGTTCCTCATAACTGTAATTCTGGAATCCCTATCATCTTTGTCGCTCTTTTTTGTATTCTTTCTAGCATGTTTATGTCCCCTCTATGATAAGGACTCCACACCTGTACACAGTACTCCAATCTAGGTCTAACTAATGCTTTATACAGTTTGACGATCACTTCCTTGCTCCTATGTTTAATATTTCTTTTTATCATACCTAACATTGCATTTGCCTTTTTCACTGCTACCTTAACTTGCTCACTCACCTTTCCTGTATGATCTATTATAACCCCTAGGTCCCTTTCCTTATCCATCTTTCTAATATTGTTTTCTCCCATTCTGTAATTATGTTCCATATTGGATCTACCCATGTGGATGACTGTACATTTATCTACATTAAACTCCATTTGCCAGCTTACAGACCATTCTCGAATTTTATCTAAATCCGACATCAATATATCCACTTCCGCTTTAGATGAGACACTACTGCATAGTTTTGTGTCATCAGCAAATTTTGCAATCATGGATCTCATATCAATGTCCAAATCATTTATATATATCAAGAACAAAATTGGTCCCAAAACCGAGCCCTGTGGCACTCACTTTTCACTTCACACCACTCAGAGTACTTCTTATTTATGCCCACCCTCTGCCTTCTTCCCGTTAACCAATTTTCAATCCATTTGGCAACTTCCCCACCTATTCCATGTGATTTTAACTTTCAAAATAATCTTTGATGAGGTACTCAATCAAAGGCCTTTGCAAAGTCTAGATAAATAACATCCACTGGCTCCCCTTTATCTATGATTTTAGTAACCTCCTCCATGAATTCTAAGAGATTTGTTAAGCATGATCTCCCTCTAGTAAACCCATGCTGACTATTTCTAATTAGATTAAATTTGTCTAAATGCATTACAATGTTTTCTTTGATTATTGACTCTAACAATTTACAGACTATGCTCGTTAAACTCACCGGTCTATAATTTGCCGGATCTGATTTTTTGCCTTTTTTGAATAAGGGGATCACTCCTGCATCTTTCCAATCCCGTGGAACAATCCCTTTTGTAAGTGATTGAGAACATAATATAGCCAATGGTTTTGCTAGTTGGTTTCTAATTTCATACAGCAATTTTGGGTGAATACCATCTTGACCTGGACATTTATTCACTTTCAACCCCTCCAATTTTTTAAAAACCATTTCCTCTGTAATACAGATTGATCTTAATCCCGCTGTATCCATGTCTCTTTGAAAAATATCTATAGGCTCTGGGATCTCGGAGCAGTCCTCCTTTGTGAAAACTGTGCCAAAGTACTGATTGAGCAGATTAGCAGCCTCCCTATTCTCACTTATTATTTTCCCTGTACTGTCTATGAGAGGGCCTACTTTGTCTTTCGTTCTTTGTTTATTTCTAACATAAGAAAAGAAGCTTTTACTGTCAGTCTTGATCCTCTGAGCAAGTTTTTTTCCAAAGTCTATTTTTGCTGTTTTATTAGCTTTCTGAGATATGTTCTGCTTGTCCAAATATTTTACATATGTTTCTTTTGATTTACCTGCCTCTATATATTTTTGTCATAAGGAACAACTAAGGGTTGGGCATGGGGGAGTGGGTTTTAGAAGTTTAAGACACCACCTAAACTGGTACAACCATTTTTAATATTACACCTAAACTGGTACAACCATTTTTAATATTTCACCTAAACTGGTACAACCATTTTTAATATTAAAGTCAGAAATGTCAGTTTTGACAATGAGGCAAAACAATTATGGGCCAGTAAGAAGCTTTCAAAATATAGTTACTTTTCGTAGATTTGTATGCTAGTGACAGTTATGTGAATGACCACTGCTAACTTAAGCCCCTCCCCCCTCTTTTGTTACACACCCCTTCTCTCATGTGAGTCTTTCATGGATAGCAACTTAGACAAGAAAAGGCAGAAATTAATACTTTGAAAATAAATCTGCACATTTAGAATTCAGATTTTCAAGAAAAATTTGCCCGTGCCCTACAGCATGTTGTACAACCCCACAATGAACTCTTCATATTCCTGACTCCTACATACTAAATAAATTTATTATCCCTTGCCCTAGAGACATTGTATGTCTCTTCTTTGGTATGCTGACTCTATCAAACAACTATTTTCACTATCAAATGCAAATGAACATATGGAAATCTGAAAACAATGAAAACAAGAGTTATGGGAGATATGGAGGTCATGCTCCGTCTCAATACCTTCAGTGAAAGGCAATCAAGAAGCAGGGAAGAAGAGTGAATGAAAGAAAATCTGGGAATAAAAAAAGCAGAAGGAAAGCAGGTAGGCTTGCAAGTTGGAACTGCCACAGAGAAAAATCAAAGCCCAGCCATCATCCAAAGAATGGTGTATCATTAAGACATCCTCATGGACCAGGAGACCAACTTAAGAGAGTCACCATCAAGTGTCCAGGTGCTAAAACAATGTGGGCCCAGTAGACAATTGCTGGTGATTCACAAACTTGCAATTTGTTAAAGGTGATGCCCAACTGGATGTTTGGGAAGTTATTGTCATGTCCATCTAAGAAGCATCTTGTATCGACTTCATAAAAGAGCTGAAATAATTAAATGCGCTCTTAGTAAAAGCAAGAGTGCTGCCTCGAGTCCTGACAGTAAAGTATGGTTACATTAAGCAGTTGCATTAAAAAGATTTTAGATTTCAACAGCAGTGCCCGAGGACTGACTCCAGCTACCTTCTACTTCCTAAACCTAGCAAGGTCCCCACTATGCTAAGTAGCTATAGAATCATCACTTTATAGAATGCCTATAGCAAATTACTCAGAAAATAATGGCCAGAAAAGTCATGTCCCATATATAGAATGAGCACATCCTGTCTGAAACTCTGGTGCTTTAGATCAATGAAGGAAAATTTGGAGCAATGCTGGGACATTTGCATATGAAGCTTTTCAGTTAAAATAAGAAAACTGTTACTGTGGCCCTTGATGCACTGTTTGGGGGAATGTGGAATCAAGCCATGGCTGGTTAGCTTGTTTGCAGCTCATGAAAAGAATCGCTTGACGTGGATATCCGGGTCTAGACCGTATATTTATATATATTTTCGCTAGCAAACACTCATTAAACCAAGTCTATAAAAAAAAAAACATGCTTTATTAGCGTGTAATAACTTTATTGGTATCGTTGGGTCTTTTTCCTGGTCTGGTCAAGTCATTTTGTACACGATATATATATTTATACATAAATACACTTCAGATTTACTCACCCTGCAGGAGGTTGGGCAGCAAAGGAAGGAACTCCTGATAGAGGAGGTCATGGCTGCCACCACCAATGGACCTAAACAGAGCTCTCAGTAATAAGAAGTAGTTGTAAGGTTCGGTGGCTGATAATGCCAGTTCCATGGAACGGTTGACAATTGTATGTAAATGAGGCTGGGAAAATGCAAGCAAATAAAATGAATTACTTGATGTACAATTTGCAAGGAAACATTTGAAGTGAAGCTGAAACAACACTAACATTTTATTGGAGAAAACATTTGTGTCTTTTTTTGGCTGACACCATATTAAACAGAGGTTATAGAAAACTGGGCTGTATTAGGGTGTAATTGTTATTGTTTGTTATCCTGTTATATAGTATGTTGTTGGGTCTATGTTTTCTCTTCCTGGTTGTCTGTATTCTTCACTCTAAGCAATAGAATGAATATCTGTTATACATATTAAGCCATAGAATGAATATCTGTTATACATATAAGGATAGCTTGAAGAAGTTTTATATCATGTTTGTATTTAACAAAAACATGTTCTATCAAAATGTTCTTGTCAGAAAGGACAGAAAGAGTCACCTTTAGCATTTGTTCATTATCTGCAGCAAACAGTGAAACTGAACCAAACACCATCTTGAACAGTTTCAAGTACAAGTTGGACCGCTCAACATTTGCTAGGAAAGAAGAACATACCATCATAAAATATAAAGTACAATATTTACATACAATAATTACATAACATTTACATATATCATTTAAGTAATCTTACCAATAAATGGTATGCCCTAAATATTTTGTACACCCTATATACCTAATTAGTTATCTTGCTCATCTAACGGCAATAGTCAGAGCAATTGCCAACCAATAATAAAGCAGAACAATTAGACAACGGTTCAAGGCAAGCCCAACATAACTATCTTCCAAAAAGCTTAGTTCATAAAAACAATGAACCAATCAACATATCTTAGGTACAAGACCAGAACAGCCCAACTAACTATCCTCCAAACATCTTAACAGTTCATAAGAACAATGAACCAATCAACTTATCCTGATGAGTCATGCCTAATCCTAATGACAACCATCTCGTAAAAATGGATATAAACAATTTTTCAGCCCTAACAAAATAACTTCATGATCTTGGAATTCAACCTCAACACTCTAAGAACTCATTAACCTAAACCTTTTTTTGATTGCCCAAGACTAACTTTTATAAAATTTTCTGAAGCCAGATAAATAGAATTACTGTAAATGGAACTAAAACACATGCAAGAGATACTACATGGCATTGGACAAAAGTACCATAACTGCACAGGATCAATGACAGCAAATTAAACTTAGTTGTAAAAACATGTGACAGTCATATCTATAATAAATCTTCAGGTTAAGTAAATGCCAAAGAGTATATGAACAGTATTTTACAGTTCAGCCTAATTTTGTTTAGAAAAATTGAGCTGGAATTTATAAAAAATATACATTAATATAAAGCATTAACTGCTGCTTCATTTTTATTCATCTTACGGATTTGTATTTTTTAATTATATCAATAGTAATTACCACTAAGATTTTAGTCTTTCACTTTCTCCAAGTCTAAATCGAACTTGTATTGAATATTCATGTGCTATCCAACATGTTATCCAAATGAATGATCATTGGCCTGATCAAAAAGATCTGCCCTGGAAGCCCTAATTCCATTGCTTGAATTAGCCACAATGTTACTAAATTTACCAAATACATAAATAGACAGATTGGCAAGATTTCTTCATAAAAAGAAAGCTATGCAAGCACAGTAGATGTCATACTTCAATTCTAAAAAAAGTAGAATCGGACCATTAAAAAAAAAATTTTTAGAATTTTTTTTTTTTTATTTACACAAAAATGGGGAGGAAGACTAAATATACTGTTTAGACATATTAGGGTCAGGCAAAACATACTTGTCAAGCCCTTCACCTCAGCTTCCTCGCAAGGGCTGTTTTTATGGCAGCCTGGCTAACAAGGTGAGTGGTCGACGTGATCCCAGTAGTAGTGAGCAACACGCAGATGAAGCCAAGCATTGCACAACCACCTGAAGAACCCCGGTCCACCATCAGCACGCTCAGGATGTGAGGACAGCTACTGTAACCCACCACTTAATGCCTTTTCAGGGCGCACAAAAGTAAACCTCATTGTGGGCATTCGAAACAATGCACATCAAAAAACAAAAAGCTTTTTTGCTTAGTTTTTCAGACAACTTTCATGTGAAGGAGATTTGATTCTCATTGCTCTCATCTATAAATTCATCAAGTAATCAAAAATACAATATAAATGTATTATTAACAAACATATTTTTTAAATCTGTTATTTTCAATGTAGCTTTACAAGTAACAAAACATTTGAAAATGTCAATACTCACAGCCCATTTCATGAATCCTTTCTAACAGGTACTCTACCAGTATGGTTGCAAAAGTGGCAGATGTTGACATGTGAGCAAGGAATGAATTGGCCACAATCTGAAATTACAGTGAGCATAAAATAGATGAAACCATGTAGATATTGCAAAAATTATGCCAACTACTGGCCCGAGTGGTCTGTCGGAGTCTGTGTATGACAAGGACACCACTGCCTCACAGAGAGCATGTCGTAAGAGGTGACTAACTGTATGACACGACATAACACCGGCCATGGTTAGGTGGTTTGTTTAGAGCAGCATGGATGGCGCCTAACAGGCTGCAGGTCTACTTTGCTCTAATGTTAGTCTATTAAGATGAACTCCCACATCGGTTAACCACCCAACGCAGCAGAGTATTAAGCTGCTTGATCCTAACCACTAAGCAGGAAATCCTCCCGGGTATATCCAATTTGTACCAGAACTGAGACCTGCACAGGGGCATCTGCCCCTGTAGAAGTACAGGTCGACTAGGAACTAAGAACTGTTGCAATAAAAGTTACAACTATTACTAAGACCGTGTATACCAATGCGGACTACAAAAGTTATTGGTTCCTATAAGAAAAAAAAAATAGCTAGTAAGAATCACAGCAATTGTATTAACTAGTGACATTTCTCTTAAGTTGCTACAGCCATCTATATTTACATGATACAGTCTGCTGAAGACGGATGTGTCGGACCAAAAGGTGCAAATATCGCAGTCAAGCTGTAGCTGTAAACTAGCGACAACGCATTCCGTTCACCAGACTACATTCTGCTACTTGCAAAGCCCTGTTCAGGGCTTGGTAGTGGGAGATTGAGAACGAACGTAGAAGAACATGATACAGTTGCTAAGTAACAATAAAAGAGATGATCATGCTGTCATTTATACAAATGGATCTGTGTTACCAATTGATCTGTGCTGTGTTGTAATAAATGTAGGAGCTACCCTAGAGGTAGCCAATGTCAAGCATACTACATGACCTCAAGTATGCGAATGGAGACAATAGTTTCTTCAGCGAATAATTTATTCAGTTCTGAGATGGACTTTTGATACCTTATTAATCAGGACAACAATCTTAAGTGGGAACACCAGATGATTTGGAGGGGAGAGGTGGGGAGTAAAAAAAGACAAATCAATGCTTCCCTTTCAGATGAGGCTAGGGATCAAGATGCTGCAGTGGTCAGAGACCCATAGCTGACTGCTAGCGTCAGCGAACCATAGCTGCCAAGACCCTTCTACACCTCCACATGGTGATCCTGGATAACAGGCTGCAGCAGGGCAGACTGGCTAAGGAGAAGGGATCGAAGAGGGAATGATAACCCGGTACTAAAAATGAATGCTGAAGTCGGATGTGTTGGACCAAAAGGTGCAAATATCGCAGCCAAGCTGTAAACTATGACACAACGCACTCCGTTCTCTGGACTACATTCTGCTACTTAAGCCCTTTCAGGGTTTGGTAGTGGGAGATTGAGAACAAACGAAGAAGAAGAAGAGGCTAGAAATAAATGAAATCAGCAATCCACATACGAGTTTCAAAATAAACATCGTTTGAGCAGAAAGTGATGAAAAAAATAAATGAGGTGTGTGTACAACCAGCAAGCTGAAGGAAACTATCATTCCTTATTTGCTAAATAATGGTGCCGGTTCAGAATAATCAACATAACTAGACCCAGATCTAACTAAAAATGACATACCTGTAGTGCAAAATTTCCATGTATTCTGTCCACCATGTACTGAAACAGAATATGAAATGCAAGAAAAGTTTAAATATGTCATTATGTTACTGTAAAAGATTATATAACATCAGCAACTGTGACAAACAATGAAGGACATGGGTTTTGCAACACCTGATACTTCTAATAGAAACACTACAGTGGACAACAAGCCACCATTATAGAACCAATGAAGGTATAACAGATTGGTATGAGATTCACAAGGAAGTCAGACAAGGTTGCATACTTTCACATTTAAAATCTACACAGAAAACATGCAAAAAGTAAAAACATAGCTATGGGAATTTCGATACATTCACAATAGGATGGAAAGAAATTCTAGAGCTAAGATATGGAGATGACAGTCATGCTGTCAAACAGCGCCTATGGCCTGGAATAACTACTCCATGTCTGCTCAGAAGCACAGTGAAGCTCAGAACTTTTTCCTGAACATTAAGAAAACTCATTAAGAAAACTAAGATAATGTCCACTGACAAAATAGGACTTCAAGCCCTGATTGCCATTAATAATGAAGAAATCGAATACCTTCGCTCTACATTATCCAACAAAGGAGACTAAAAGAAATTATAGATGTTTGCCCATGGCGATGCAGAAGCTAAACATGCACAATTTATGGCATAATACTAACAAGCAACTAAAACTGAAGATCCTGAGAACATGCATATTCCCTGTGGCAATGTACGGGTGCGAGACATGGACTATGACAAGCAGCACGGAAGAAAATTGGAGCGTTCAAAACAATGTTGCAAAAGAATCCTTTAAATTTCTTGGATAAAGAAAGTGACAAATAGAACCATCCTAAAAGACCTGAATGTTGAAAACTCGCTTATAAACAATGTTATATTTCGGAAATTGAATTTTTTCGGCCACATCAAACGTCATGAAGGCGATGCAGGGGTCAACCAAGATGAAGGTGGATACAAGATATCGAGGATACTCTAAACATGAACACGGAGCAGGTGGAAAGAATGACTGCAGACCAAAATTCATACCGGCTGGCTGACTTTCTACAAAGGACATGCTACATGAATATTGTGAAGAGAAACAAAACATTCATTGTTACTCATACTAGGAACTGGCTGTATCCATTTGTTGAACTACAAATAAATTAATAACATGCTAAATTGAATTACATTTGCTCAAAGATCAAAGTTGAAACTTAGAAGAAATAATTCATGAACAAAACTGGACATCTTACCTCAATCACAGAAGAGAAGATTTCCTTGAAGGAAATAGGTGTTAACATAGTGAACTGAAACGAGAGAAACAATTTAATGGATATTTTTGTTCAAATTTAATCATAGTCAAATCTGACAAAAGTAACGAGAATTATGTACTGGTCAAAAAGTAACAAGGGCATTAGGGCAAAGAAGACAAATTGTAAGAGTATGCATAAAGGATATTCAATTATTTTCAACCTAGTTTTCTGACATTGCACAAGGATACAAAAGAATCATTTTGTATGTGTGTTAGGAAAGGAAAAAATACATTTTTTAAAAGAATTTAAACTGGAATAAACTTTATGAAACAATGTAAATTTTTTTGGAACAATTTTGTTCCAATAGAAGCAAGACACTACTGCAGCCAACCTCCATAGTTTTTTTCTGAATCCCTGGTTATTCAATCTAAATTCTATATCACATTTAGGAAGTTTTTATAAC
The DNA here is from genome assembly GCA_036924085.1 of Ariolimax columbianus. Lineage (NCBI taxonomy): Eukaryota > Metazoa > Mollusca > Gastropoda > Stylommatophora > Arionidae > Ariolimax > Ariolimax columbianus. Next base: position 34,037,516 of record JAVGWX010000003.1, on the reverse strand, counting down.
TGAAAACTAATTGGTGTCTCCACGTTGCAGGCTTTTAGCCTTTGTGAATAGTAAGATGTACCAGCCACGAGTGGTCCGCCAGGGGTCTTGTGTATGACAAGAATAGCACCACTGCCTCACAAAGCATGTAAGAAGCGACTGTGACATGGCATAACACCAGCCATGGTTAGGTGGTTTGTTTAGAGCAGCATAGATGGTGTCTAACAGGCTGCGGGTCTACTTTGCTCTAGTGTTTGGGTCTATTAAGATGGTCTTAATATCACATCAGTTAACCACCCTCCATAAGCGCGTGTCCCAACGCAGCAAAGTATTAAGCTGTTCGAGCCTAGCCCGCTAAGCAGGAAACCCTTCTCCCGGCTACATCCAGCTCTTACTAGACCTGGAACCAGCACTGAGTATTCTGCCTATGTAGAATTACAGATCGACTAAGAACTAAGAAGCAGCCACAGTCCACCCAGGAGCGTTGCTTCTCAGTCTCCTTGCAGGAAGCCTACACTAAAGCATTTATGTGCAAGGCTGTGATGGATTCTGTTGGACTTGATCTTACATGATCAGTCACATGCACAATCCTACCTAGTCAACTGTACAACATGCATAGCAGAATGCTGAGGTCCTAACTTAATCCTCCCAAATTTAGCGCCACAGGGCTGCCGAAGATGGATGTGTCGGACCGCCATGGTGCAAATATCGCAGCCAAGCTGTAAACTACCGACAACGCAATCCATTCTTCAGACTACATCCTATTACTTGCAAAGCCTTGTTCAGGGCTTGGTAGACGGAGATTGAGAACGAATGTAGATGAAGCACCACAGGGAGTTGCTAGGTCAATAGACTGCAATACTCACCACACCAGCAAAGTGTTCAAGAGCTTCCTTCTCTTCTTTGACTTTCACATTCTGTATGCTGTATAGTTAAGGGGAAAAAAAAAAATTATTGAACATGTCACTTTTGTAGTCAATTCAAATAAAGATATATCTTGTACACTTAGTGTGTTAGCCAGGTCCGAAAGGGGAACAAGCAATAGTAACACTGCTGCCTGCTAGGTATGTTGTAAGAGATAAGGAGGGTTGGACCTTGGACTGGCTACTCCATCCAGTAGAAACATTGTCACACCCAAAGCAAATTAAAAATTAAAAAACCCAAGAGATTGAAGACCTTTGTTCCACAGGGAGCTCAAACGATTTTGATTGTACACAAACAAGGCATCAAAGTGAGACCTTTAATAATTATGTAAAAAAACTCCAGTTGAAAGTTTGATAGGTTTCAAAGTGCCAAGGGTAAAAATAGCCAAGAAAAATTCAAGCCCAAACAAATATTAAAATGCAAATAAGGGTGAAACCAATCCTAACAGGACAATTACTGTGATTGAGGAACTTAGAATATAAACAAACTAGTCTTTAGATTCACTGCAGGATTCACATTTGTCGCATGAAATCTAATTCTACTGTGTCAGCTAATATGACAATAGTTAACAACACATAGTAACATACAAAATTGCTAGGGAAAAAAAAGACATAGAATAAATAAGTCACTAGGCCTGGAAGTTGTAGAAATACAAAGTCCAGACCAGTGACATTGACACACTAAGTGGGGACAGCGTGAGCTAGTGGTAAGTGACACGGGTCACAAATCGAAGGTGCTGGGTTCGAACTTCATGACAGCACTGGCCGTTACCCCGGAGAACCCTTAGAAAATGCAGGAGGAAGCAGACCCTTACATAAAATGCACTGGGCCGACAGGCACAGCAATGCTACCAGAAACACCGCAACGCTACCAGTAACATCACAACACTACCATAAATATAACTATCAATGACATCACAATGCTACCAGGAACATAGTATAAAACGTAACACTATTAAGGACATCTCAACACTGCCATAAACACAGTCACCATTATACTATCAGGGACATCACACCAGGGACCACCCTGACACAAGTTTACAATATTTCTGGCCTGCTCATATTGCAAGTTTTCATGTGTTCATAGATCAAGAATTTACAAACATGAATGTTAAATGCAATATTAAAGTCTAGAATATAAAAATCAGGTCAGCTCTATATAAAAATAGAGATGCAGAAAATGTAGGCTTATATTAATTTCTCTGAATGGCTGACGTAGGATTTACAGCACTTAATCTATTCTTAAAACACATTCAGATGTCTGCAACGGTGGGGTAAGTCTAATTATTTGGGGACAATACAAACATGTGAAGTATACCTTTGAGATCTCACATATAGTCCTCCATTTGGATTGACACAGATCGTATATATGTCCAAAGCCTTCAGTGCATATTTTAGTAAGCGTACATAAACCAGGATCTCTTTGGGCATAAATTGTTTACTGTTTCCTGCAGGACAAAATTTTAATGTGATAAAATGACAATGGCTTATAAAAATGGCTTGAGGCTGTTCAAGTGTTGAGGCTGTTCAGGTGTCGAGGCTGTAGCCTTCATGAGCCTGAAGATTTACTACTTTATCATGAAAATGTTTGTCGCAAAAACAGTTATTAACATGTGTCGCAAAAATCGTTGCAAAGACAAGAATTTAGTGCACTCAAAAAACTTATAACAAACAAAAGAAAAGCGCAATTAGCTGGCTAAACTTATCTTTCTTGTGGCATGGTGATTAGTCATATACTTACTTTTGAGGGGACGGCGTGGCCTAGTGGTTAAGTGGCACGGCTCACGACCCGAAGGTGCTGGGTTCGATACCCATCACAGCACCGGCCGTTACCCCGGGGAAGCAAACCCTTAGAAAATGCAGGAGGAAGCAGACCCTTGCATAAAATGCGTGCTGAAGTCGGATGCACTGGGCCGACAGGCGCTAAATAAAAACACAGTGCAACGCACACAGCCTTGGGGATTAGAGAAAAATAAGGCGAACGCAAAAACAAAAACAAAAATATACTTACTTTCCATGTCCAAGCACCATGTTATACAGTATGCATCCAGTATTCAGTGACATGGATTGCTTTGTCATTTACCAATGTGACATAAGTTACAATATCAAAGCACCATGAAATTGTCACATGGAGGCAGTCGTCCAATTTTGAAGTGTCTTACTTTCGTGGTTCTCTATTTTGTCATAGCTTTTCACACTGAGGTTGGTTCACCTTTATCTTTCTGAATTTTTATAGTGGCCTGACATGTATTGAAAAGTTGATATCTTAAATTTTAAATGAGGCCGAAGACAAACTGGCAACAACCAGTTATAACTGGCTGCTTGCATCAGGGTCAGCAAGTAGTTGATCAAAACCCTATCCTGCCTCCAAGCAGTGGTCCTGGACACAGCCAGGTTGTACTCATAATAGCAGTCAAACCTGGTCCCAAAAATGATGTGCTGAAATCATTTATGTCAGGCAGAAAGAAGCAGATATCACAGCCTCGCTGTAAACTACAACGTAACAAAATGTCATTTTCAGGACTAAAGCAGAAATGTTTAATGGGAGTATGTTTTATAGTGAATTCATTGTCTCCAGTATATATAGTGTTTATCTGTGGCACAGTGAAAAAAGTGTTAGTAACCTCATGTAAAATCATATGCTCCGAGTTTCCACAATGTTAACTTGTCATAATAGGTCTCAAAATAGGTCATAAAGTAGGTCTCAAACTACTTTTATCGCCACATAAACAAAATTTAGATGACCCAAGTGCTCAAGAAGCTCATTTTGTCAAAAAGCACTAGACAGAGATCCCTAGGATGTAGTGTGCTATTTAACAGATTTAGACGTGCTTTTTAAATATCTCTATTTTGCTATGTGATCACATACTGCAGGCCACAGGATAATGTTTGCAGATCAAAATCCTCAATATAAAGAGTTTTAAAAATGTATATCAGGGCCAAGCGAGTTCAAGAAGTAATGCAGCCTGATCATCTACCATTGGCACAAATATGGCTACAGCAGGTCACAAGGAAGGTTGCATGGAAAGATGAAATAATCTTGAGCCAAGAAAGACAACTTAAGTTCATTACGCTTAACGGTACAAGTGGATGAATTAGTAAATAATGCACTTTGCAGACAAAAACAAATTCTGAGGAAGTGCAACTAGTACAGAGTACAAATTTGAGTTGGTTATACAGAGCGACAAAAGGGTTTTATAACAAAGGGCCTGTGTTGGGCCGAAAGATGCAGATAATCACAGCCTGTCTAAACTACGTCATTTTCAAGACTAAAGCAGAAGAAATATATGGGAGAATATTTTATAGTAAATACAGTTGCCTTCGGTACAGATGGTGTTTATCTGTGGCACAGAGCTAGCAACCTATGTAAAATTGCTCCAAGTTTCCACAATGTTAACTTGTTATAGCATATAACAATGAATAAAGTAAAATAGGTCTCAAACTACTAACTATATATATCTATATATATACACATACACACACAGAATAGTATCACCGACTGCCAATGTATGATATGACCACATGAACAAATAACTTTCACTTCTACCAAATCAATCACTAATGGAAATTGTTCAGTATTCATTTCTTCTGCCGCCCAGAGTTGATCCAAAGAAAAAAACCGCAGCACTCTATCCTTGTGTATATTATGAAGGATGATTATGTGTAAAGCAAAGTGCTACCAAAATCACAAGACTACATAAGAGCTTTAGAATAGGCTTGCTGCAAGCAGGCCTTCAGCAGCAGTGGTTATCGCTACTGGATTAAAAAAACATTGCATACAAAGGTTCTGTCACCTGAAAGAAAAGTCAATATAAATATTTACCTATTCCAGTTGCTTTGCAATTCAGAGTTCCCCATGTGATGGTTTTGACTCCGCACACAAGCGTCTTCATCAAGCTGCGACATTCTGACACTGAGTATGGACTGTTATGGTTAGGTATGGCACCAAACCTCATCATTGGCTGAAAATAAATGTAAAAGCCAGTAATTTTTGTAATCCATTTTTTCCCTCAGCATGTATGGCAGAATTAACTTTAAAAAATATTTACAACATTGATTTTGAAAATAGTTTTACAGTCAAACACTGGAACAAATGGCATCCTACTATGTATATTTTATTATAAGCAGAGATGGACGGTTCATGTATGTGACTAGATAACGTTTAAAAAAAATTGCATGGCAAGCAAACGTGAAAAAAAGAGAAAGCCACTGCAAGAGCACTTAGATTTTTGGTATAGGTTTCCAGCAAGATGGTCAAATTATCCTACTGAAGTCAGGGTCAGGTGAAACACTGATCAAGATTACCTATATCCTTGCTCATGCACCTGGAAACAGGTTGTCACAGCAGTCTGGCCAACAAAGTGGGGATAAACATCAATTTTCAGTGGTGAACCTAGTATTGCACTACAGCCAGGAAGAACATTCTCAAGTATGCCTCGGAATGTATAAAGAGTCTGTAACCTGCTATTAAAGAAATGCTTTGAGTTAACTCAGCACACAAACATTGGAGCAGAGAAAATAAAAGACTGCAGATTTTTTTTCATTCCCACCTCTAACACTACATCCAATTGTTTTCCATATGATGTCACCATGAAACTAACTTTTACCTGACTCGACTTCATACCTTACAAGTTAGTATTGTATTAAACTGACATGACATTTTACTGAAATTTACATCTATCGACTAATTTGAGTGGGCAAATTAAAATGCATGTCCAAACAAAAATTCATCAAAAAGTATTTAAGGAGTTTCCATTCGTTTAAAATTAAAGATCACAGTACAAATCTTTCACAAATTTAAATCAGACAAAAACAAAAAAATTTCAAAAGGCGCATACTCTCCCTTATTTATTCAATATATATGCTGAATCTATGAGGAATGTCGAAAACCGATGGAAATTATGACAAGTTCAAGCCATTAACAATTAGTGGGAACGGGATACCAGAGCTCAGATATGCAGATGACAGCTCCCAAAGAGCGCTGCAGGACTGGAACAGATGATCCTGTCGGTAAAACACAGCAAAGACTAAAATCTATACCCAAATTTAAGGAAACCAAAATAACGAGTACAGATAAGACGTACCAAACTTAAAATTATAGAAGAAGAAATTGAGAAAGACAAGTTTTGAATATCTCTGCTCAATTATAAGCAACAATGGAGATTGCCTGAAGGATGTCAAACGGAGAATGTCTATGGCAATGAAGAGATTAAATAAAATGAGAAAAACAAAAATCTTGCAAACTTAATCTTCCAAGTGGCAACGTAAAGATATGAAACGTGGACCACAGCAAAAACACTTAAAGAAAAGTATTGAATCTTTTGAACTAAAATGTATGCTACTGTAGAGTGCTCAAAATACCATGGATAGTGAAAAGGAAAAATGCAAAGATCTTACAGGAACTGGATAATAAACAATAACTTGTCCAGAAAGCTAAAGTATTTTGGCCACATCAAACAACCATAATGGCCTGGAGAGAATGACACTGCAGTCCTAGTCTAGGGACTGGATCCATGCCTGCATAGATGGATCAGCCTTTAAGGCTACAATAAACAGGATATTGCTACTATAAAATGTTTCCACACAAAACAATGAACCAACTATCTGCATACTTGGAACTCACTTTGATGCAGAGATCCAAGCAATATAAGAAAACTCCGTCTGAAGTCATGTCAAAATACAACATGACAATACACCCAACAAACCTAGTTATCTCAACATACTTCCTATCTACCCACCCAAGCCATCGAAAGCTCCCAGCATCTGAGAAAACCATAAATATTTAATCTATGACAGCACATGCACTATATGGAACCAATACCCCCTATAGTGGATATATAGAACACACAGGCATCCAAGGACATGATAGTGCTGATAGAACTGAAAACGATGGATTGACCAATGTATTACAGGTGTGACTAAGAGCACTGCATGTCTCAACACAACCCAAAAAAAATGGCATTAATTTGAGCTGAGAAAATGATTGTACAATTTTCAGATTGCGGACAAGACATGTAATTGAACAAACTACACACAGTAACCACAGACCATACACAACACGAGGCAACAGTACAACACCATCTTTTGGATTGTTTTTCACTGTAAAAATTGGGGATGTACAACTACCACCAACCTGCTCAATGGCCAACACCATATATGAAGACTAAACTTAAGAAAACGTACATTACACTACCTGGCACAGAAAAAAGATCGAGGATTGGAAACGTCAAAGTCAATTCAAGACTAAACTTTGCATTGAAAAAAAAAAGAATGTATTGAAATGAAATTTTTTTTCCATGGATTTAATACAAATCTCACTTTATCTTCCTTGTCTTTGGCCTCCACACTAGTCATAAACAGTGACTGCAACTTTTCATCTTTGATTGAATCTGGCAGCTTACCATCTCCAGAAGCTATGAGCTGTTGGGCTACCTGAAATGTGACCCATTTGGAATGACTCTATAACGCATTAAGCAAATAAAATAGCTACATTGACTGGACCACTAGATGAATAGGAATTATGCATGGCTTCTGTAGAAACTAGTATGCTGTGACTGAAACATTTTAGAGGTTCTTGGCAAAGAAACCTGTTATGTTCTGAATAATCAATATCACTTCACATAAAAGCAAATTTACACAAAGTTTATCCTTATGCTTGGTTTGCATTTTGGTATGGTTTTCAGCCAAAATGCAACTCGTGTTTGTTTTTTTTATATCCCAATTTTTACATCCTCTGCACCATCTATATTTATGATGTTCCTTATGTCTGAAAAGCTTTACCTCATCCAATGGTGTTCCTCAGTTTAGAAGTTGATTTTGGCCACATGTAATTTTACAATTTGTTATCCTTTCTGCATGGAACTTTAAACCTACTTGCTGGGAACTGCTGTCTGTGTTCATCTCCTGTATTTGGAGTTGTCTGAGATAGGCCTGTCTGAAAAGTCCAGATCATCTAGCTAATTAAGGTCCACATCATTCTATTTTCTAGGTTATTTCATAATCAAATCAAGTCCCGATGAGCTCCACATTAAATGTTCTCAGTTGTCCCTGGTCCAAAACTACAGTGCATGACATCTGCTTTAACATGCTGGTTATATTTTATGGGATCCCGTAATGTCTTAGTAGTTTCCAGAGTATCAATATCCAAGCTGTCAAATACTGTCATTGTACTTACATATTTTACTACAGGTAAAAGTGTTGGCTCATAGCACATACCAAATAAGTGCTTGTCCAGTAATAGATGTGCATATGTTTAAAACAAAAATGTACTGTACATATATTTTTAAAACAAAAATGTACTCTAATATCTAGTAGTTGAAAAGACCAAATACTAGTTCAAAATAAAATGTCTATTTTGTACATTTACTAATTATGTTGAGCTGTCAACAAGAGTACTTTACACCTAAGCTGGCATGTCATCTCAGGCACTACGAGGATTGCAGATAAGTAAGAACTCAAAAACACCAACCTGTGCACTTGTTGGGGAAGGACACACTGCTTTTGCTTCAGCCATTTTGGAAGGCTCATGTGAAGGCTTGCTGTAATATAATGTAACTTCAACTGTATTTTTTAGCATTTCAATATTTGAATACCAGTTTTAATAAGATTATTTAAGAAACCAACTATCAGTTATTCACACAGCAGTTAAGGATGGACACACAATATTCCTAATAATTAAAGCCACTCATTCAAAACTTGAGAATAAGAATAAAGTTTCTCATTAGAAATATGATATTCGACACTATCCCTTTTAACTTTCAACTGTTTCTGATATATTGTTTAGCTCATATTGTCAAAATATCTAAAACTGACTTAGTACACACAAGTATTGCATAAAATGAATATTTAAGAAATATGACCCAAAACAAATGTAGACATTCGGCAAGACTTGAGCATAGAGGACAACTGGTTTATCAATTCCATTTTGGCTTGAAAATGCAAATACTTTGGTCACATCAAGAGACAACGGTCTTGAGAGAACGGTGATGGTATGATGCCAGGCAAAAGAGGAAGGGGTAGACCAAGAAGACGATGGCACCAAGATATCCAGGAATGCCTGGGTCGGACTGTGGCAGAGGCTGAGTTTTGGCAAGAGAACGACTTTCTTTCAGACAGACTGATGGGAGAGACATTCTACAAAGGACATGCTACATGATGATGACCCAGAATCTAAAATTCAATTTTTTTAAATAGACATTCAAAAAATTATAGTATGTGTATCTGATGTGTGTGAGACATGATAGGGCCAACCTACACAACAGAACAATGTTTGGTTGTAGATATTAAGCAGTGAAATCTCCTATAAACTTTATTCAGCAAGCAATAATCGTTTTTAGAAAAATTATATTTTCCAAAACTGGAACAAGTCACTTGATAATGTTAAATCTTACACAAAAAGCACAGTTAAAATATACCAACTGGATCAGGCCACAAATAAACAAAACAGACGATCCAAATTATGTCAGCCTAACAATATTTGAAAGCGTTTGCAGTACAAAACAAACACCAAGTTGCAGTTCGTTTGTACAGTAAAGAGTGATGGAGAACATAAAAAAAGAAATTGTCAAATCTATTGTTCTAATCTACACAAGAAAAAAATATTCTATATTCATGAGTTTTCTGGCCAAGAACCATTACCAACCTATAAGATATGCTCAAAATATTAAATGCTCTAAATAATAGCTGGCCAACTCTGGAATTGGGCTGGCTATGTCTACAGAAGAGACTCAAATCTTGTCACAAGAACTGCCATGCTATATGCAGCAGTAGGTAGTGAAACAGGCAAACCAAAAACAAACAGAACTACGGAAGACAAAATTAAAATCAGGTCTGGACAAAGGCATTTGTTGTTTTGGGTGCTCAATAAACAAGTCAGATTCTGTGAGTGATGGTCGGCTTAAAATAGTGACCACTTTACATCAAATAAGTTATTAGACAAAAGTATCACTAGTCATAACATTATTATGCGCGTGTTTATTATTAAACTCTGCTACTTATGAGTATTATAAATTGACAGCTTACTTTCTTCTTACGCTGTCAGACGTCAACCTTGACAGCTTACTTTCAAATTAAAAAAAATTAGGTAAAGCTCCAAATTTTACAGGAATGTTATGTCATAAAAAAAAAAATATTTTTTTAGTGTAACATTACCATTTGCTTAACAGAAGGGGTAGCTGCACTTTGGCTATGGTCTTGAATTTGAGAACAAAAACCTCGGACATCCGTAAAAGCAGTTCTCTTCCCTACAGAAACAAGAGTGGTACATCAATTAAAATCTCTGTAAATGCTATCAATAATAACATTTGACATCTGAATAAGATGAAAAGTTAGGGAGGTTTTGAGTTGAAATTATGTATGCCAAAAAGTGTAAAGTAAAGAAATTAAAAACCACACAAAAAAAGGTTATGAAAAGAGTGTACTTCCAAAAGAAAGAAATGCAAAAAATTGTCATTGCCATGTTCCAAAAATAGCTAGACAGTTTGACTTTCTTCATGTCACATTTCGCAAATTGTAAACACTTACTGGTTAGCTGAACTGATACCACTGCTCTGCAGAGAGACCCATAGGTTCCCAGTAGATATGGTGTCTTACTCCCATTCTGTCATTTAAGATGTTCCTTTCCTATGTTTGGTTCTAAACTGCTGCAGTCTCAGACCACTAATTATGGTGTTGGCTTATGGAGTTTTATGGAATGCATAATATATAGTAAATATGCCTACCACACAAATGGAATAAGCTGGTAGCAAACATTGGTCAGGCTGATTAAGTCTTAGCCAAATGACTGGATGCATTTAGTCAACATACCTATGGGGTAGAGAGTTTCCAAAACAATCCCACAGTACCATCAAGGCTACCCACCTAGTGTAATCATTACACCTTGCATAATTGTACATATTTTTAAAACTTAGAATCTAATCAAACATACATTTCCGTTCTCTTGATCACTCTTGGTGCGGATGCAGTCAACCAAATTTAGTAAGAGCTTGCATGACATAGTCTGAATACTGCTTGGGAGGGAGTCGTCATGTACATTTTTGGAGAACAAGTTGACCGCAAGAGAGAGGTCATGCAGGGACAAGTTGTTTCGAACATGGTGTACAAGATCTGCCAATGTGCTATATGCCAGAGGTCTGTAATACAAAAAAATGCGATCAGTGGTACCAATTGCATAAATAATTTTTTTTTAAACATTTTCAAATGTTCAGTAAAATTACATTGAGTGAGGGCTTAATTACATTGAGTGACGGCTTGTAAATTCTTCCGCTTGGCATCGACTACAAAAGAGCAAACAGCTTGGCAGACCTAATTAACAACATTGAATGATTGGTCTTTTCACAACAAGTGGAGCATAGTGCCTCCACTACTGCTAAGTTTAGATCTGATCATTTTGCAGTGGTTTGATAGCAATGATTCTTACATAAGGTTTCAACTCCATGCATAACCTTCTTTAATCACCATTTACGATATGCTTCCTCTCCCACACAACCTGCCTACCACCCACACCAACAAAGAGCTGTTTACCCAGAGCAATCAAGAAGACAAACACCAAGATAATTGGTGGACTCTGGAATTGGATATGTCATGTTCTAAAAAAATGACAAAAGGCTGAAAAACTGTAGAGGCTAAAATGAAAATCAGTAATCAGACCTAGGGCACTGTACAAAGGATGGCTGTAGGCCAGGTGAAGTGGAATTTGTTGCTGCTCTTAAAGACGCCATCAGGTGTGATAATCGCTGACCACTTAGTCACTGACCAAACATCTAAGGAAGAATGCCATGCTTGAAAGTGGTCCTATTTTTTTCAACTCAAGTACCATTTGGGCGATACTTCCATTACAAAAATATATTGCCCACATTGATTGATTCTTCCCTTTACACTTAAATACGAGAATGGTGCCATAACTGCAGACCTCCAAATAAAATGCATACACCAGAGTATTGCTGTGCATCTGTAGTGGTGATTGTGTAGCACATTTGTTGTACACGAGGTTGCAATCCCATACACAAATCCTCACAGCAACTTTTTACAACATAGATAATGGATGTGGGTTCCAGTCCTTCAATTAGGCATCACCAAGAAATTGAAACAAAGTAAACAAAAATGAAAATACTCAAATTAAAATTTGTGTAACCAGATAGAATAACAAATGATTGATTGAAGAGAATGCAACAAAGCATGAGCAATGTTCACATAACCACAACAGCTTACCTCAATGATTCATGGGTCGTCCACCCTGAGCCAATAAGGATATTTTCATCAAACAGTTTTTCAATGACTGGAACAAACCCTGAAATAAATATAAATCAACATATTTTCAGTTTGTCATCTTGTCAGTCCCCAGAGGTCTGTCTGACTTTGGCAAGTTCCTCCAAATTGCATGTGTTCATATTCAGATCACACTTGCAAATGTCTTTGTGGTAAGGGATGGGTCTACCTTTGTTAGTTGCCCGTGGCCAGTTCTCCGTATAGAATATCTTTTGGAATTTGCCCACTCTTCATTCTACACACGTGCCAAGCCACTACAAGCGGTGCTGGCTGAGGATCGTAACTAAACTGGCAATCTTTGCACAGTCCAACACATTGTTTATCACTCACTCTATGAAATTCCAAGTAATCGCCTCAAAAAGTGCCTATAGAAAGTATTTAGCCTTTTTTTCCTGTGAAGAATACAGGGTCTTATTTAATACCTCCAGATTTTGACCACTTAAGAATGCCTGCAGGATCTGCACCCTGAGTCATCACTTTCTATATTCTTTGCCTTATTTCAAGTCCAAAACAGATTTGCAGGATTTTGCTGACATATATGAAGATCTGTAACTGCTTCCATATGGGCCGGCCAAGGCTGCATAAAGCATATCACAAATGACTCTCTCCCTTCTGTTGCACGCAGTCTGGTTAGATTGAATTTGACCTAATTTGCAGGAAGACCCTTTCTGTAGCAGCTCCGAAGGCATGTTTTAGCATGACGGCAAAGAAAATAAAGTGCAGAATGTAGAGTAGGAGCCAGAACAGAACCTCGTTTAACTCCACTGTTAATGTCAAAGGCCTCAGATTCCTGACCATCGTGCAGCACTGTACCTTTCATGCCCACATGAAAAATCATGCTCAGTAATTTAGGTGGGCAGCCAAATTTAGACAAATACTTTGAAGAAACTATTTATGAAGTCGAATGTCTTGGTGAGGTCAATGAAGGCAAGAAAAAGTGGTTTGTGGTATTATTTACTAACACTTAAAATCAAAGCCTGACACAAATCTCCATGATAATGCTTGACATGTATCAAATCAATTGTTCAAATAATTTGGATTGCTCAAACTGCAGCCATTTTCCGGGCAAAGTGATTTTTAAAACTGCACAGAAATTTAGACCTGATGCCATAATTTCTTAACTCACATGCTCATATAACCAAAACAAATGCGAGGTTCATCAAAAAGGAGGTAAACCCTTTTCAAACAAATTTCCCAGTTTTATTCTAGCTTCTACATGACTTACTATTTCGGAGATCTGTTGAAAGGATGTGTCTGGCAGCCATCAATAACTCTTTCCGCAAATGGGCCACCTCTTGTGGACATAATGTCATCAGACCCAAAAGTCCCTGAACCATTTGTTGAGAATGATTGTTAACGGCTCCCTGTTGGAAATATATTTTTAAAAAGTTTAAAAACTGAATATTTAGCTTTCTCCCAGTGTTGTAATGAAAAAGGACAGGTAGGTTATATGTGCATTCTACAAACTATATATGGAGATTAATGGCAACTACAAATTATAAACAACCCTTAAAGAAAACTCACCTGATAAATTTTGATGATGTAGGCTAGGAATGAGAGTGTCTTTATCTGAGCAGCAATGAAATCAACAAAGACTTCCTTATTGAAGGCTGGGTTTGCTCTGTCCAAAAATAGAAGTCAATGAAAAAGATATTTAGTGATAATCGTAAAAGAACAATGCTAGTCATAAAAACGCCTGCATTGTGCTACAGCACCAAACACACGCATGTCGTGTACATTGAAGACAACAGTACCTCCTATATACCCGCGCTGACCACAGCCAGTACCTCCTATCCGCATTGACCACAGTACCTACTACCCGCGTTGAAAACTACAGTACCTACTACCTGCATTGAAAACTTCAGTACCTACTACCTGCATTGAAAATTACAGTACATCTTACTTGTGTTACAGGCTACAGCACATCTTTATTGTGTTAAAGGCTACATGGCTTCCTACCTGTGCTGTGCTGAAGGCTGCAGCGTTATGGTATTCATGATCAGTGGGATGAACTCCACCATGTCATTCTGGACCTGCTGCTTGTACATCTGATACATGAGAACAACAATAATTGGCAGCTCAGCAAGTACCTTCAGGCTCTGAACTCCCATGGGGATGATGTTGTACTGTAATACAGATGACAAAGCATAAATGTTCCATTAAAATACTTTGTAAAATTATGCAAGCTGCTAGTTATTACTAGAATTGTATGCATATTCATAATTTCAGGCAGCAATTTTTAAAAAAAAATAATTTGAAGTGATCAAAATGAACAGGTAATTGAAAAGTGGAAATTAGGGAAAGAACCACATATAATGGAACAAAATTGTTTAAATAGAACAGTTAACTGAAATCAAAACTCGAGGTTAGATGAAATGAGAAAATCATAAAGTAGAGGAATAAAATACTCCTGGCAGACACTTGCACAAAACTACCACTTGGCGCGCTTACGGTGCTCAAATCGCAGGGTATAGTCAGATGCTTGGCGAAATAAAGCTGCCCGAAAATGTAGCATGCACGACATTTTTACAGCCGGCCCCCCGCATGTGCCCTGAATGTTGCAGGGTATACCGTTCCAGAATTGGTCTTTATAGCCATAGAACATTTCGCAGCTAGTCTGATAATTTTACTTTATACTAGTTTAGAAGACTCTGCAGAGTCTGTATACAACCAGATGTTGCCATTTTTGCTTGCAATGGGCAACTATTATTATCAGTATACACCAGGATCCATGCTTTTGTATTTTACTTCAATGAAGTCACAAGCATTTTACTCTTCTATGGAGCAGGTGGTAGTTATCTTTTTATTCTGAGATTGTGGTGCTCCCATGGAAGGAGTAAAGGATGTGGTGTCGGGTAATTTATATTCTGATTAATTTTTTTAAAACATGAATAACATTGCTTCTCTTCAATCTTCAACTGACGATCTCTTAATCTGGTATTCATTAGATGTGCTGTTATTTTAGAAGTCTATAGTCTAAACATTCGGATTTTAAAATCATGATTATCTTTTCAATCACTACTACAGCTCCCTCCTAGATCGACTCATTTAAATATCCCATTATAGGCCTGTTTTTTTTGGCTACTTGTGTAATGCAAGGTCTATCTGTAGTCATTTTCGCTGATCAATCCCCGTTTTATCAGTTTTATTGAAACAGCAAACTATTTGCTATCATTCTTTCATTTGTACTCCAATAGGAGCACAAGATCACTACTACAGTTTGTATCAATGACGAAGCCTGTTCAAAGTATTTGCTGATATGGTGGTTAATGTAGAATTTTTTTTCTCAAATGAGAATTCCAGCAACATTCAAGATACCCTTAGATGTCTTCAACAACATGAATAGCAGTGCTGCCAAAAACAGCTTCAATGTAAAGTCAGTTCTATTGTATGGTTCTTTTTTAAGAGAAACCACCAGGATCTTGATCTGAGGATAAATGAAGAAAGTATGGTGCTGAAACACGGATAACAAAAAAAGACCCAAGACTTTGATAAACCAGTGCTTTGGTATGAATAAGACTGAAAAGAGAAGATCACTCATGTAGAACCGTTGGAAAGATCCAGATAAAGAACAGTGGAACAGGTGAGGGTAAGGACACTGTCATTGGATAGGACTCAGAAACCAGCTAATAGCATCACAAGGCAATCTCGATTATGAAATCCCCAGGGTGAGATAAGAGACCAAAACAGACAGTAAAAAAACAAATGGGAAATGATGACATAGAGTTGAACATGACATATCTACTCTACCTCCTATCTGGGCTACTACGCACATATTCATGTAGCTGTTAACTCAGATACAACATAACTGATAGCAAGAGAAGCAACAGCAACTACTAGAGGTACATTCACATTTAAGCGGAGCAAAGCATACATAAAAATGCCACTGTATGAGAGGAGATTGAGGTGATGACCTCAGGGATATCTGAGACTTCTTTTAACTCTTTCAGTCCACGATAATTGTCATCTTGTCTTTTGGTCCACTGGTGCCACAACCCAAAACAAAATAAACATTCAACAAAATATAAAAATATATACTGGTGTCCTGTCAAAGCAAAAGGAAAAAATATGTCGCCAATTTCTACTCATAATGACCATTACAGCAGTCTGCTTCCTGTTTCAGTCAAATTCTGAATTGAATGTATGTTGACATGTGCAATCCAGTTGCGTGATCAAATAAAACATTTCTCAGGTCTTGAAATCCATTTATATAATGAAAAATGTGACAGTTTGAAAATTCACTACACTTGTAAATACAGGCCTATCAAAAATAGCTCTACACTAAACAAAAGTTGTTCCATGTGCCAATAGTTGGCCATCTTTAGGCCAGCCTAAATTTGTTATGTGGTCTGTAAAAGTAATGGCAAAACATCAGTGAAATATACAGAATACCAAAGAATTGGGCAGTAACCGATGTTTTCACACCACCTATTCCTGCTACTGTCCTGGTCATGCTAGGATTAGCATTAAGAGCTGAAGTTTTCACCACAGTGGATAATTCTCTTTTCATTTGCTCTAGTTTTATTATATGTCTAGTCTACATGTGAAAGTCCAGATCTCTGGATAAAGGTCCCTGTGATGCAGGCTCCAAAAATAGCTTTGAACATTCACCTCCATTAGCCAGTGCTCATATTACAGTTGGTTGCCTAAGCAGTCTTGTAGGATATGTTTAGTTGTCTATGCTATTTGCCAACATGTATACAGATGATGGGGCTAGTTTTAATCTGTATACGTGGCTACTGAATCTTATGTCTCATTCTCATGCAAAACAGTCACCTGCTCTACTTGATCAAGGTACTTATAGTTTCTTATTTGGTAGACTTTCCTTATAGTTTAGATAAAGTTCTTTTCCTGAAAGGTGATTACTTTTTGTTCTCGTATTGCTGCCCTTTTGCTAACTTTCCTTTCTGTCAAATTGGGAAGAGCTTATAGGACAGAGCAGGAATATGTACAACCAGTGAGCTACTAGAACCATCAGTACTACATTCTTTGCCATTTACTGAGAGAGACTGAACACTTATGGGTATGTCCAGAGTAAGTGGTGTCAGTTGCAACGGCATTGAACTGATTTCATTCTCGGTTCAGTTTCATTCAAATTTGTTCTAAGATTTGTATCCAAAAGAACATTCAAATATTACAATGAAGACATTTCTCCTACAATAATCCATATTAATACTAACCTGAACACTCTGGTTCTCTGCATTTTTTTTGTCTGTTAAAACTGTTGTCACCGTGAAGATGTCCTGAAGCCAAACTTCAACATTGATATCTGACAGATCTTTAACTTTTTTCTGTGAGCGAGGTTCAAAGATGCGAGGAAGGTGGCTTGGAAGGTTGCTGTATATTCCTTTCACAAACTTCATAAAATCTGCAATCTGGAAGATCAATAAGTCACCAATAGAATATAACATTTCTTCTTGTTTACCGTAAGCAATTAATTACTATAAAATGTAATGTTTTTATAACAGAAAAGAAAATGGCAAGTTGTTGTCAACAGAAGCAAAAGGGCCTTCAAAGCAAAGGAAGCAGTATCACCCACAATTATAACAAGATTTTAAGCAAAAGGAATAACCACCATAATCAAATGCTACACCTTAAAATAATGCAAAATGTCTTCGAACAAACTCTAGGGAACATCAGATACATAATCAAGAAAGAGTATTATGAAATCCAAATACAAAGGTTGGTACAAACAATTATGGAATTGGGATTGATGGTATGGAAGACAAATGAAACTGAAATGGTACGATTTTTGTCAAACTTCTGTGACTAATGAGAAACCATTTTCCTAAACTGAAAATTACTTTAGGCCTCTTAGTGTTCACCAGATGGGCAAGTCATCAATTGTACCAGTATTGGGTTAAAATCACTTTTGATCCTTGGAGCATTTCAGTACTTCAGATACTGTTTTCCTATAAAGAGCATGCGGTCATATTTTGCCCTTGATCTTTCCCCCTTTCACAATATTTAATGGGCCTCTCTGCCCAAGTATAAGATCATTTATTTTCACATCATTTCTTTGCTTTTTTATTTGTCCAAGGTATATCAAGAATTAATACCACATTTGTCACTGAGGATCACTTTGCCATTATAATTCCTCAACCAGGACGCGCTCGCATAAGCAATATTGATAGTACATAACACTGCAAGACTTTCATAGACAGATAATTGCTTATTCGTTAGTTTCTAGTAATCCAGCTTTAGTCAATACCATTCTATTACATATTTCGGTTCAACTTATTGTGCCATCCGTTATGGTTCTCCGGTACTTAAATTCTGTTTATTTTAAGTGCTGTCCTACTGTCTCACATGCGTTTTTCCTTTTATTATGACCATTTGTCTCAAGACAGCCAAGTAGAAAATGAAACTAATATTCCACAAAATATTTGCAAACTTGAGAGCAGAGAAGTGCAGACATCACAACACTTCCTTCAGGGAAGTCCGAAAATAAAATTTACTGCAGGGACAAAGCAAGAGAAGTAAATAGTAAATAAGACAAGACTAAGCAACAAATTATGTGACCACTTGGAACCTAATAAGAAGAAACCACAAGTGCATTCTTAAAGAAGCATCCCGAAATACTAGTGAATCGTATTGCCAAAAGGAATAAACAGCATCAGGAATGGTTCAGTTAAGGCATACAGAACAAATAAAACAAAAGCAGTGACTGAAGAAAAAAAATAACCTGACTTCACACATTCTGGGGCCTCAACACAAGAGAAAAGATAAGAAAATCATAGATGGTAGTAAAGAATCCTGCACAAGATTTAAAAAGAAGACTATCAAGGAAACAGCAAGACCACAATACGCCAGTGAAAGAAAAGTGATGGCAGATCACCAATGAGAAGAATTAGGGCAAATTGGTGAAGTTTGAAGAAACTTTATACAATAATCAACCAATAGTCCATAAATATACAGACCAGCAAAAAAAAGTCAAGCATGTAAGCACTAAATCAAAACACGAGATCACAAGCACTAAAACTTCTAAAGAATGGGGAAAGTTCAACATTTTCAACCATGTAATAAAAATGAAAGGGCTTATTTTTGTAAATTTTATTTTGTATTATTTTCACCCACAAGTAATTTTCCCCATCAAGGGTATTTATGGCAAAACATGTACTACAAAGTACTGCATTTTCTACTGGAAACCTCAGAAACAGCTATGCTGTGCCCCATAGTTATAGGATTAAGTATCTATGATCTTGGTGTTTACAGTCATGTTCTATCATACTAATATAAGCATGTTACAAATGTGATACTTCACACCTTTTCTACCCACCTCTTCATTCATTTGTGGCCTGTACTGTTTGTGCAGTTCAAGAATAATGCGGATGCAGACAAGCACATTCTCTTCATTCTCGATCTAACAAGGACATAAGAATATCATCATATTATGTCACAGACACATCACTTAACCATTCCTCTTTTTTCATTAATCCTGAAATTGACATTTATTTCACTGAGTTTACAGCGAGGATGTGATATGTGCCTTTCAACCCAACACATTCGGTTTCAGCAGGAAATTTTTAGAACTGGTTTGTCTTCCCTCACCGATTCCTATTCTCTCTGCAGCTTGTTTCCATCGTCGCCACTTGAAGGTGAAATAGAGATCTGAACAGCTCTAGTATACTGACTCTGGTGTAAGCAGTCAGCTACAAGTTGCATGACTGCTGTAATTTTGTACACTGCATTTTGAGTACCATTTATGGTTTTTAATTTTCCAGAAGCAGGGACACTGCAGTGGTCATTTTCCCCAGATTCTTATTTTGGACTGCCTTCAAGATGACTCTCCAGTTGTGTCTTCCCCTAGAGCACATGTTGACTATATTGATGCTGGCTATATTGTTGGGTTTCTCCTTTGAGTGCATGTCTTTATCCATCTCAACTATCTATTTGGCTGTGTTGGTGGTCGTATCCTTTACATGTCTATAAAAACAAGTTCTAATTAATAATGTCTGATAACGTTACAAACCAAAATCACCCTCTTCTCACCATATCTACAATTCATTCTCAAGGGAGATTGTGGGGAGGTCGTTTCATGTCAGGGACAGAGGAAATTGCGAGCCAAGTCCCACCATGGAAGGGCACAGGTTCTCTGGGATGGAGGCTATGGGGAGCTCTTGACAGATTTGGAAGGGAGGTCTGTCACAGAAGGGTATCTTGGGAGAGTGTGCCCACGGGTAGATGGCTCATCTCGTAGGGCCATGTCCAATGGAGTGGAGGGGTCTGTTGCAGACTAGAGGGTGGGGAGGAAGGGCCTCGAGTGTTGGCAGCGGGAGCGTGCTCCAATGGCCCTCCATGCGTAGGCACTGAGTGCCCCAGCTGAGCTTGTGGTTCGGGTTGATGTCCACAGCGAAAACGTGTAGTGTTCCTAGCTGGTGCCGCATCAGTATTAGCAGCGCTGGAGCGGCACAGGGATGGGGATCTCAAGCGGTGTGTGTTTTCCCTGGCACGGCTCTCGGCGGAGCACCCAGGGTTGGTTATGTGGTGGATCCCGTCCCGCTGTGGTATTGAGGGCAGTGTCCCTGTGGACAGACCTGAGTGTCACATGTGGTGAGGCTGGGACTATAGTTGGAGCCAACTTTGGGGTAGGGTGAGCTGATCAGTACCCCCACTTCCAAGGGGGGGGGGGGGGGGAGAAGAAAAAGACAGCTGCTTCGATTTGACTGGAGAACAGTGGTCATCGTCTTCAGACTGGGAGCTGGGCATAACAGACTCAGTTGTCTTTGCAGTGGAATGAGGATTGGGCGGTGTCCATGTCGTGACCGCAGTGCACATCCTGCGGGGATGTACGCTTGCGCATGAGTAGAGAGAACGGTGCTGGTCTCGTGGGACAAAGATTGTGTGGAGATAAGATAGCGTTGCAGATAACAGTATCCTTTGTAGGAGAAACCAGAACCTTGATCTGAGCACGAACAAAAAAGATACTCACGTCCTCTAACATTCAAACACAAAGGGGTCAAAGATGCAGCAGTGAATGAGCTGACAGCAACTCATTCTGGCTACTTGCATTAGGTCAGTGACCCACCAACTGACCAAGACCACATATCACCTTCAAGTAGCGGACCTGGAAACAGACTGTAACCATGCAGCCTGACTAAGATAAGAGATCAAATAGGGAATGCAAACCCAGTCCCAAAAATGATGTGCTGAAATTGGATGTGTCTGGCTGAAAATAGGTTCCAGCGGCTAAACTATATCACAAACATCTTTTTAAGATGAGCACCAACAAAGAAATAAACTATCAAATTTTTTTTTAAAACTTCCAAATGTTCTCTTTTACCCACTCCACAGCATTTAGTCACCAAACCTCTATGTAGCGAGCTAGATTGCATAAACAATCATTGTCTATACATAGCTGGATGAGTATCAACAGTTTGGTGTATAGATTGTCAATAGTTTCTGAGGCATGCGTGTGACAAGAGGCGAGAACATAATTACTGCCACACAAGAGCACATTGCAAGAGGTGACTTACAGAGCAGATAACTCATGGAGTTTTCAGAAGCCTCAGAAGTGTTCAGGGTTTGAAAGAAAACTACATACAATAGTCAATATGATACATTAGTGAATAAAATTTTACAGAGGATCGGATGGAGGAACATTTTACCAATATTACCATAATTTCAAAGACATCAAATATTTGTCTATCCCTTCAAAAATTATGCTAAGATAATGTGTATTTTTTTTTCATATAATGTACAGTAACCTATGGTTTAACACACATATATCACATAATGTATCTCGCTCAAAAGCGATGGCCAGTATTCATGCTTTTTTTTTCTATTTTACTATATTCAGTTTCAATAAATTTATTGTCAATGCAAAATAAGGACAATGACATTCCTATATATTCAAATTTGTTTGATTTAAAAATTGGAAATATACCTTCAACAGCCTGAACATAAGTGACAAGATTTGTGGAACATATTTCTTCATGTGGTCATTGCATGGTATGCGATGAATTATTTCTAGAAGCAGCTTCCGCAATTGCTAGTGATAAAAAAATGCACATTAATTCAAATTACTTGCAACAATTGTTAACAGAGAGGATATCAAAAGTACAGGACAATATCTACTACAAGAGGTAAAGCAAGTAAAGACAGAAGTAGGTGGCATCACCATCTAATAACTGCAAGGAAAAACTAATATTATACTGAAGATGTTTGATACCATATCTGCTGGTTCTCTAATATATCAAAATTAGACAGAAATGATAGTCATTTTTTTTAAATGCAGGAAAAGTCTTGGATTTTAGGTACAACTGATCAAGGAATCCACCTCAGAGAATTACTTTTGTTTTCCCTGTTTCTCAACATTGTATCAGTGACAATAACCACGCAGTGCCTTTTAAAAGGCAAAATAATTTTTTTTTTAAATAAAAAATATAATTTATTTTATTTCAGAAATAGGGAAAAGACAATTTCTATGATGAATCAGTATATATTGGCATTGTAATACCATTGTATTTTTAAATATTTGTACCATTATTGTGTTCATAGTTTTATATATGTTGCACAAGCTTTGATATAAATATATATATATACAATCAGTATATCCTTACGCACTCCACATTATTTTTGAAAAAAATTTGACCTAATTAATTTTCTTAATTAGTCGCTGTGGTAGTCGTCTTTCAAAATTTGTAACTTTTATGTTTGTTGGTCAATAAATATGATTTTCTGGCATGTAGATACACAATAGCATAACGAACGTGTGGGTGTTATTGTTTTTGTTGTATGTTTGTTAGTTTTTGAGATTTAAAAAGATGAAGTTGAAAATTTATGAAAATCTCTGGAAAAATTTGGACTCGACCACTAGACCTAGTCGCTTCGATAGAAAACCATGAAAACCACAACAACATATCGATACTGTGTTTACAATATCGACACAACTGTTAGTTTCCAATTCAAACGTAGTTCTTTCAGTTAAACAAACAAAATAAACAGATCTACGCGATAAAAATCTTTCTCAACAACCTACTTCCCCTTTCGCAAAAAGTCGGCTTGCTCCAAACGGCGTATACAAAATTAAAACTGTTCAAAAGCCATTTGTAATCGAACGCACGATACTTTAACCGGCAAAATATCTTGTATATATGGAGGACGTATTCAGCAGTAAAAAATGGCTGCCATAAGTGACTCCGTTAAAAAAAAAAAAAATTTTTTCCGCACACCGTTTTTGCAGGCCGAGCTGGTTAGAAGAGAACGGACAAGGGCGTGCTAAAGGTTAAGTTGGCATTGTAATACCATTGTATTTTTAAATATGTGTACCATTATTGTGTTCATAGTTTTATATATGTTGCACAAGCTTTGATAAAAATATATATATAAATATATATACAATCAGTATATGTTGGCATTGTAATACCATTGTATTTTAAAATATTTGTACCATTATTGTGTTCATAGTTTTATATATGTTGCACAAGCTTTGATATAAATATATATATAAATATATATACAATCAGTATATATTGGCATTGTAATACCATTGTATTTTTTAATATTTGTACCATTATTGTGTTCATAGTTTTATATATGTTGCACAAGCTTTGATATAAACTTGATACCATAAAGGGTTTTTAAAGGGGATAAATTCCTGGTGGAAACAGTAAAGGAGGAAGCCAGAAAACTTGCATCACGAGGTTGAGCACAAAAATAAAGTAATATAAATTGGTAAATTACAATTATAAAAGCAGTAATACTATTATAAGTTACAACTACAACCATATTACAACAAGCAAAATAATTCAAGTCAAGTTTATTCAATACTGTTACTGAAATATTTACCTGGATGTTCTGTTCTGCTATGAACTGTGGCTCGCCTTCGTCAAGTATCTTTAAGAACACTCTCATAAGCTCAGCTAAAAACTGAGGGTACTGAGGTAGCGACACAACACTCTGTTAATCAGAATGAAGAGATCAGTTAGTTTTTTCTAAACCCTTAGGCAAATTATGAAATTTAACAAAAGCATGAATAATAAATGGCAGGCTGTGCCAGTTTACATCTGGACAATATATGAAACACTAACATTTACTACAAACAATATTCTTGTAATACTAAAATGATGTGTGTGATATTACTGCAATAATAATTTTAAATGGTTATTGAATAATTATAAAGCCAGGATTAAACATATATCAGAACAAGCGGAAAGGCTAAGGGCATATCAATACACAATCAGGAGGATTTTTACATACTCTGGGAAAGAAAAGAGTAGACAAGGAGGAGTTGAATTTTTCCTAACAAGGAAAACTATGGCATTACTTGGATATAACCAGGTCAATGACAAGACTTACTCGTTTAGGGGAAGAAGTTAAACAATCATTCAAGTTCATGCACCCGCAACTGCCGCAGACAAAGAAATAGAAGTATTTTATCATGCAATGTGCATCTGAATAAAGTAGAGCAGGGGGATATTATAATAACTGGAGATTTCAACTCAACGATCTGAGCAGAAAGAACAGAAGAGGATAAAGAAGCACAAGGGCCTTTTGGCACAGGGAGGAGAAACGAAAGAGAAAGATCGACTTTTGTTTGGAGAACAAATTTGTAATCACGAACAGCTTGTTCAGACAACGCCCCGATAAAGACGTTACACGTGGATCTCTCCAGATGGGGAAACCTAGGAACCAAATAGATTATTTCTTAATACAATGGAGATGAAGTCAAACATGACAAAGACACTCCCGGGAGCAGACCACGACTCATCACCAGCTACTAGTGGCAGATTACAAAACATGACTGAAGAAAATCAGTGGGGATAGAGACTTGTATGCTTCAATATGGATGCAACACCAATCAAATACAGCATTGAAGTACGAAACAAATTCAAAGTATTGACAGCGGCACACAAGAATATATCAGTCAATGAACTGGCAACAAAGACTAGATATCTTACGATGCAGCAAGGGATCTGATCCCTAGAAAAATATAAGAAGTAGAACTATAAGGTACGCTGCAACTTATAGAAGAAAGAAACCCAAAGATGAAAAGGTATAGACAGTAATAGCGATGAATATAGAGATTGCACTAGAAAAATTAGAAAAGATGAGAGAATTTGTAAACACTTGCAGTAAAATTTAAGAACATGGGAAAGAAAAACTTTCATAGAAAAACTGAAGATAATTGCAACCATCACTACAGGCAAACAACGACAAAAATGATAAAGTAATGATCAAGAGCAAAGATATTTGAGAAAGATTGAAGAAATAATGTAGAGAGATGTGCGACAAACACCACAAAAAAATAAAGACTTGATAACTAATGATGAAGATATCCAGAACCCACACTGGACAAGGGGTACGTTCAGCAATTAAAGTGGCTTGGAAAAAAAAAAGGGAAAGACTTCAGGATACAACAACATGACAGCAGAACTAATACAGGCAGGAGGAGACGAAAGAAGAATGGAAAGAAAAAAAAAAGCCCATATTCCCATACCAAAGAAATGGAACCTAAAATTATGCATTAACTACCGCACTAGTGCCCTAATAAGTCATGCCAGCAAGACGATATTATGTATGATCATGAGACTAGAAAAGAAAGAATATGAAATACATGTATTGCAGGTAGGATTAAAATAAGACAGGCACAAGTGATCAGATCTTCAATTTGAGAAACATCTTTGAAAAATGCAAAGAATACAATACTGCTCTTATACATGCTTCATAGATTACACCAAAGCTTTTGACTACCACATCAGCAAACTATGGCAAAGAATGAAAGACATGGGCTTTGCAACACATCTGATGCACCTAATAGAAACAGTTGCCAATAAGCTACCATCAGAATCAACGAAGGCCTCTCAGATTGGTTTGATATCCACAAAGGTGTTAGGCAAGGTTGCATGTTTTCCCCCCTACTTATTCAACACTTACGCTGCAAATATTGCGCGAAATGTAAAAACATGAAAACTGAATTTCAACCCATTCTTATTGGAAGGAAGGAGATTCCAGAACTAAGATATGTAGATGACACAGTTGCGCTCTCAAACAATGTTGAGGGCCAGGTGCAATTGCTTACGTCCATTCAAAAGAACAGTGTAGATCAGAATCAATGTCCATTGGCACACACAGGCACCAACCCAAGATCACTATTGGATAATGAAGAAATTGAACATGTGGATTACTCTGAATACTTTAGCTCTTTAATAAATAATGGGGGACTGTGCAAGGGAAATGAGATGATTGTCCATAGTGAAGCAGAAACTGAATAGCATGAAAAATGTGGGGCACAATTTTAACAAAGAATTAAAATTTAAGATTCTCAGAACATGTGTGTTCCCGGTGGCAATGTATGGATGCGAGATATGGACCATTACAAATTTTAAGAGTATCAGGGCTTTCAAGACAAAAATGCTACAGAAGAATAAGAATCCTCAAAATACCTTTGGTGAAGAAAAGGACATCCTGCAAGATTGAGAGTCAAAGAGAACTGGCTTATAAACTATGTTATGCCTCGGAAACTTCTTCAATCACATCAAGCACCATGATAAACTGGAAAAAGCAGTTCTAGAGGGCATTGTTCTAGAAAGGCTGTGCAGACAAAGGCGTAGATGGACACAGGACATGCTAAACATGAACATGGAACAGGCGAGTAGACTGCTGATCGAGATTTCAATCGAATGGCTGTGATTGAGTGACTTTCTGCCACGGTCATACATGTTAAATACATCTAAAATATTTTAATAAATCCTGCTATAATACTATGGATAGACTAATACTTAATGTATTATCATTCGCTTGTTTTGATCCGATGTGAGGCATAGGCCATAACTGTAGCTGGTTTCTGTTAAAAGAAGTGTTTCCAAGCAATTACAACCAAAGCACTTTAAACCCAAATGTGAAGCATATGTTTTAACTGCAGCTGGTCCCCTTTACATGAAGCCTGTATCCAAGCTATTATAATGGATTATAAAAGCAATGTTCTTGTAAACCCTAAACACAACCCTCTTTAGCCGCCTTTTATAACTTGCTTGGAAGGTTGCAGCGGTCCCATTCTTTTCAACTAGAAACCATTTGGGTGATATATATTTGTGGGAACTCATGATATTGAAGTTCTTGATATCTGACAGCGTACGAAGAAGATATTGAAGTTCTATACATACAAAGCACAGATGAAAATTGCATATAAGCTTGTTATTTTCTCCTTTATTCATAGGTGACCACTGCAGCCAGCAGATTTTTAGAAGATGCCCTGTATCAATGCAGTGCCATTATCTTTACATTCATAGTGTTAGTTGCCTGTGACACATCGGAAAGGTTTCAGTCCTATTATTTCATCCTTGTGTACAACAAGTACATACAAAATATATACTATTGTGGTTAATGCTATCAAAAAATGCGACACCCAAGATTTTAGTTACCTCAAAATTTTCACTCAGCTCTTGAGTGGCTTTCAGTTTCTTTTCAACAACTGTGAGAACAATATTAAATGAGATGATAGTTACTTTTTAACAGAACAATATCAAATGAGATCATATCTACTTTTCAACAACTAAGAAAATATTAAATGAGATTTACTTTTCAATCAGAGCACGAAAACAAATTAAAACTAATTTCTGATATTCCCATTGGTATGTCCACAGGCTGTCTTGCATTTTTTTCAAATGCAATTATATTGGCGAAATAGATTTCAACATCCATACCATCTGGACACCAATGGGTCTGCTGGAGTGCTGTGATGTTGGATCTGCTTAACATACAAGATAAATATGTAATAAAGAAATTGCACAAATGAATACAAATACTCATTTTAATGTGATGACTATGTCCACTTTTATCTTCTTTTGTTCGTTCTCAATCTCCGCTACCAAGCCCTAAAAAGGGCTTGTGCGTGTAGCAGAATGTAGTCTGGAGAACAGAATGCGTTATAGTTTGCAGCTTGACTGCAAAATTGGCACCTTTCGGTCCGACACATCCGACGTTTTTAATGAGTACCGGGCTGCCTTCCCTCTTCGATATCCTTCTACCTAGCCAGTCTGCTCTGTTGCAACCTGTTATCCAGGATCACCACATGAAGGTGTAGAATGGTCTTGGCAGTTATGGTTCACTGGCCCTGACACCAGCAGTCAGCTATAGGTTGCTGACTGCTGCAGCTCATGCACTGCTCAGTGTTTTGATCTCCCACTTTTATCAAATCACTAGTTAAACTTATTAAGAAAATGATTCTTACTTCCAGGTGTTGTATCTGCTATCAGCTGAACATAAGACTTAAAAGCCGTTAGCTGAGCTGCTGCATCTTGCGGACTCATGGGAGAGCCAACCATTGTTACAAATAGGTCCAACTGGTCAAGTGCTGGAAGTAATGACAGTGATGTAACAAACATTTGTAACAATAAAATAACCATACATATGATTTATACTATCAATCAAAACTATTTCTGCTCCCTGTGGACTATGTCCTCAAAAGATGCATGCTAAGTCAAATGCTGAGCAGTCTATATCTGCTGATTTTTGTGGGTTTAAATTTCAGAGCACTTGAAAAACATTACAACTGTTCTACTTTGTCTCAAGTTGTTAGTCCCCTTCCTGGGTCTCCAATTCCAATGGCACCTCATGGCTCTGTTGAGGTTATATTTTGACATGTTAGTCCAGCATTTGGCATCAGTCTTTCTCACCTATACATATCTCCTGGTGATGACAGTCAATAAGGTGCCACTGTTTTGATCGAGGGTGCAGAAGCTCATCGTCCTATACATTGAACCAGAGCATGGTTTCATTCACATAGCCAAGTCCAGGTTTCATATGTTCAAGTAAACAAGCACTGATGGCGTCAGAATAGCAATGAAACCACTAGACTATCTTAGGAACACCAGCTAAAGATTTTTCCTCAGGGTTTACTCCCAAAGTCTTTCCTATGACCAGGTATACCACAAAGCAATGGAGATAGTAATCCATTTTTACCATAGCAGCGAAGTTAGGCCTGATCAGCCCTCATGCCCAACCAGTTTATATTTTCTGTCAATCATGGGCAAAATTCTGGCTTGAGCCCTATTCAACCGCCTATCTAGCCATTTTAACTTAGAGTCAGTGTGGTTTTTGAGTGAGTTATGAAACAGTCAACATGATATATGCAGCACGTCAGCGCCAGGAGAAATGTCAAATATATCAATAGTGGCCTGTATAGTTTTTTGTTGATCTGACCAAGGTCTTTGACATCATCAACAGGAAAGGGTTTTCTGGTGAATCAATGAAGTTTGGTTGCCCTAGCAGATTCATTACAATTGTCCACCAGTTTCATGATGGCTCCTTTCAAAGACAGACGTATCAGACTGAAAGGTGCAAATATCGCAGTCAAACTAAACTAGTGACAATGCATTCCATTCACAGGTCTACATTCTGCTACTTGCAAAGCCCTGTTCAGAACTTGGTAGCAGAAGAATGAGAACGAATGCAGAAGATGATGGCTCAAGTACTGCATGAAGGAGAACTGTATGTAGCCTTCCCAGTCACCAATGGTGTCAGGAATATGTGTTGTCACCGACACTTTAGCATGGTCTTTGCAACATTCTCTCTGATGCTGTACACAGCACTGCTTCTGGCATGCGTATCAGATACAGGATGCAAAGGCAGCTGTTCATTCCAAGACGCCTGAAGTTTCACATCAAGGAGAATGAAGCCACATCTCAGATCTCCTGTCTACTGATGACTGTCCTTAATAACACCTGCTCAGAACAAGATATAGTGTCCACCATGGATTGTCAGCGGAATGCAGAAATTTGGTCTCATAACATTAGGAAAACACTGATGTACTCTTCCAACATGCTCCAGGGAAGCCGTACAGCAAACCAAACTTTGCATAAAACCATCTCCAGGCAGTCAATAGCTTCACCCAACTAGGCATTACTCTCACCAGTGAAACGATATCGGCAGAGGACAACAACAGGATTACAAAGGTAAGCTCTGTTTGGGAGGCTACAAGCGAATGTCTGGATCAGACAATGCATCAGTGTTGTCACAAGGTAAAAGTATTGTGCTGTAGTATTCACTGTTGTATGCCTTCAAAACATAGACAATGTACAACAGACATGCCAGACAGCTAAATCATTTTCAAATAAGCTGTATATGCAGGCTACCCAGGCTCAGGACAAAGTACCTCAATGCTGAACAGGTCAAACATAAGCATCCCCACACTTCTGGTAAGAAGTCCAGGTAAGATAAAAGGGATATGTTCAAATGCTTGAATGCCTCCATAAGAAGCTGCTATTTGGTGAGCTCAGAACGAGCAAGCAAACAATCAGGGGACAGAAGAAACTAGACTCGCTGACAATTTCTGAAAAGTGTCAATATTGTCACCTCCTGGGAGATGCTTGCACAGAACCATTCCACCAGTCGAGCTAGCATCCGACAAGGCACTCAGATCAGAGCAAAACATGCCCAGATTAACAATGTACAACAACCCCACAGCCCCACTCCTAATGTGCGTGTCCCTAGTCCAGCAGAGTCTGTTGTGCTAGTATTGGACTTTTGTCAGATGAGATCACATCTCACAGCCACAAAAATGCTGCTGCTGCCATCTATGCTTGCCATGGGCACTATTATAGTAGTATCTTACTATCTATAATAAATAAATATGAGTTTTTAATCGTTTTACCAAATACCTAGGTCTACATAAACTCCCATTCTAGTACATACTCACTGGCACTAACAGGATATGGCTTCATTTATGTCTGACTTGAGGCATTCAAACAACTGATTTAATTAAATAAAAGCAAATACCCTATGACTGAAGAATGATACTTATCTTAAAACCTTACATTTATTATCAACTTAATAGTAATAATATTAATAGTAATACTAATAGTAATAGGTCATATTTTATAACTTATTATATTCTCAGCATCCATTCATACTTTATTGACTTGAGACATGCAAAGCATAAGAATTCATTACAAATATACATATTTATCTGTTCATTTTATTCTCATGCAAACTCTTGACATACTCTTGTTGTATACAAAATATTTACTTTTATTGTTGTTACACTGAGCATCAGTGACTGAGTGAGTTGAGTTCATTGAGTCGATAATATCCCTACCACCTAATTCTTGCAATTAAGTTAAAGAATTGGTGTGTTTATCTGAGATAAAAGTATAGTTCATTATATAATGTTTATTACACCACTGTCACCTCACACCTGTAACGTTAAAAACAATTCAGTTATTGTTATAATCAGCATCAATGAATGACACTTTAGTAACTTTTTAGCTACCTTCAAAATATCCAAAATGTAGCTATCGATAACAGGTGTAGTAAATATACATTTAATATTTTCATGTATTCGTCGCGGTTTTAATGATAGCGTGTATTATTTAAAATCATGTTAATTTCCTTGCTATTTAACCGGCATTTCTAAACATTTTCTCTGGAATAATGCCACATTTTTGCTGCAGTGGCACACATTTATCAAAAGCCGACGTTTTTCTCAACTCGGCTCGAAAAACAAGTTATACACAGATACTTAGTGTGTGCCAAGTAGGAGTGGGATTTTCAAAACCGATATTATTTAATTAGTCTTTATTTAAGTTTGCAATCCATTGCCCTAAAGTAATAATTACGATAACCAACTTTAGTACATATTTTCTGCTTAGCATTATTTTTAATTTCTACGGATTAGTATAGGCCCTCGATGAATCGTTCATTTTGTTCTCAGCTAAGAGGTCGTCACCTGGCAGATCTATTATCTTACTGCTAAGATCTACAATATTATGTTCGGCTCGGCTCTCTTTGGTTGAATTGGAGACTACCATTTAGATTTATTGAAGAATTCAACAATGATTTTCAGAATTGTCTAAACTCTGAAATCTAACTCAGACTTTAAAATCCATAACTTAGCATCCATAACCATTCGCTCTACTGTATTTTTTAAAAGGTTACTGTAATTACAGGAACCGAGTTGGGGAACAGACGCTAGTGCAGTCAGGCAGAACATACTGACCAGGACGTCGCGTCAGGCACAATCTCTTCCATGTAGCGTTCCCTGTAAACATACTTTTCAAGGCAGCCTGGCTGATGGGATGGGGATCAATCTGTTGCGTAATAGTGATTGCCACGGCGTAATAGTGATTGCCACGCAGATGAAGCCAAGCATATCACAACCGTCTCAAGGACAGCAGTCCACCATCAGTGTGCTCGAGATCGGAGAGTAGCTACTGCAACTCGCCACTTAACGTCCTGTTCATGGCGCACAAAAGAGTAAACTTACTCGTGGACATTAAACACGAACTGATATTTAGAATTTTACAATGTTTAAACTACATGACGTTCAGATGATATCCAGAAATTTGAAATAAACTTATCACGCAAACCCATTTTTGATAGTCACTACTATTAGCTTTTGATTTTTTTTTCTTTTCAGGCAAGCTAATTGAATTGGCGGTAAAGGTAGAAATAATTTCACTTGACCATCAAAACGCCTATTTAGTCGAGTCAGTGAAGTGGTGCCACACATTTTCAGATGAAACAATCTGCTTCTTCACGCCTGCAAGAATACGAGTTACCACTCATGTTCAATTTTTTTGTATTATTTCTAGGTTTTTCTTTCAAACTCGGTAGGCTATAGGCTACTCCACACTCAGCGAGTTAGCCTTCATGAATGACAACATCTCAATACTATGAGTAGGAGCTCTTTTAAACATGTTACTCTACTGACAAAACTATCAACAGACCTCGGTGAGGTTCAATATTCATAACATGACTACAGTTCTTTCTAGCTGTCCTCTCTGCCTTGTATAGTTCCGTACTTTAATGTGAGAAAGGAGGTTACCACGTTCCCATGAGTCTCTGTAAGGTCCCTTACACTTGACAGATGTTTTACACTTGGACAGATGTTTTAACTCGTAGAACGTGTGGAAGTTGTTTATTGGTACACAAATATGTATAGATTTTTACTAGAGCACTGATTCAGCACTCTTAACCATAATTTAGATCGTGTTTATATTTCGAAAAAAAACTACAACATTTCAATATCTAAACAAGTAAAATTAACAATGAGAAGAAAAATGTATTATGTAAACAGTCTGGTGCAGAAACTTTGACCACACAGTAAGAATGAAGGAGTCGCAATAATATGAATGTACAGATGAATTAGTACATTCTGTACTGCAAAACATAACAGGCCAAGTAAAACAGCAATTAAGAAAAAGGACAGACTTCTGGTAAGAAATCAGGCTAGAGAAAATAAATAAGGAAAATAGGCAACAGTATGACATCAGCTGAAGTGGAAATAAAATTTACAAAGTTTATCTGATTATATCATAAAGGCCACAACAACAAAAAACAACTCTTTGACAGCCAGTCTTCATTGTAATGAAGATGTGAACTGGTCTGACCCAATTCATTGTTTGCATTTACCCAGCAGAAATATTCAGATTAGTCATTTTAAAAGAATTGTATGGATTTAGTGATTATGTAACATGATTTAGCTGTAATAAAGTTTTCAATGAATTGGAAAACTATTATTTCAAGATGATGTTCGAGTACCTATGAATGGCAACTACTCTTTTCTGCGTCCTGACAATGGCGTTAATTAGCGGGCTGCAGTAGTTTTCCCTCACATCTTGATAAAGGTAGACCGAGTCCTGTAGACGGTTGTGCTATTCGTGACTTCATTTGTGTTGGGTTTCACTTCTATTGGGATCACGCCGATCCCCCATCTCATTAGACTGCCACGAAACAGCCAGTTTTCAGGGAGAACTGTGTGGGGTGAGGGGCGGGGGGGGGGGTGAGGGGTGGGGTGAGGGGCGGGGGGGGGAGAAAGTCTGGGGTCTTGGTCAGTATATTTCACCTGACTCAGCTAATAGTCAATTAGTACGTTTTGCCTGACCAGACAGTGTTCTTTCAGCCATCATATCAAGTTAAACAGAACACACGTAAATAGACTGATGCATACAGCGATTCAGGCTTTCAACCCTTTCAGAAGTCGAATTTATCACAAATAGTTGAGTCAGTTATTACAAGGACAAAAGTAACCTTTGTTATGATCAAATGACCATAATTTATCTCCGAATGTTACATAATGCACTCCGATTTTCATAGGAAAAATAAAACGAAATATCAGGTTTAAAAATAAAATGCATTTATACAATTAGAATGTTCAAATGTCACAATCTTGTAACGCTCAGCTCTTGCATTTCATCATCTGTAATATTGTGTCATTAACACAAGCATAATTAAAAGTGGCAACTAATTACAATTTATGAGATCAAATTCAACTATTTGAATGGATGACAAGTTGTGCTCTCAAAGCTGAAAATATGCTGATGTTTTAAATATCGGGTAAATCTCATGTAATAATTAGAGTATCAAGCTCATACTGTTTACTTCACACTGAACAACTTCCTGGTTCTCTTAGAGCAAAGAATGCCGATTCCTATTTGCCAGCTGGCCACGCCCAAAAGAGTCGTGTTACAGTGGGTTCCATCCCGCTGTACCATTCAAGACAACGAGAAGACAGATAGACTGACAAAAGAAGATGGAAGACTACCCCAACCAGATTCTTGTGTGACCTACGAAAAGTCCAAAAGGTTTATTATGGCCAGATACATGGACAAATGGGAAAACAGCATACTGGCTTCACACAAAAATGATGCGTATTAACAGTTTAGCAATAGAACAGGCCAAAAAGAGACTGAAGTACCATCTTGTTCAATAAACTGAAGATATGTGCTATTAATGAATTCATCTGTGGTACAAGAAAAATAACCTCTGAACATCTGCAAAATTGCCCGACATTTGAGAACCAGAGAAAGCACACGTGGCCAACACTAGACAAGCTCTATGGCAGTGTTAACAGCCTCAGGATGACAGCTGCTTTTTTTTAATTAACGAATTCAAGTCGTCTGACAGCTTACGAATAAAATATTTTCGGCAGCCTTGAGTTCTGACTTTTGAGTTGTTTTTTACTGTCATTAACATCCTCTTTTATCCGTCTACACGAGTTCTTGGGTCAGTCCATTTCTCCTGGTACTGCGAGACATTCCTCCTTGCCCAACCTTAACCGTCATTATACTGGTTTAGAATGCTCTGCAAAGTATGTATAGAACCTCTTCACACGTGGTTTGGAATGGTTCCTTGAATCTGTTCTAGTAGTTTCCCGTCTGGAGTTTCCCAAGGATTGCAAAATTATTCATATTCAGATTAAATGTTGTATGTTGTATTTGTGACTTGTTCCGTGTCTTAAAGGTCCTCAATTTTATTATGAGAGCCTTGTGGCTGGATCCTAAGTTTGCTTCTCTCATTACCTCATACTGTAAACATCATTCAATATATTTTGTGAAATAGTCAATGTGGTTTTCACTGTTCTCAATTTGCTAACCACCAATGGTCTCATGGACATCAAAATTATAAATATATTATATATAAAGTAAAAGATATAATTTTTAAAAATACGTACTAGTATGAAATGTGTAGGATGATAACATGTATCCCAGAACATGACATTGCTACTAGATACTAAGAGAAAGTAACGTTACCCTTCAGACAAGAACATTACGATAAAGGAGAGTATTAGGATATAACATAGCAACTACCACCTCTCTCCTATAATGAATATCATCTGGTTAGATGGCCAGCGGAAAACCAGGTGGCAGCTGGATAGATGTATGTCAACCGTTTCGCTCCGTGTGAAACATAGGTCCGCCACTACAGCTGGCTGACTCCGTTAGAGATAGCCTGTACCCGGAACACTCGCAGCGTCGATTTCTGGAACATTTTGTTTGACATAAGGTTGCTGGCCTCACACAACATTCTTTAGATACCTTGTCCAGCAAGATAAAGTTTAGTGATCCTATTAATTCTACCCCGGTAAAACTAAGTTGTCGCGAATATCTACACGAAATACAAACAGGGAAGAACAGCCACACGATCACATACACCTACGAAAGGAACGTTGCAGCTCTCCGAGATTCATTGCAGCAAAAGTTGTGAAAATAGCAAATGGTTCATAGAAGCGACTTCGTTGCGCGCCACCACATATGCTTATTCCCTTTCATTGCTGAAAGTGACGACAGAGCACAAACTCCGTAGCTCCCGCCGCGGCGGCTCCGAAACTTTTCCCGACTTCGTTAGGTGCCCATTTAGAACTGGGTTGTCTTGAATAAGCGATCGTACCATTAAAAAAAAAAACGATCTGCCAGACTCATCACGATGTGATTCGAGCCTTGTATGCTGTGTAAATCAAGTTCACGACCAGTAGATAACACAAAGAAAAGAAACCGAATCATATCCACTCTTGTGATAAATCGAATCCGAGAAAAGAGAAGAAACAGAATCAGAGAAAAGAGAAGAAACCGAATCAGAGAAAAGAGAAGAAACCGAATCAGAGAAAAGAGAAGCAATCGTATCCTCTTGTGATAAACCGAATCAGAGAAAAGAGAAGAAACCGAATCAGAGAAAAGAAATATCCACTCATGATAAACCGAATCAGAGAAATGAGAATAAATAATATCCACTTTTATGATGAACCGAATCAGAGAAACAAGAAATCGTATCCACTCATGATAAACCGAATCAGAGAAACAAGAAATCGTATCCACTTATGATAAACCAAATCAGAGAAAAGAGAAGCAATCGTATCCTCTTGTGATAAACCGAATCAGAGAAAAGAAATCGTATTCACTCTTGTGATAAACGGAATCAGAGAAAAGAAATCGTATTCACTCTTGTGATAAAGGGAATCAGAAAAGAAATCGTATTCACTCTTGTGATAAACGGAATCAGAGAAAAGAAATCGTATTCACTCTTGTGATAAACGGAATCAGAGAAAAGAAATCGTATTCACTCTTGTGATAAACGGAATCAGAGAAAAGAAATCGTATTCACTCTTGTGATAAACGGAATCAGAGAAAAGAAATCGTATTCACTCTTGTGATAAACGGAATCAGAGAAAAGAGAAAAAAATAATATCCACTCTTGTGATTAATTAACCGAATCAAGAGAAAAGAGAAATCATATCCACTCTTAAGATAAACCGAATAGAAAAATATGGACACATTTTACGAAATAATTAAAAAAGCAACATACTAGCCTCCTGATATTGGTACATTTCGTTATCTGTCAAATTTTTTCAATAGCGGAGTTCATTCTTTAAGATAAATGTTAAAAAAACAGCTTAACTATCCTTCTGTAAGAGAGACCGGACCTCAGCCTGGTCCTCTGTCTGTCTGACGCATTACTCCTTACAAGAGGACAACAAATCACAATAAAAACACCGGCTTTAAACTGCTTCTTGTATTTAGACCGAGTTCAGATTAGAGACAAACACTGCCATTGGATGGTGACTGTGAGTAACGTTTGTAAACAAGAGGAAAAAATGCTCACGGATCATGTTTCATGATTTACATCACCCAGTGTATAATATCGCGTATAACGGATGTCTCTAACCCCTGCCCAAGCCTGCATGCGGCCCGCCACATGTTTCGGTACGTACGGTAAGGCATACAATCAATTATGAGATATCAATAAAAGACGTCCGCATGAGAAGAGGGAGGGATGTGGTAAAAGTGGATACATATGGACATTGGGGAAGGGAGATCTTACAAATGAATGTGGACGTCCACACTCACTCATAAAGTTTTGTCACATAACTGTTTTGCCTAACTGGAGACTCACTGGTCTCGAGGTAAGGTGTCCGGCTTAGAGGTCGCGTGTTCGAATCACCGTTGAGACATAGATTCTTTTTTCCCACGTGGATCTTCTGGTAAAAATTCCCATGATCTCTGGGTAGTGAGATTGGACCTCCCGTGTTCTGTGTCGAGCACGTTAAAAATTCAAATTAAAAATCTGCTCAAGTTATATGTGCATTTCCCAAAGTGAATTATTAAGAGCGCTTGATTGGCATCGGGTCTACTTAGTTCTAGTGTTTAAGTCGACTAATATATCGATAAAAACCACCCTCCAAGAAACTGGTTGTATACGGCTTCTGTAGAGTTTTCTAAACCAGTATAAAGATGTTAAGTTAAGTTAATAATATAATATATATATATATATATATATATATATATATATATATATATATATATATATATATATATATATGTTCAAAGTAACGACAGGGCAGGTTTAGGGGCGGTGTCTTAAAGGAAACTTACTATTATTATATGCTTAATTTTTGAGATATAGAATTTTGACATAGTTTTGGTGTTGTTCATACTGCAAGATATCAAGTTAAAACTGTTACAGTTATACTCAACACGGAGTTGAGACTTGTTTAGCATTCAATATTTTTAACTCGTCTATATACATATTGCATAATTTAATTGACAGTTATATGTATTCAAATGTTGAATTGTATAAGACTAAACTAAGTCTTAACTTAACTTAACTTAACGTTTTTATACTGGTTTAGAAAACTCATCAGAGTCTGTAGACAACCAGTAACATCTGCATTACCCGGCACTAAAAACTATGCACACCCAATCTATTTCTAATATCCAATCTGGACCTTTCTTTAGTTAATTTGTATCTGTGCCCTCTTTTTCTCGTTGGTGGTTGTATTTTGAAGAAAAAAAACCTTGTTATAGTAGAATTTATCCTTTCCTGTAATTATCTTATAAACCTGTATTAAGTCACCTCGAATTCTTCTCTCTTCTAGACACTATAGGACGGTTTTTATGAGTCTTTTCTCATAACTAATTCTGGAAACACTATCAGTTTTGTCGCTCTTCTTTGTATCCTTTCCAGCATGTTTATATCTCCTCTACGATAAGGACTCCACACCTGTACACAGCACTCCAATCTAGGTCTAACTAATGTTTTATACAGTTTGACAATCACCTCCTTACTTCTATGTTTAATATTTCTTTTTATCATACCTAACATTGCATTTCCCTTTTTCACTGCTACCTTAACTTGCTCATTCATGTTTCCTGTATGCTCTATTGTAACCTCAGGTCCCTTTCCTTATCTATCATTCTAATATTGGTCTCACCCATTCTGTAATTATGTTCCATATTGGATCTACCCATGTGGATGACTGTACATTTATATGTAGTAAACTCCATTTGCCAGCTCACAGTCCATTCTCGAATTTTATCTCTTCTTCTTCTTTGCGTTCAGGATCTTTTTAGTCATGCTATATCTACAGGCCAGTCGCCATGATGAAGTCTGTAGTCTTCACCAGGTCGGAGCGTCTGCCCCACAGCTTTTGTCTCAGCCCCGCTCCCTCTGGCCAGGTCTGGCATCTCATTTCCCTATAGATTGGGCATTCTTGTAGAATATGCTCAGGGTTCTGGAATTCTGTTCCACATGGGCACTCATCGGTGTGTGAGATCTTCAGTCGGTACAGATGTTATAGTAGTCTGCAGTGTTCAGTTCTCA
Organism: Ariolimax columbianus; assembly: GCA_036924085.1. NCBI lineage: Eukaryota > Metazoa > Mollusca > Gastropoda > Stylommatophora > Arionidae > Ariolimax > Ariolimax columbianus. The sequence goes on along the minus strand of JAVGWX010000003.1, from coordinate 33,998,031 downwards.
GGCGAAATACGGTAGTTTGTTGATTTCTTTTGAGATAGTGAATTGGGTCTGGTGTACTGCTTATGTTTCTGTCTTCTCTCCATTGGTGTGTATACTGATTTCTGATTATCTTCTTGATTTTTCTGTATGGTACTCGATGATTAAATTGTGCCTTTTTGCTGCCATCTTTTGCCAGAGCATCAGCTCTCTCGTTTCCCATGATTCCGCAATGGGAGGGTAGCCACTGGAGCGCTATTGTTGAGGATCTCTGGAGTTTTCCCAGTTCTGATCTGATCTCCGATAACAGTGGTTTGTTGTTTGTTTTTTGTATTGTCTCTAATAGTTCTCTGCAGTCCGTGAATACAACTATTTTTGTTGGAGGTTGCCTTTCTGTTTGAAGTATTCTCAGTGCTCGCAGGAGGGCCATCGATTCTGCTGTAAGGTTTGTGGACACCTTTCCTGTTGGGAGGGCCTCTTCTGTTATATTTCCACTTTTGTGTCTTATGAATATGTCTCCTCCCCCGTTTCGGCCTGCCCCATCTGCTGAACCATCTGTATACACCTGTGTCCATTCCTTGGTATTATATTTCTCCTCAATCATTGTTTGTGCTGAAATTTTCAACTCGTGGACACTGTGTTGGTCTTTTCTTCTTATTCCTGGGATCTCTGTACTTATTTCGATGTTGTTTATGTTGCAGCTTGGCTCTTCATAGTTAATAAGCATTTCTATTTCTGTAGGTTGGTTGGGAATTAGTTCTCCATATTTTTGGTGTAGGTGGTTTGATATATGAATGAAGCTGGTTCTCTTTAGCCTATTTTTAACTGGGTGTTTAAGTTTGATATGTATGGGATGATCAGGCATGCGTAGCATCTTTTCACTATGTGTCAGCACTCTTTCCTCTCGTCTAGTATTTAGGGGTCTTATATTTGTATATGTTTCCATTTTCTGGATTGGTGTGGTCTTCATTCCTCCTGTTATTATCCTTACGCCTGAATTTTGAATTTTGGTTAGGTGTTCCATGTTTTTTTTAAATGCTGTGGTCCAGGCTGTCATGCCGTATTCAAGTACTGGCCTGACTGTGCCAGTGTATACATTTTTGAGGTTGTTGCTATTTGCACCCCAGCTTGTTCCGGCCAACTTCTTCATGAGGGATAGTTTTCTGGTTGCTTTTTGTTCTATCTCCTGTATGTGTTCCCTCCATGTGAGTCTTTTGTCTATTTTAACTCCGAGATACACAGGGGTATTTTCTTGTACAAGCTCTTTACCATTTAGAATAAGTTTTGTTACTTCCTTGGTGTTGGACAGTGAGAAGCATGTTGTAACTGTCTTTGAGATGTTAATCTGCAATCCCCTATCTGTAACCCATTTTCCAACAGTGTCCAGTGCTGTCTGCATTCTATTTTCAGCTGTTGGTAGTTTTTCTGCAGCACTTCACATTGCGAAGTCGTCAGCGTGTAGGGCACTGGATACTTTCTTTAGGAGTTTTCCCGCTATGTCATTTATGAACAGGATAAAAAGGGTAGGAGAGATGACGCCTCCCGGGGGTACACCTTGTTGGAGAGTTATTCTATGGCTCAGTGATCCATCTAATTTCTTCTTCTTCTTCATCGTACGCAGTCAGACAGAACCATTATTTTTTCGAAAAAAGCAGCCGTCATCCTGAGGCTGTCGACACTGCCATAGAGCTTGTCTAGTGTTGCCATTGGTGATGGCCACATCTGCTCTATCTGATCCTCGTATGTCGGGCAGTTTGGCAGCAAATGCTCAGCGGTCATTTTCCCGGTACCACACGGGCATTCGTCAGTGCCACCTATCTTCAATTTGTTGAATAGGTGGTACCTCAGTCTATTGTGGCCAGTGCGAAGCCTGAAGACCACGACCTGCTCTCTTTTGTTCAACTGGTAATAGGCATCGTTTTTTGTGTAGCCAGTATGTTCGGTTTCCCATTTGATCATGTATCTAGCTCTAATAAGCCGTTTTGACTCTTCGTACTAGTATCTGGTTGTAGTAGTTTTGCACCTTCTTTTACCAGTCTGTCTGCTTTCTCGTTGCCTTGGATGTTGCAGTGGAATGGAACCCACTACACCCCTACCCTTTTTGGTGCGGACTGCTGGCATAGTTGACAGAGTACTGCTCGTAAATCATTAAGTTCAGTATTTTTCTAGCTTTTTAGTGCTGTGACTACGGCCAGTGCATCTGTAAGCAGGACTATATGGCTTTCATTCCTTTTACCTGTCACCATTTCTTTCACTGCCGCCCTCATTGCTTCTGCCTCCGCTCTGAAATTGCTTGTGTATTTTCCAGTGGCGAATGACAGTGTTATTTTTCTGCCATTTGGTAGGTTTAGAAATGATCCTGCCCCTCCGTTCTTTGTTGTGTTTGTTACAGAACCGTCGGTGTATGCATGGGTCCAGTCCATGCTTGGGTAGTTTTCCGTTATGTAACTCAGGGTAGTATCTCTTCTTTCTTTTTCAGTCTGGCAGTTTTTGTTTCCAATACCTGCTATATTTTCTACCACCTCTGGAAATATATGCTGCCTCCAGGTAGGTTTTCGTACAGTAGGGATGGGCTTTGGAGTTGTTAGTGCGTTCATAGGATCTTCGTGCATCTTTGCTTTGGCTATTTCTGCAAAGTTTCTCCGCTTTAGTTTCCCATTTCCGAAATTGTTTAGTCTCTGGTGCATTGGATGGTCAGTCAGTCTTCTGAGTTTCTCTTATTGCTGCTGGGCTCTGCAGTCTCTTCTGTCGGTCATGGATTGCAGTTTTGTAATCTTTTCAAGTTCTACAATTGGCGTTGACTTCATGCCTCCTGTTATAACTCTCATGGCTTGGTTTTGGAGTTTGCTAATTTTATCGAAGTTCGCCTTTGCTGCTGTTGTCCATGCCACAATGCCATACTCGAGAACTGGTCTCACTCTTCCAGTGTACAGTTTCTTTAGTATACTTTTGTCTGCTCCCTAGCTTGTGCTAGCAAGTTTCCTCATGATTGCCATTCTTTCTCTGGCTCTCATTCGGTTTCTCTCGATCTGACTTTTCCATCTCGTGCGCCGATCAAATGTGACTCTCAGGTAGTTTGGGTTGTCGTTTGGCTGCAGGTATTTGCCGTTAAGACTTAATTTTGTGTTTTTGGGGTTTGTTTGATAGCGAGAATATTGTACATGTCGTTTTTTCCTCGTTTATTTTGACCAGCCATGAATTCGCCCACTCTTCCAGCGATGGTAGGGCCTGCTGCATCCGATTTCTTGCTATGGTGAGATTCTTTTCAGAGGTCCACATAGCCAGATCGTCTGCAAACATTGAGCTATGGACTCTTCTTTGTATATTCTCTGTTATATAATTTATATACATCAGGAAGAGTGTGGGTGACAGTACTCCCCCTTGGGGTACTCCCTGCTCAAGTGTCACCTTTTTGCTCATCTGCCCTTGTACTTGAACTCTGGCCGTTCTGTTTTTGAGGTAGTGACTGATCCATTTGTACATTTTCCCACAAACTTCACTTCTTCTTAGCTTGACTCTAAGTCCCTCTTTCCAGACTTTGTCAAATGCCTTTTCTAGGTCCACCCAAACCGCTACTGTGTGTTTTTTCTCCTGGTAGGCATCTTCTATTTCCTGGGCTATGAGGATGACCTGATCCTCAGTAGATCTGTGCTGTCTAAAGCCTGTTTGCTGTGGAATTAGTATGTGTTTTTCTTCCAGATGCCACATCAGTCTGGCGTTTATCATACGTTCCATCAGTTTGCCTACGCAGCTCAGTAGGCTGATAGGCCTATATCCATTTGGATCTGTTTTGTCTTTTCCTTTCTTTGGTACTGGTACAAGTACTGCGTCTTTCCATGCCTGGGGTACAATACCCCTTTTCCAGCTTTGGTTCAGGACTGATAGTAGTTTCCTCTTTGCTGTTTGGCCCAGCCCCATCAGCATTTAGTTTGTTATCCCGTCTTTTCCGGGAAATTTCCTTTTCTTTAATGTTCTCATAGCCTCTTCCATTTCGTTCATTGTTAATTTTGCCATCATATGCTCTTCTGGTGCCATATTGATGTTGTCGTGCCCCTTTTGCTCTTCACTAATGCCTGTATGCCTATCTGTAGGGACATCAATGTGGTTTGCTCTGGCATAATGTTCAACAAAAACGTTTGCGGCCTTTTTTCCAATGAGCAAGTTTTCGCTCTGCTTGATGGTAATTTGTTTGTTTGATGGAGTTTCGTCATTCATGGCTCTGACTAGCTTCCATAGTTTGTTCCCTTCTTTGTCTAAATTGAGGCTTTCTGTTTTGTTTTTCCAGCTTTCTATTGCTGTTTGGTTTAGAGTGTATTTGTATTTCGCCGTGGCGGCTTTCAGGGCGATATTTGTCTGCATAGATTGTTCTCTCTCTGCCATGTTCCTAGCATTTGTGACTGCGTCTACCGCTTTCTGCAAATCATCATTCCAATAGGGCTTATAATTTTTTCTTGCCCCTCTTGGGGTGGTTTCAGTGGCAGCTTGCATTATTGCTTTGCTTAGGTTTTCCACCATGGGCTTCATTTTGTTGTTCCGTCTAATTTGACTCTTGCTGTTCTGTATCGGAGGAAGTCTTGTATCCAGCTGTACATTCTCCCTTCTATTTTGTTGTTTAATAGTTTTAGGAGGAGTCCTTCTCTCCATACCATGTCAAAAGCTTTAGCCATATCCACAAAGACCGCAAGTACTTTTTCCTTACCTTGAAATGCATTTTCTACTTTTTGGGTTAGGTACACTAGTTGGTCTTCTGTGTTGCGGGTTTTCCTAAAGGCTGACTGTGAATTGAGTAGGAGATGGGTTTTTTTTCCAGATGTTTTATTAGTCTTGCGTTTACCATTTTTTCCATGACTTTTCCAACACAGCTGAGCAGACTTATTGGCCTATAACTTTCCTTGCTTGTCTTGTCCTTTTTTGGTTTTCTGATGGGGATAATGATAGCCTCCCGCCACTGGTCTGAGATCTTACCCTTGCTCCATGATTGATTGAAGATTTTCAGGAGTTTTCTTCTTGACCCTTGGTCTAGGTTTTTAATCTTTTCATTTGTGATGCCATCTTGTCCTGGAGCTTTCTTGTTTTTTTCAGTTTCTGAATAGCAGTGTTTAACTATCATTTTGAATGATGACTTCATGCAGGGATTTGCATTCTGTGTCTTCAGGTTCTCTTTTATTGCTTTTTTTACTTCTAGTTTCCGTTCTCGTGTCAATATTGTGGTACTCTCATCTCTGAAAAATTAAGCTAGGATGTTTGCTGCCATTTTCCCTGTATGATGTTTCTCATTTTCCTCAATGGCCGTCTTCCCATAGCTCCCTCTAGTTTCCTCATTTAAGGCTCTTATCAGGTTCCAGAGTTTACTTGTATCCCTGTCCATGTTGAGGCTTTCAGTCTTTTCATGCCAACTTCTTTTGATCTCTTCCTTCTTTTGCTCTATGAATGTGCTTTTAATTTTGCTGTGTTTCCCTATGTTTTCTGGTGAAGGATTTTTTTCCATGGTATCTCTTGCCTCACTTAGTTCCTTGTGCATTTTCCCTAGTTTGTTGCTCCAATAGGGTTTATAATTTTTCCGTTTTCCACGTGGAATTGATTTCCTTGCTGCCTGGATGATTGCCTCCGTCATGATGGTAACATTTGTATTAAAATTTTTGGCATTGGATATATCTTGACAGAGTTTATTTACATTTTATCTAAATAGAGTCCAGTTTTCTCTTTTAAAATTCAAACTTGGGTGCATATCTGTTATCTCTGTTTGTCCCATGTTACATATTTCTAAAGTTATTGGGACATGGTCGCTCCCATCCAGTTGGCTGTTGACTGATCTTGCTATTAGTGAATTTTATCTAAATCCGACCTCAATATATCCACTTCTGCTTTAGTTGAGACACTACTGCATAGTTTTGTGTCATCCGCGAATTTTACAAGAAACTGGTGTGGTCTTCCTCGATCTTTTGGCCAACATAGTTTGCTGAGCGTATTGAACACCTTGATGTTTGCTGGTGTTTTGTCCATTTTGCGGCGATGGTCGAGAAGGTTCTTGGTGGTTAGGAAGATGCGGCTTGTTATATGGTTTGGTGTGGGAGTTTGGCAGGTTTTTTTTTGTTGTATATTCATGATGGTGCTGATGAGGTTTTCATAGACCTCATCTAGGCTTTCTGCTGCCCTAAATGTGTCTTGCGCTGCGATCGTTCTAGCAGATGTAATATTAAGGGGTAGAAGCATTCTGTAAAAATGTTGGCTCTTTCGTGCCTCGTGTAGGTCGAACCCGAGGAACGCTCGCACCAGGCGATGGTCGATACATGTGACAAAGAGTGCGATTACTTCATCTGTGAATATTCGACGGTTGTCGAGTATGTTGTCTAGTTTGTGGCGGTGCTGACCGTTTGGTCTGACATCGTATCAGATGAAGCTTTTCAGAGATACTATTGTTATGATAGAAGTGTTGTGTCTCGCAGAAGGTTGCCAGTTTCTTCCCCCCCCCCCACCCCCCCCCCCCCCCAAAAAAAAATCAACAAAAAAAAATCTTGTTTCGTCTTTTTGTGGAGTGTGGTCCGATATGCCTTTCTCCGTTTCTTCTGGGTTCAATGCGGACGTTGTAGTCTCCGATGACAACTTTGTAGTGGGTGCGACGTTTTTGCAATGTGTTGATGAACTGGTCGTATAAATCATCGTGTTTTTCCTTTTCTTTTTACTTGGACGATGGAGATGTTAGTCGGGACGTACACTTGGACGATGGAGATGTTGAGTCAGTTGGAACGTGCACTTGGACGACGGAGATGTTGACTCAGTTGGAACGCACACTTGGACGATGGATATGTTGACTCAGTTGGGACGTATAATTGGACGATGGAGATGTTGACTCATTTGGGACGTACACTTGAACGATGGATATATTGACTCTACAGTTGGGACGCACACTTGGACGATGGAGATGTTGACTCTACAGCTGGGACGTTCACTTGGACAATAAAGATGTTGACTCTACAGTTGGGACGCACACTTGGACGATGGGGATATTGCATCTAACGTTGATGTATAGCTCTAGTACCGAGAGTCGATGATTGATGAAGCGGACGTTGCTAACTCGACGGGCTGATTGTGGTCCAACGATGAACCCAACCCCACCTGATGTGCTTCCTGATTTGGGCTCCGAGATACACACCCGTTCCATCTTGTCACTTTGATGTAATTTGGTCTTTTCGCTTCATCTCACTTAGGCCAATCACATCGTATGTGAATGTGGTGGTCTCATCAACGGAAGTGCTGAGTTGTGTTGCCGAGCTGATGGAGCGGGAGTTGAAGGTGTAGATTGATAGGTGCGTTGTCTGCATTCTTTTTCCCGCTCGATTTTCTTGGTGGCCTGAAACCCTGTGATTGAGTCTCCTGGGCCTCCTAGTTGGACTAGTAATATCTGGCTGGTCGTTGCTGGTCTGTAGGGGGACTAAGGATATTTCCTCCCGTGTTGTTTGCAGCCGTTCGATGTTTTTCCTGCTCAGTAGGTTGGGCTTGAGTGGGATAAGACGATGCCGTGTGACATTCTGTCATTAGCTCCTTAGTTAGACCATGGTTCTGTTTTCATCCGGTAGCTGGTTTTGCTTTTTTCTGATTTCGATTCTTTCTCTCTTTCCTCTGAATTTCTTAATTCGGGTCTACGTGGTTCTAGCCATGTTGACGATTCTGAGGTAAGAGAGTTTAATTGAGACCTCCAATGAGAGGGGGTGGTGGGTGTGCGCCGGCATCTCGATTGCTAGGAGGAGAGCTCTCGAATCCTTACATTTGTGTTCGGTATTGGCAGTTGACGTTGCTTTTATCGACATTTTCGCAATGGCATATCCTGACCCTTGATGCATGGTGTGATAGCCTCGTAATTTTAAACTCTATAAAATCAGTGTTTCTAGAATTACTTTCACACCATACCTGTTCGTTTTAATGTAATTAATATTATTGGATAATACTGGTTAATAGTAAAATGTTTGCTTAATCTTAATATTTTAAGTGAAATGGTTAATAGTGAAGAAAAATACATCGATATTTTGAACATCTAATTTAACCAAAATACGTCAATCTTGAACTAATATAGAGGAATGAATTCATCGATCTTAAACATCTAATACAGACAAATATATCAACTAGTCCCAAAAGTTCTTTTTCGAATCAATGGCGCATCTGAAAATCTGTGCTCACGATTTGTAGTTGTGTTTATTTCAGATGTTCTGAAGTTTCTAATTGGCCTAAAATTGGCTTAGTTGGTGGCTAACATTCAGAACAGTGTTCTGTAAAAGTTGTGTGCTCTTAGGTAGACTTGTTTAGCGTTTCCTAGTATCTTGTCTCTAAATCGGTATTCTCGACAACGTGTGGACTAGCAGTGACCAATTTAAAAAAACATTATTTTACGTGTTTGGCTCACTAGTTTCTACTGGCGGAGGCGCGCCTATTCCACTCCAGACCGTAGTTAATTGGGCGATATTAAGATGCAGTAACCAGTGCTTGGATGCATATATGCGTCTGTATGTACAAATGCTAGATTTGTGCGCTCTCAGAAGCCAGCCCAACCGAATGGAAGGGCCTCGCCCTGAGAGATCAACATGACCCACTAGTTGGTAAGTCAGTTCACAGCCTACTAGGCCACGGCCGTCTCTGTAATAATTACAGACGGACGTTTCTAGTTCATGGTCAGTCTGAGTACCGTAAATGCTGCCCCACCCCTTCCCGTCCCCACCCCTCTCTATAAACGAACTAGCACAAACAAAAGTGTGCAAACGCTAAAATGTGTTGTCCATTTTTGTTGTGGATAAGACGTGCATCGCACGCAGGCAGAATGCACACGAAACAGGCTGAAACAACGACGATACAGAACCCGATTAAATGAGCCTACACTCGACTGCTATATTGTTCTTTGCTCGGGTTAAAGTTTAAAATAAACAAAACTAACTAGCAAATAGAATGGAAAGAGTCACTTATGAACGAATGAATACTTTCTCCATCTGTTTGATTCTTGATGTTATACCTCTAAGTGACAAGACGCTCCCAGTTCATCCTCAGACATTTTATCTCTCTCTGACCATATTGTGACGTATTAGTCATTCCAGATAAATGGTGCACGTACATATTTACGAGATCAGCACAGATTTTGTCATTAACACCGCCAACCAATTGGCCGCTAATTCAAGGTAGAACATGAATAACTAGCAAACACATTCACTTCGGCGGTGTACCCATTTCGTATGTCCGGCAGAGGGATTTACAGGGCCTTCGGCGAGGACAAAGAACGAACGAAAACAAACGACAAGACAGTATATAGAAAGAGCGGATTAAGTTAGCAGCCATACTAAGAATGGAGCTAAACACGCAATTTCATTATAAAAAAAAGCCGTAGACCTAGTACAACTAAGGCAGTAAGTCTACTAATTGCCTTAATATACCCATCTAAATCTAGTTTACCTATAATGCGCACTTTCGAAGCAAAGGTGTCAGTCTTTTATTTCCGTGAACAAGAGCATGACAAATACAGTAGATTTAAAGTGTTTTTGTTCGAAAGAATTCCAGGCAGCTGTGGACTGTCTTGAAGGGGCGTGTCTTGAGGATAATAATCCATGGCTAAGGCGTCTTGAGGACCGTTGCGTCGGTCGACCACATCCATGACCCACTGCTGCGGCATGGTTCCAGACTTCGTCCACCGCCGAGGTGGAGTCTGCAATCTGCTGTAACCATACTGTGCCGGCACGGCCTCTTATGTGGTCTTCATGATGGCAGGTATTATTTCTTTGGTGACCACCTTTTCTATTAGGTGCGTTTTAATAATTGACAGTTATACACTTCTTTTTAATGGTGTTGTCCATAAAACTTGTTTAAACTAATTATTTCTTTCTCCTCTGGTAGATGGTGCATATGTTCATCTTCTACTGTATTCAAGGGAGATATTTACTTACGTCTTCTTTTGTTTTCAAGAGTCTATTTAAACCCTATTTTGGTGTCCATTCTCTTGTCATTTGTATCTTTCTACCGCACCAGATACTGAAGTGCTGTCCAGAGCCAACATGGAAAGTCTTCATGCAGTTTTGCAAAAAAATCTCAATTGTAATGGGCTGGCCACATTACCCGAATGTCAAACGAAAGACTTCCAAAGAGGCTTCAGTATAGCGAGCTGAGTGAAGAAGAACGATCACAAGGACGTCCTAAAAAACGTTTCAAGGATGGTCTGAAGGAGTCTCTTAAGTGCTGTCAAATAGACATTAACACCTGGGTGAACATGGCTCACAATCGATCAACACGGAAGAGCACGATCACAGACGGCGTTGAACTCAGCGAGGGTCTCCGTATCCATGCTGCGCAGAATTACATGCAATCAGGAAGCCAAGAGCAGAGAAAATTGGAGAGACAACTACAGACTACGTTTGCCGGGCGTGTCATAGACTTTTCCAGGCTCGAATTGGCTTGATCAGTCATGAGCGCACACACAAACTCAAGGTTGCGCTATGACACGTGATGATATTGGTGGTCCTCATCGACGACGATGGACGCATTATTATTATTACCGCACCAATCAGTGTCACCCCCCCCCCCCCCCACCGTTTCAGATCGACCTCTATCTCGTAAACTGCTATAGGTGTTGATCTTTCACCCTACCCCCTTTTTTCTCCACACCACACCCCCCCCCCCCACCCCGAAACAACCCAACATAGATAACATGAGAGTTCAGTTCTGCACCCTGTCAATCAATCAGATTTTTTTTTTGAGCAGCGCATGAGCTGCAGTGGTCAGCGACCCATAGCTGACTGCTAGTGTCAGGGCCAGCGTACCAGAGCTGCCAAGACCCTTCTACACCTCCACGCGGTGATCCTGGATAACAAGATGCAGCAGGGCAGAATGGCTAAGGAGAAGGGATCGAAGAGGAAATGCTAACTCGGTACTCAAAAAATGCTTGCTGAAGTTGGATATGTTGGACCGAAAGGTGCAAATATCGCAGTCAAGCTATAAACTACAACACAACGCATTCCGTTCTCTGGACTACATTCTGCTACTTAAGCCCTTTCAGTGTTTGGTAGTGGGAGATTGAGAATGAACGAAGCCAAGCCAAGCTAAGCCAGATAGTTTTAGTGCTCCTGTTGTCTGGATGGTGTGGTTATAGTCCATCGTTGATTGTACATATCCAAGGTAAAATTAGCGAAGAGTTTATCAGCTCCCCAATTCCGGCTAGCGAGCCTTTTGATTAGATTGAATCGCTTGTTTGCTTTATCCCTAGGATTCCGGATGTGTCTGTCTAGTTTCGATTGCCTACCAAGTGTTACTCTCACATAAACGTATGTCTCTTCTTTTACTAATAAGTCTACATTCATTTCGATATTAATTAATCCCTTTGCATTTTTTTTTTTGCGGTTGCAGGAGAAGACGATGCATGAGGTGTTATGTGTAGTTGATCTTTAGCTCCGACAGTTCTCAGTATATTCAGTCAAGCATCTGGCCCAACCGGTCGCTTAGACAGACTGAGTCTACTATCAGTTAAGTTGACAATGTTTTCCTTATATGTTGATTTGTTAGTTCAGTATTGTTGTCCCCGATGAAGGCCTATTGGTCGTAAGGTAAGTTTTGTTTGTGTTCTCGTCTCGGTGCGGTATCTGACCATACTCATTTTTAAATTTTGATTAAACTCAACCTTAATCAACTGTTACAATTTGTTTTCATGTTTTTTTCCCGCAGTATACAGAAATTATTGTGACCTTTGTCTTCGCCATAATGGTATTTTCTATGTTGGCCAGATATCGAAATCGTCAGCAAATGTGTTATGTAAATATGAACGTCATTGTAGTGTTAAAATGTAATTGTGAAGTAATTATCGATATTATTTTATATTTCTTTTAACGTAATAAGAATTCGAAATTATGATTATATTATTAAAGAAAGCCATCAGTCATATATTTTTCCCCGGGGCCCCAGCAATGGAAATGAAGACCGCCATGACGATTATACGTATTCTTGATTTTGGTGACGTAACCCTCGGGTTATAACCGTGTTAATCTCAATCATCTCATCCAAAGCTGACCTATTCGTTATGTGGTAGGGGCTAGTTAATTACAAGAGTGACTTCTGTGAAGTTCACTTGGAAGGTAGGATGCAATGGATCCCCAACGTCCTCTGTCCCTAAGTGTGATGGTACAACCTGTCAATTTTTTCCCTATCTATCTTTTTATGTTACCTTCACACATATAACCTTGTTTACCTGTGTCGCGCTTTCCTTACATCTGTCATTCCAGTATTGTATCCAGGAAGGTGGTATGTCTTTTTATGTGACCAAAATGTCTAAAATGCCGGACTGATTTCGATCATCAATTATCTGTGCACCCCTAAGTTGTTTCTTTTTTTTCCTCCACTATATTCCCGCTTTTCTTATATATATATGCACACTTCGAAGGCATTACTCCTCTCCCTCAACTGTTTATCCATTGTCCATGTTTCTACGTGATACAACAAAGACACATGATCACTATATTTTTTAATTGATGATTTATTTGTTTGGATCTCAATCTTTATGACTCACGTTGGTGAAAATAGATTAGGCCGTCTCTGTTCTCTTCATAATGCCAATTTCGCAACTTCTATCAACGGTAACTATATTTCCAAGATAGGAGAAGCTTTTGACCTGTTCTAGTATTTTCGTATTTATCGTCTTTTGTTATCCGTAGAGTAGATTCGAGACTACTTGATTAATTGTCAGTTTTCGTTTTGTCAGTCTTAGTGTCTAATCTATATTATTGAATTATATTCTATATTTGTATCCCTAATTCTGCTACCAATTTAGTGAAGAATGGACGTTATTGGTGGAAATTGTCAGTATTTTCAACAGATCACACAATATACCAGCAATAATTATGCAAATGCCTTTATTCTCAACAAATCACACAGTAAACCAGCAATAATTATGCATATGCCTTTATTCTTAACAAATCACACTTGTAATATTTATATGATTAGGTACTCCATGTGGATTTACATGTTCCGGAGAGGAAATAATAGGATCACTGCATTCAATAAGAAAAGGTAGTCCCATAGCAGAAACTGCCGCCAGGGAGAAAGTGCTAGAGGCTTCATTGTACTAGGCCTTAGCTTTTAATGGTGTTTGGGGACCAGTTACCTTTCTAGCTGTTTTGCCCTCTCCAGCTGCAAGCAAGGTACCCATTTACGGCTGCTTAGAAGATCGGAAATCGATCCCGTTCATGTAAATAAAAGTGCCACAGAAAGCACCCCTGGAAGGCTTTCGGCGAGAAGGTCAATAGTAGTAGAGTCCCCATGCTCCAACTGGAGTGCAGATAACGATTGTGATATTATGAAGTGCAGTAGAATTATCTTTGGTCCGCACAGAGAAAAACATCACAATTGTGATATCATGAAGTGCAGTAGAATTATCTTTGGTTCACACAGAGAAAAACATCACAATTGTGATATTATGAAGTGCAGTAGAATTATCTTTGGTTCACACAGAGAAAAACATCACAATTGTGATATTATGAAGTGCAGTAGAATTATCTTTGGTTCACACAGAGAAAAACATCACAATTGTGATATTATGAAGTGCAGCATAATTATCTTTGGTCCGCACAGAGAAAATCATCACAATTGTGATATCATGAAGTGCAGTAGAATTATCTTTGGTCCGCACAGAGAAAAACATCACAATTGTGATATTATGAAGTGCAGCATAATTATCTTTGGTCCGCACAGAGAAAAACATCACAATTGTGATATTATGAAGTGCAGCATAATTATCTTTGGTCCGCACAGAGAAAACCATCACAATTGTGATATTATGAAGTGCAGTAGAATTATCTTTGGTTCACACAGAGAAAAATATTTGCATGGCAAACTTGATGGAAAAACAACGAGTATATGAAGTGTGGAAATACCCAAAAGAACAAATGGTTGTCATAGAAGTTGATCATCGGTGCCATGTGAATTGATACATGATGATGATAGTTATTGCGTCCATTTCTTCATTAATTTGAATGTACATACATAGATATGAGCATTATAGTATTGTGTGCCATAGAAGCAAAAACCGAGAATGTGCTGCAAACATCGCTACTGTCAGTTAGCAGAGAGCTTCTAATTGGAATCGGGGTCGGAATGAGAAAATCCAGGCGGAAGGCAGTTGGGGGGAGGGGAGGGGGGGGAAGGGGAGAATCGAACGTCATCTCTCTCTCTTATCTTTTGCCTTCTATCACCCAGGGGTGCATATGTCGTCAACCAACCCTCGCCAAGCAGCTCTGTCCTGTGCAATCTTTTCCAGTTTCTTCTCCCTCCTTCCCTGGGGTTCCATGACAAGGATTGTCTGGTGATAATCGCCTAGGGCTTTCTTAATGTATGACCCATCGATCTCCTTTTTTCCTAAGATTTCATGTTCCATTTTATGTTGTCCCACTCTCCCCTGCAGTCTGTCTTTTGTTTCTCTGTCAAACTATTTTATACCAATACTATACTATTTTATCATTGCCTTTGGTCAACCTCCAGGTTTTCGCTCTATACAGCATGGCTGGCTTGACAGACTTCACATTTTAATTGAAAATCCTTATTTTTGACTTCCTTCTAATTCCTTTGGTTTCAACACTCCGAATGCAACTCTTGCTTTATGTATCCTTGTTTTTATATCCTTGTCTGTCCCTCCCTTTCTTCTTGGTGATATTTCCTATATATGTAAATACCTCTTCCAATGGCGTTCCTCTCAGCTTGATTGGTTTTATATTTGCTGCATTGGCCCACATTATTTTTGTCTCCTCATTATGGATCTTCAAACGGGATCAAGATGCTGAGCAGCGCATGAGCTGCAGTGGTCAGCGACCCATAGCTGACTGCTAGTGTCAGGGCTAGCGAACCAGAGCTGCCAAGACTCTTCTACACCTCCACGCGTTGATTCTGGATAACAGGCTGCAGCAGGGCAGACTGGCTAAGGAGAAGGGATCGAAGAGGGAATGCTAACCCGGTACTCAAAAAATGCTTTTCTGAAATCGGATGTGTTGGACCGAAAGGTGCAAATATCGCAAGTCAAGGTGTAAACTACGACACAACGCATTTCGTCCTCTGGACTACATTCTGCTACTTAAGCCCTTTCAAGGTTTGGTAGCTGGAGATTGAGAACGAAGAACAAGAAGGAGGATCTTCAAATCGACTTGTTTAGAGGGATAATCCAGTCTATCCAGTTTCCTTGCATTTGGCTTTGGCTGTGGGACAGAAGGGCTATATCATCCGCAAAATTCAGGCCCTCCAGCTGTTTA
Source organism: Ariolimax columbianus (assembly GCA_036924085.1). Taxonomy (NCBI): domain Eukaryota; kingdom Metazoa; phylum Mollusca; class Gastropoda; order Stylommatophora; family Arionidae; genus Ariolimax; species Ariolimax columbianus. The sequence goes on along the minus strand of JAVGWX010000003.1, from coordinate 33,982,801 downwards.
TTCAAGGTCCACTGGATCCATTTCTCTCATTTGTTGTTACTTCCATAATCCAGTCCACTTCCAGGATGAACAGGAAAGGCGTATCCCTGATTTAATTGTGTATGTCTCTGGGAGTTGTCTTTCGTGTATAACTCTACATTGCATACTTTCATACATCTTTCTAATTATGTTTGTGAGCTTTAGAGGAATTCTATAGTGTCTCAGTAGTTTCCAGAGTATATCTCTGTCTAAACTGTCGAAAGCCTTTTCATAATCAATGAAATTGATGTACAAACTTGAATTCCATTCCAATGATTGCTCCACAATAATCTGCAAATGTGACTATCTGGTCAATGCATGATCTATTCTGTCTGACGCCCGCCGGCTCATCCATTATCTTGTTATCCACTGCCTTTTTAAACCTTTCTAGTATTACTCTATTTAACACCTTTCCCGTCACTAATAGTAACATTAGTAACTGGTTGTGTACAGACTCTGCAGGGTCTTCTAAACCAGTATAAAAATGTTAAGTCAAGTTATTATTCCTCTATGGTTTTTGCATTCCTGTAAATCTCTCTTCTTATGTAATTTCACCAGGTAGCCCTCTCTCCAATGTTTTGGTAAGCTTTCTTGCTCCCAGATGGCGTCTATCAAGTTGTGGAGCCTGTTAGATGTTTCCACGTCTGCTTTTATGGCTTCCAGTGGAATCACATCAGTCCTGTTGCTATTCCGTTCCTAAGAAACTATATTGCCCTTCTATTCTCTTCTTTACTTGGATTTTTACAGTTGATCTGCAGGTCCTTCTCTGTTGGTGGCATGTCTGGTGCTGGTCTGTTCAAAAGCTCTTTAAAGTATTCTACCCATCTTTTCTTCTGTTCTTCAAGATTAGATTTTTTTTCCCAAGTTTATTTATATGTCTACATTGTTGTGGATCCTTTCCCGATAGTTTCTTCGTAGTCTCATATAGACCTTCCATATTTCCCTTTCCTGCAGCCTCGTCCGCTTCCCCAGCTAGACCATCCATGTAACGTCTTTTGTCCGTCTTGATGCTCTTTTTAACCTCCTTGTTGCTCTCTACATACTCTTTCTGTGCTGTGCCTTTTGCGGCTCTCGTTTTACTATTTAGTAAGGCCATTTTCTATTTCGCCTATTCTCGATCTTAGTGATTGTTTCTGCTGTTATCAATTCTTTATACGGCAGTTTCTTCATTCTTAACCTTTCCTCGCATGCAGTTTTCCGTGCACTTTGTATTTGTTCCCATTTATCCTCAATGATGGCCCCTTCATCTAGCTACCCCAGTGCTTGATGAGTGTTATACGGAACTCGTTTTTCTTATCATCTTCTTTCAGGTATTGTACGCAGTACCGTGGCCTGCTGACTTGCATCGTTCTGTTTATCCCTAACTTCAGCTGTACCCTTGCAATCAATAAAAAGTGGTCTGAGGCCACATCTAGATACATAAGATGCGTTGAGGATAGCGCATATGAAAGGCATCGAGTCTTGATATGTCCTGTTTAAGTAGGGTCCAGGTTTCTGAACCACACAGGGCGGGAATCACACACGTCTGATAAATACGAATTTTAGATCCGAGAGAGAGAGAGTCATTCACAGTGGAAGCAACAAGCCCGATCTGTCTTAACATGACAGGTGCACTGCGTTCATCTGATAAAAAAGAACTCCCCAGGTGTGTGAATTCATTGGTGCACTCCACCGTGGGACCATGGACAACAATGCTGTGACGACCAGTGTCGGACATCTAATAATGATCGTCTAAATTTGGAGTTTACGCAGATGTGGTCAATCGGATTCTTCATTTTCTGGTCAGGGGGTACCCATGTTGCCTTATGAATGGCTCTGTGTGCAAACATACTTCCTTCTATGACCAATTTGTTTCCTGCATACAAATTTGCAAACCGCTCTCAGTTTTCGTTTATGACTCCTTGTCCCTCACTCCCCATGATCCCCGAAAAACCTCACGTTGTCATGTTCTATCTTTGCATTGGTCTCCCATTAGTTTGGTAATGTCACTCTTCCCTGTCTCCTCCACTAGTTGATGTAATCTGCTGTAGAAAACCTCTTTTAAAATGCCTTCCTTTTCATTAGTTGGGGCATATCTCTGAATTATATTCAGTTTAGCCTTCTTGGTCTTTGTTCTAAATGTATATGAATACTTGAATCCTGGCATTCAATCAGGCAAGATTGTATGAAGCCAGGTAGTCAAAAGCTGCGTGAATCTGGGTCTGTCCTTCGCCCTAGAGTACCATATGGTCCAAGGGCGTAGTGCAGATCATCTCTCTATCTTGTTGGGCTGGGGGGGGGGGGGGAGGGGGGCACACGGACTGTTGTAGTTGTATGACCACATGAAAGACACCCTCCTGGTTCATCTATCATCAGTCATGCGGACCACATGGCTGGTCCATTTGCACTTTTGTATTGACGCAGAGTCGACGACATCTCGGAACTGTTTGGTCGCGGATGTGGATATTTCTGATTTGTTTTCTTAGTGAGATATTTAGGACTCTTCGCTCCATTGCTCTTTCGGTAACTTGGAGCTTCTCTCCGTCTAATCAGCGCAGTATATGTGTGTACCATTATTGGTATAATCATACTATTAAAAGTGTGAGCTCTGGCCCTGACGTCCGTCATCTGCTGGAGTATAGATTTAATGCGGTTGAAGCTAAGCCAACCCGCCGCTCTCCTGTGTGAGAGCTCCTTATCAATGCTGTTGTTGATTTCTTGGCCTAGGTAGACGTGGCCTAGGTAGACGTATCATAGGAAAACACGGCCTAGGTAGACGTAGCCTAGATAGACACGGCCTAGGTAGACGTAGCCTAGGTAGACACGGCCTGGGTAGACGTAGCCTAGATAGACGTAGCCTAGGTAGACGTAGCCTAAGGTAGACGTAGCCTAGGTAGACGTAGCCTAGGTAGACGTAGCCTAGGTAGACGTAGCCTAGGTAGACACGTCCGATGTAGACGTAGCTTAGGTAGACACGGCCTAGGTAGACGTGGCCTAGGTAGACGTAGCCTAGGTAGGCGTGGCCTAGGTAGACGTAGCCTAGGTAGACGTAGCCTAGGTAGACACGGCCTAGGTAGACACGGTCTAGGTAGACGTAGCCTAGGTAGACGTAGCCTAGGTAGACACGGCCTAGGTAGACGTACGAATTGACATTCTCGATGAGCTCATCTTCCAATCGAATTTCCCCCGTAGGTCAGAAACAGTTTAGTAGAAATTGTGTGTTCTTTCTGTTTCGTTCAAGCCATATTAAATGCTTCATTCAGCTCGTCTAGACTTGTTTCGGCTTCTGCAATTTGGGGGCTGAAAATCACAATGTCGTCCCTAAAACATAGAGGTTTGAGATAATCTTTGAGAATCACAATGTCGTCCCTAGAACATAGAGGTTTGAGAGAATCTTTGAAAATCACAATGTTGTCCCTAGAACATAGAGGTGTGAGAATCTTTGAGAAATTCATTCCAATGTTTTGAAAGAATTAATGGCTATTTTTCATGACTAACGCGAACATCCACTATTCCAAACAGCGCACAGCCCTAATAAATTGGGGATAGTCAGTTCCAATGATGGGACGCGAGTCCTGATCAGAGGAGAAGAGGTAAGGAGAAGCGATAGACAAGTTTCATGTTTCATCTTTGTGTGGCACGCCAAATAAATAATCTGACTGCATAAGCTGTTGTTGATATTTATGTTTATCAATTATATTAAATATTGGGACGATGAGGCTAACGTCTGGCCAGGCAAAACATACTGATCAGACAAAGTTAGCCAGGGTCAGGAGAAATATACTGGCCAAGACCGTTACCTGACCTCCTCGTTGGTCGTCCTGGAAACAGGCTGTTGTCAAGGACAACAGTCTGGCTAACAAGGTGAGGTTCGATGTGATCCCTGTAGTAGTCATTGACACGCAGATGAAACAAGCATTGCACAATCATCTGGAGGACCCCGGTCCACTTCATCAGCACGTTCGGGATGTCAGGAATGCTACTACATTCTGCCACAAGTTCCGTACTTTTTAGGGCGCACAAAAGGGTTACCAACCGTTTGTGGACATTAGCAACCAACCAACCATCAATTACATTACCGATTTTCAATTCATGTCGTGTTGAACAGTTCAGTGGGATCAAGATGCTGAGCAGCGCATGAGCTGCAGTGGTCAGCGACCCATAGCTGACTGCTAGCGTCAAGGCCAGCGAACCAGAGCTGCCAAGACCCTTCTACACCTCCACGCGGTGATCCTGGATAACAGGCTGCAGCAGGGCAGACTGGCTAAGGAGAAGGGATCGAATAGGGAATGCTAACCCGGTACTAAAAAATGCTTGCTGAAGTCGGATGTGTTGGACCGAAAGGTGCAAATATCGTAACCAAGCTGTAAACTACAACACAACGCATTCCGTTCTCTGGACTACATTCTGCTACTTACCCTTTCAGGGTTTGGTAGTGGGAGATTGAGAACGAACGAAGAAGAAGAAGAAGAAGAAGAAGAAGAAGAAGAAGAAGAAGAAGAAGAACAGTTCAGTATATTATTTCTCTTGTATCTGTCTCTTTCTTTTCCTCCGCCATTAGTATTTGTTATTAATGCTTATTCTGACACTTCTCTTCTTAGAATGCGATCCTTTTCTTAGAATGTGAAACTTTTCTTAGAATGCGATCCTTTTCTTAGAATGTGATTCTTTTCTTAGAATGTGATCCTTTTCTTAGAATGTGAACCTTTTCTTAGAATATGAACATCTTAGAATGTGAACAGTTTTCCCCCCTTTTACATGTTTAAGAAAGCTTTATGCTGATATATCAAAAATCGAGATTGTACATGTATGTCAGATACGTATCTCTCCAAAAAATGTTTTAACTTGTATTTTGTTTGTTTGTTCATGACGAAGATCTTTTAGTTGTAACGTATGTTTTGCTTTGTTTTTGTTCTGGCACTGTTATAATGTCATGACATAGAATATGATACATTAGTTATGAAAATACATCACACTCCCTTTCAGACTGTGTTTCTTTGGTATTGTAATACATCATATTTATCTTAAATTTCAAATGAAACAAAAATATTTGGACAAGCAAAACGTAGCTTAGAAAGTGAATCAAGCAGCAAAAACAGACTTTGAAAAAAATATGCTAATAAGATCAAGACTGATAGCAAAAGCTTCTTTTCTTATGTTAGAAATAAACAGAGAACGAAAGACAAAGAGGCCCCTCTCATGTATAGAACAGGACAAATAATAAGTGAGAATAGTGATGCTGATAATTTACTCAATCAGTACTTTGGCACATTCTACACAAAAGGGAACTGCTATAAGATCCCAGAGCCCATTGATATTTTCCCAAAGGACACGGAAACAGTGGGATTCAGATCAATCTGTATTACAGAGGAAATAGTGTTGTTTTTTTTTAATTGGAGGGTTAGAAAGTGGATAAATGTTAAGGTCAAAATGGTAAGTCATCCAAAATTGCTGTTTGAAATTAGAGACCTGTTAACAAAAACCATTGCTATATTATGTTTCCAATCACTTGCGAAAAGACGTTAAGTTAAGTTAAGTTTAGTTAATTGAACTATAATTATTTGTAGCACACTGAAATGAAGTGTCATTTGAGTATTTTTCATTGAAAAAAATAAATATGAAAGGACATATAATTCAAAAGATTTTTATGAATACCTCGTTTTCAACTGGTACAATTTGGTCAGATAGAATTGATATTTCGAAAAATAACAAACAATAAATGAATTTATAGACAAAGAATAACACAGGGCAAACATAATATATCAAGTTGACATGGAATTGATAACACAATTCGAGTAATGCATTTATTGCATTGCAGCTTTCTGTGAGAGCTAACTGTATGTGGCCTCGAGATCTACTCGTGGCAATTCTACAATCCCTTGCTAAGGAAAGAAAGAGCAGAATTTCTGCGCCACAATGCGTGCCGACTAAATGACTAAAGAGTGTTGTGCATGGGAGTAGTAAATTCCTCATGTAAAACACATTACTACAGAAATGACCACTGTCAGATTAGACAAAGTATTTCGAGCAGGTTTCATGTTAGATCTGGAGCCGAAGCTGCAGTACAGTGAATGAGCTGATAGCAAGACTTTCTTGTTTTCTTCTCTTTCCGGAAGATGCACGCCACTCTTCAATATATCCACATTTCAAAGGCATCAGTTCTCTTCTACCAATCATTCGTTCGTTGTCCATGTTTCTATTATTCAGTTAATATGAGTTTAAATAACATCTGATCACTTTCATTTTAAATATGTGTGTGACTTGTTTGAATGTCAATATATGACTCATGTTTGTAAAAACAAATTTGTTTATTTCTATTTTCTCCATTATATTAATTTTACATCTTCCATTTCCTGTTATTATATTTCCAAGATAAGATAAACTCTTGACCTGTTCCAGTTTTTTATCGTCTATTTCTATATATAGGGTAGATTTCGACTCTGTTTTGATAATTATCAGATTTGTGTTTTCTCTGTGATAATGTCCAATCCATACATATGGCGATTATTCTTTACTTGAATCAACAATTCCTGTAGTTTTTGTCCGGTTTCAACCAGAAGAAATTTGTTTGTCTGCACGAGATTATTTATTGATACTCCACCGATTACAAATATATATACAGGCCCATACACATACCTACACACTTATACACTCACTTACCCATACTTACACACACACATACACACATATACATACATCATATGTATAAATCTAGAAGCTGCATGTTACAAATGCGTCTCTTAGAATAGCTTGGTGCGTCCCTGGTTCTGGCCTTATATGTCTGGATAAAACAAGCCACAAAAAAAGAAAAAACGTTTACTAGATGACAGGCTTTTGTCAATCTGATTTTCTCTATTACAGTACACTGAAATGTGTAAGAGGTGCTGTGAGCACTTGAACATGCCAACGTGCTATGAAGAAATTACAAATATTGTTTATTTTCTGTGTGAGGATTCCAGTTAAGTAGTATTTGTTTTCATTGTTGCACTGTGGACAACTGCTCTGTTTGGGGTGTACATTTGGCAAATGTTTCGGGTCTGTCCATATAATAATGATTTATCAGAATGCTCACACAACCAGATTACATCTGCTTCCAAATGCAGTTTGTTAGAAACTCACAGTCCCAACAAGGTTGCATGGTTGATATTAAGTTTGTCTTTGTTGTAAAGCTCCTCCATTCTGTAATGAAAAAATAAGGCATTTAGACGCAGCCAAACTTACAAATCGTGTACGTTAAAAAATATTACATTCAAACAGGCAAAACAATGAAGATATCTTAAAAAGATATAACAGAAGGTGAAAAATGTACACTAGAAATAAAGAACAAATTGTTGTTGTTTCGAATGCACACTATGTGTAGGTCTACTCTTTTGTGCGCACTGAAAAAGACATTAAGTGACGGGTTGCAGTGGCTTTCCTCACATCCCTAGCATGTTGGTAAAGGTGGACCAGGGTTCTACAGGTGGTTGTGTTATGTTTGCCTTCTTCTACGTGTCGTTCACTACTACGGGGATCACATCGATCCCTCACCCCGTTAACAGATCTACGAGGAAGCCAAGATGAGTGACGGCCAGTATATTTTGCCTCTCCTTGACTGACATGTCTGATCAGTATATTTTGCCTGATAAGACGTTAGTCTTTCTCACCTAAAGAACAGATTGCTCCTCAATCTTTAACAGGTTAACAATAGCGTCCATGTGCATTGCAGAGTTATATCAAACAAATAATGCCTTCCGGATGTATATCTTGGATTATGGATAAAGTGGAGATCCCGATTTCATGCCTGTGTGATATTTTGGGAATATAGTGTTAGGCCCATATTTTTCTTGACCAACGGGACACTAAGGGGTCATGGGGTCAACATCACGACGGTCGATTTTACTTTTCCAGATTACTCTGGTACCCAATTTTTGTAGGCTGAGAGGGACCCTAGGAGTCATTTTGCGATCGGGAAAAATGCGGTACCAACTGGGAACCGAACCTCGATCGCTGAGCTGGTCAACTAGTGCATTTACTACTGGGCTACCTCAGCTCCATGAATAATTGATAAAGAAATACAAATATTTTTTTTTTATAACGGCATGTTATTCACGAGAAGAATGAAAACCATGGTAAGGGTAACTACGATATTAAATGAGGATATATTGCAAGAAACAGTATTAAAAGGTCACTGTTAGCTAAATGAGGATATATTGCAAGAAACAGTATTAAAAGGTCACTGCTAGCTAAATGAGGATATATTGCAAGAAACAGTATTAAAAGGTCACTGCTAGCTAAATGAGGATATATTGCAAGAAACAGTATTAAAAGGTTACTGTCAGCTAACTGAGGATATATTGCAAGATAGTATTAAAAGGTCTCTGCTAGCTAAATGAGGATATATTGTAAGAAACAGTATTAAAAGGTCACTGCAAGCTAAATGAGGATATATTGCAAGAAACAGTATTAAAAGGTCACTGCTAGCTAAATGAGGATATATTGCAAGAAACAGTATTAAAAGGTCACTGCTAGCTAAATGAGGATATATTGCAAGAAACAGTATTAAAAGGTTACTGTCAGCTAACTGAGGATATATTGCAAGATAGTATTAAAAGGTCTCTGCAAGCTAAATGAGGATATATTGCAAGAAACAGTATTAAAAGGTCTCTGCAAGCTAAATGAGGATATATTGTAAGAAACAGTATTAAAAGGTCACTGATACCTAAATGAGGATATATTGCAAGAAACAGTATTAAAAGGTTACTGTCAGCTAACTGAGGATATATTGCAAGATAGTATTAAAAGGTCTCTGCAAGCTAAATGAGGATATATTGCAAGAAACAGTATTAAAAGGTCACTGCAAGCTAAATGAGGATATATTGCAAGAAACAGTATTAAAAGGTCTCTGCAAGCTAAATGAGGATATATTGTAAGAAACAGTATTAAAAGGTCACTGATACCTAAATGAGGATATATTGCAAGAAACAGTATTAAAAGGTTACTGTCAGCTAACTGAGGATATATTGCAAGATAGTATTAAAAGGTCTCTGCTAGCTAAGAGCAACACAAAATGTAGGTACAATTCATTGGATTAAAAACAGAAAGGAGAATGTCGAAAACCTTTTAACAGTAGCAAAGACCGATGGTAAGGGAGAACGAGGAAACGAGAAAGATCTAGCATGATAAGACAACTTGAAAAACATACCATCTGAAATGATATAAGAACAGATGGTTTGAAGTGAGCCGAGATGTACAAGCTAGGCGTAGGTGTTGGCAAAACGTTGAGTCGACAGGTAGATAAAGGGTCGACTGATAGGTGATGACATCATGGAAAAGCCAACGCATGCCCGGTATGTTAAACCGCGCGCGAAGTGATTTGAACTACAGCCTACTGTAGATATAGACCTACTGACTCACGGAGAAATCCATTTGAAGAGTTACATTCCACGGCTGACTAAATATGGAAGTTGCTTGTGTCAACTATGAGTGCAACTATAATAGCGTGTTCGGGAAACAAAGATTTATATGCAATTGGTTTCAGGGCAGGGTTAGTTGAAAGGATTACTCTCGACAGTGATTTGTTGTGTTTTGTGCCGTGAATTTGTTTTATTTCTCTGCGTGGAGCATGATTTGATTGTAAACCTTGCCACTATATGAGTTCCGTTATTAAATCGGTGGTGGAATGTGGCGTTTCAAATGGATTTTTCCGGTGAATTTTCCGGCATTTGAATCTAGTACGTTGGTACTGTAAAATAAGCCACGCTCAGCTCTAACTTAAAAAGATAACAAATAAATATGACAGAAAACAACGTTTTTTCGGCATAAGCTTTTATTTATACTAAGGTATGTTTTGTTGTTTGTGTGTGTGTGTGTGTGTGTGTGTGTTTTGTTGTTGTTCTAAATGAGTAACATTTTTTTCTCAACTTTTGTGATTCTTTTGGTGAATTGGTGTTGGCCAACATTAATTGCCGCCTTTGATTTCTGAAAATGATTATCGATCATTTCGATTTGTTTACTAGCGTTATCTTCAATGTTCATTACTTGTGGTTCGTGATTTTTCTATTCTATGAACGCGTGTGTCTGTAGTTGTTGTTGTTTGCGACCTGAAAAGGACGACTTAACTTAGCTTAACATCGTTGTACTGGTTTAGAAGATTATACAGAGTCTGTATACAATCAGTTTCTTTTACATTTACTTGATCTAAAAATACCTATGCGCATCCAATCCATTCTTGAATACCCTGCCTACAATATTTCCTGTGGCAATGCATTCCAAGCATTCACCACTCTCTGACTAACAATAATTATTTCTATCTAATCTTGACCCTTCTTTAATTAATTTGTAAGCTGTGTCCTCTTGTTCTTGTACGCGGCTGTACTTAGAAAAACTATTTAGTCTAATTTATCTTTTCAGTTATCTTATAAACCTGTATTCAACCACTTCTAGACAAAGTAGGTCGGTTTTTCTGAGTCTTTTCTCAAAGATATAATTCTGGAATCCCACTATCAATTTTATCGCTTTTCTTTGTATCCTTTCCAGCATGTTTATTTCCCCTCTACAATAATGACCCCACACCTGTACCAAATACGCCAATCTAGATCTAACTATTGGTTTATACAGTTTGACTATCACTTCTATATTCCTATGTTTAAAATTTCTTTGTATCATACTTAACATTGCATTTGCCTTTTTTATTGCTCTCTGGACTTGCTCACTCACCTTACCTGAATGATCTATTATAACCCCTAAATCCTTTTCTTTTTCTATATTTCTAATATTGTTCATTCCCATTCTGAAATTATGTTCCATATTGGATCTACCCATGTAGATGACTGTACATGTAGCTACATTAAATTTCATTTGTCAGCTCTCAGACCATTCTCAAATTTTATCTAAATCTGACATCAATATATCCACATCTGCATAGTTTGGTGTCATCCGCGAATTTTGCAATCATAGATCCGATATCATTGTCCAAATCGTTTATATATATACTACTCCCTAGATATGCCCACTCTCTGTCTTCTTCGCTTTAGCCAACTTCCAAATCATTTGTCAACTTTGCCACCTTTTCAATGTGATTTTAACTTCCTAAACATTTTTTGGTAAGATACTCTATCAAAGGCTTTTGTAACTTGGAATACTGGTATTTAAACAGGGATTTTAATGGCAAAAGGCTAGGTAGCACAATGCCGAATGTTATAGGCATTTTACAACTTTCTGCGCCTGGGGGAAGGCACAAATAATGTGGGTAGATTTTTAACTTGAATGTTTGTCCGGGCAGCGGCAGTTAAGACCACTCTTTTCCATTTCTAACAGCCAAGGTATTTTAAAGGTGCTCGACACTGAACACGGGAGATCAGGAGACACATTTTACAAGAACCTCTAAGTGAAAAAAATCACGGTCTCAACCGTGATTCGAACCCGCGACCTCCATCACTAGAAGCGGACACCTTACCTCGAGACCACTGAGACCCTTTGAAAAATCTAGATAAATAACATCCACTGACTTCCCTTCATCTTTCATATTGGTGACCTCCAAGTATTGTGATATATTTGTTAAGCACGATCTGCCTTTAGTAAACCGATGCTGACTATTTCTGATTAGATTAAATTTGTATAAATGTATTTCAATGTTTTCTTTGATTATTGACTGAATATTTTACATACTGCTCGTCAAACTCAACGGCCTATTATTTGCTGGATCTGATATTTGGCCTTTTTTGAACAAGCGGATCACTCCTTGAAGTTGCTGATCTCGCTGCTGGCGCAAGAAAAAATAGAAAACTCCGCTTTTCGAGACAAGCTTTTGAATGACCTGGACAGGATCCTTTGCAGTTTGATACATCAACAGGACGCACTAGTAGAGTCTGTGAATACAATTTCAGCTTTCCAGGATATGCGGAAGTTGGTATAAGAGAAATATAAGTTCACGCAAACAGACAACGGCCATGTCAAATTAAATAAAAGCGTGTAGCAAGTAAATATTTTAAAAAAAACTACATTTTTCGGAAAAATTCAGTTTTTCAACTAAGACATGTTTTTGTTGTTGGGGGCTACCAAAGCGAATTTATTTTAGATAACGTCAAAATCTGAAGGGGCACAAACCATAAAAATATTTTTTTAGTGGGGAAAAGAGTTATCTCCCTATGTTGACGTCAACAAATCTTATTTAGGAAACTAGATAAAGTATTGACATTTTTGGTAGGTCATTCGAGGATCAGTCAAAATTTGAGCGATAAACAGCTAGCACCAGTAGAGGTTGTGTACACAATTTCAGCTCTCTAGGTTGTGGAGAAGCTGTTTAAAATAGGATAAACAGAAGTACACGCAAACGGCCGACGATCGCGGAATACTATCAGTCAAACAAGTACAAAAAAAGGTATGAAGAGGCAATGTGTACTAAAACAGAGAGATGTGGTAAAACTTGGTCAGAACTGGCACAATTGTCTCAAGACCGTGGCGAGGGGAGATAACCTTTGCTCCACTGGGTCTGAGAGAGTTTTGATTGATTGGTTGATTCATTTACAGTGGTCAAACTGGAGAAGTCAAGTACACATCTCACAATGAAATTAAAGTAGACAACTCACGTTAGTGGAAAGTGAAGTTGCAATTCTATAAAAGCGAGTGAAAGATTATCCCAGTTAAGAGAAGCTGTTTCCTCAAAATTGGCGATTGAGGATCACCGGTTGAACACAAAACCATGCATTGTCCATGCCTTACCAACCAGCCTATCGGCTTCTACAATTTTGGATGAGTACCATCTTGACCTGGACATTTATTCACTTTCAACCCCTCCAATTTTTTAAAAACCATTTCCTCTGTAACACAGATTGATCTTAATCCCGCTGTACCCATGTCTCTTTGAAAAATATCTATAGGCTCTGGGATCTTGGAGCAGTCCTCTTTAGTGTAGACTGTGCCAAAGTACTGATTGAGCAGATTAGCTGCCTCCCTATTCTCACTTATTATTTTCCCTGTACTGGCTATGCTGAGATTCACCTGACAAGTTACCAGTGGATTATCACCTGCCAAAAAATATTAAACAAATTGGTCAAGTTTGATGTCACCGTACTTTAAGTTGAATATATGTTTACATGTTTTTGACATTATGGGAATTTAAGTAATGTGCAATATTCAGGGCATGTGTGCCCTGACACCCTGCAGAGAATGCCGTTCCAGGATTGGTCTTTACAAGTTTAGTTTAGTTTAATTTGATTGAGTTTAGTTTATTATAGCTTAGTAGAAGAATCAATGTCATTGCACGCGGTTTAACCCATAAGTGCTTGGTTCTTGTCCATATTTTGAAGAATCTCAGTACAATTAAAAAAACTCCGTAGCACCGACAAGGATCCCGTAACAGGTTTGGTCGATTTTTAAGGTAATTTTGAATCTTGTCTGGGTAGCGGTTTTAAGCCTACTCTTTTCGATTTCCAACTGCTGATGGATTTTTAACGTGCGCGACACTGCACATAGGCGTCCGATCTCTGCTACCCAAAGATCCGTGGAAATACCAGAAAGTCTACGTGAAAAAAATCCCAGTCTCCACCATGATTTGGGCACGCGACATCCAGCACCCAAGGCCGACGTCTTACCTTGAGAACACTGTCCCCTTTACAGCCATCAGAGAACACATTTTACAGCAATAGTCTGATCGTCGTCTCTTGCGATGAACGACTATTAATACTCAGGAAATGGCTTATAATGGTAGTGACATAATCTGAAAGTCCAAACAGCACTGAAGTTAGAACTGAGCGTCAAATGTTAAACAGAATACGAAACTAAGTGATAGTTTAATATTATAGAGCGGAAGGAAGTCGCCAGCAGGAACACTGTTACGGGACACAACTCTGTGAAAGCACACGATTGCACGTCAGTGCAGATGATGGAGAACGAAGTTGACGTCAATTTCTCTTGTGATAGGGGTCGCTCATTTGATATCTTCCAATTATTTTCTCCGTCAAATTATAATAACAAATTAATTGCTTCTCCAGGTTACCTACCGTCAACATGGGGCACATAAATACATCTTAGTATGATCTCTTTATTATGAAGGTGGAACATGCCTCCTACCAGGCGCGCCATTGTAGGTTGCTGAAAGGCCTCCTAATTTGGAGGTTAGAATATGAAATAAGCAGCCGTGGACAAAAACGGGTCGGCAGACATGGAGGATGTAAGGAAGTAGCCCCTCCACCATGCAAAGGCAATAGGCTAATCACCTGTTTGTTATAACCAACAAGACAAACCATAGAGAAAACCGGACTGATCTTAACGGCAACGAACGGGCGAGAAGTAAGAATCATGATTTACAGACTATGGAATATAAAAAGCATAAACGGGAAAGAAGATGAACTTATAGAGGAAATGAGAGCAAAATTGACAGTTCTGGCGCTTAGAGAAATATAGAAAAAAGGGAAAGGGCGTTCTAGACCATAATGACAACATGTTACTCTACAGCGGAGTTCCCATGACTGAAAAAGTCAGGGCACCGGTGGGCTGTATAGTGGAGAGTAATAAAAGAAAAAAGCAAACATTAAAGGATGGAAATTCATTTCAGGACTAAAACTACAAGAGAAGGATAGTAAAATGGATATTCTCACTGTGTAGACACCAAACGAAGATGAGAGCACTGACATAAAAGATGAATTTTATGATCTCCTTCAAAGGACCATTGACGATTGCCAAAATGAAATACTTCTCCTTGGAGACTGCAACGCAAGAGTTGGAAACGACTATTCTAGATGTGATTGAGTGATCGGTAGGTATATAGAAGAGATGTTCTAAATGATAATGGAAAACAACTGCTGAGATTTTTCAGGGAACAAAACCTTATTACAAACACAAGGTTCCTACACTAACGTATCCATGCCTACATAAGATGCGAGCCGGCAAGAAATGAAAAATCCATCATTGACTATGCAATATGGAGGAAAAGTACATTCAAGTTTGTGAAGGATGCTAGAGTGTTCAGAGGACCAGAAATAGGAAGCGACCACTACCTAGTTAAAATAAAGAGAGTAATTGAAACAAGTTATCCAGCCAGGCAACACCTATCAACAAGCAAGAAATTTAATAACACACAAGGAGAAAATTAAATTAAGGCTTACAAACTAGGAGAACCAGATGTTAGGAGGAGATACAAAAGGCTCATAACAACAGCAATAGGAAGAATAGAGGAGTCGGAAGAAGATATGGAAACCCTCTGGGTAAAATTAAAAGAGGCTGCAGTAGAAGCATGCGATCAAACCTGAGAAGGGCGGAAGAGAAAGAGTACACCATAGTGGACAAAAGAAGTGACAAGAATAATTCGAGAAAAGAAAAAGGCATAAAAACAATACATAAAGGCTAGGGAAACAGAAGAACAAACAAAGAAATATAAAAAATACGTAAATTTAAGAACAGAAAGAAGACTGTGCTTTAGGCTATGAAATCCTTGGAGGAATTTAGAAAGAGATTCTGAAATAATTGCTGGAGAAAACCAAAAACTATTCTACAGGACCCTGAAGAACACGAGGAAGGAAAAGGAATGCCCCCCTGAAATTTGTTAAAAGAAACAAGATGCACTGCTGACCGCCCCAGAAGAGGTAATAAAAAGATGGAAAGAATGTTTCTCAGAACATCCACCAAAAGATTTTGTTTCATTCCCGCTAGACTTTCATCTGCAATGACGTCGGTGTTTGTTCTCTCCCTTCGAATGTTCATATCTCAATTCATATTATCTCGACATACTTATTAACCTTCAAAGACTGCAGTGCAGTCCACAAGTTTTCTCACAGTGTCAGACACAAGGTTAAATATGTCTATGTTTACAAATTGGATATTGTAAATGAAGTATCGTCTTATTTAGCGAAGGGGTTGCGTTCCAGAAAAGTAAATCGTACTAAGACAAATCAAAGTTACTTGTATATTGATTTAGCTGGGATACGGACTTATAAATGATCACTCAGAGCAAATTGTTTCAATATACATATTTTTATATTAACAGGTGTGTTAATCGATCCACTTGATTGATTTGTGCATTACAGATATTATATATATATATATATATATATATATATATGGTTGGGTTTCGTTCGCTCTCAATCTCCCGCTACAAAACCACGAAAAGGGCTTACTTAAGTCGCAGAATGTAGTCTAGAGAAGGGAATGCGTTGTGTTGTAGTTTACAGCTTGACTGCTATATTTGCACATTTCGGTCCAACACATACGACTTCAGCAAGCATTTTTTGAGTACCGGGTTAGCATTCCCTCTTCGATCCCTTCTCCTTAGCCAGTCTGCTCTGCTGCAGCCTGTTATCCAGTATCACCGCGTGGAGGTGTAGAAGGGTCTTGGCAGCATTATTCGCTGGCCCTGACGCTAGCAGTCAGCTATGGGTCGATGACAACTGCAGATCATGCGCTGCTAGGCATTTCGATCCCATATATATATATATATATATAAATATATACATAGTGTAGTTCCAGGGGCAAACAGAATAGGACTACTGATTCCTTCCGTGTATGTCGTAGAGGCGAGAGCGGAATCATATGCAATGTGTTGGCGACTTGGTATTGTTATGATGAAACCGTACTGCAGATGAAGCAGGCTTTCCGAAAATATGCCTACCGGATGTTGTGCTGGATATATCCTCTATCAAATGGGCAAAAGGAAAAAGAAAAGTCAGAGTGAAAAATTCTCCGTTCTTTCAGATCATCCACCCATACTGCTAGCAATTCTGAGATTTTTCGATAATGGAATTCCTGTGTAACTGAGATTACATTCAATGAGTTTTGTCGGTTTATGTACCTATTCATTCAATTATTGTTGACCGTAACTGTGTAAACCATGGCTGGTGTTCAATCGGTATTTGAAATGGTGATTGTTGTTTTCCGTGCGTTGGTCTGCACTGCATATCCTCGACTTCTGGATGGTGTCTTTATTTGCATTCGTTCGTGCAATTCCCTCTTTGATTCAGACGGTACAAACACTATGTAGATGTTCTTTTTGGGATTGTTTTCTTTTCAGGAAATGTACGGTACTTAGTCTTATTAACCCCACACAGAGTTCCCTGGGTTCCAATCGTACGTTACGGGATATTTCATTTCGGGTAAAGGGGAGGATAGGTCAAAATAATTTATTTTAAATAAATAAGTAAAGACGTAGATACAGATAGAAGTGTAGAAAAGATGGTTTTGCGAAGGGTTAGGATTAGGGTTATGATTAGGTTTAGGGTTAGGGTTTTGATTAGATGACATTGTTGTCATTATATTGTCTGACAGCATGGATAATTTAGTGCTGCTGTAGAAACTGGGTGCATCTCTCCTATCATGGACCAACGTTGACAGATTGAAGAAAATCTGGACTATTTCTCGCAAAATGTTTGAAAACTCCAACAGTTAAAAAGTAGACTATTCTGTGACGTCCTTCCCTCAAATTCGGTGCTGAAAATACATATTTCTTTTGTTTTGGGTGAATTAAAACGCAAGTACCAATGCACGTCACTTTCAGTCACACACTGTTATGTAAGGGGGTGTTGGTGATTAAACAGCAAATTATATTCAAGACTGAACACTTGAGCAGATTTGAAAAGTCTTTAGTACATTAAAGGGATGAACTCAGAGGAATTGGCCTAAATGTCTACATATAACGAATGTAAACACTACTGATAAAATTACCGTCTTCATTCATACATACATACTTAGAAAATAATAAAGTAAAGGAGAACGTTTTGAAGGATTATTGTTACGAGTTGAAAAGTGCCGAATGATAAACGAGTCGTTTGTTAAAAGACATAACTTTAGATAGATATATGAAACATGCTAACAAGGCGCATCACATTTTCAAGGAGTAGCATGTACGATAAAGCCGATACTGGACAACATCCCCGACCAGAGCACGCGCACCTCTCTATTCAACTCCAAAGTACTACCTGCAATATGCTATGCGGCGAAAACATGGTCACTCACGAAAGAGATGGAGTCTAAACTCAGAGTGACCCAGGCCTCCCCCGTGAGACGCCTGGTGGGGGTGGTGGGGGGGGGGGTAGGGCACGGACGATCGTTGAAGCAGTGACAACAATATAGTACTCTAGAGATAAACGACCACCAACAGGATGGTCCGACTCCCTTGCATCCCGCAACAACATTTACGATGCCATAGATAGGCGACTCATTCTCCACTTATCCACCGTGGCTTAAGACAGAGACCGTTGGAAAAGAAGTAGGGACCCGCAGCGGTGTAACCAACGCCGAAGAACGGGTCATCCAGTATGAACGATCATGTTGGCACCGTAAAGGAGATAGAACAATGACCAACTTACGCTTTGCGGATGGCATTGACGGGCTGACGGGGACGGAGATAGAACTTTAAGAATTGATCCAAATACTGGATGTAACATCACATAGTTATGGTATGGAGATAAACGCAGAAAAGACAAAGTTGATGACCAACAACACAGAAGGAATCAACACTGTGATCAAATCAAATGAACAGGACCTTGAAACAGTGAACTGTTTCAAATATCTGAGCTCAACAATCAGTGATGAGGGATCAAAACCAGAGGTCCTGACCAAAATAGCCCAAACAACAGGAGCGTTTGCACGATTGAAACATGTATGGAAAGATAAAGGACTCTACCTTACCATAAATGTCAGACTAATGCGCTCACTAGTTCTTTCGATATTCCTCTACACCTACGAAACATGTATTATTTCAGCAGATTTCCAGAGAAGAATCCAAACCATGGAGATGAGATGTTTTAGAAGACTCCTAAATATCACAAACAAAGACCGAATCACAAATGATGAAGAACGACGTAGAATCGAGAATGCAAATGAACTGTACGGCAACCTCCTCACAGAGATCAAAAGGCGAAAGCTGACTTGGTATGGACACGTTTCGAGGCCCAAAGGAAATATGTTGTTGTTGCTTAGATGTTTGCCTCACTAGTTTCTACTGGCGGAGGCGCTCCCATCACCCCAGTCTGCAATACACAGTTCAAGGCAACCAAAGGACGTCCGAGACAACGATGGGAATACAACATCCATGAATGGACTAACCTACGATTCGAAGAGGCACAAAAAGCTACCGCAGTCAGAGAGGAATGGCGCAAGATTGTTCGAATGTCAGCAGGGCTGCCCCAACGATCTCAAGAGGTCACGGAATGAACTGAAACTGAACTGAACTGAGTATGAAAGAGAAAGTCTGCTGCTCTTGAATTCAAAAGAGAAAATATATTACATTATAGTTGTCACTCTATGCAATCAGATGTTCACAAACTCAACATTCGGACCGCGGGTTTCAATGATTTTGCCTACCAAGGTCTAAAACTGTGACCTGGCATGACCTGTGTGGCAATACTTGTACAAGTTGGTGCCAGAGAATACGGGACTTAGAAGACGGGCATCGAATTCACTCACTTGCGACTCCACTCACTTATTCGCTTCTCTCTTTCCATTGGATGTAACGGCCTTTTTAACTGTGTTCATGTGGCTACATACCTACACACTTATACACTCACTTACCCATACTTACACACACACATACACACATATACATACATCATATGTATAAATCTAGAAGCTGCATGTTACAAATGCGTCTCTTAGAATAGCTTGGTGCGTCCCTGGTTCTGGCCTTATATGTCTGGATAAAACAAGCCACAAAAAAAGAAAAAACGTTTACTAGATGACAGGCTTTTGTCAATCTGATTTTCTCTATTACAGTACACTGAAATGTGTAAGAGGTGCTGTGAGCACTTGAACATGCCAACGTGCTATGAAGAAATTACAAATATTGTTTATTTTCTGTGTGAGGATTCCAGTTAAGTAGTATTTGTTTTCATTGTTGCACTGTGGACAACTGCTCTGTTTGGGGTGTACATTTGGCAAATGTTTCGGGTCTGTCCATATAATAATGATTTATCAGAATGCTCACACAACCAGATTACATCTGCTTCCAAATGCAGTTTGTTAGAAACTCACAGTCCCAACAAGGTTGCATGGTTGATATTAAGTTTGTCTTTGTTGTAAAGCTCCTCCATTCTGTAATGAAAAAATAAGGCATTTAGACGCAGCCAAACTTACAAATCGTGTACGTTAAAAAATATTACATTCAAACAGGCAAAACAATGAAGATATCTTAAAAAGATATAACAGAAGGTGAAAAATGTACACTAGAAATAAAGAACAAATTGTTGTTGTTTCGAATGCACACTATGTGTAGGTCTACTCTTTTGTGCGCACTGAAAAAGACATTAAGTGACGGGTTGCAGTGGCTTTCCTCACATCCCTAGCATGTTGGTAAAGGTGGACCAGGGTTCTACAGGTGGTTGTGTTATGTTTGCCTTCTTCTACGTGTCGTTCACTACTACGGGGATCACATCGATCCCTCACCCCGTTAACAGATCTACGAGGAAGCCAAGATGAGTGACGGCCAGTATATTTTGCCTCTCCTTGACTGACATGTCTGATCAGTATATTTTGCCTGATAAGACGTTAGTCTTTCTCACCTAAAGAACAGATTGCTCCTCAATCTTTAACAGGTTAACAATAGCGTCCATGTGCATTGCAGAGTTATATCAAACAAATAATGCCTTCCGGATGTATATCTTGGATTATGGATAAAGTGGAGATCCCGATTTCATGCCTGTGTGATATTTTGGGAATATAGTGTTAGGCCCATATTTTTCTTGACCAACGGGACACTAAGGGGTCATGGGGTCAACATCACGACGGTCGATTTTACTTTTCCAGATTACTCTGGTACCCAATTTTTGTAGGCTGAGAGGGACCCTAGGAGTCATTTTGCGATCGGGAAAAATGCGGTACCAACTGGGAACCGAACCTCGATCGCTGAGCTGGTCAACTAGTGCATTTACTACTGGGCTACCTCAGCTCCATGAATAATTGATAAAGAAATACAAATATTTTTTTTTTATAACGGCATGTTATTCACGAGAAGAATGAAAACCATGGTAAGGGTAACTACGATATTAAATGAGGATATATTGCAAGAAACAGTATTAAAAGGTCACTGTTAGCTAAATGAGGATATATTGCAAGAAACAGTATTAAAAGGTCACTGCTAGCTAAATGAGGATATATTGCAAGAAACAGTATTAAAAGGTCACTGCTAGCTAAATGAGGATATATTGCAAGAAACAGTATTAAAAGGTTACTGTCAGCTAACTGAGGATATATTGCAAGATAGTATTAAAAGGTCTCTGCTAGCTAAATGAGGATATATTGTAAGAAACAGTATTAAAAGGTCACTGCAAGCTAAATGAGGATATATTGCAAGAAACAGTATTAAAAGGTCACTGCTAGCTAAATGAGGATATATTGCAAGAAACAGTATTAAAAGGTCACTGCTAGCTAAATGAGGATATATTGCAAGAAACAGTATTAAAAGGTTACTGTCAGCTAACTGAGGATATATTGCAAGATAGTATTAAAAGGTCTCTGCAAGCTAAATGAGGATATATTGCAAGAAACAGTATTAAAAGGTCTCTGCAAGCTAAATGAGGATATATTGTAAGAAACAGTATTAAAAGGTCACTGATACCTAAATGAGGATATATTGCAAGAAACAGTATTAAAAGGTTACTGTCAGCTAACTGAGGATATATTGCAAGATAGTATTAAAAGGTCTCTGCAAGCTAAATGAGGATATATTGCAAGAAACAGTATTAAAAGGTCACTGCAAGCTAAATGAGGATATATTGCAAGAAACAGTATTAAAAGGTCTCTGCAAGCTAAATGAGGATATATTGTAAGAAACAGTATTAAAAGGTCACTGATACCTAAATGAGGATATATTGCAAGAAACAGTATTAAAAGGTTACTGTCAGCTAACTGAGGATATATTGCAAGATAGTATTAAAAGGTCTCTGCTAGCTAAGAGCAACACAAAATGTAGGTACAATTCATTGGATTAAAAACAGAAAGGAGAATGTCGAAAACCTTTTAACAGTAGCAAAGACCGATGGTAAGGGAGAACGAGGAAACGAGAAAGATCTAGCATGATAAGACAACTTGAAAAACATACCATCTGAAATGATATAAGAACAGATGGTTTGAAGTGAGCCGAGATGTACAAGCTAGGCGTAGGTGTTGGCAAAACGTTGAGTCGACAGGTAGATAAAGGGTCGACTGATAGGTGATGACATCATGGAAAAGCCAACGCATGCCCGGTATGTTAAACCGCGCGCGAAGTGATTTGAACTACAGCCTACTGTAGATATAGACCTACTGACTCACGGAGAAATCCATTTGAAGAGTTACATTCCACGGCTGACTAAATATGGAAGTTGCTTGTGTCAACTATGAGTGCAACTATAATAGCGTGTTCGGGAAACAAAGATTTATATGCAATTGGTTTCAGGGCAGGGTTAGTTGAAAGGATTACTCTCGACAGTGATTTGTTGTGTTTTGTGCCGTGAATTTGTTTTATTTCTCTGCGTGGAGCATGATTTGATTGTAAACCTTGCCACTATATGAGTTCCGTTATTAAATCGGTGGTGGAATGTGGCGTTTCAAATGGATTTTTCCGGTGAATTTTCCGGCATTTGAATCTAGTACGTTGGTACTGTAAAATAAGCCACGCTCAGCTCTAACTTAAAAAGATAACAAATAAATATGACAGAAAACAACGTTTTTTCGGCATAAGCTTTTATTTATACTAAGGTATGTTTTGTTGTTTGTGTGTGTGTGTGTGTGTGTGTGTGTTTTGTTGTTGTTCTAAATGAGTAACATTTTTTTCTCAACTTTTGTGATTCTTTTGGTGAATTGGTGTTGGCCAACATTAATTGCCGCCTTTGATTTCTGAAAATGATTATCGATCATTTCGATTTGTTTACTAGCGTTATCTTCAATGTTCATTACTTGTGGTTCGTGATTTTTCTATTCTATGAACGCGTGTGTCTGTAGTTGTTGTTGTTTGCGACCTGAAAAGGACGACTTAACTTAGCTTAACATCGTTGTACTGGTTTAGAAGATTATACAGAGTCTGTATACAATCAGTTTCTTTTACATTTACTTGATCTAAAAATACCTATGCGCATCCAATCCATTCTTGAATACCCTGCCTACAATATTTCCTGTGGCAATGCATTCCAAGCATTCACCACTCTCTGACTAACAATAATTATTTCTATCTAATCTTGACCCTTCTTTAATTAATTTGTAAGCTGTGTCCTCTTGTTCTTGTACGCGGCTGTACTTAGAAAAACTATTTAGTCTAATTTATCTTTTCAGTTATCTTATAAACCTGTATTCAACCACTTCTAGACAAAGTAGGTCGGTTTTTCTGAGTCTTTTCTCAAAGATATAATTCTGGAATCCCACTATCAATTTTATCGCTTTTCTTTGTATCCTTTCCAGCATGTTTATTTCCCCTCTACAATAATGACCCCACACCTGTACCAAATACGCCAATCTAGATCTAACTATTGGTTTATACAGTTTGACTATCACTTCTATATTCCTATGTTTAAAATTTCTTTGTATCATACTTAACATTGCATTTGCCTTTTTTATTGCTCTCTGGACTTGCTCACTCACCTTACCTGAATGATCTATTATAACCCCTAAATCCTTTTCTTTTTCTATATTTCTAATATTGTTCATTCCCATTCTGAAATTATGTTCCATATTGGATCTACCCATGTAGATGACTGTACATGTAGCTACATTAAATTTCATTTGTCAGCTCTCAGACCATTCTCAAATTTTATCTAAATCTGACATCAATATATCCACATCTGCATAGTTTGGTGTCATCCGCGAATTTTGCAATCATAGATCCGATATCATTGTCCAAATCGTTTATATATATACTACTCCCTAGATATGCCCACTCTCTGTCTTCTTCGCTTTAGCCAACTTCCAAATCATTTGTCAACTTTGCCACCTTTTCAATGTGATTTTAACTTCCTAAACATTTTTTGGTAAGATACTCTATCAAAGGCTTTTGTAACTTGGAATACTGGTATTTAAACAGGGATTTTAATGGCAAAAGGCTAGGTAGCACAATGCCGAATGTTATAGGCATTTTACAACTTTCTGCGCCTGGGGGAAGGCACAAATAATGTGGGTAGATTTTTAACTTGAATGTTTGTCCGGGCAGCGGCAGTTAAGACCACTCTTTTCCATTTCTAACAGCCAAGGTATTTTAAAGGTGCTCGACACTGAACACGGGAGATCAGGAGACACATTTTACAAGAACCTCTAAGTGAAAAAAATCACGGTCTCAACCGTGATTCGAACCCGCGACCTCCATCACTAGAAGCGGACACCTTACCTCGAGACCACTGAGACCCTTTGAAAAATCTAGATAAATAACATCCACTGACTTCCCTTCATCTTTCATATTGGTGACCTCCAAGTATTGTGATATATTTGTTAAGCACGATCTGCCTTTAGTAAACCGATGCTGACTATTTCTGATTAGATTAAATTTGTATAAATGTATTTCAATGTTTTCTTTGATTATTGACTGAATATTTTACATACTGCTCGTCAAACTCAACGGCCTATTATTTGCTGGATCTGATATTTGGCCTTTTTTGAACAAGCGGATCACTCCTTGAAGTTGCTGATCTCGCTGCTGGCGCAAGAAAAAATAGAAAACTCCGCTTTTCGAGACAAGCTTTTGAATGACCTGGACAGGATCCTTTGCAGTTTGATACATCAACAGGACGCACTAGTAGAGTCTGTGAATACAATTTCAGCTTTCCAGGATATGCGGAAGTTGGTATAAGAGAAATATAAGTTCACGCAAACAGACAACGGCCATGTCAAATTAAATAAAAGCGTGTAGCAAGTAAATATTTTAAAAAAAACTACATTTTTCGGAAAAATTCAGTTTTTCAACTAAGACATGTTTTTGTTGTTGGGGGCTACCAAAGCGAATTTATTTTAGATAACGTCAAAATCTGAAGGGGCACAAACCATAAAAATATTTTTTTAGTGGGGAAAAGAGTTATCTCCCTATGTTGACGTCAACAAATCTTATTTAGGAAACTAGATAAAGTATTGACATTTTTGGTAGGTCATTCGAGGATCAGTCAAAATTTGAGCGATAAACAGCTAGCACCAGTAGAGGTTGTGTACACAATTTCAGCTCTCTAGGTTGTGGAGAAGCTGTTTAAAATAGGATAAACAGAAGTACACGCAAACGGCCGACGATCGCGGAATACTATCAGTCAAACAAGTACAAAAAAAGGTATGAAGAGGCAATGTGTACTAAAACAGAGAGATGTGGTAAAACTTGGTCAGAACTGGCACAATTGTCTCAAGACCGTGGCGAGGGGAGATAACCTTTGCTCCACTGGGTCTGAGAGAGTTTTGATTGATTGGTTGATTCATTTACAGTGGTCAAACTGGAGAAGTCAAGTACACATCTCACAATGAAATTAAAGTAGACAACTCACGTTAGTGGAAAGTGAAGTTGCAATTCTATAAAAGCGAGTGAAAGATTATCCCAGTTAAGAGAAGCTGTTTCCTCAAAATTGGCGATTGAGGATCACCGGTTGAACACAAAACCATGCATTGTCCATGCCTTACCAACCAGCCTATCGGCTTCTACAATTTTGGATGAGTACCATCTTGACCTGGACATTTATTCACTTTCAACCCCTCCAATTTTTTAAAAACCATTTCCTCTGTAACACAGATTGATCTTAATCCCGCTGTACCCATGTCTCTTTGAAAAATATCTATAGGCTCTGGGATCTTGGAGCAGTCCTCTTTAGTGTAGACTGTGCCAAAGTACTGATTGAGCAGATTAGCTGCCTCCCTATTCTCACTTATTATTTTCCCTGTACTGGCTATGCTGAGATTCACCTGACAAGTTACCAGTGGATTATCACCTGCCAAAAAATATTAAACAAATTGGTCAAGTTTGATGTCACCGTACTTTAAGTTGAATATATGTTTACATGTTTTTGACATTATGGGAATTTAAGTAATGTGCAATATTCAGGGCATGTGTGCCCTGACACCCTGCAGAGAATGCCGTTCCAGGATTGGTCTTTACAAGTTTAGTTTAGTTTAATTTGATTGAGTTTAGTTTATTATAGCTTAGTAGAAGAATCAATGTCATTGCACGCGGTTTAACCCATAAGTGCTTGGTTCTTGTCCATATTTTGAAGAATCTCAGTACAATTAAAAAAACTCCGTAGCACCGACAAGGATCCCGTAACAGGTTTGGTCGATTTTTAAGGTAATTTTGAATCTTGTCTGGGTAGCGGTTTTAAGCCTACTCTTTTCGATTTCCAACTGCTGATGGATTTTTAACGTGCGCGACACTGCACATAGGCGTCCGATCTCTGCTACCCAAAGATCCGTGGAAATACCAGAAAGTCTACGTGAAAAAAATCCCAGTCTCCACCATGATTTGGGCACGCGACATCCAGCACCCAAGGCCGACGTCTTACCTTGAGAACACTGTCCCCTTTACAGCCATCAGAGAACACATTTTACAGCAATAGTCTGATCGTCGTCTCTTGCGATGAACGACTATTAATACTCAGGAAATGGCTTATAATGGTAGTGACATAATCTGAAAGTCCAAACAGCACTGAAGTTAGAACTGAGCGTCAAATGTTAAACAGAATACGAAACTAAGTGATAGTTTAATATTATAGAGCGGAAGGAAGTCGCCAGCAGGAACACTGTTACGGGACACAACTCTGTGAAAGCACACGATTGCACGTCAGTGCAGATGATGGAGAACGAAGTTGACGTCAATTTCTCTTGTGATAGGGGTCGCTCATTTGATATCTTCCAATTATTTTCTCCGTCAAATTATAATAACAAATTAATTGCTTCTCCAGGTTACCTACCGTCAACATGGGGCACATAAATACATCTTAGTATGATCTCTTTATTATGAAGGTGGAACATGCCTCCTACCAGGCGCGCCATTGTAGGTTGCTGAAAGGCCTCCTAATTTGGAGGTTAGAATATGAAATAAGCAGCCGTGGACAAAAACGGGTCGGCAGACATGGAGGATGTAAGGAAGTAGCCCCTCCACCATGCAAAGGCAATAGGCTAATCACCTGTTTGTTATAACCAACAAGACAAACCATAGAGAAAACCGGACTGATCTTAACGGCAACGAACGGGCGAGAAGTAAGAATCATGATTTACAGACTATGGAATATAAAAAGCATAAACGGGAAAGAAGATGAACTTATAGAGGAAATGAGAGCAAAATTGACAGTTCTGGCGCTTAGAGAAATATAGAAAAAAGGGAAAGGGCGTTCTAGACCATAATGACAACATGTTACTCTACAGCGGAGTTCCCATGACTGAAAAAGTCAGGGCACCGGTGGGCTGTATAGTGGAGAGTAATAAAAGAAAAAAGCAAACATTAAAGGATGGAAATTCATTTCAGGACTAAAACTACAAGAGAAGGATAGTAAAATGGATATTCTCACTGTGTAGACACCAAACGAAGATGAGAGCACTGACATAAAAGATGAATTTTATG
The DNA here is from genome assembly GCA_036924085.1 of Ariolimax columbianus. Classification (NCBI taxonomy): domain Eukaryota; kingdom Metazoa; phylum Mollusca; class Gastropoda; order Stylommatophora; family Arionidae; genus Ariolimax; species Ariolimax columbianus. The sequence goes on along the minus strand of JAVGWX010000003.1, from coordinate 33,955,350 downwards.
ATCTCCTTCAAAGGACCATTGACGATTGCCAAAATGAAATACTTCTCCTTGGAGACTGCAACGCAAGAGTTGGAAACGACTATTCTAGATGTGATTGAGTGATCGGTAGGTATATAGAAGAGATGTTCTAAATGATAATGGAAAACAACTGCTGAGATTTTTCAGGGAACAAAACCTTATTACAAACACAAGGTTCCTACACTAACGTATCCATGCCTACATAAGATGCGAGCCGGCAAGAAATGAAAAATCCATCATTGACTATGCAATATGGAGGAAAAGTACATTCAAGTTTGTGAAGGATGCTAGAGTGTTCAGAGGACCAGAAATAGGAAGCGACCACTACCTAGTTAAAATAAAGAGAGTAATTGAAACAAGTTATCCAGCCAGGCAACACCTATCAACAAGCAAGAAATTTAATAACACACAAGGAGAAAATTAAATTAAGGCTTACAAACTAGGAGAACCAGATGTTAGGAGGAGATACAAAAGGCTCATAACAACAGCAATAGGAAGAATAGAGGAGTCGGAAGAAGATATGGAAACCCTCTGGGTAAAATTAAAAGAGGCTGCAGTAGAAGCATGCGATCAAACCTGAGAAGGGCGGAAGAGAAAGAGTACACCATAGTGGACAAAAGAAGTGACAAGAATAATTCGAGAAAAGAAAAAGGCATAAAAACAATACATAAAGGCTAGGGAAACAGAAGAACAAACAAAGAAATATAAAAAATACGTAAATTTAAGAACAGAAAGAAGACTGTGCTTTAGGCTATGAAATCCTTGGAGGAATTTAGAAAGAGATTCTGAAATAATTGCTGGAGAAAACCAAAAACTATTCTACAGGACCCTGAAGAACACGAGGAAGGAAAAGGAATGCCCCCCTGAAATTTGTTAAAAGAAACAAGATGCACTGCTGACCGCCCCAGAAGAGGTAATAAAAAGATGGAAAGAATGTTTCTCAGAACATCCACCAAAAGATTTTGTTTCATTCCCGCTAGACTTTCATCTGCAATGACGTCGGTGTTTGTTCTCTCCCTTCGAATGTTCATATCTCAATTCATATTATCTCGACATACTTATTAACCTTCAAAGACTGCAGTGCAGTCCACAAGTTTTCTCACAGTGTCAGACACAAGGTTAAATATGTCTATGTTTACAAATTGGATATTGTAAATGAAGTATCGTCTTATTTAGCGAAGGGGTTGCGTTCCAGAAAAGTAAATCGTACTAAGACAAATCAAAGTTACTTGTATATTGATTTAGCTGGGATACGGACTTATAAATGATCACTCAGAGCAAATTGTTTCAATATACATATTTTTATATTAACAGGTGTGTTAATCGATCCACTTGATTGATTTGTGCATTACAGATATTATATATATATATATATATATATATATATATGGTTGGGTTTCGTTCGCTCTCAATCTCCCGCTACAAAACCACGAAAAGGGCTTACTTAAGTCGCAGAATGTAGTCTAGAGAAGGGAATGCGTTGTGTTGTAGTTTACAGCTTGACTGCTATATTTGCACATTTCGGTCCAACACATACGACTTCAGCAAGCATTTTTTGAGTACCGGGTTAGCATTCCCTCTTCGATCCCTTCTCCTTAGCCAGTCTGCTCTGCTGCAGCCTGTTATCCAGTATCACCGCGTGGAGGTGTAGAAGGGTCTTGGCAGCATTATTCGCTGGCCCTGACGCTAGCAGTCAGCTATGGGTCGATGACAACTGCAGATCATGCGCTGCTAGGCATTTCGATCCCATATATATATATATATATATAAATATATACATAGTGTAGTTCCAGGGGCAAACAGAATAGGACTACTGATTCCTTCCGTGTATGTCGTAGAGGCGAGAGCGGAATCATATGCAATGTGTTGGCGACTTGGTATTGTTATGATGAAACCGTACTGCAGATGAAGCAGGCTTTCCGAAAATATGCCTACCGGATGTTGTGCTGGATATATCCTCTATCAAATGGGCAAAAGGAAAAAGAAAAGTCAGAGTGAAAAATTCTCCGTTCTTTCAGATCATCCACCCATACTGCTAGCAATTCTGAGATTTTTCGATAATGGAATTCCTGTGTAACTGAGATTACATTCAATGAGTTTTGTCGGTTTATGTACCTATTCATTCAATTATTGTTGACCGTAACTGTGTAAACCATGGCTGGTGTTCAATCGGTATTTGAAATGGTGATTGTTGTTTTCCGTGCGTTGGTCTGCACTGCATATCCTCGACTTCTGGATGGTGTCTTTATTTGCATTCGTTCGTGCAATTCCCTCTTTGATTCAGACGGTACAAACACTATGTAGATGTTCTTTTTGGGATTGTTTTCTTTTCAGGAAATGTACGGTACTTAGTCTTATTAACCCCACACAGAGTTCCCTGGGTTCCAATCGTACGTTACGGGATATTTCATTTCGGGTAAAGGGGAGGATAGGTCAAAATAATTTATTTTAAATAAATAAGTAAAGACGTAGATACAGATAGAAGTGTAGAAAAGATGGTTTTGCGAAGGGTTAGGATTAGGGTTATGATTAGGTTTAGGGTTAGGGTTTTGATTAGATGACATTGTTGTCATTATATTGTCTGACAGCATGGATAATTTAGTGCTGCTGTAGAAACTGGGTGCATCTCTCCTATCATGGACCAACGTTGACAGATTGAAGAAAATCTGGACTATTTCTCGCAAAATGTTTGAAAACTCCAACAGTTAAAAAGTAGACTATTCTGTGACGTCCTTCCCTCAAATTCGGTGCTGAAAATACATATTTCTTTTGTTTTGGGTGAATTAAAACGCAAGTACCAATGCACGTCACTTTCAGTCACACACTGTTATGTAAGGGGGTGTTGGTGATTAAACAGCAAATTATATTCAAGACTGAACACTTGAGCAGATTTGAAAAGTCTTTAGTACATTAAAGGGATGAACTCAGAGGAATTGGCCTAAATGTCTACATATAACGAATGTAAACACTACTGATAAAATTACCGTCTTCATTCATACATACATACTTAGAAAATAATAAAGTAAAGGAGAACGTTTTGAAGGATTATTGTTACGAGTTGAAAAGTGCCGAATGATAAACGAGTCGTTTGTTAAAAGACATAACTTTAGATAGATATATGAAACATGCTAACAAGGCGCATCACATTTTCAAGGAGTAGCATGTACGATAAAGCCGATACTGGACAACATCCCCGACCAGAGCACGCGCACCTCTCTATTCAACTCCAAAGTACTACCTGCAATATGCTATGCGGCGAAAACATGGTCACTCACGAAAGAGATGGAGTCTAAACTCAGAGTGACCCAGGCCTCCCCCGTGAGACGCCTGGTGGGGGTGGTGGGGGGGGGGGGTAGGGCACGGACGATCGTTGAAGCAGTGACAACAATATAGTACTCTAGAGATAAACGACCACCAACAGGATGGTCCGACTCCCTTGCATCCCGCAACAACATTTACGATGCCATAGATAGGCGACTCATTCTCCACTTATCCACCGTGGCTTAAGACAGAGACCGTTGGAAAAGAAGTAGGGACCCGCAGCGGTGTAACCAACGCCGAAGAACGGGTCATCCAGTATGAACGATCATGTTGGCACCGTAAAGGAGATAGAACAATGACCAACTTACGCTTTGCGGATGGCATTGACGGGCTGACGGGGACGGAGATAGAACTTTAAGAATTGATCCAAATACTGGATGTAACATCACATAGTTATGGTATGGAGATAAACGCAGAAAAGACAAAGTTGATGACCAACAACACAGAAGGAATCAACACTGTGATCAAATCAAATGAACAGGACCTTGAAACAGTGAACTGTTTCAAATATCTGAGCTCAACAATCAGTGATGAGGGATCAAAACCAGAGGTCCTGACCAAAATAGCCCAAACAACAGGAGCGTTTGCACGATTGAAACATGTATGGAAAGATAAAGGACTCTACCTTACCATAAATGTCAGACTAATGCGCTCACTAGTTCTTTCGATATTCCTCTACACCTACGAAACATGTATTATTTCAGCAGATTTCCAGAGAAGAATCCAAACCATGGAGATGAGATGTTTTAGAAGACTCCTAAATATCACAAACAAAGACCGAATCACAAATGATGAAGAACGACGTAGAATCGAGAATGCAAATGAACTGTACGGCAACCTCCTCACAGAGATCAAAAGGCGAAAGCTGACTTGGTATGGACACGTTTCGAGGCCCAAAGGAAATATGTTGTTGTTGCTTAGATGTTTGCCTCACTAGTTTCTACTGGCGGAGGCGCTCCCATCACCCCAGTCTGCAATACACAGTTCAAGGCAACCAAAGGACGTCCGAGACAACGATGGGAATACAACATCCATGAATGGACTAACCTACGATTCGAAGAGGCACAAAAAGCTACCGCAGTCAGAGAGGAATGGCGCAAGATTGTTCGAATGTCAGCAGGGCTGCCCCAACGATCTCAAGAGGTCACGGAATGAACTGAAACTGAACTGAACTGAGTATGAAAGAGAAAGTCTGCTGCTCTTGAATTCAAAAGAGAAAATATATTACATTATAGTTGTCACTCTATGCAATCAGATGTTCACAAACTCAACATTCGGACCGCGGGTTTCAATGATTTTGCCTACCAAGGTCTAAAACTGTGACCTGGCATGACCTGTGTGGCAATACTTGTACAAGTTGGTGCCAGAGAATACGGGACTTAGAAGACGGGCATCGAATTCACTCACTTGCGACTCCACTCACTTATTCGCTTCTCTCTTTCCATTGGATGTAACGGCCTTTTTAACTGTGTTCATGTGGCTTGTAGTTTATAAATCGACCGAGTGCTGACTGTGCACGAAAGGGAATCAACAAATAGTGGCACTGTAATCCAGCCAAGCATATAGTAAGAGATGACTAAGAAGGGTTAGGGGTGGGACTGACTGGGACTGACTATCTCATCAATTTAAGTTACAAAAACGTAAAAAATATAAACAAATCAACTGAAACGAAATATACAACTCAAAAAGTCAAGATATTAGGCGGTCATTAATCAAGAGGGTATATGAAGCGATTCAAGGAAAGTCGCATGAGATATGCATCGCCGACATACCTATTTCTAGAAAAACTGCCACATTTGGTAGCTGGAATACCCGTACAATATACAAACAGGTGGCAGTAGAGATTAGACACTGCACAATTAATATCGTGAGCTAGTTAAAGTAAAGTGAAAAGGAATTGAGATGTTGGCACTGAGCACAGGGGAAATGCTGCTGTTCTCACGCTGAAGAAGGCGCTCATCATAGTGAAGGTGTGTCCCTAATCGTATTGACAGAGACGCAAATGGTACTTATATAACGGGATGCAATAGAACCAAGAAAAATCCTTGCACTTTCAAAACTGACAATAGGAAGATCAAGATAAACAACCAAAGAGAAAGACAAATCGGTGAAATATCAGACATGTTAGTCAGGGTCAGGCAAATATGCTGATCAGACATGTTAGTCAGGGTCAGGCAAAATATGCAGATCAGACATGTTAGGCAGGGTCAGTCAAAACATACTGGCCAAGACCCTCTGCTTGGCTTCTCGTAGTCCTTTCTGGAAACAGGCTGTATTCATGGCCACCTGGCTAACAAGGTGAGGGATCAACGTGTCCCCGCAGTAGTGAGCGGCACGCAGATGAAGCCAAGCATAGAATAACCACCTGGAGGACCACGGTCCACCTTCATCAGCACGCTCGCGATGTGAGCAAAGCTACGACAACCCGCCACTTAACGTCGTTTTTAGGACGTACAAAAGGGTAATCCTACTCATTGTGGGCATTCAACATCAACAACAACAACAACACCATTTATATCAAAAATATTATGTTTAAATGGAAACAGAAAGTCATAGAGTTTTACCAGAAAGGTCTACATGCTAAGGTTTGGAATAATAACATCTCTTGAACAGACTTCGTACTCCAAACAAAAGAAAATGAAATAACAGGTACTCTGAAATAGATCTCAGTCCATCCAGGTGACGAATGTGTCACAGCAAGAAAGAGAGGACATTGTAAATGTCAAAAAACGTGTTAGCCTTTTGTCAATCCTTTCTTCATGCTCAACATGTAACTATGGAATATTGACCTAGTTTGATTCAAACATTTTTAGAGTTTATATTATTTCATAAACTTTACAGCAACACGTCATTGTCAGGAGGGATGGCCGAAGTGTTGTACGCTGTAGTATGAAGGAGTCAATGCACTTACCTTAACATTGGTGTAACCTTTAATCCTTCTCTATGTATTCACAATGCAAAGCGATAATTTTCCCATCTATTTCTTAACATTCATGATGCCCTGAATGTAGAACTCATTCGCCTCTGACCGGAACCAGATCTCCAGATCGCCAGAAAAACGTGAGGGTTTGAAATCATGCCCTCGTCCACCATACTCAACTTGACATCCAGTGACTCCTTCCATTTTCAAAAGAACATGAAGAATCCGCTTCATTGACGTCTAGGACTTGATTACTGTACTGGACATGTGGTTTCTGACCCAGACGGAGAATTTCTACAATCAGGGCACCTTACTTGGAATCCTGGAATCATGGTATTCAAACAGGCAAGTTAATGTGTGTTGCCAGGTAGCCGATGGCTTCGGCTATTCGTAGCAGATATTTGAAACTTCCTGCAACTTACAAGGACTGGGAGAAGGCACAATTTATTTGGGACGATTTTTAACTTGAATGTTTTAATTTTGTCGGGGCAGCGGCCCTCAGGCCTACTCTTTTCGATTTCTAACTGGCAAGAAATGTTTAACGTTCTCGACACGTGAGTTCTATCTCACTACCCAAAGATCAGGGACATTTTTACCAGAAGATCCACGTGAAAAAATCCCGGTTTTCACTATGATTCGAACCCGCGACCTCCAGCACCCGAGTCGGACAACTTACACCAAGACCCCCGAGTCCCATTATCAGGGCACCAGGAAGGTGAAAAATAGATGGGAGAAATGTATCGTCTTGCAGGATAACATACAGAGAATGACTTAAGTTCACACCAATTTCAGGTAAGTTCCTTGACGCCTTCATACTGACGTGCAAAACATTTCGACCATCCTTCGAACGTAGACCTTGACTTTCATGTCGATGGTAGACAGCTAATGATCAATGATAATTTTTTATTACAGCAATGGCGAACTTGATAAATAGGGCTATGAATAAACATAAAATATATATTTTAAACATATAACTAGATATGATTCAAGCCTAACAGTTCTTCATATAAGAAGTATCAAGTGACACAGGTGAGCTTAAAATCTACAGGAAAGATTGAAACGAAAAGAGAGAAGAATGATGAGATGAATGTTCCTATTTTGTTTGAAAATAGAAATATGCTAATTAAAAACAAATGTAGGAAATCCACTGTATCAGAATTATAAGTTTAAAAAAACTGCGTGGAATAATTTCCAGAAAGGAATGGCATGTCCATTACTTGTCTTGTTTAAATAAGCGACAATTATGAAACATAAAAACATGCACAAGTTATGAAAAATTATCATTCTTTGAAAGCACAAAAGAAGGCACTAAATGAATGTTTAAAGGCTCATAGCATGCACTGAGGCTTCAATCGAGTAGGTCAACGTTTGATCATCGCTCTATGACAGGAATGATCATGCTGGTATTATTGTAAGTTATACACTTGACTGACTACACGGGTTTTGAAGGATATCACTTTCGCTTGATGACACAGACGAGTAATTGACTGAATATATCCTTCCTGTCTCACATATTTTGTCCACATCTACCAACAGGTTACTCTTTGGGATTCTCTGGTGCACTGAGATGTAATGTGTGAAATTATCATTTGGAGATTCTCTGGTGCACTGAGATGTAATGTGTGAAATTATCATTTGGAGATTCTCTGGTGCACTGAGATGTAATGTGTGAAATTATCATTTGGAGATTCTCTGGTGCACTGAGATGTAATATGTGAAATTATCATTTGGGGATTCTCTGGTGCACTGAGATGTAATGTGTGAAATTATCATTTGGGGATTCTCTGGTGCACTGAGATGTAATGTGTGAAATTATCATTTTGGGATTCTCTGGTGCACTGAGATGTAATGTGTGAAATTATCATTTGGAGATTCTCTGGTGCACTGAAATGTAATATGTGAAATTATCATTTGGGGATTCTCTGGTGCACTGAGATGTAATGTGTGAAATTATCATTTGGAGATTCTCTGGTGCACTGAAATGTAATATGTGAAATTATCATTTGGAGATTCTCTGGTGCACTGAGATGTAATGTGTGAAATTATCATTTGGGGATTCTCTGGTGCACTGAGATGAAATGTGTGAAATTATCATTTTGGGATTCCTGGGTGCACTGAGATGTAATATGTGAAATGATCACTTCTGGATTCTCTGGTGGACTAAGATGTAATGTGTGAAATGGTCACCTACCGTGCTATGTTTGATAACAGGGCGTGACTGTTTCTTGTAGTCCATGCAAGCGGAAACCCCACGACTGAAGCCGCCATTGATTTCACTCACCTGCACATCATGAAGCATGGACGGTTGTCCGAATTCCGGAGACTCCGTTATGCTATTCGTAAAGCTGCTCAAATGCCCGAGGTCACTACCACCTGAGGAGGCATGCTGCCTGTTCCGTGGCAGTGACGATGATATGGACCTGCTAGCGTACTTGTCGTACTCGTTTAAGTTGATATTATTATCGAATCGGTAGCTATCATCGGTACATGATAGCTTAATATGGGAGTCATCAATCATGCTCATCAACCGATATTTATTATTGACATCCATATTATTGTCACATTTAGGAAAGCTTCCATTGCCGATACCGTTGTCTATTGCATACGCAGCTTCAGTGTTTTGTAGTCGGTAATTCACTTCACCAATGTCTTTGGCAGATAAGGCGATGCACCTACGCTTCTCAGCATCGTTGGCTTGTAAGTGTTCTACAAGTGGAGGTGGGAGAGGGTCAGTGTAATCGAAGTTTTCCAACATATGCCTCTCTATGTCTTTAAAAGTGCTTGCAGCTAATGATGATTCACGAACTTTGTCTCTGAAGGAAGACATCAGAGTTGGAAGAGATTCTGGTGGATCTGAGGTCACGATTACCTCTTCGAAGTTAGAGGACAGATTGTTGGCACTAGAGTAAAACTCGCTGCACTTGTTCCTAATGCTGTTTCTATATTCCATATTGTCCACGTTATTTGGGTTTAGCCGTAATATGACGACATCTTGAGTCGATTCGTTACTGCTGTTTGTAGACGACGATGTGCTGTTATGGACATCTACTGTAACGTTAAAATGATTAACATCCTCTAATCTAGGCCTAACATTATTACCGTGTCGTGGCAAGCTGTTAGTTGATGTGTGTTGACTGTCTCCGTCAGTCATGCATCTGTTTCGAACAGACTCATCAAAAGTAACCCTTTGACCTCCATTTCTGCGATTTCTTGATCTTCTCAAATTAGGATTACTGTCTAACGTAGCATTACTATCTAGGTCCAAAACAATATCTGCTGCATAATTAATTATATTAAAAACGTCTGATTCATCAGTACCAATGTCGGAATGACCTTGTTCATCACTGCTACTTGTTGTTCCAGGGAGTACGGGTTCTATATACCTCACAGGGAAGTCTTTACCGCTGAGTCGATGACCTCTGTTTCTACCATCAATGGGAATTATGTCCTCTTGTCCAGCATAACAGTATTTAACCCCGTCCTCGCTTGGGATCACATTATGAAATGGCTGACGCAGTGGTACATAGTCCAGTACTCTAAACTGCCATTGTTGTTTAATTGTCAGTCCAAACCAAAGAACAACCCACATGACCATATAGCAGACCTCGCAAACAATCCCTGACAACAGTAACTGGTCATCAGTGACTCGCATAAGAGAAACTAGATCATAGAGAAGAGGCCCTTTGCAAAAGGCGAACGCCATTAACGAGGCCATAGCGCATGAGTGGGGAGCATAGCCTTGGCAGGTAACGTTGACAACAACCGTCTGTTTGACGTAACTTTCGGGGTGATGGCAGCGCTCTACGATTTTAAACTTTTCGTAGAAATAGTGGCAGCCGTACTCGAACACTGTCATTGTCGACAAGACAAGAAGAGTGCTTCCTGAGAAGTACAGAAATAGGTCCAGTGCGCAGCTCAGAGTGAGAGATACATTAGGGTAGAGTTTCTTGTTGTAGCAGACGCAATATAGCACTGAGAAGCTGCTGAAGCTGAAGACGGAATTCATCACCATGGCGACGAGTTGCAGAGCGAAGATGGCTGCCAATGCCTTGTTGGTGTACCAGAACACAGACGAGTAACGGATAAGAAAACACGATAGTGCGAAGCAGAAATTGATGAAAGCCATGCTGATGGTTACATTGTCGTTCCAACTTGTAATGGGCACGCGAGGTGTTGGCATAAAAATATAAGAGCTATTTGTATAATGTGATACATTGACACTGCTTCGTATCTCACTCATCAGTGCTCGATTTGGAGGGTACAGGAAGTCCAAGTTGCTCGACCATGACGCCTCTGAAAACAGAAACAAACGGAGAGATTATGAAAAGAAAAGGCAAATAGTTCGCAATAGATCACTCGCTTTGTTATGTCATTTCTGCATTTAATAGCTAACATTTCTGTACTTAGTTAATGGGCACAATTATTTGTGCCATTACTTTGTCCATATGTCCTGTTAGCTTTTAAAGTCCACAAGAGGTCTTTTTGGATAGTTCAATCGTTTGTACTGCCAGGCTGAAAACCTGGCAAATACACCAGTTCGAATTGTTATTTTTGTCTATAAACACACTAGCAATTCGAGATCTGTTCGTTGGTTTTCTGTTAGTTTAATTTAGTTTAGTCGAGGAATCAAAGTTATTGCACGCGGTTCAACAATTGGGAAAATATCCATGAAACGTCACATGTAGAGACCAACTCATCAGCACTCATATTGTGCCATGGTTTATAATCAATCCATTCATCATCCACACAGAGAAATGAAACAAATAACGGTACAAAACACAGCAAATCACTGTTGAGAGTGATCCTTTCACAGAATCCTGCCCTGAAACAAACTGAATACCCATCTTCTTTTATTTATTTACGCTATACAACTACCAGCGCTTCTAATGCAACCAGTCTTTTGAAATGATTATCACTTTCACGACAGTGAGTATTTTTGGAAATAATGTTACCCGTTTTTCACGAAATCTGTTCAGTTTCAACCCAAAGCGCACGAGTTTTGAACAGTTATTTCAGCCTTCGATGCTTTCCAAATGTAGTTAAAAATTGTGTGAGCAAGTACATAGGTGTAACAGATCACGCAAACGAGATTAGGGCCGGGTACCTATTCTCTGAGGCCGAAAAAGTACTGGGAAGCTGGGGAGGTATTGCGATGGTGGATAAAGCTAGCATCAACACAACGTCATCGTCAGATGCCTGCCTCTCTTTCTTTCTGTCTCTCTCCCTGTCTCTCTTTCTCTCTCTCTCTCTCTCTCTCTATATATATATATATATATATATATATTTATATATATATATATATATATATATATATATATATATATATATATATATATATTATCATCAGTCACGTAACCTAGAAGATCGTTTAGGCACCGTTATTGCAGTTTGTTAAACCCAACATACGTCTCGATTTTAGATTCAGCTATAGATCTTCCCGTCCACTCTTTTTCTTGGTTTCCTTCTCTCACGCTTCTCAGACACAGTGCCGTGCAGGATGGTCTTGGTTAGCCCCGACGATCGTGACATATGTCCATACTATGTCAATTTTCTTGTTTTTACTATAGTCGAAATGTTTTTAAATTGACCTAATTCCTTCCTAACAATTTCAAGAACACTCTCGTTTGTAACACAATCTAAATGTGAAATGCCAAGAATTCTTCGCAAGCATCTCATTTGTATTGCACACATTTTACGTTTTCGGGCAGCCGTTAGTGTCCAAGCCTCACGCTCGTAGAAGTTTACCGAGATGACTATTTTATACATTTGAATCAGCTTCGATTTAAGGCTAATGTTCTTCCCAGATATTTAAACTGCGCAACACTTTCCAGAGGTTCATCTTTGACCATAATCTGGTTTAAAATACCCCCTGGGTCGTTGACAATGATCTTACTCTTCCTTATATATATATGTGTGTGTGTGTGTTTGTTTGTGTGTGTGTGTGTGTATATATATATATATATATATATATATATATATATATATATATATATATATATATATATATATATATAAACATGAAAGGGAAATATATTTCATATAGTCTAGTTGATCCAAGAGCATGGTCATTTGTGTTTGAGACTGCCACCGAAATGCCCAGTTACTTTTTACAGCTCATAAAACACATGCCCTTCATTACAAAATGGCATTATGTGGAACCTAATGTGGAAAATCTCATTCAAATTGGAAAGACGCCTATGCAAACAAATACATTTTATAACACATTTACAGTAAATTATTTTCTTAAGGGACAAAACAATTCTTTTGCTAACAAATATCAAAAGAACTAGCCACTTTAAGAAAATGGTGCTACCTGACACAATGTAAATTAGTAAGTCATTGGTTCATTGAAAAGATTAGTTGACGTGCAAATAATCGCGCACATCGGTGTACGGGTTTTTCAGATATTAGGCGGCAACCATTGTAAAACGAACATTAGATGAGACATGAAAGTTTCGTCATTTAGTCGTCAGTCTTTCAGGGTGGTTTTCCAATCAGTCCGCAGGCCTATCTAGAGTAGGTCATTTAGAGTAGGTCATGGTTTAACCCATAAGTGCTCTGGTCTTCTCCGTATTTTTGGAGAACCCCAGCACAGTGCGCGAACTCCGTAGCACCGGCAAGGATCCCGTAAGAGAATGGGTAGATTTTAAACACAGTATTATAATTTTGCCCGGTCTACTGTTTTACATTTCCAACTCCCGAGGGATTTTTAACGTGCGCAACACCGTACACGGGCGTCTGATATCTACTACCCAGAGATCCGGGGTAGTCCCAGAAAGTCCACGTGAAAAAATCCCGGTCTCAACCGTGATTTGAACCTGCGACCTTCAGCACCCGAAGCCGACGTCTTACCTCTGTTAGTTTTCATAGTTAGCTGAACATTAGCAGAACGCCAGGTTCACTTATGAGATACGTACCCAGTATCAAAAATGAGCAGGGTATAAGATTTCAAATACATTGGACGTATTTTTTACGGAAGTGGGAAGGCTTAATACAAAATTGTAAGTAAATGTCAGGCAGCGCCTGCTGTAACGTATCAATTGTCACAACTGCTTAAACACACACAATTCAGTTTGACAAGAAAACAAGTGATAAACATTGTGTTTATACTCGCTTTGTGCAAACAAATATCAAACTTGATCTGTATCCAAAGTACAGGAGATGAAATTACCAACATATTGAATGCAATGTGTAAGGAAAGTGATTGGTATCACCAGGTAAGATAACACAAGAAATGATGACATCAGATAGTGGCAAGAACTAGCACCTGTGCTGAAAAAATAGGAACTACAACGGTTTGACCATATTAGAAGAACGCAGTCTGGTCAACTACCAGTGCATGCTTACACTTCGTGAAGATTTGACTACAAGCCACTAGGAAGATCGAGTGGCAAATAGATAGGTTATGTAACAGAAATCCAATACAACAAGGATTTATAACAACCGACGTAATACGACGTAATACTTGGCCATAGAGCCAATTAAGCTCTCTACATGGCTTGACGACACAACCCAACAGAAATGAAAGTAGGTTTAAAATAGTCCCACCATGGTTTATGTCTTATTAATTTTCGTAGTTCGCTCTCACGTAATAGGCGATTGTATATTCCAGGAGCTAACAGATGCTGGGATTGACCTGGCAAGTCACCAGTGGATTTTCGTCTGCCAAATAATATGAAACAAAGGAGGTCGCACCTCCCCACGAAGTCTAACGACATAAGTGGACAGAAGATAGACAGACAGGCAGGCAGACAGGCAGACAGACAGACAGACAGGCAGACATAGGTAGAGAGATAGATAGAGTGATAGATAGAGATAGATAGAGAGAGAGATAGAGAGATAAATAGAGATATAGATAGAGATAGATAGATAGAGAGATAGATAGACAGAGAGTGAGATAGAGAGATAGATAGAGAGATAGATAGAGAGAGAGTGAGATAGATAGAGAGATAGATAGAGAGATATAGAGAGATAGAGAGAGAGCGATATAGAGAGATAGAGAGAGATATAGAGATATAGAGTGAGATAGAGATAAAGAGATAGAGAGATAGAGAGAGATAGATAGATAGATAGATAGATAGATAGATAGATAGATAGATAGATAGATAGATAGATAGATAGATATATAGATAGATAGATAGATAGATAGAGAGATATATAGATATAGATAGAGATAGATATAGCTTTAGATAGAGAGAGATAGAGAGAGATAGAGAGAGATAGATAGATAGAGAGAGATAGATAAAGAGATAGAGAGAGATAGAGAGAGATAGAGATAGAGAGAGATAGATGGAGAGATAGAGAGAGATAAATAGAGAGACAGAGTTAGAGAAAGAGATAGTTCGCGCTCAAATAATCACGTCCTTCTCCTCACAAACTCGCTATTCATTTCTGGCTTGTTTCGTCATCATACCGTTTATACATCATCAGAGTTGAAGAGGACATTGATGTCACTCCTCTCTTCTCGTGGAGTTGACGTACTTGGAGAACATGTTCTACTGATTGGAGTCTGACTGATGCCTTGACCTAGTTATGGTCAGCCGTATTACGCTTCTACAACACATTACTTTGGATGATTTCTGTGCAATGTGTCTGTGGTGTTAGTTTAAAAAAAATTGTTAATAATTTATAAACAAGTTGTTCTTTTTCAGTTCGGATCATCAAACGAAACACAAATCCATTTCTAGAAAATCGTACCACTTTTATTCAGAGTGAAGAGTAATCAGGACAGCTGAAACATACTGAAATATACCAGGCGCCATCTTCTCGCTAGTGATTCTAGAGACAGGCTGTGTCACAGCAGTCTGGAATACGATGTGGGAAAAATTATATAATCCCCATAGTGGTGAGCTAAGGAACCTTGCAGTGTACTACAGCCAAGATGACCCCGGCTTACCTTCTCAAATACGTGGTGTATGAAGAGCCAATGTAACCCGCTACCAAAGAAAGGTCGACAAGAGTTAACTCAGCTCAGAACGAGTAGCTTCAAACAATAACAGCAACAATAACAACAACAAGAACAGCATCAACAACAACAAACCACCGTTATACCAACTTCAAGCATGTCTTTATTCAGAATAGCCATTGCTAGTTCTTCCTTTGTTCTTCATCCACTTTGGTATACCTGTAATTATTGGTCAACAGAAGTGCGACAAAGTTCTTAAGTGTTTTGTAGAACTAATCTTGTCATGTGAAAGTGGGAATCAAGATGCTGAATAGCTCATGAGCTGCAGTGGTCAGCGACCCATTGCTGACTGCTAACGTCAGGGCCAGCGAACCAGAGCTGCCAAGACCCTTCTGCACCTCCACGCGGTGATCCTGGATAACAGGCTGCAGCAGGGCAGAATGGCTAAGGAGAAGGGATCGAAGAGGGAATGCTAACCCGGTACTCAAAAAATGCTTGCTGAAGTCGGATGTGTTGGACCGAAAGGTGCAAATATCGCAGTCAAGCTGTAAAATACGACACAACGCATTTCGTTCTCTAGACTACATTCTGCTACTTAAGCCCTTTCAGGGTTTGGTAGTGGGAGATTGAGAACGAACGAAGCCAAGCCAAGTCAAGCCATATGAAAATGAATCACGGACAATGACAAACAAACAACAAGATCGCTGGAAGATATAAAGATGTAGTTTGACAGAAGATTGTTAAAAATTTCCAGGCACACTTAGATAAGACTGACAAGGAGCGTGATGAACGATACCCAGGATAAGGACAGCGTATTACACGCGTAAAAACAAAGCAATTGTTTTGTATTGACATGTTTTGAGATTTAACAAAAGCACACAGGCATGATATGTGGGGGAAACCACTATAATCTCTATAGTGGTGAGCACACTGTAACAATGGACAAACTTGATTGGGAATGGGACAGAAGACGCTAAAGGGACAATACTGCTAGACGGTCTAACACCATGTCACATTGACGAACTACACACGAGAACATCAGTTTGGCGAGATACGTGATAACTTGCACCATTCAGCGTGGCACGTCATGATGTTGGTGACTCAGTCTCCCCAATCCTGCCGACATCCATCTTTTTTTTTATAAAGAGGGCTTCTTGTCATTTCTGTATTTTCCTACCAACTAAATTGTTTTCTTGCTATACAATGTATGTCCTCTTTAAAAATTAATGGTACCCAACCTCGCTTAAAACCCTTATTATTTTGCAATTCCTTTGCTCCTCCAGTAAAATCTTTTTTTTTTTTTTTTTGTCCTGTAGAAAAAAAAGTGAATAAAATCTCCGCCAAGATTCCCAAACACCATAAATGGACACGATTTGTTCAACTAACACACTTCTGTATAGCCATCTTGGCTTGGCTTGGCTTCGTTCGTTCGTTCTCAATCTCCCGCTACCAAAATCTGAAAGGGCTTAAGTAGCAGAATGTAGTTCAGAGAACGGAATGCGTTGTATCGTAGTTTCCAGCTTGACTGCGATATTTGCACCGTTCGGTCCAATACATCCGACTTTAGCAAGCATTTTTTGAGTACTGGGTTAGCATTCTCTCTTCGATCCCTTCTCCTTAACCAGTCTGCCCTGCTGCAGCCTGTTATCCAGGATCACTGCGTGGAGGTGTAGAAGAGTCTTGGCAGCTCTGGTTCGCTGGCCCTGACGCTAACAGTCAGCTATGGGTCGCTGACCACTGCAGCTCATGCGCTGCTCAGCATGTTGATCACCGTATAGCCATCTAATTACTAATTTCAAACAACTAAGTAACATGTCCTTTGCAGAACGTAGCTTCTTACAACTGCCAACTTATGTGGTTGTTTAAGTTTTTTGGCAGGTAGGTGACCATTACTTTCCGAACTCGGAGCATCGATCGCACCGATAAATATACGTGTCTGTCAAATTGGACGCGGTGGGATTCGAACCGGGTACGTTGGGATTATGAAACGGACGTTTCACCTCTAGGCCACGCAGACCTCCTTAACGAATTACATGTCTCGAAATCATCGCTATAGATGGTAAAGACATAAGAATACTCAGTAACATATACTGGGAGCAAACTACCATAAACATGGCCCTCACACGACGTGGCGACATCAGTGACGAAGCGACCTGTAGTCCTCGTCCTAAAAACCCGTCGACTACCCGAATATGGGAATAAAGTCGTGCGACAGTTTTTTTACTCGCCATGTTGGTATTTGCGAATGACCACGATGAGTGGGTTACTCTTTTGTGAGCTCTGAAAAGGACGTTAAGTTGCGAGTTGCAGCTGCTTTCCTCACATCCCGAGCGTGCTGATGAAGGTAGGCCGGGGTCCTCCACGCGGTTGTGCTAGGCTTGGCATCATCTGCGTGTCATTCACTAGTACGGGGATCACGTCGTTCCATCACCTCGTTAGCCAGGCTGCCATAAAAACCGCCCGTTTCTAGGGAGGGCTACGAGGAAGCCGAGGTGAGGGTCTTGACCAGTATGTTTTGCCTGACCCTGACTAACATGTCTGATCAGTATATTTTACCTGACCAGACGTTAGTCTTCCGCTCTATGTAAAGTCGCCATTCAAAGTCGCCATGTAAAGATGTAAAAACGAGAAGCGCGACAATTATGCGTACTGTCCCTTTGTGGGAATAACATTTATACAGAACTCGGACCAGAATTGTCTGCCGGGGACTTTGTGTATGATAAAGATTAGAATAGAACCACTGATCCACAGAGAGCATGTCGTAAAAAGCAACTAACTGTGTGACATGGCATAACAACGGCATGGTTACGTGGTTTGTTAAGAGCAGCATAGATGACATCTAACAAGCTGCGGGTCTACTTTGTTCGTGTTTTAGTCTACAAAGATGGACTCGCACATCGGGGAAAATCATCCTCCTCTTCGCTTGTCAACCTATCTATCCCCCAATTCATTCATTCATCCATCCATCTCTTTTCCCAACAGGCCTATCTCCTCCCTCATTAACCCGTCGATCAGCCCTCCCCACCACCTCCTTCCGCCACCAATCAAAACATTAACGCTGCCAATCTTTTTTTTACTGCAAATGCATCAAGATCAACCTGCCCGTCCCTCCACCCTTCTCTTCCGCCTCTCATTCTACCTTTACCCATCCACCCACATCCACCTCTTCCACCAAACCTGTCAACTCTCTGCCCATTCCTCATTCAGCCGATATGCACCCCCCCCCCCCCCCCCACTCCCTGTTAACCAACTCATCTCCCGCTCATAATCTTTCACCATAAAACTCTTCCCCATCAACCAATCCACACCTCCACCCATCTCATCCAACCTACTTATCCCTCCCCTATCCATCACTTTCCCCAACCTGTCAACCCACTTATTATCCTCCCATCTCCTCCCTTCCCAGCTCTTCCGCAGCTTGTTCCCCCACTTGTCACCACGCAGTCAGTGTTTCATGATATGTGCTGCAGTCAGTGTTTCATGATATGTGCAGCAGCCTGACACTGCATCAAGAACTGCTCAGCCCTTACACTGACTAAGATTGACGGGTCTCTCACAGTTAAATCTAAGTGATCTTAACACCTCGCTCCGTCAACTACCCGGTCTGCTGATTAGCATGTCTCTGCCAATCTCACTCTTGTAAGCGATCTGGGATAGTCTCGTTGTTTCCTACGACCATGTATTTCTCCATCGCAAATCATTATCGGTAACTGTAAATGTTATGTAAAGGATAACTTTAATAATGTATACAAAGGATAATTGAATTAAAAAGCATTAACGTTAAAAGTTATGAGTCCCCTAAATACACCAAGGAAAACTTAGATCTGAAAAATGCACTGCAAATTTGCCTCATTCTAGATGGGGTTTGTGAATGCGAAGAAATAGAGGCCACAGATGGAGCAATGAATGAGCTGATGGCGGCCAGCGACCTATAGCTGGCTGCTTACATCAGGGTAAGTAGACTGCAGCCATGCAGCCTGACTAGAAGATTAGGGATCGACGCGGATTATATATATAAATATATAAATATATATAAATATAATATATATATATATATATATATATATATATATATATATATATATATATATATATATATATATATATATATATATATATATATCAGTGGTCAACCTACCAGGCATGTCGTAAAAAGCGACTGGGCGTGAGGTTGGCTACCTCACCCGGTAGAAACATTAAGCCACCAAAACCTCAACAAATATGAACCAGTCCAGTAATATGAGACTTTTTTCTAGAAAGTTCACGTCCAAGTTTACTACCTGGAATGTATGTACAATGTATGAAAAAGGAAAAACAGTGCAAATTACGGCGGAAATGCGCAACTACGGTATAGACACACTTGGCCTGGCAGAGACAAGGTGGTTAGGAGTCAGGAAGGTGAGGCTGGACACGGGGGAACTAATACTATCATCCGGGGTACACTGAAGTGGACGCACACCATAGAGATGGAGTGGCCTTGATGCTCTCCATAGAAACTCAAAAAGCGCTTAACGAATGGGAAGCGTTAGGACCAAGATTATACTAGTCACTTTCAAAACTGCCAACACAAAACAAAGAATAATGGTCAACATTATCCAATGCTATGCTCCAACACATGCCAAAGACGAAGGAGTGAAAATTGAATTTTGCACCAGCCTTCAAAGGGTGATGGATAACAGAAAAAAGAGAAACATAACGATTTTAATGGGTGACCTAAATGCAGAGGTTGGGAATGCTAACATCGGGTTTGAAGAGATCATGGAAAAACACGGAATTGGATCTAAGAACCAGAAGAGAGAGTTACTGATGGACGAATGTGCTTTAAATCTACTGGTGATTGGAGGAAGTATGTCCCGTACTAACCCCCCCCCCCCCCCCCCCCCCATAAAAGAATACACAAAGCGACACAAATCAGATTGACCATATATGTATCAACAGAAAGTTCAGGTCATCATTATAAGACGTTCGAAAAAGGGGGGGGGGGGCAGACGTGCACAAGACATGCACAGGGGCAGACTTGGGGTCAGATCATCATCTTCTGACAACCAAAATAAAGGTGAAACTCAAGAGGTACATAACAACAAATAGCCACAGAAAACAATTTAATGTGGGATTCCTGAAGAACAAATACGTACAAGATAAATTTAAAGTCGTGATATCAAATGGTTGATTGGTTGGTTATTGATCCAGTGGGCATATGGGCTCCTGCCCTTTGGCCCAATGCCACATAGTGGTATTTGCAAATGTTTGTAAGCTGTTGTTTAGTTCTGTACAAAGTGTTCCATTTATCTGGCCTCGGAGGAAGAAGCTCTTTCCTAACACCCGCAAGGACCTGACATTAAAAATGACGATGTTCCGCAGTTTCAAAGAGATGTGTGCACAGCCGGCATTTGGAGTATGTTCTGGTTGGATTCTGTTCAAGTGGCTGTTAAGTTGTATGTGTTAAGTGCGAAGTCGGAAAATTATGCTTTGGTCTCTCCTTTTCAAGAGGTTGATGTTGTCTTTGGGATTTAGAATGGTCATATGTTTGTAGATTTTTCTCCCAGAATTTCGCATTGCCCATCTATTCAGTCAAGCCTCTTTGTTCAGTCTTCAGTAGTTGTTTGACTGTCTGTAGGGTTGTTGGTGTGTATTGCTGTTCTAGACTTGCTCCCTTCTTAGCCAGTAGGTCTGCTTCTTAGCCAGTAGGTCTGCCTTGTCACTGCCAAGTGTATTTGAGTGACCAGGGATCCATTGCATAAGTATTCTGACTTCATGGGATGTGAGAAGTTGGTTGGCATCTATGGATATTTGGGTAAGTTCAGGCCTACAGTGACCACCGTCTTCCAGATCTTGAAGGGCAGATAATGAGTATGTAAAGATTTCGATGATTTGGGCTTTTAATGGGAAAGCATCGAATACAGTCCTCAAGTGGTACAGAGCTACTTCCAATGCTGTTATTTCTGTCTCATAATTTGAACATATCTCCCCACAGGCATCAAACAGCTCATCAGATGTTTTGTCTGGATACTCTATGTAGACTCCATATCCCGCTTTAATGGTGGCCTTAAAAGCATTTCCAACAATGTAGACATGTATCCGTTCTTCTGGATAGATGTCAATCGTTCTCTGTGATACTCTCATAAGACTGACTGGATCAGCACTTCTTGTTGTTAGTTTTGTTTGAATTTCTGGCATTTTAAAACATGTATGTGGTGGTAAATTTCTTGTTGCTCTCTGTGTTTCTTGTCTTTTGTCTGGGACGTGATATGTCTTTAATCTTACTGACGTGGCGGAGGACTGATTTTTATTTTATTCTCTGCTTTTACTGTCATTTTTTATAAGTCTTCTTTTGGGGTTGTCTTAACTTCCATAGCATCCACATCTCTTACTTGAGAGTTTCTTATGCATGTCTTAAAGCGTTTTAAAGCAAAATACGAATGCTCCACCAATGATGATGGTAATTGGAGGAATTGTCTCTACAGAAATGTATGAGACCGATATCCATATACTTCTTCTGGACAAAAGAAATGATAGTAGCCTTTCAAAACTTTACAAACCTTGTGAATTGTCAATATTAATTCACAAGGTCTGTAACGTTTTGAAAGGCCACTGTCAATTCTTTTGTCCAGAAGAAATATATGAATATCGGTCTCATACATTTCTGTAGAGTGTGACGATACATACGTAGCTATGAATTCAAATCTCAGTCTCATTAGATCGAAATGTTTGCCATACACTTCCCTCGCTCTGGAAAACTGTTCTTCTGGAAACTCTTTAGAAAATGTTGAAAACTTTTGGCAGTCCAAAATTTCGACGAAGGACAAGTCTGGCAACCAATCAAATCGGCTTTGTAATTGATAGCTCACCGTATCGTATATTTCAAAATACGGCTTCCTGTATTCATCTTTCTACATAACTGAGGTGTGTTTCTTCTTTTCAAACCCTTTGATCTGTTATTTATGATCAAATATTGTATATGAAAATTCAGTCACTCTCTAAGAAGCTGGATAGCTGAAACTTTCAGGATAGGTGCAAACCAATAAAAATACACTTTAATGATATGTTTTGGACAATATTATTAGAATTTGTCCCGGACTGAGACCAACAGCTTACTCTGATTCATTTTCAACTGCCAATGGTTCTTTTAACTTAACCTAACGTCTTTATACTGGTTTAGAAGACCCTGCAGAGTCTGTATACAACCAGTTTCATTTACATCACCTTTTACATGCACAGCGTAGCGAGTGCAAGTGATTTTGGTGTTTTATCACACTATGACTAGATGCTGGTCTCACGTCCCTGGAGACCAATGATCGCTTGAAAATTTGTGGGATTAAAAACCCCTACGTTTCGCGCTTTCGTTTCTGAAGTTGTATTTGTGAAATGGCCCAGGATGAGTATGTCTACTCTTTGGTGGACCCTGAAAATGGTGTTAGGTGGCGTGTTGTAGTAGCTTTCCTCACATCCTGAGCGTGCTGATGACGGTGGATCGTGGTCCTCCATGTTGTTGTGCTATGCTTGGCTTCATCTGCGTGACGCTCACTACTACGGGGATTACGTCGATCCCAATCTCGTTAGCCAGAGACTACCACACAACAGCCTGTTTCCAATGAGAACTGCATGGAAACGAGGTGGGGTCTTGACCAGCATGTTTTACCTGACCATGACTAACTTTG
Source organism: Ariolimax columbianus (assembly GCA_036924085.1). Classification (NCBI taxonomy): domain Eukaryota; kingdom Metazoa; phylum Mollusca; class Gastropoda; order Stylommatophora; family Arionidae; genus Ariolimax; species Ariolimax columbianus. The sequence continues at coordinate 33,932,528 of JAVGWX010000003.1, read as the reverse complement.
ACCAACATGTTTTACCTGACCATGACTAACTTTGACCAATATGTTTTACCTGACCATGACTAACTTTGACCAACATGTTTTACCTGACCATGACTAAACTTTGACCAATATGTTTTACCTGACCATGACTAACTTTGACCAATATGTTTTACCTGCCCATAACTAACTTTGACCAATATGTTTTACCTGACCATAACTAACTTTGACCAATATGTTTTACCTGCCCATAACTAACTTTGACCAATATGTTTTACCTGACCATAACTAACTTTGACCAACATGTTTTACCTGACCATGACTAACTTTGACCAGCATGTTTCCTCTGACCATGACTAACTTTGACCAACATGTTTCACCTGACCATGACTAACTTTGACCAACATGTTTTAACTGACCATGACTAACTTTGACCAACATGTTTCACCTGACCATGACTAACTTTGACCAGCATGTTTTACCTGACCATAACTAACTTTGACCAGCATGTTTTACCTGACCATGACTAACTTTGACCAGCATGTTTTACCTGCCCATAACTAACTTTGACCAATATGTTTTACCTGACCATAACTAACTTTGACCAGTATGTTTTACCTGACCATGACTAACTTTGACCAACATGTTTCACCTGACCATGACTAACTTTAACCAACATTTTTTACCTGACCATAACTAACTTTGACCAGCATGTTTTACCTGACCATGACTAACTTTGACCAGCATGTTTTACCTGACCATGACTAACTTTGACTAGCATGTTTTACCTGACCATAACTAACTTTGACCAACATGTTTTACCTGACCATAACTAACTTTGACCAGCATGTTTTACCTGCCCATAACTAACTTTGACCAATATGTTTTACCTGACCACAACTAACTTTGACCAGTATGTTTTACCTGACCATGACTAACTTTGACCAACATGTTTCACCTGACCATGACTAACTTTGACCAGCATGTTTTATCTGACCATGACTAACTTTGACCAACATGTTTTACCTGACCATAACTAACTTTGACCAGCATGTTTTACCTGACCATGACTAACTTTGACCAGCATGTTTTACCTGACCATGACGATTTTGACCAGCATGTTTTACCTGTCCATACGTTAGTCTACTCTCCACTATCGTTTCTTGAGAATCAACCTTCTTTAACTCTCAGCTGTAGTTACATCAACGCTTTGTTCTATTTACCTAAATTTATAAGATTCTAATATACCATTTTCTTTTTATAATAATGACAGCGAAGACCACGGTGGCTTGGTCATGTTCGTCGCGTAGAAAATTCTCACATTCCTAAAGATATCCTCTTATGTACAGTTGATAGATGGCAAAGAGAACAGTCGGCCGACTGGAGTTGAGGTTCAAAAAATGTATTTAAGCGTGATCTGGAGACCCCGTACATGAGTCTATCATCCTGGAAAGACGAAGCTACAGACCAATTTAAGTGGACAACTACCCTGAATGGTCACCTCACGCTTGGTGAATAGAAGTTCGCGCAACACAGAGCAGTGAAACGACACACCGCAAAGAGACAGCAAACAAGAAAAACGAAATATATATTTTTGGTTTACTTCTCCAAGTCGTATCATCCTATAGTCAGTCTAGACTAAAAGTGGTTAATATACCCAACTAAATATTTCGTATTCACTGTGCACTGTGTTTACAGAATACTAAAATATGTCAATTGTAAGGTTAAAATAGATGTAATTATCAGTAAAGCTGAATGCATTATTGCGCTCGAACTAATATGCCTTCAAACGTTAAATGGGCAGTGGTCAGCGACCCATAGCTGACTGCTAGCGTCAGGGCCAGCGAACCAGAGCTGTAAGACCCTTCTACACCTCCACGCGGTGATACTAGATAACAGGCTGCAACAGGGCAGACTGGCTAAGGAGAAGGGATCGAAGAGGAAATGCTAACCCGGTACTCAAAAAATGGTTGCTGAAGTCGTATGTGTTGGACAGAAAAGTGCAAATATCGCAGTCAAGCTGTAAACTACGACACAACGCATTCCGTTTTCTGGACTACATTCTGCTACTTAGGCTCGTGTCCGAGTTTGGTAGCGGGAGATTGAGAACGAACGAAGCCAAGCCAAGCCAAACGTTGAATGCATACTTTTTTACTATTTATTGCAGAAAGTTGCCACTAGTCAAATTGTCGTACTATCAGTTCCAGCTCCGTTACATACGATTATTGAGGTTGACAAAGGGAATGTCACTTTGTGATTTGCAATTATGATAACAGTTATAAAATATATTGGTTTTAAAATATTTAAAAGATATTTTTTAAAAGCCATTAACATCTTAAGTTAGTTGTGCAATTCACGGTTTGCACTAATAGACTATACGTCATTGATATATATATTAAATATATATATATATATATATATATATATATATCGCATGTCGTTGTTTTCCCAAGTGTTCAGATGAAGATTAATAATAATAATTATTATTATTTTAGTAATAATGCTACAAATAGTAGTAAAACGACAAAGAAGACGAAGAAGAAGAAGAATGTATGGTCTGAAAATTTTTTTGTTCCGTATAACGGTTTTTAAGCTCTCAAAACCCGCCTGCTAGCACTCTTTCTACTTTTTTTTCCAAGTCTCCTTTTACTGACCGTTTTTGCATTCTCATCAATCTCTACTCTCTGCCAATTCTATCCACTCTATCCCACACAGTATCTCAGTCTTCCTTACCGTTCTATCTCCTCTCATACTTTTCTTTCTCATCTCTCTCTCTCTCTCTCTCTCTCTCTCTCTCTCTCTCTCTCACTAATCTATCTCACTTTTTTCCCTCTTCTCCCAATATCCTCATTGGGACCATTCGCTATCCCCACTTCTTATCTTGCTCCTCCCCTACTCTTTTCCTCTCTCTAACCTTCTCTGTCTCTATCTGAGGGAGGGCGTGTCTTAACCATCTCCATTTTCTCTCCAGAATTTCCTGCTGTATTGGTTAGCGTCGTATTTCTTTCCGCAGATCCGATGTGTGACTGGTGGAAAATAGTCGTGTAATTAAGGCACTGTCTGCTTGGGGGAAAATAGTCGTGTAATTAAGGCAATATCCGTTTGGTAGAAAATAATTGTCGACTTAGAACGTTGTCTCGCTAGTGGAAAATAGTTGTGCAATTTAGACGCTGTCTCTCTAGTGGAACATAGTTGTGTAATTAAGGCACAATCTGTCTCACCAAAGCACATTAAGGCGTTGTCCGTCTCACGGAAAATATATATGCAATTAAATCGTTGTTTGTGTGGCATGAAAATAGTTATGTAATTAAGCATTGGAAAATAACCGGTCAATGAACACTACTGAGATTCTTTGACTATGTCTAGGTCTCGTATTTTGATTTCATTATCAGCATTTACTTCAGAGTAAGCACATGTACTATATGTTCACAACAGGTATAAACAGCATCGTTTTGTATCCCTCTCTACTTTGTGCATCTCGCTCTTAGAGATCTGTTTGGTGCATTCCTACGAGTACAAAGCACTCGCTCTTATTAACCATTCTAACAGAGGTAACTGGAGATGTTCCATAAACTTATCACCGCCTCCAGCTTGCGTCGAAATCTGAAGGGAGCATCCGTTGTTAAGTGTAGTTTTATTTTTGTAATCTTAACCCACACCCTGAAGCAGGTAAGACGTTCAGGGAAATCAAACATTTAAAACAGGTAAATCTATACTGATGTATGTCTGGCGGCGCAGCATTCAAGCCTAGTTTTCGAACAATGAAATATGATGTTAGCGAAGTCTACAAAACAAAAACACACAAAGAAACGAGTTATGCTCACTTTAATTTCTTAATCGTATGTAGCGTTTGTTTCTACAACTCTAAGTTAAATTTAGACGACTACTCAGCAGAGCTTCGATCTGTATGAATGTTGGAGTGTGCAAGTCGCACGAGTTAGAGAATCTTCTACTATAGAGTAGTTTTGTTGTCTAGTAATATGCTCTTAGCGTGGCAGTGATCCTTTTCTCGTCTATATCACACATACGGAAACCTCTCAAGTTATGATGCATGTCTAGACTAGATTCTGAACCCGTTCGGCCGCAGTCAGATATTTGAATGTTATTTTATTTAAGTGGAACAGATATGAGAGACGAGGATCTTGAAGTATGGGAATCAAACAAGAAATCTCATTTTAAGGGCCCTCACGATCTCACTGACGTCAGCCAAAAAAAGCTCTTATCTTGTGCACAAAAGGGAACTGAAAGTGTTGTCAACATGACATGCCTCAGAGTGCCTGGTACAGGGAATATGAGACATAATCTCTCGCTCTCCAATCCGTTCTCTCTCATTCACACAACAAGCACTTCTCACGCGCAGATGTGCTCACAGACACACATCCAGTCTTCTGTAGGGTCTGTTGTTATTTTGTTACGAGGAAATCATCGAGAGATAAGCAGACAGGTTATCTGGTGGACATATTTGATTGTTTACCAGCTTATGGCTGTAGCTCAGGTGTGAAGAATGGCATCAGAGTCAGTTGAAACATTCTGACCAATACCCCTATCTCACGTTTATCCCATACGCATGGAAACATGATATACTACAGCAACCTGAATAACGAGGTGCGGATCTACACGGTGATCCCTGATTATCCTGATGAAAAGCCTTGCACTGCACTACATCATTGAGGACCCAGGTACAACTTCTTCAAGACCCTTGGGATGTACGAAGAACCACACAAATCCGATGCCAGAGAACAGTCTCAAAAACCGAACAACTCAATGCAAGGAGCAGCGAGAGTAACAACAACATCGTCAGATCTAGGAGTTCATTTTAAGGTAAAGGGAGTCCATCCGCATACTTAACCGCTGGTCAGGAATGAAGTGTTACAGACTTCAGTATACTAAGCCACAGCTTATGTCAGGTGGGGTGACCAGTCCCCTTCCTCACAATCTTCTTTATCTGAGGATCGTGAGGGATGTGGGAGTTGATCCCCTTTGCTGTGAAAAGCGAGTGATATATATTAATTAGAAAACAAATATAGGATCGGATATAAATCCGATGTTTCAACTGAATAAACTGCTGTAGTAACAAAAAACGAAAATATAATTTTTAGTTTATTCTGATTGCTGGAAAGATTTATTAGACTGAAGAATAAAGGCTTCTTGCCCTAGTGATTACCAAACAGTGTATGTGTTTCCAAACCATTCGACCACCCGCACTTCTAATAGCTAAATCAGGCATTATAATTCTGGCTTGCGGAGTGTTGATTAAGTTGAGAATTTATAATGGTTTCTCCCTTAGGACGTAAGACCACCCAGAGTCAGCATGGCACGCTCCGTGGTCCCCAGCACTGACATGACCACTGAAAGTAGTGGCTTGAAAGAACTGTATTACGGTTATACAGCCTATTATAACAGCAACGCTACGCCCAATTAACTTGAGCATCGGTTCATACTTATTTTTGTCACGCTACTGCTTCTGACCGCATATGTCAGCCAGGTCTGTTTTGTAACGCTATTTTGGAGCTAGCTAACAGAACATTCTCACAGCTAGACGTGACCTGAGCTATGGCCTCTACGATTTATAATGTATAATAATATCCTCGATCCAATCCTCGGGGCATAGGACCAACACTAAATTTGATAATTGAATTCACGTTTTTCAGCTTATTATGAATCTTAGGCCATGTGTTTGTAATGTGGGTATAAGTTGCAATGTTTATTTTTTGTTTTCGTAAATGAGGTTGGCAACCCCTTAAAACATCTATGATCGCCTGTGACCACTTTCCAGAAAGTGAATCACCGAATTTCTAGATGAGACAGCCCATAATCGCTGCTATACGATCAAATCTCCATTTACTTTCTGACTATAAACTGCAAGTTTCGACTCTCTGACTGTGTTGCAGTAGTCATAGCTCCAATTTCTGCTCACTAGTTTTTACGCCTGACTCTGGTTTGTCTCCTGCTATATATGCGCTGGTCTTACACCAAGGGAGGTGTCGCTGCACGGCTGGTTCGGTCTACGGGAAGATTAAAGCCACGTTCTGAGCTCGGCCGGACTTTCGACTAGGGGCGGTCTGAGTAATGCTTAGTTTGGTCTGGTCTGGCCTGGCCTGGCCTAGCCTGGCCTGGCCTAGTCTGGTCTGACCTGCTCTGGCATGGTTGTCTGTCTAATTCCTGTTTTCCATTCTTTTTTCTTATGTACGCGCTTACATGATACTAGTTACTTCTTCTTCTTCGTACATTATTTTTTCGAAAAAAGCAGCGGTCATCCTGAGGCTATCGACACTGCCATAGAGCTTGTCTGGTGTTGCCACTGGTAATGGCCACATCTGTTTTCTCTGATCCTCGTATGTCGGGCAGTTTTGCAGCAGATGTTCAGCGGTCATTTTCCCAGTACCGCACCTGCATTCGTCAGTGCTACATATCTTCAATTTATTAAATAGGTGGTATCTCAGTCTATTGTGGCCAGTGCGAAGTCTGAAGACCATGACCTGCTCTCTTCTGTTCAACTGGTAATAGGCATCGTTTTTGGTGTAGCCAGTATGTTCTGTTTCCCATTTTGTCATGTATCTAGCTCTAATAAGCCTTTTTGACTATTCGTATGTCACACTAGTATGGAACCCACTGTACCACTACTCTTTTTGGTGCGGACTGCTGGCATAGTTGACATAGGACTGCTCTTAAATCATTAAGTTCAGTATTTGTCTGGCTTTTTAGTGCTGTGACTACGGCCAGGGCATCTGTAAGCAGGACTATATGGCTTTCATTTCTTTTGCATGTCGCCATTTCTTCTACTGCAGTCCTCAGTGCCTCTGCCTCCGCTCTGAAATTGCTTGAGTATTTTCCAGTTACCACTGATAGTGTTGTTTTTCTACCATTTGGTAGGCTCAGGAATACCCCTGCCTCTCCGTTCTGTGTTGTGTTTATTACAGAGCCGTCGGTGTATGCATGGGTCCAGTCCATGCTTGGGAAGTTTTTCGTTATGTACCTCAGGGTTATGTCTCTTTCTTATTTTTCAGTCTGGCTGTTCTTGTTTCCAATACCTGGTATATTTTCTACCACCTCTGGAAATATATGCTGCCTAGGTTTGCGTACAATAGGGATGGGCTTTGGTGTTGTTAATGCGTTCATAGGGTCTTCGTTCATCTTTGCTTTGGCTATTTCTGCAAAATTTCTCCGCTTTAGTTTCCCATTTCCAAAATTATTTAGTCTCTTATGCATTTTATGGTCAATCAGTCTTCTGAGTTTTTCTGCTTGCTGCTGGGCTTTGCAGTCTTTTCAGTCAGTCATGGATTGCAGATTTCTAATCTTTTCCAGCTCTACAATTGGCGTTGACTTTATGCCTCCTGTTATAACTCTCATGGCTTGGTTTTGGAGTTTGCTAATTTTGTCAAAGTTCGCCTTTGCTGCTGTTGTCCATGCCGCAATGCCATACTCGAGAACTGGTCTCACTCTTCCAGTGTACAGTTTCTTTAATATACTTTCGTCTGCTCCCCAGCTTATGCCAGCAAGTTTCCTCATGATTGCCATTCTTTCTCTGGCTCTCATTCGGTTTCTCTCGATCTGACTTTTCCATGTCATGCGCCGATCAAATGTGACTCCCAGGTAGTTTGGGTTATCGTTTGGCCGCAGATATTTGCCGTTAAGACTTATTTTGGTGTTTTGGGGTTTGTTTAAAAAGCGAGAATATCGTACATGTTGTTTTTTCCTCATTTATTTTGACCATCCATGAGTTCACCCACTCCTCCAGCGATGTTAGGGCCTGCTGCATCCGATTACTTGCTATGGTGAGATTCTTTTCAGAGGTCCACATAGCCAGATCGTCTGCAAACATTGAGCTATGGACTCTTCTTGGTATATTCTCTGTGATGTTGTTTATATACACCAGGAAGAGTGTGGGTGACAGTACTCCTCCTTTGGCTCAAGTGTCACCTTTTTGTTCATCTGCCCTTGTACTTGAACTCTGGCTGTTCTGTTTTTGAGGTAGTGGCTGATCCATCTGTACATTTTCCCACAAACTTCACTTCTTCGTAGCTTGACTCTAAGTCCATCTTTCCAGACCTTGTCAAATGTCTTTTCTAGATCCATCCACACCGCTACTGTATGCTTTTTCTCCTGGTAAGCATTCTCTATTTCCTGTGCTATGAGAGTGACCTGATCCTCAATGGATGTGTGCTGTCTAAAGCCTGCTTGCTGTGGAATTAGTATGTGTTTTTCTTCCAGATGCCACATCAGTCTGGTGTTTATCATACGCTCCATCAGTTTTCCTACACAGCTCAGCAGGCTGATAGGCCTGTATCCATTTGGATCTGTTCAATCTTTTTCTTTCTTTGGTACTGGTATAAGTACAGCGTCTTTCCATGCCTGAGGTACAATTCTCCTTTTCCAGCTTTGGTTCAGGACTGACAGTAACTTTCTCTTTGACGTTTGGCCCAGCCCAATCAGCATTTCGTTTGTTACGCCATCTTTTCCGGGCGATTTCTTTTTCTTAAGAGTTCTCATGGCCTATTCCATTTCATTCATTGTTAGTTTTGTCATCATGTGCTCCTCTTGATGTTGTCGTGTCTCTTTTGTTCTTCATTAATAGTCAGTGTGCCTATTTGTAGGAACATCAATGTGGTTTGCTCTGGCTTAATGTTCTATAAAGGCGTTTGCTGCCTTTTTTCCAGTAAGCATGTTGTCGCCCTGCTTGATCGTAATTTGTTTGTTTGATGGAGTTTCGTCCTTCATGGCTCTGACTAACTTCCTTAGTTTGTTCCCGTCTTTATCTAAATTGAGGCTTTCTGTTTTGTTTTTCCAGCTGTCTCTTGTTATTTTGTTTAGAGTGTATTTGTATTTCGCCGTGGTGGTTTTGAGGGCGATATTTGCCTCCATAGATTGTTCTTTCTCTGCTATGTTCCTAGCATTTGAGACTTCCTCTTCCGCTTTGTGCAATTCAATCATTCCAATATGGCTTGTAGTTTTTCATTGTCCCTCTTGGGGTGGTTTCGGTGGCTGCCTGAATTATTGCTTTGCTTAGGCTTTCCACCATGGGTTTCATATTGTTATTCCGTGTGTTGATGGTTTCGCACAGCCCATCTGTCAGGATTGCAAATCTGTCCCCGTCGGCTCGTTTATAGTTCCAACGTGGGAGCGGTTTTGTTTCCTGTGGGCCTACTTCCATATCAACTTCTAGCCTAATTGGCCTGTGGTCAATTGTGGTCAATTGGTTGAGCACCTGGTGGTCTATTTTGTGGTGAATATCCACCGTGGAAAAGGCCTAAGTCTGGAGTATAGGTGGTATGCTATGTTCTAGAATAGAAGCTAGGGCTATCCTCCGGCCTATTGATAAGATAGATATTTATGTCTATCTCCCAGTCTTCCACTTCATCACCTCTGTTGTCTGTGTCCGAGTATCCCCATCTCTCCGAGTGGTTGTTGAAGTCTCCAACTACTAGGCAGCTGGAGTCCTTGATTTCCATACTCGAGAGCAACAGGTCTTTGTTTGGTGGGCCGTACATGTTGAAGAGGCGGATCTTCGTTTCTTGGGTCATTATGTCGACTCCTACAATTTCTGCTTGTCCGGTGTGATTGACAGCTACCCCGCTACTCGGTATGCAGTTACGTGTCAGTATCAGAACCCCTCCTTTGTGACCTTCTCTATCCAGACGGAAGGTCTGGTATCCTCTGATTGAGAATTTGTGTTGTTGTTGAGGTGCGTTTCTTGGATACATGCCACGTCAATCTTACCTTCATGCTAGTGATGTGATAGGGAAAGCTTTTTTTTTAATGACTCCCTCCGCATTCCACTGTAGTATTTTGAGGGTCTTTTTGCAACACCTTGTGCCTTGATTCCACAGCACATGGGTGGGTGACCACCAATAGCATTGGGTGGACCCCTTCGAGGCGTGAGGCCCGGCACTCTCGCTGCCTGGTGGGACTCCACAGGATGAGCGCCACACTTATTTCTGATAGGTTGTACCGTCATCATTCAGCGATATACGTTGCACTGTTTCGTTAAGCCTGTGGCCCAGTGCATCCGATTTCAACAGGCGTTTCTGTAGGGATGCCCTCCTTAGCCTTTGGCTGTCCCCAGCCTATCTGCAAGGCAGCAGTTGTTTGTGGTCAAAGTTGTCTCACTTAGGGAAGTTGTCTTGCAGGACTATCGAGTCTTCACCACTCGTGTCTACAGGATGTGGTGATGATATGATATGATATGATGGACTATGTACTAGTTTGTATTATCCCGGAAGAGAGGCAGTCCAGTGTGTCTGTGTCACAGGATCGTCACGTCCTGCCAGAAACGTAACATATGCATGTGAGTGAGGTATCTCTTTGCTCCCTTTCTGTTCTCTGCTCATCTGCAGTGATGGAACGCCTAGCATTCCCTACCACCTGGGATGTTGTCACTAAAGGGAGAGGTGCAATGTCCGCTGGCCTGCATCTCTTCTGCGTCCATTGGGATGACTGATAGCAGACAGAGTTAAAGAGCGAGGCAGGAGTGCCTTTAACCAGGGGACAAGTCTGGCCATGGCACTGAGATGTTGTTCGCCTGGTGTGCGGACTTATCTCATGATCAAGGGTTGAGTCTCAACAGTTCGCAGTGAGGCGGCTGCTCTACTGCTTACGACACCCCGACCGAGAACTAAGTCTTCTACTAGTGGTTTCACACCTCATCGCCGAATGGGGTGAATATCGAGCAGCTTCCCGCCCGCTTTGATCTGCGGACGGCAGATACCTCTTTCTGCGGCTCGACCGGGTCGGGCTGAGACGCGACCCCCAGGTCCCAACCATATCGTAGGCTCCCATCGCAGTGGTGCTGAGATTTTGGGCGGGATTCCGGCTTAGAGGCGTTCGGCCGTAATCCCTCAGATGGTAGCCTCACACCATTGGCTTATCAGCCAAGCACGTGAACCAAGTGTTTGCGACTTGCGGTTCCTCTCGAGTTGAGCAGGATTACCGTAGCAACGCCCTGTCATTAGTAGGGTAAAACTGACCTGTCTTCCGAGGGTCTAATACCAGCACCCGTTCACTATTAGACCCAACGAATCAATAGAGGGCTTTTTAGTCAGTCGATGACCAAGGGTCTGAAACCTGCGGTTCCTCTAGGGTTAAGCAGGATTACCGTAGCAACTCTCTTTCATTAAGAGGGTAAACTGACCTGTCTTCCGTGGGTCTAATTTCAGCACACGTTCCCTATTAGACCCAACGAAAATGCTCTCAGTCGGTCAATCATTTTACAGGCGAACTATTTAATAGGCTAGAGTCTCCGACGTTATCGGAATTAACCAGACAAATCGCTCCACCAACTAAGAACGGCCACGCACCACCACCCACCGAATCAAGAAAGAGCTATCAAGCTGTCAATCCTTACAGTGTCCGGACCGGGTGAGTTTTCCCGTGTTGAGTCAAATTGATACTAGTTACCTTTGATAGTCTTGTGTCCAGCTGATATAGTGTCTTCTATAAAACAGTGGTTACCTGTTTACCATCTTTGTTGGGACGATGGCGGTAACATCTGGTCAGGCAAAACACACCGATCAATTTTAGCCAGGGTCAGGAGAAATATACTGGCCAAGACCATCCTGACCTCCTTGTTGGTCGTCCTGGAAACAGGCTTTTGTCGAGGACAACAGTCTGACTAACAAGGTGAGGTTTGATGTGATCCCCGTAGTAGTGAGTGACACGCAAATGAAGCCAAGCTTTGCACAATCGCCTGGAGGACTCCGGTCCATTTCATCAGCACGCTCGGGATGTCAGGAAAGCTACTACATTCTGCCACAAGTCCCGTCCTTTTCGCGGCGCACAAAAAAGGTTACCAACCCACTGTGGGCCTTAGCAACCAACCAATCATCTCTGTAAGACCTTTATCATCACCAACCTCCTTCATTTTTTGCAGCGAGTCTTTATATAGGCTTTAATATTCCCTCTTCTTCGTGAATCTCATCAGCTTCACTGTTGAGATATTTATACTTTTTATCTTGTCTTATCTTATCTATCTTATCTTATCTTATCTTATCTTATCTTACTATAGCCAGAGTAAATGATCACCACTACAGTCTACCTCCTTTAGGAAGCCTGCGTGTTTTTACAGTGGTTGTTTCGAATGTAATTTATTTCACACGATGATGTTGCTAGCATCATGCACAGCTCTCTTAAGTCACCTTTTACTACGTGCATGAATGTGCAGTGGTCCTATTCTTTCCTCACAGTATAGGATCCCATGATACACTGGGGAAGACGAATGTATACCAGACCCAGAATTAACCATGGCTTCGTTACATCATTCTCCACCCAATTAATACAGGCAGGAGTGGCCTCTGTTTTGTTGATCCAACAAATTATAGTCTTTCCGTTTTCAGACCTCAATGCTGTCTTCTGCACTAATCTTGCTTCCACTCTTTCACTTTTCCATTCTAATTTGTGTTTTCTGTAACTCTGCTTGACTTATTTTATTCGAAATGTATTTGTTGTAGATTGACCCAACACATATAGATTGTCACAGCAAATGCATATTCACAAATGTAGTTTGTCACAACAAATGTAGATTGTCACAACACATTTTGATTGTCGCAACACATGTAGATTGTCAAAACAAATGTTGATTGTCACAATAAATGAAGATTGTCATAACAAATGTAGATGTTATATAATAAACCATAAAATCTTAGCGACCCGTCACCTAATTAGCGACGCGCAAATCCGAGCTCGCGACAGGGCTTCAATATGCCTGTGGATCGCCCCAGATAATACGGCAACATCTTCCCTGGTATGATCCACGTCGGCTGGCACTCAACAGCAAACTCACAGCTTGGTACATATCAGGAGAATCCGACTAATTTAAACATTACGGAGACCGTCGCTAGTCGAAAGATCGGCTGGGATCAAGATGCTGAGCAGCGCATGAACTGCAGTGGTCAGCGACCCATAGCTGACTGTTAGCGTCAGGGCCAGCGAACCATTGCTGCCAAGACCCTTCTACACCTCCACGCAGTGATCCTGGATAACAGGCTGCAGTAGGGCAGAATGGCTAAGGAGAAGGGATCGAAAAAGGAATGCTAACCTGGTACTCAAAAAATGCTTGCTGAAGTCGGATGTATTGGACCGAAAAGTGCAAATATCGCAGCCAAGCTGTAAGCTACGACACAACGCATTCCGTTCTCTGGACTACATTCTGCTACTTACCCTTTCAGGGTTTGGTAGCGGGAGATTGAGAACGATCGAAGAAGAAGAAGAAGAAGAAAAAGAAGAAGAAAGATCGGCTGAGCTCAGAACGTGTCTTCAATCTTCCCGTAGACCGACCCAGCTGTGCAGCTGCACCTCCCTTTGTGTCAGACGAGCGCATATAAAGCAGGATACTTAAACCAAAGTCAGGCGCCAAAACTAGTGAGCAGAACTTGGAGCAATGACTATTGCAACACAGAGAGTCGAATCTTGCAGTGTATAGTCAGAAAGTAGATGGAGATTTGATCGTATAGCATCGATTATGGGCTGTCTCATCTAGAAATTCGGTGATTCACTTTCTGGAAAGTGGACACAGGCGATCAGAGAAGGTTTTGAAGGGGTTGCCAACCTCATTTACGAAAACAAAAAAAAACATTGCAACTTATACCCACATTACAAACACATGGCCTAAGATTCATAATAAGCTGAAAAACGTGAATTCAATTATCAAATTTAGTGTTGGTCCTATGCCCCGAGGATTGGATCGAGGATATTATTCTACATTATAAATCGTAGAGGCCATAGATCAGGTCACGTCTAGCTGTGAGAATGTTATGTTAGCTAGCTCCAAAATAGCGTTACAAAAGAGTCTTTAAAAAGCGTTACATAACAGAGCTGTATAACATATGCGGTCAGAAGCAGTAGCGTGACAAAGATAAAAGTATGACCCGATGCTCAAATTAGGCCAGGCCAGACTATGCCAGACCAAACCAGATCAGAGGTGACGGCTGCACTGTTTTATGAATTTTATTCGAATCACAAGAACTATTTAATTGATAAACAAAACTTATTCCAGTCCTCCATTTTTTTCGGTCACTAATAATTTAAAATTAACCGTTTTATTGAATTTTCTTACACAGAACAATACCAAATCGAATCCCAAGGACTTCATTAACGCTGTGGTCCTTCTGAAAGTAATCGATCAGGAAGCACATTAAAATGAACGGCCAGACATTACACTTGCTTACGTTTGCTAACACTTAAACTTGAATTAACCAGCATGTTTATTGTTTGATCATTTAGACGCCCATTAGACCTCGTCTGTGGCTGGCAATAAACGTCTGGAGTCTAGACTCAAACCTTAACGGATGCCACATGTTCAAAACGAGGATATTATTCATATGTTCAATGCTACTGTGTTACATAACGTTTCATCCACAATCGTTTGGGAATTGTTGGTATAAGAAGGCTAATGATTGCCATTGTGTAGGAACCTATCACAATTAGCTAATGTATATATATTTCGACCTTCCTGGATTTGCGTGGATCTTCTACTGTCCTGACCATGCTATGGTTGACAGCTACGATGTAGCTGGCATCCTTTTGGCTTTAGTGGGGACATTGGATATGGATAGGAGGTGGAATAAGTGAAATCAATTAGTAACCCCCGTTTGAATACTGACACTACAATTGATGAGTCAGAAGTGTGCACCGCCAGCGAGTTACACGAACTATTAGTATGTATATATAAATCAATCAATCAAAGATAAAGCAGCACTGATGGTAAACAGTCGATAAAACTTGTATCAGTAATGGGTAGTGACCGCAGCAGAACAAAAACAAGTAAAACACGACAAATTTGTATGCCGAAATCCTGAGAGAGAGAGAGATAGACAATTATATAGATAGATAGATAGATAGAGAGAGAGAGAGAGAGAGAGAGAGAGAAAGAGAGAGAGAGAGAGAGAGAGAGACCGAGAGCATACATCTCTGTACATAGTTCATTGATGTCGATCCCGTAAATGTTAGATTTAAACAAAATAAAAAAGAAACCAGCCCTATAACAGACAGGGTGAGGCTTATTATAGGATTTGTGTAATATGAAAGCCCAGACACTATGGAGTACTCTCACAGTTCTCGAAGATAGTCCAGAAAAAGAATGACTCTACGAGATGTCCAGTACTACATAAGTGTTAGCTTTCTGAACTCATTGAAATAAGAACGAGGGTTCAACAAGAATGTCTATTATCTCCATTACTCTTCCTGCTGGACACTGACTGGATTGTGAAGCCGACATTGTCGACAAGCGACAATGACGTTAAGTGGACATTGACGCGACAACTTTAACATCTCGACTTTGCTGATGATATGGTTCTTCTGTCCCATACTCACAACTAGATGCAAAATGAGATATTGAAACTTGAAAATAAACAGAGACAAAACACGTTTTTTAAAAATAAATACATCTAACAACGATACAAGTGGGTTTGGAGTCACCCCCCCCCCCCTCTTCCTCATTTCAGAATGTGGAGTCTTTCACACACCTTTGCAGCATTATAGACATGTAAGGTGGTACAGAAAATGATGTTCAGTTAAGAATACAAAAGACGAGAATAACTTTCAATGTATTGACGAATTTTGTTGAAATAAAAAGAAAATTAAAACTACCACCAAATAACAAGCTTCAACTCCAACACAAAGTCCGTTCTAATGAAAGATGGATGATCACAAAGGTACTTAAGAAAAAGGTACAGACTTTAGTAATTGGTTGCCCACGCAGAATGCAAAGGTGGGGGTAGTACGACAAGATCATAAACATAGAGCAGATGAGGAAAACGGGACAAATACAAGTGGGGAGAGACGATCGCGATTGACAGGCCACACATTACGGAAACTAGACAATTTCTCTGGAATCCACAGGGCAAAATAAATAGAGGACGACCGAGCCACTCATGGAAGCGGTAGCTTGTCAAGGCAGCAGGCATGACGCGGACAGAACTGGCTGATATGAGTCATGATAGATAAGAAGACTTGGCAAATATTTGTTGAGGACCTATACTCCACAGGGAGCAGACAGGTTTTAATTTTTTTTTGTTGCGTTCGCCTTATTTCTCTATTCCACAAAGGCGGTGTGCGTTACACTGTGGTTTTTATTTTGCGCCTGTCGGCCCAGTGCATCCGACTTCAGCATCCATTTTATGTAAGGGTATGCTTCCTCATGCATTTTCTAAGGGTTTGCTTCCCCGAGGTAACGGCCGGTGCTGTGATGGGGATCGAACCCAGTACCTTCTGGTTGTGAGCCGTGTCACTTAACCACCAGCCCACGCCGTCCCCGAAGTTTTAATTGATTGATTGAATATATTTTAATCCAAGAATGTTGACTTATGTAGTCCTGATAGGATATCTAAAGGTTTGGGTGAACGGTATCAGTCTGATGTAAACTGCGAAGATTTCGCTGGCAAAATAATATAGAACTTTTTAGCTTAGAATGCTCCACGTTCATCTTTGATAGTGTTAATAAGGACAATTCTAACAACATGAGTATTTCTTCTTCTATTATCTCGCTTCTTCCTCTTATTATTATCTCGCTTCTTCCTCTTATTATTATCTCGCTTCTTATTATCTCGCTTCTTATTATTTCGCTTCTTCTTCTACCTTCCTTCTTCTACCTTCCTTCTTCTGCCTTTCATCTTCTACCTTTCTTCCTTCTTCCTTTTCTTCTTCTTATTCTTCTTCTTCTCCATCTTCTTTTCTTCTTCTCCGTCTTTTTTCTTCTTCTCCATCTTCTTTTCTTCTTCTTTCTCCTTTTTCTTCTTTTTCTTCTTTTTCTTCTTCAACTTCGTTATCCTGCTCTCCTTCTTTTGTCTCCTCGTTTTCTTCTTTTCTTCTTCTTCTTTCTACTCGTCTTCTTTTGTTCTTCTCCTTTTTCTTCTTCATGTTGTGTGCCAAATCTAAGTCATGGGTCTCCCCATCTTCTGGTCTCTACTGATGTTTAGCAAGTCAGGTTGCAGGTTGTTGATTCTCCATTTCCAGATACTAAACTATCAATTATCTTCTCTTACTGCCGTCCTGTCTAATTATTCCAGCAATATTGATTGCATGCTGTAACAATGTTCTTCAACCTTCCCTTTTCATATTAAAAAAAGCTAAATGCAGGCCCACGCCAGTTTCTACTGTCGGGGATGAATTGTTGTACTATGTCTCTGTAATTAACATTTCTTACAGTATTTTCGACATTAACGGGAAGTCCTGTACCCATACCGGAAGTTGAGCCCTCACCACCTTGGCCATGACAATCGGGATCTCTACCACTCTGGTGCCATGACAATCGGGAGCTGTACCACTCTGGTGCCATGACAATCGGGAGCTCTACCACTCTGGTGCCATGACAATCGGGAGCTCTACCACTCTGGTGCCATGACAATCGGGAGCTCTACCACTATGGTGCCATGACAATCGGGAGCTCTACCACTCTGGTGCCATGACAATCGGGAGCTCTACCACTCAGATGCCATGACATTCGGGAGCTCTACCACTCTGGTGCCATGACAATCGGGAGCTCTACCACTCTGGTACTAAATTGATCCCTTTCACAACGTGTCATCTAAAACCAGCAGCAATAGAGGATTGTTTCTTTATGAGGTGCTATGTTGTTGTTGTTGTTAATATTGTTGTTGTTGTTAATATTGTTGTTGTTGTTGTTAATATTGTTGTTGTTGTTGTTAATTTTGTTGTTGATGTTAATATTGTTGTTGTTGTTGTTAATATTGTTGTTGTTGGCTAGAAGCTACTCATACTGACATGAATGAACTTTTGACGATATTGAAGCAGATGATAAATAGTATCTTCATCCCAATCTTGTACTACATGGGCATTGAATAAGGCCCAGGAACAAAAGTTGGCCAACCGTGAAATGCGGGACTACGAAAGGTCACTAACAACAGCAGAATAGACATAATCATAAATATGAGTATTCGGGAGAAGGTTGGAATAATTCCCTGCCTACAGCACATCGAGCAACAGAGAATTCTTCCTCTTCTTCTTTCGTTCGCTTGGAGTATGTCTACATCTGCAAAGTTGTTTCTTGTATGAACCTCTTCTGCAGCTCCTATATAGATCCATATAGTTTCCCTCCCAGTGTTTGTTCTCTTGGCCAGTTTGTCCGCCTCAGTATCTCATACTCTGGGCAGTTCTGAAGTATATGCTCCGCAGTCTGGGGTGCCTGTCCTCATGTACACATATTTGAGTTGCCAATTCTAAATTTTGTGTACATGTGGCTGCGGAGTCGGTTGTGTCCTGTTCTGAGGCGCAGTATGACAATCTGATCTTGCCTGTTTACATTATGTTAGTCATCTTGTATTTGTGTTGATAGCCCTCTCATTGATTTAATCATCTTTTTCTTTTGATGGTATGTAACTGGTACATCTGGTAGCTACAGAGGATGAATTGGTTTGGTTACATTATGAGAATGCAACCAGACCACATTGTTCATGCCACCTTCTACAGGAGAACATCAGGAAAAAGGTGCGAGAGCTAGACAGAGTTAAAGGTGGATATACAACGTCAACAAGACCTCTCGTGAAATGGTAAATAATGTTACTCAAGCCACGGGAGAGGCAAAAGATAAATACATACCACCACACTGGGCTGCAATCCGGTAGAAAGTGAGACGACATAAGAAAGAAGAAGATGTGTTTTTTGTAGTGGGTTACAGTGGCTCTTCTTATATCCCGAGGCGTAGTTAAGAAGATGGACATGGGTCCTCCAGGCTGTAGAGCAATGAGAGGTATAAAAGTAAGATCAAAACTATGGTGTCGATCCCTACCACGTCGACTAGACTGCTGTGACACAGTCTATTTTCAGGAGCACGAACGACTATATGAGATGGGCTCGCGATCAGTATGTTTCACCTGCCTTATATATTACTCTTCATTCCATGTGAACTGCAATAACTTCATTCATATGTGTTTTAAATCCAGTCAGCACATTCTCGTTAGCCTCTTTAAGGGTTTGGGTTTTCTAACATTTTTCTGTAAAACCGCATCATTCTGATTTTGTTGGAAACAAAACTCAGCAGCGTATGTTCTCATACTTCTTCGAACTCTTTTAAACACGGACTGT
Organism: Ariolimax columbianus; assembly: GCA_036924085.1. Lineage (NCBI taxonomy): Eukaryota > Metazoa > Mollusca > Gastropoda > Stylommatophora > Arionidae > Ariolimax > Ariolimax columbianus. The sequence continues at coordinate 33,913,520 of JAVGWX010000003.1, read as the reverse complement.
GACTGACGGGTAACGAGAGCTACATTCAACGAATTAACGACTGACGCCACCAGAAATGGCAGAATCGATGCATCTTACGATAGTTGTCGTTTAAGATGAAAACGATAAACAGAAAAACATCCAGACAAGAATTAAAGAAATTAGGAAAAGACCTGTTAAGCATGTAGAAATGTATTCACGAGAACAGAATCAGACAGTTCTAACTGAATATGGGATAGATAATCATATACACATTGTGTACAATCACAAATAGAAAACATTTGTGCTTCTAAGCTACCTGGTGGCATGATCTTGAAGGAAAGAGTTTTCCAGCTTGTTAGAACAATTATCGCTTGTTAAATGATCAGGTTATAATGTGTCCGCCATATGGCAACATGTTTGCTGTTGAATCTGGCATCCGAGAAATGATGTATTAAAGGAGGGAAAGAAGAATGAATGAGCGAATAGTGGATTAGAAAAGGGAGGAGACACACATTTATGATATCATTTGTTATCAAACATAACAAGATACATAATAACACACAAGGACAAGAATATTGATGTTTTAAACAATAAACAAGCTGAGGTGGATTTATAATAGTACATCTATAGTGAGAGAGTAAAGCCAGTCCCATAGCAAACAGTGCTGTCAGCGATGACGTGTTGGAGTTCACAGCTTGTTAATGAGGTGGTGTGGTCAGTTCCTTACCGCGCTGTCTGTGCTTAACTAACAGTAAGGGATGTATCAATTTACAGCTGGGTCGTCTAGAGCGTGCCGGTAACGAAAGTTGAACTTTACACCTTTACTGTGAAAAAGCGATTGCTTTACAACTTAGCTATTCAGACGCTTAGAGCAGAGACAAAAAATACAGATCGATACTAGAACGAGATATAGTAACCTCGTGCATTTACAATTTTCTTTGCATCTAGCCTCGCTTATTTATATGTCACACACTATCTTTCTCTCCCTTTCTCTCGCTCTCACACACTCTCTAGTCTGTCTTGTAATTCATAAACAAGGTCCGAAGCCATTTTCTACTAAACTGCATGTCAGAACCAAATCATTTTTTGCATTAGGTCTTAGAATATCCATGATGTTATGGACATTTTTTTTCTCTAAGAAATTTAATGAATTATGACAAATATATTCATTAGGCTGGCAAAGATGGCGCCATAACTGGCTGCGAGTCTACATTTCTCTACTGTTTTGGATCATTATGGATGCCGCCAGACCACGGATTTGCCTGGAATTCACACTAGTCGACGACTTACACTTGTGTTCACGGAAACGTGGTGTTGTTTTCCGTCGGGACTTGTTATTTCGTTCTTTTTTTGTGATTTCTTCCATCCGTTTATCCTGGTCTGGACGCCGGCTGAATCAGTTATACCTCTGTCGTGTTTCACGGGTTAGTTCTGCTGGTTCAACTTCACGAATTTGGCGTGTGGGAATTTTAGATGCTACTATGATGAGCTGAATACAGCTGGGGAGAGATGCCAGACTCACTCACACGCTGAGTGTTGTCCATACGACCTCTTGTGGTTATCGAAAAGGCACGACAAACTGCGTTAGATGCCTTTCCACCTTTCTACCCTGCGGGTTACATGTTTACGGAAAGGCTTCGGTGGTAACCCTGAGACAAAATCTGCATTCTATGCTATCTCCAGTCGTCTCGATGAATGTCTTGCCACTGGCAAAAGGTAGCTTAGGCTCTGTGAGTGAGGTTGACAAAAGGCGCAGTTTCTTCCTCACTTTAATCCAAATCTCCGCGCAAGTCACCCATTTCAGCGGACACAGCAAGAGATACGACTGTCCACACGGCTGAACAAAGAGAGTGGTCTTCATCACTTGTGATGGACAACTATTATTTATTAGGCTATATTAAAAGCAACCTCAAAAAGATGAAAATGGATAAAGGAGTTCCACAAGGTGGAATAATCTCACCCATGCTGTTCCTCATATTTATCAATGATATAATCACAGAAATTCCTAAAAGAGTACACAGTGCACTATATGCAGATGACCTGGCACTATGGACATCCGAAGAGTCTACACCTGTAGCTAGAAACCAAATGCAGGAGGATCTAAATAAAATAGAGACATGGACAAAAAAATGGCATATCACTATAAACGAATCCAAAACCACGTACACAATCTTCTCTCTATCTCCCAAGCCACAAGAAGTAATCCTGAAAGTAAATGGCCAGACTCTCCCCCTTGACATGTCCAACTTATCTGGGAATAACAATGGACCCAAGGTTGACATGAAAAAACCAGATAAAAAAAAGCCACCAACACAGCTAAGACCAGAATGGCGATAATGAGGAAGATATCAGGCTCAACATGCGGACCGGACACAGGCACACTAGAGAAACTGTACACAGGTTATGTAAGACCAGTGCTAGAATACGGGATAGCAGCATGGTCCACAGCAACAAAGAATAACTTTCACAAAATAAATACAACCCAAAACCAAGGTATACGTATCATCACTGGAGCTATGAGAACAACACCAATAAATGCAATGGAGAACATCACAGGAATTGAAAGTATGGAGACGCGCAGAGACGAAAAAACACTCCAGCAGGGGGAGAAGTTCAAACGAATGCCTGATCACCCAATATATGACAGGATAAATCGCATGGGAAGATGGAGATTAAAGAGAAACCACTTCATATAAAAAACAAAAGAACTTGCAAGAGTAGACCAAATCATAAGCCAGGCAGTGGTTAGAGACCTAAAACAAACATCCCAAATCCCACCATGGAAAAAAGCCAAGTTCCCTGAGATGGTAGAAACCATAGAGGGAATAGGAAAAAAAGGAACTCAGGCAGATTCAGAAAGTAAATTTATCACAGAAGAATATCTTAGGAGAGTATACCCACCAGAAACATGGACACACGTATATACAGATGGCTCATCTAACAAAGCCACATCCAATGGAGGTGGAGGGGTCTATTGCAGACTAAGGAATGGAGAAGAAAAAAACTCGAGTTTTAACTACGGGAACATATTCCAGTAATTTCCGTGCAGAAGCAGAGGCACTGAAGGCCGCAGCTGAGCTTGTAATCCAAGATAAAGATATCCACTAAGAAAACAAAGTATTCCTGACTGATGCCGCGTCAGTATTAGCAGAACTAAAACAACACAAAGATGAAGATCTCGAGCAATGTATGTTCTCCTTGATACAGCTCTCAGCAGAACACCCAAGGTTGGTCATTCAGTGGATCCCATCCCACTGCAATAGTGAAGGTAATGAAGCTGCAGACAAACTAGCAAAGAGTGGAGGAGCATTCCCACAAACAGACCTGAGTATCACATATAATGAGGCCAAGACCATAATTAAAGCCAACTTCAGGGTAAAATGGGATGATCAACACCCCGACTTCCGAAAAGAAGACAGCTACTTTAACTTAACTAGAGAAGAGCAAGTCATCATCTTCAGACTGAGAACTGGGCATAACAGACTCAAGAGTCATCTTTACAACAAAATGAGGACTGGGACAAATGACAGGTGCCCATGTGGGGAGCATATCATGACCATGGAACACATCCTACAAAGCCGCACGCTTACGCAGGAAAAGAGAGAACAATGCTAGCCTCGTGAGACAGATATGAGACAGAAGCTGTATGGAGATGAAACAGCCTTACAAACAACGGTGTCCTTTGTAAGAGAAACCGGAACCTTGATCTGATGATAAACGAAGAAGAAGAAGAAGAAAAAAGCAACCTCGGTGAATTGGACATAATTTTAACAGATGAAGGTACACAGATGTGCTGTTTTAAAAATATATGTTTTGACCTTCAAATACGCTCAATAAATACAAAATTCTGACTTTCCCCGTGCACCAATTAGACACTTTGTCGATGGCAGAAAACAACAAACGGCATTCATGCGAAACTGTCAAATAGTTATAGGCGTATATGCCAGTGTTGGAATAAGGGGGCCGTATCACAGGACATGAGATACGCCAACATAATCACTCTTTACAAGAAAAAGGGAGACAGAAAAGACTGCAATAATTACAGGGGAATGTCGCACCTCAACACCGTAGGCAAAGTGTATGCTCGCATCATCCTAAGCAGGCTGCGAAAGCAGGTTGTACCTGGAGTCTCAGTGTGGTTTTCGAGCAGAAAGGTCCACCGTTGAAATGGTCTTTTCACTTAGACAATTGCAAGAGAAATGCAGAGAACAACACAGACTACTTTTTCTTGCCTTCATCGACCTCACCAAGGTATTCGACCTGGTAAACTGAGAGGGTCTTTTTAAAGTATTGTCTAACGTTGGCTGCCCACCTAAACTACTGAGCATGATTAGATCTTTCGTGACAAAACAGATCCAAATGGATACAGGCACATAAGCCTACTGAGCTGTGTCGGCAAGCTGATGGAACGGATGATAAACACCAGACTGATGTGGCATCTGGAAGAAAAACGAATACTAATTCCACAGCAAGCCGGCTTTAGACAGCACAGATCCACTGAGGACCAGGTCATCCTCATAGCCCAGGAGATAGAAGATGCCTAACAGGCACAGAAACACACAGTAGCTGTTTGGGTGGATCTGGAAAAGGCATTTGACAAAGTCTGGAAGGATGGACTTAGAGTCAAGCTAAGAAGAAGTGATGTCTGTGGGAAGATGTATAAGTGGATCAACCACTACCTCAAACAAAGAACGGCCAGAGTCCAAGTACAAGGGCAGATGAGCAAAAAGATGACACTCGAGCAGGGAGTACCCCAAGGGGGAGTATTGTCACCCACACTCTTCCTGGTATATATAAACGATATTACAGAAAATATACCAAGAAGAGTCCATAGCTCAATGTTTGCAGACGATCTGGCTATGTGGACCTCTGAAAAGAATCTCACCATAGCAAGAAATCGGATGCAGACGGCCCTAACATCGCTGGAAGAGTGGGCGAACTCATGGCTGGTCAAAATAAACGAGGAGAAAACCACGTGCACAATATTCTCGCTCTCATTAAAACCCCAAAGTACCAAATTAAGCCTAAATGGCAAAATCCTGCAGCCAAACGACAACCCAACCTATCTGGGAGTCACATTTGATCGGCGCATGACATGGAAAAGTCAGATTGAGAGAAACCGAATGAAAGCCAGAGAAAGAATGGCGATCATGAGGAAACTTGCTGGCACAAGCTGGGGAGCAGATGAAGGCATACTAAAGAAACTGTACACTGGAAGAGTGAGACCAGTTCTCGAGTATGGCATCGCGGCATGGACAACAGCAGCGAAGGCGAACTTCGATAAAGTTAACAAACTTCAAAACCAAGCCATGAGAATTATAACAGGTGGCATGAAGTCAACGCCAATTGTAGAACTTGAAAAGATTACAAAACTGCAATCCATAACCGACAGAAGAGACTGCAGAGCCCAGCTGCAGTCAGAGAAACTCCGAAGACTGACGGACCACCCAATGTACCAGAGACTAAACAATTTGGGAACTGGGAAACTAAAGCGGAGAAACTTTGCAGAAATAGCCAAAGCAAAGATGCACGAAGATCCCATAAACGCACTAACAACACCAAAACCCATCACTACTGTACGAAAACCTACTTGGAGGCAGGATATATTTCCAGAGGTGGTAGAAAATATACCAGGTATTGCAAACAAAAACTGCCAGACTGAAAAAGAAAGGAGAGACACTACCCTAAGCTTCATAACGAAAAGCTACCCAAGCATGGACTGGACCCATGCATACACCGACGGTTCTGTAACAAACACTACACAGAACGGAGGGGCAGGAGCATTCCTGAACCTACCAAATGGCAGAAAAATAACACTGTCATTCGCTACTGGTAAGTACACAAGCAATTTCAGAGCGGAGGCAGAGGCACTGAGGGCGGCAGTGGAAGAAATGGCAACACACAGTGAACATGAGAGCCATATAGTCTTGCTGACAGATGCTCTCGCCGTAGTCACAGCGCTAAAAAGCCAGAAAAACACTGAGCTTAATGACTTAAGAGCAGCACTCTGCAAACTGTGCCAGCTGTCCGCACCAAAAAGGGTAGTGGTACAGTGGGTTCCGTCACACTGCAACATCCAAGGCAACGAGGAGGCAGACAGACTGGCAAAAGAAGGTGCAAGGCTACCACAAACAGATACCAGTATGACGTACGAAGAGTCAAAACGGCTTATCAAAGCCAGATACATGACCAAATGGGAAACCGAACATACTGGTTACACCAAAAACGATGCCTATTACCAGTTGAACCGAAGAGAGCAGGTCGTTGTCTTCAGACTTCGCACTGGCCACAACAGACTGAGGTACCACCTATTCAACAAATTGAAGATAGGGTGTACCGACGAATGCCCGTGCGGTACTGGTAAAATGACCACTGAACATCTGCTGCAGAACTGCCCGACATACGGGGATCAGAGAGAGCAGATGTGGCCATTGCCAGTGGAACTGCAAGACAAGCTCTATGGTAGTGGCGAGAGTCTCAGGATGACCGCCGCTTTTTTCGAAAAAATAATGGTTACTGTCTGACTGTGTACGCAGAAGAAGAAGAAGATCTTTCGTGTAGGCATGAAAGGCACAGTGCTGCATGACGGTCATTAACCTGAGACCTTCGTCATTAACTGGAGTTAAACAAGGCTGTGTCCTGGCTCCGACTTTATCCCGGTATTTTCTTTGCCACCGTGCTTAAACACGCATTGGAACTGCCACACAGAGTCTTTCTGCATACTAGGTCAGATGGAAGACCATTCAATCTAACCAGACTGCAAGAAAAAAGTAAATGAAGGTAAACTCATTCGGTTTAGGCTGCCCTGGTCGCCCACACGGAAGCCAAATTTCAGATCCCCATTAATAGGTTGGCAAAATCGTGTGATCTGTTTGGACTCACCATCAGCGTACACAAAACAAAAGTGATGGATCAGGGTGCAGATCCTCCATACATTGTCTTAAACGATAACAATCTGGAAGTAGTAAATCAATTTAACTATCTCGGATCTATCATCACCAACAACCTTTCACTGGACGCGGAGCTGCAGAAGCGATTAGGAATGGCCTCATCAGTACTTCCCAGGCTCTCACAGAGAGCGTGGAAAAACATCATGCTGACCATCTCCACAAAGGTTGCTGTGTACAGATCATGTGTGATTAGTACCCTGCTCTAGGGCAGCGAAACATGGACACTGTGTCTCTCATGAAAAAAGGTTAAATGCTTTTCATATGGGCTACGTGAGACGCATACTTGGACTTTCATGGAGTGAGAGTGTCTAACAGAGATGTGTTGTGCCGTGCAAAGATTGCCAGTTTCGTTACGATCTTCCGCCAGCGCCACTTGCGGTGGCCTGGTCACGTCTGTAGAATGGAGGATGGGCGAATACCAAAAGGTATCCTATACAGAGAGCTGACAACGGACAAACGTAAAAAAGGTAGAACCTTCCTCCACTACAAAGATGTTTGCAAGTGTGACATGAAGGCGTTGGATATTGATACGAACACCTGCAATTGGGAGGACCTTGAGAAAGACAGACCTGGCTGGAGGCAAGCTTTGTGTGTTGGTCTGCAGGCAGAGGAAGACAAGATGCGTCAAGATGCCGACTTCAAAAGTATGCAGCAAAAGCAAGGGCAACAACTGACTGCCCACTCTCTAGCGTGACATCCATTGTCTCTCGAGACTGTCAGGATGCCAATCAATACACATTACTAGTTTGAGGTGAGGTTATTGTGGCATATAGTTGCTTTTTAAAACTTATATTGATATCAATTTCCAAATGAGTTTGAAGTGTACATTTATAACAATGCAGAAGGTTACCGTTTTGCAATAAGTTCTTCTGCAGGGAATCTAAGATGGGTTATTTATATTGCGATATTAATAAGTTGTTAATGGTAAGCATTTACCACTTTCTGACTTTAAAAAATTTAGTATCTAATCGGGACATTTTGAAGCTATGCCTTCTTGTTGTAGGCTGGTTTTTTGTTAGTCTTTCATCATAACTATAATTCTGGAATCCCACTGTCAGTTTTTTGCTCTTCTTTGTGGCCTTTCCAGCATATTTATATCCCCTCTACGACAAGAACTCAACACATGTACACAGTACTCCAATCTAGGTCTAACTAATGCTTTTTACAGTTTTGACTATCATTTCCTTGCTCCTTGGTTTAATATTTTTTCTTACCTAAAATTGCCTTTTCACTGCTACCTGGACCTGCTCAATTACCTTACCTGTATGATCTACTTATAACCCCTAGGTCTCTTTCCTTTTCTTTCCTCCTAGTATTGTTCCCTTCCATTCTTTAATCCTGTATTATATTGAATCCACCCATGTGGATGACTGTACATATATCACCATTTCCAAATTGTATCTAAATCCAACCTCAGTGTATCAACTTCTTTAAATGCGACACTTCTGCATAGTTTTGTGTCCTCCGCGAATTTTGCAATCATGGATCCGATATCGCTGTACAAATCGTGTACATATATCAAGAACAAAATTGGTACCTAAACCGAGCCCTGTGGCACTCCACTTTTTACAGGAAACCACTCACAGCGCCTGATGGAAATCCTACAGATTGTCTTTCAGAAATGATATCAACCGTGGAGCATCGCTGGAAGAAATATGTCAACCACAAAGGGATCTATTTTGAAGGCGATTAGGTTTTTAACTAAGTAGATCAGTTTGTTAGTCTTTTCGAGCCTAAGCGGATGTAAATATATGTTGGGTAGACCAGAGTACAAGGTACAGGGATTAAACCCGGGACTTTTGCGTGGATGAGCTGAGCTTTAATCACTTTATCACTCAAAAACTGTGGCCCTGACGTGAAAATGACTTTTCGAGCATGCAGCACGAACAAAAATGGGACGTTCATTGAAGAAGTAACTTGAAGTAGAAGCATGCGTACTCACGTGGGATCCTGGGCCTATCCCAAGAGAGAGAGAGAGAAGAGAGAGAGAGAGAAAGGAGAGTGACAGTGTGCCACAGAGGGTGAAAGAGTATGAGAGACAGAGAGAGAATGAGAGAGACAGAGAGAGAAAAGTCAGAATGAGTGAGAGAAAATGAGAGAGTTAGATAGAAACGTAGAGATGCGGAAAGATATTGAATTGAAAGTAGGACAGAGAGATAGAAAGCGTGATAGAGAGAGAGAGAGAGAGAGAACAAGACATAAACAAACAAAGAGAGGCAGACTGATAGATAGGCAAACAGCAAGTGAGAGAAAAAGAGTCGCAGAACCGAGGAGGTAAGAGCCATTTAAAATTGTTAAAGCAGTCGGTTTTTGAATGGAAAGTGTGAAATATAACACTTCCAGATTTCAAAGAAACGATTTTATCACATGAAAGTGAATTACTAGTAATTAAGAGTCAAGTGATACGAGTACTGACAGGTATGCGGTTCTATTGATGAATGGTAATACATTCAATATTTAAGTCCGGTCAGGGGTCAAGACAGCTACCTTTGATCATAATGAGATCTCAGACTGTTCGCTTTCTTGTAGATGTTGAAGAAACATTAACATCATTAACATGTGTGACATCAGTCAAAACTGACGGTGCCTGAGACATGGGCGCAAACACAGGGTAGGTATTTGTCAGTAAGTAAGTAAAGATCCTGTCACCCATGCAGCTTATAAGAAATAAGGTGTTATGCCCTTTGTTAGACCCATATTATTTGCTGACTCACGGCAAAAAGTGGTTAGCATCACGCCTTCACTTCCCAAATTTGCTCTGGTAACCGATTTCCTGAGCTGGGTCGACACAGGAGCCGGTTTGCGATAGGAACAAAAATCATGCAGCAACTTATGATTGAAGATCACTAATCCCTATGCTACCTCGGTATTAGTCTGGCCATTATATTATTAGGTATAGTCCGGCTTTTAATTTATAGGCAAGGTCCGAAGCATGTTTCTATTAAACTGCATGTCAGATCCAAATGATTTTTCGCATGCATCCTTAAAATATTCATGGCGTTAAGTAACTATTTTATTCTCTAAGAAATTTGATATATTTTGAAAAATGTATTCATTTGCTTTATTAAAAGCAACCTCACTGAATTGGGCAAAATTTTTTAACATCTTTACGGTAAAAAAAAATAGATGTTTTGACCTTCAAATAGGCTCAGTAAAAAACAAATTACTGATTATCTCGTGCACAAATTACACATTGTCGAGTGCGGGAAAACAACCAAGGTCATTCATGTGAAACTGTAACTCAGATATAGGCGTATCACGGTATTATAGTTTGTGCGTCGTTATTGTGACATAGTTGCTTTTTCAAAACTTTACCTTGATATCAATTTCAAAATGAGTTTGAATGTACATTTATAGCGATGCAGAAAGTTACCGTTTTACTATACAGGTTTTTTTCGCATGGAATCTAAGGTGGGTCATTTATATTGCGATATTCATAAGCCAAAAAAACCAACGCAGTTGGCGCTTGGTCTGGATAGATCATCCTTTTAACGTTGTCATAAAATGGGAAATTTTGAAACTATTGACGAAAAATAAACTTGTTACTCTCCGGAATCTAAAATTAACATTGCAATCTGACTGCAGTATTGACATTTCCAAAAGTACCCTTTGGGAAATTGTAAGAGCCGCCAGCTTTACTTTGAGGAAAACTTTAGGTGGCAGGAATATTATATGTGAAAAGCTACATTTGATTGCTGTCAGAAACAAATACATGAGACAGATACATCAACGGCGTAGGCAAGGCTATGTTATTGCGTACTTGGACGAATTCCGGGCCAATGCTCACCACACCTATGGTAAAGAATGGCAATCAGTTGTCGTTGTATAGAAAAGACAAATTCAAAGTAGCAAAGAGTAGCGCATTATACTAACGTCTGCCGGAAGAAATGAAAAAGGACTTGTCCATGACGCTGAACTTATTTTGAAAATCAAAAAGTACTGATGGCATAGACTACCACACTGAAATGAATAGATGACGAATGATCTGCTTCCAGTTCTGGATAGACCCTCATGTCTAGTAATGGATAATGCATCCTATCACAATGCAGTTTCAGAGGAAGATAAAGTACCAACTACATCAAATACAAAAGCTCAAATTAGGACATGGCTAGTTAAGGAAAAATGAATTTCGGCCATACATATTTGAAGCCCGAGCTGTTGCGGCTTGTGGGGAAGATAAATGAGCCAAAGGTGTATCGTATTGACAAAATCATGAAAGAGTACGGTTAAACTTCTCTGCGACTACCTGCATGCGCATCTAAACCCTATGGAACGTGTGTGGGCTAAAGTCAAAGGACAAGTTGCCGAACAGAACAGGACATTTGAAATGTGGGAAGTTCAAGTGCTGACACGCGATAATTTTCATTAAGAGACATTCAGTTCTGGAAGAAGTGTGTTGAACACGTGCTCCGGGAAGAAGAACAGTACTGGCAACGAGATGGATTATAATTTGTCCAGCCAGTACCAATTATCAACCTTTTTGAATCGACAGATGTGGAATGATTAATATAATATTTTGTGGACATACTGATTAGCAGACTTGGATGAATTAGAGTATGTTTATCAAAACAATTAAGTGTACATACAATGATAACAAATACATTTCAAAATTGAAATGCTTTAAGCAACATAAAATTCGCTGCGAATTTCATACAGCATTGGAGTCTAATGGTGACCGAAGCGCTGTACTAACTGTTGCATATTGATGCTATTTTTACGATTGAACATAAAGGGCAACACAAACAATCAATTGATGTATCAAGACATTAAGGAGATACGCTAATGAACAAAATACGACGAGAAATTAAACTTTGCACTGTAAAATCTTAAAATGTAATGCCATTTCTTTGCAATGGTCCTAAAATATCAAAGTAATTCACCGATGTGCAAAGCTCGTAACATCTATGGACTAAATAATATCAATGTTTTAACGTCAAGGATATTCAAGGCTGCATGCGCAAAATAATTTGAATCTGACATGCAGTTTAGTAGAAAATTGCTTTGGAACTTGTTTATGAATTAAAAGACGAACTATAGTTTATACAGTAACTGATATATGACATTAGGGAAAAGCAACTGTGGGAGACCTGCTAACCTACATCCCGATTTACGGCTCTTTGTGGTAATGTTTGTGATAACATTTGAACCGGAATATGTTCCTGAGTAAACACATTACGAAAGTGCTACATCAATCCGTGGTATCATTATACAATATGTAACAGGTAGAGTCTCGAGAAAACATATATCTACCTTTATGTAAGAACATGCAAACCGACACATATCAGGGCTGATTATTCACATAGATATGCGCATTTTGAAAACCTGTACAGCTTAGAGAAGACGGTCCAAGTAACTGTCTCTATGACTGACATTAGCAAACGCTCCTGCTTGCAAGTTGATATAAATAGGCATCGCAGGTTACAATATACCTCGTTGATTGATAGATTGTTTATGAGACTCCACGAGTTTTCTGGAATAATTTTCCTCTATTTTTGTGTGCATGAAATGGATGTTGTGGACGATTTTTGGCTTTCGTAAGTCAGCTGTTTTTAACCAGTCTAGTTATTGTTTTGAAGTTAGTGGAATATACTGCAATACAAAAACAGCAAAGAAACCCAGCAAACATGTAGTGCAAAAAATAATATGAAAAGATCAATGTTCTTAAATATAAAGAAAACAGGCGTGGTTTGTTGGATAAGTATTCACGGACGAGTGCCAGGAAACATTTGTTACAACGGGAAGGATCGATGACAAGAGAGGAGTGAGGTTTATAATATAATAACTCTAATAGAGTAGTAGAGGGTCTGAGTAGTAGAGAGTCTGAGTAATAGAGAGTCTGAGTAGTAGAGGGTCTGAGTAGTAGAGGGTCTGAGTAGTAGAGGGTCTGAGTAGTAGAGGGTCTGAGTAGTAGAGGGTCTGAGTAGTAGAGGGTCTGAGTAGTAGAGTAGTAGAGAGTCTGAGTAGTAGAGGATCTGAGTAGTAGAGGGTCTGAGTAGAAGAGGGTCTGAGTAGTAGAGAGTCTGAGTAGTAGAGGGTCTGAGTAGTAGAGGGTCTGAGTAGTAGAGAGTCTGAGTAGTAGAGAGTCTGAGTAGTAGAGAGTCTGAGTAGTAGAGGGTCTGAGTAGCAGAGGGTCTGAGTAGTAGAGGGTCTGAGTAGTAGAGTAGTAGAGAGTCTGAGTAGTAGAGGATCTGAGTAGTAGAGGGTCTGAGTAGAAGAGGGTCTGAGTAGTAGAGAGTCTGAGTAGTAGAGGGTCTGAGTAGTAGAGGGTCTGAGTAGTAGAGGGTCTGAGTAGTAGAGCGTCTGAGTAGTAGAGGGTCGGAATAGTAGAGGGTCTGAGTAGTAGAGGGTCTGAGTAGTAGAGGGTCTGAGTAGTAGAGCGTCTGAGAAGTAGAGGGTCTGAGAAGTAGAGTGTCTGAGTAGTAGAAGGTCTGAGTAGTAGAGGGTCTGAGTAGTAGAGTGTCTGAGAAGTAGAGGGTCTGAGAAGTAGAGGGTCTGAGAAGTAGAGGGTCTGAGAAGTAGAGTGTCTGAGTAGTAGAAGGTCTGAGTAGTAGAGGGTCTGAGTAGTAGAGTGTCTGAGAAGTAGAGGGTCTGAGTAGTAGAGTAGTAGAGAGTCTGAGTAGTAGAGTAGTAGAGAGTCTGAGTAGTAGAGGGTCTGAGAAGTAGAGGGTCTGAGAAGTAGAGTGTCTGAGTAGTAGAGGGTCTGAGTAGTAGAGGGTCTGAGTAGTAGAGGGTGAATAGTAGAGGGTCTTGGCAACATCTGACTGTCACCACCCCACATCTACGCTAATTTTGAAGGCAAGAGTAGACAGGTTCAAACCCTCACCTCATCTCCGAACACTTACCCCTGTACTAGACAAAGTCTTCCACCTGAACCCCTCGTTTTCTTTGTCGTACTAGTGTCGAACCGGCGATTGACCTTGACATACATTCAAGCAACCTTCGTTCTTATAGTCACCAGCCCAATCTCCCCATCCCGTAACGCCTATGCTCCACCTGGAACTGCCACATCCCTGTATTTTCGACACCGGCATAAGAATCATCATAAAGTATAATTGAAGTTTGTCGTGTCTTGTCTTATCCACATGTGCCGTTAGGTGTCGTGAGGGAAGTTTGTATGAAGAGTAATGTGAATGTACACAATTCAGCACCAAGTCGACATTTATTTGATTATGTCTGAAATATTTAACAAAATAAATATGAGAGCATTTAAATGTTTATATGCGGCATCTCTGTATGGGGTAGAAACATGAACAAACAGTTTGTAGAGAAACGTTATATCTTTGAAATGTGAATGTTAAGAAAATACATAAATAAGAGGTATTTGATAAGCGAGAACGAAACGAGAACATTGAACGAACTCAACGCTTGGTGCCTATATTTGGAACGAAGGGAGCGAGACTACGTCTGGTCAGACACAACAAACTGATCCGACATGATAGTCAGGGTCAGGCAAAATATACTGACCAAGCCGTCATATCTGCTTCCTTTTAGACTTCCCTGGAAACGGGCTGTTTTCATGACAGCCTGGCTAACAAGGTGAGGGATCGACGCGATCCCTGTAGTAGTGAGCGACACGCAGATGAAACAAATCATAGCACAACCGTCCGGTGGACCCCGGTCCACCTTTATCAGCACGTTCGGGATGTCAGGACAGCTACTGCAACAGACCACTTAAGGCCTTTTTCAGGGCACACAGTAAAGTAAACCTACTCTTTGTGGGCATTCGAAACAAACAAACAATTAACAAACACGTATGTAGAACGAAACCAAAAAAATTTTCTGAAACTCATTCTAGAAGAGTAAAGTGGGAGAATAATATCAGATATTGGACATAATTGTATAACAGAGACAAAGAACGTTGGGGATCCATTTCAGGCGGCCTTCGTTGTTGAGATAACAACATATCTGTATGATCTGTATGAAGTATATGTAGACACGTTTCTGCATTCATCTCAGGGGACCATTTCCCCCACATCACGTGACTATCTCTGTTCTCGAGTGTATTCTGTTCACTACCGTATACAAAAACCTCGTCACATCTGACAGCTGATTCGTGCCATTTAAGGTCCAGCTGCCAATTATTACTAAGATCCAGCTGCCAATTATTACTAAGGTCCAGCTGCCAATTATTACTAAGGTCCAGCTGCCAATTATTACTAAGCTCCAGCTGCCAATTATTACTAAGGTCCAGCTGCCAATTATTACTAAGGTCCAGCTGCCAATTATTACTAAGCTCCAGCTGCCAATTATTACTAAGGTCCAGCTGCCAATTATTACTAAGCTCCAGCTGCCAATTATTACTAAGGTCCAGCTGCCAATTATTACTAAGGTCCAGCTGCCAATTATTACTAAGCTCCAGCTGCCAATTATTACTAAGGTCCAGCTGCCAATTATTACTAAGCTCCAGCTGCCAATTATTACTAAGGTCCAGCTGCCAATTATTACTAAGCTCCAGCTGCCAATTATTACTAAGGTCCAGCTGCCAATTATTACTAAGGTCCAGCTGCCAATTATTACTAAGCTCCAGCTGCCAATTATTACTAAGGTCCAGCTGCCAATTATTACTAAGGTCCAGCTGCCAATTATTACTAAGGTCCAGCTGCCAATTATTACTAAGGTCCAGCTGCCAATTATTACTAAGGTCCAGCTGCCAATTATTACTAAGGTCCAGCTGCCAATTATTACTAAGGTCTAGCTGCCAATTATTACTAAGGTCCAGCTGCCAATTATTACTAAGGTCCAGCTGCCAATTATTACTAAGTTAACTAAACCAAAACTAGGAGCAGCGACCCGTATTTTTCAGAATAATAGTCAGAGATGCCGTAAAGGAGTCTATACCACGGACGCGATACAAGCACATCTCCTGCAGCGTCACAGCAGTTAACTTAACTTAACGTCTTTAAACTGGTTTAGAAGACCCTGCAGAGTCTGTATACAACCAGTTACATTTACATCACATTGCTCTAAAAGCTATGCGTATCCAGTTTATTCTTAAATGCATTAACTGTCCCTGCCACCACTACCTACCCTGGCAATGCATTGCATGCAGACACCACTCTCTGACTAAACAAATATTTCCTCATATCTAATCTGGACCTCTCTTTAGTCAGCTTGTAGCTATGCCCTCTTGTTATTGTGGGTGGCTGTATTTTAAAAAAAAACTTGTTATAGTCTAATTTATCCATTCCTCTGATCATCTTATAAACATGTATTAAGTCACCACGAATTCTTCTCTCTTCTAGACACTGTAGGCCGGTTTTTCTGAGTCTTTCCTCATAACTGTAATTCTGGAATCCCACTATCAACTTTGTCGCACTTTTTTGTATTCTTTCCAGCATGTTTATATCCCCTCTATGATAAGTTGTCAAATCGAAGAATGTGCTTTTCAAAAGACGCTTACGAGCCAAATGTGATCTAGACCAGTGCTGTCCAACCTTTTTCACATCCTGGGCCACGAACAATGAAATTTGAAGCTGAGGGCCGCACTTGAAAGCTCAAAAGCAACGACTACAAAAATACATATCAGTTATTAACTTTATAACTTGTAGTAATAATAAAACAATGCACGTGTTTATGATCTATTAAAGTTCAACGCATAAAATAAAAGTGCAATATCATTTTCAGTTAGATATTTGACTTTGAATTGCACTTGCATTAAAAAAAATTTAAGGGTGGTGGTCTGTAACAGCTGCCGTCATTAGATTTTCGAAATTTGCGTCACTCAAAGCGTTTCGATGTTTTGACTTGATTTGGACATTGCAGAAAATTCAGCTTCAATACGTAAGTGCTTCCAAACATGGTCAATACCTTTTTACAACATTTCGATAGGTGTGGAAATTCATCAGATAAACATTTGTCATCTATATGTATAATCTATATGTTTGTCCAAAAGAGCCATATTATATTTCATTGCAATTATTTAAAACGGTATTGCACCTTCATCTCCTTCCAATAACTACATCTTTGCTGCTATAGTAGAAATATCACACATAAATGGATATTGAACAAAATGCAGCAATGGTGTCAGACTTCGAATGTCTTGGAAACGAGCAGAGAAATCCACTTTCATATTTTCTTATAACTGTTTAAACTGCTTACATTTGACAAAACCTGAAATTTCTTGTGCAGCCAATGCAAGTACTGGAAAGTGTAAAATTTGACTGATGAACAATTCCAGTTATGTTTCAAAAACGTTAATTTCCTTTATCAGTGTAGGTAAATATTTGATACCGCTCTTGCAATTTCAAATGTAATCTGTTCAGGTGGTCTTTGATGTCAGTAAGATATGCTAGTCTTACTTGAAATACAGACGCTTCCAGAGAATTTAGCAATTCTTGTTTGGATCTGGCTTTGAGGAAGAATTTGACTTCTTTAATTAGATCCCATAATCGTGCAAGTACCTTCACATTTACTCAGCCAATGGACGTGAATATGGAGAACAAAATTACCATAACTACTTTCGACCTCTTCTAACAGTGTCCTGAACTGTCGGTGGTTTGAAGGATTAGCTCAAATGAAGCTCACAGCTCTAACAACAATATTCATGACATTGTGCAGTACATCATCTTTCAGTTTTGACCAAAGAACTTGCTGGTTAATGAAACAATGATACGCTTGGAAAGCTGGAAAATCGTTATCTGCCATCATGAAACCAATCAAGCCAACTTCGCATCCCACCATTTCCGGTGCAGCATCCGTGGTGACCGATACTTCTTCATAATGATGCCAATCATTAATTAAACACACCTTCAATGCGTTGTACATATCTTCACGTCCTGTTTGCAATGGAGCCAGGGTCAGTTTTTCAACCCAAATTGCCAGTTGTTCTGTGTCAGTGACGTCACATGACTCATCCCAAGCTAGACTGAAACAGGATGAATTCTTAAACTCACAAATAAATTGATGAAACATATTGCTGGAGACAATGTCAATACGTCTTGCCAAAGTCTGAAAGCTGAAGATTTGATATCTGCTTCTTGATCTCATCTTTGTTTTTAAATTAAGCAAATAAAGTATCTGCACTTTCTTGAAAACAAAGTTTAACAGTTTCACCATCTGAATATGATTTCTGCTTCTTAGCTAAAACACAACTTATATTTATAGATGTCTCAATAGTACAGTCAAGTGAGCTCAATAGTCGACAAAAAACATCTTTGTTTTCTGTTAGCTTTGTACCAATTGGATAATATTTATCAAAATCTCCATGCATAGACTTGTATGTCAGGTTTAACGTTATTCTATCACCACTTTATTACTAACTTTCTTCCTTACCACTATCACTCCTTAACTCACACTTTAATTTTAAACTAACAAATCTTTTAGCAACAGCAAAACAATGAATATTTATTTGTTGAACATTATACATATTATAATAAGTATACTAAGCATGAGAATCGTTTAGAGTTCAGTTATCAACACTTCTCTAACAAACTATAATGACTTTCAAGAGTTGCGTGCAATTAGCATTGGTCATTCTCTTACACTAAAATTGCGCAGGATTCTCATCACATATCAGATCTAGCAATTGTTCTATTCACCGTCTATATCCTGTGCGTTGATATAATGATGTCTAGCTACTTGTTCTCAGCCCTAATCTCTCTGTCCTCGCTCGTATGATGGCCACATGTTCCACCTTTCAGCTTACACAGAGTGGATGTCTTCTGAACCTCTTGTCTCGTCTCAACGTCAGGTATATGTCTTCTGAGTCCCCTCTCTCGTCCCAACTCCAGAAAGATGTCAACAGAGCCTCTTGTCTCATCCCAACACCAGAAAGATGTTTTAATGAGTCCCCTCTCTCGTCCCAACTCCAGAAAGATGTCAACAAAGCCTCTTGTCTCATCCCAACATCAGAAAGATGTCTACTGAGTCCCCTCTCTCGTCCCAACTCCAGGAAGATGTCTACTGAGCCTTTTGTCTCATCCCAAAGTCAGGAACTCGATGACTGCAGCTGTGCTTGTGCCTATGACAGAGAACAGTGGTTCTGTTACTGTGGTTGTCAGGCCAAGGTAACACATGTGTCACGAAGTGTTGTCCAGGACGACAGTTTCGTGTTGAAACAACACGTCTTCCCCTGACGAGAATGCAGATGAATGCCACTCAGGGATTTGGAAGTCTGGTCACGAGTGACAGGTGTTAGCGGCGACTCTAACAGAACGTCACACACAGACAGATTCTTACACGTGCATGGTCTCTCGTTACCTTTCAGTGTTGGTCTGCTTCGGTGACTTCTAATCTAGTTTTTCACTGGCTCTATTCTGTAGTCTACCTGGCTGCTAGCCTGGTCTATCTCCTACCTACTGGATGCACGGTAGTCTTCCCTTCTCTGCTCTTTCTGATCATCCCCCAGCTTATATGCTAGCTCCCCGCTTTGATCAATGACTTCTACTTTCTTGAGTTCAATTCCCTCAAACTTTATTTGAACTGGCGTGTCCCAGAGAAAGGATAGCTTGTTTTCAACCTACTATGTGACCTAGATGTCGAATTTCCAGTAGAAATCGCGGGAAGGCAACCATTTTGGCTGGACAGTCTTTAAACTGCATTGTTTGAGAGTTAAGGACAATGCCCCGTTCAATGAACTCAACCTCTTGGGCAGGGTTCTCAAGTTATGTGTGGGTACCACGAACAGTATTTTTAGGACTTCTCTAGCATTGGATCGTTGGACTCTCGTAACTGTTACACTTGTAGTGCCTCTGTAGATTGGCGTTTTTCAAAACAGATATAAAATTCTGCCATATCAAACACACCGGCTTATAATTTGACAATGTAAACATAAATCAAGTTCCCACAACACATTAAAAGTACGGTTTTCGTCTGTGACTTTCCGTTTTTTCGCTTCACTCCGTGTGCTTTCCATTTGAACGATATTTTTTAGATATAGCGTGAACGTTGGTAGTAATTAGAATACTACTTACAAAAATATGGGCGGGAAATGTACACCAGATAATAGCTTCCGGTTTGTTTCATTTGGGAAGGGGAGCTCATTGTAAATACTCGTCAAGCTCGAGTCGTCTGCAAGGCGTTGTTTATAATGTGTTGCTATATGCAAGTGAAACATGGAATATATTAAGGCGTCATGCAAAGAAGCTGAATCACTTTCACACTCTTTGTCTCAGGAGGATGATGAATGTCAAATGGCAAGACAGGTTCCCGGACACTGCTGTTCTTGAAAGACCTGGTATCCCTAGCATTTATACCATCATGATGTAATCACAGATTCGCTGGGCGGGTCATGTGGTTCGCATGCCAGACTATCGGTTGCCAAAAATAATCTTCTGTGGCGAGATGCAGAAGGGCGAACGCTCCCAAATACGTTAAAAAGCGTTTAAAAGACACACTGAAAACGTCTTTAAAAGTCTGCAGCATAAACCTCGAAACATGGGAAGATGTTGCCAAAGACCGTGCAGCCTGGGACACAGCTCTCCCCAGAGGAACAGTGTCATGCGATGCTTCTAAAAAGACTGCAGCAGAACAACGGAGAAAGGCCAGACAAGTCAGTGAAATATCAGTCTCGCGAAGCGAACTTTCCATGCCCTTACTGCCTGCGTGTATGCAGATCCCAAATCAGACTTGTCAGCAATCTCCGCACCCATCCACAAACCGGAATTACAGAATACTCGATTAGAAGGACTGGCTAAGCTGAAAAAAGGAAATGTCATCACTCGTGATGGACGAACGACATTAATATACTATATAGTTATTATTTTTTAAATTATCATTTTGATAGATGGCACTATCTGTAATACAGTATAACGCTATATTTTATTTTGTTGATGCCAGCTCACAGGTAGACAATTGGCATTATTGTTTTCCCACACATTACAAATATTGTTCTAGATTTGGCGGGCCATTTTATATCCACTGGTGGGCGACATGCGACATGTGAGCTGCGGGTTGGACATAACTGATCTGGATAAAGAGATGTTAAAACTAGAACTAACCCCCGCCAAATACTAGACTTTTGTTGAATACAAGCAATACTAACTACTAATTGAAAGTGACCACTACTCTGATGACTCTCCAGGTTGGGAGTGGAGACTCTCCAGGTTGGGGAGGGAAGACTCTCCAGGTTGGGCTCCAGGTTGGGGAAGACTCTCCAGGTTGGGCTCCAGGTTGGGGAAGACTCTCCAGGTTGGGGAAGACTCTTCAGGTTGGGGAAGACTCTCCAGGTTGGGCTCCAGGTTGGGGAAAACTCTCCAGGTTGGGGGAGACTCTCCAGGTTTGGGGAGACTCTCCAGTTTGGGGAAGACTCTCCAGGTTGGGGAGGACTCTCCAGGTTGGGCTCCAGGTTGGGCTCCAGGTTGGGGAAGACTCTCCAGGTTGGGGAAGACTCTCCAGGTTGGGCTCCAGGTTGGAGAAGACTCTTCAGGTTGGGGAAGACTCTCCAGGTTGGGCTCCAGGTTGGAGAAGACTCTCCAGGTTGGGGGAGACTCTCCAGGTTGGGGGAGACTCCAGTTTGGGGGAGACTCTCCAGGTTGGGGAAGACTCCAGGTTCGGGAAGACTCTCCAGGTTGGGGAAGACTCTCCAGGTTGGGCTCCAGGTTGGGCTCCAGGTTGGGGAAGACTCTGCAGGTTGGGGAAGACTCTCCAGGTTGGGCTCCAGGTTGGAGAAGACTCTCCAGGTTGGGGAAGACTCTCCAGGTTGGGCTCCAGGTTGGAGAAGACTCTCCAGGTTGGGGAAGACTCTCCAGGTTGGGGAAGACTCTCCAGGTTGGGGAAGACTCTCCAGGTTGGGCTCCAGGTTGGGAAAGACTCTCCAGGTTCGGGGAGACTCTCCAGGTTGGGGAAGACTCTCCAGGTTGGGGAAGACTCTCCAGGTTGGGGAAGACTCTTCAGGTTGTGCTCCAGGTTGGGGAAGACTCTCCAGGTTGGGGAAGACTCTCCAGGTTGGGGAATACTCTCCAGGTTGAGGAAGACTCTCCAGGTTGGGGAAGACTCTCCAGGTTGCGGAAGACTCTCCAGGTTGGGGAAGACTCTCCAGGTTGGGCTCCAGGTTAGGCAAGGCTCTCCAGGTTGGGGAAGACTCTCCAGGTTGGGGGAGACTCTCCAGGTTGGGGAAGACTCTCCAGGTTGGGGAAACCTCCTATATGCCATTTCAAACTCGAAAACACAAAAGGCGCCACCTTTTGGAAGACCTAGACATGACAGAAAATAGTCGACGCGCCTGGAAACGAGCCAAGAATCTAGGTCATGACCTAAATTTACGAGATCCACTACTGGAATCACGCAAGCTATCCCCAAGCAAATAATCCGCTTAACAAAACAACCAAAATCCAGTAGGATTGCACAAATGAGAATGAGTTACTGACGACACCCTTCTCATTGGAGGAATTAAATGATCCAATATATCAAATGGAAAACAACAAAGCAGGCTCTGATGCGGAAAGAACACATTAAAATATTTGTACCAGAAACCAGAACATGGCAGCTAAAGCTTTTTTAAACAAGCATCGAATCTGTGCAAATCCCTAAAATATGGAGACAATTTTACTTAGCTGCGCTGAGAATGTCAGGAAAAACCCCCAATAGAACCCAATAATTTCCGACTTGTGTCGTTACTTTGATATATGTAAAAGGTTTTTGAAATAATGGTCCTGAATCGTTTCGCCTCCTCTACAGACAAGAATCTTATCAAGGAACAAGCAGACAAAAATCTTAAACTGACACAACTAATCAAGGACAAGTATGAACTCAAAAAGATCACAGAAGTGGCTTTTATCAATCTAAGTGCTGCATATGGCACTATATAATAACACAATCTACTGACAAAACTATATTCTATGACACATGATTGGCATTTCACTAATCTGATCAAGTACGTCTTGCAGAATAGGATGTTCTATGTCACCTTCTTTGTTGACAAAGGACGAAAGAAGAAGAGGGGGGGGGGGGTCTTCTTCTTCTTCTTCATCGTACGCAGTCAGACAGTAACCATTATTTTTTTCGAAAAAGGCAACGGTCATCCTGACGCTGTCGACACTGCCATATAGCTTGTCTAGTGTTGCCACTGGTGATGGCCACATCTGCTCTCTCTGATCCTCGTATGTCGGGCAGTTTTGCAGCAAATGCTCTGCGGTCATTTTCCCGGTACCACACGGGCATTCGTCGGTACCACCTATCTTCAATTTGTTGAATAGGTGGTACCTCAGTCTATTGTGGCCAGTGCGAAGTCTGAAGACCACGACCTGCTCTCTTCTGTTCTACTGGTAATAGGCATCGTTTTTGGTGTAGCCAGTATGTTCGGTTTCCCATGTGGTCATGTATCTAGCTCTAATAAGCCGTTTTGACTCTTCGTATGTCATACTAGTA
Organism: Ariolimax columbianus; assembly: GCA_036924085.1. NCBI lineage: Eukaryota > Metazoa > Mollusca > Gastropoda > Stylommatophora > Arionidae > Ariolimax > Ariolimax columbianus. Next base: position 33,890,304 of record JAVGWX010000003.1, on the reverse strand, counting down.
TCTGGTTGTGGTAGTTTTGCACCTTCTTTTCCCAGTCTGTCTGCCTCATCGTTGCCTTGGATGTTGCAGTGAGATGGAACCCACTGCACCACTATCCTTTTTGGTGCGGACTGCTGGCATAGTTGACAGAGTCATGCTCTTAAATCATGGTTCAGCATTTTTCTGGCTTTTTAGTGCTGTGGCTACGGCCAGAGCATCTGTAAGCAGGGTGGGGGGGGGGGGGGGGGGGGTCGATGGCGAAATAAACAAAAACACGTCCTGGCACCAGGAAGCGTTCTGGCACCTATGTTGTAAAACATGTATACCAACGACCAACCTATAGACACAGAGGTGACAACATTCATTTATGTCAACGACACAGCAGTCTCTGCCCAAGGAAATGGTTTTGAAGAGGTTGAACACAACAACACAAGCGACCGCGATGCCCTTGCCATGGGTTATCACAAAAATCACCCAAAACCAAACCTCAGAAATACTCAATAAAAAGGCAAAAAGAAAACTACAGATCACATGACAAGGACGGTGGCTGGAACACAATATGGCTCCAGATATCTGCGTGTAAAGTTGGATTGCATATTGTCCTATGTGATACACTGTCATGAAACAAAATGGAAAAATACGTGCGAGAAATAATTTAATCAGAAAATTGACTCTCGCAACAAGGGTACCACTGTCAGATGTCCTCCGGACATCAGCACTTGACCTGTGTTTCTTCATAGCTGAGTATGCCGTGCCACTTTGGAAACAAACTCCGCACATGTCAAACTGATTGACAAGGCAATAAATGAAACTGGCATAAAAATTACTATTAAAAAATATACCCAATAATCGGCGAAGTACGTGCCGCAATTTAATTTTTTATATTTTCTTTTCATTTGCGTTCGCCTTATTTATTTGCCAAGGCGGTATGCGTTGCATTTTGTTTTTATTTTGCGCTCGTCGGCCAAGTGCATCCGACTTCGGCATGCATTTTATGTAAGGGTCTGCTTCTCAATCCATTTTCAAAGGGTTTGCTTCACCGGGGAACGACCGGTGCTGTGACCGGGGCTCGAACCCAGCATCTTCTGGTTGTGAGCCGTGTCATATTTTAAATTGAAAGAGAAAGGCAAAACGCCGAAAGGCACCCTATGATTGGACAGGAGGCCGGTACGAGAGACTGACATCTAGTATCAGTTTCTAACAGGAAACAACCCCTACAGACTAGTTCCAGTCAACGCCGCATCCAAAAATGGAATGAACTGACGCAGGTCTCCTGGATCGAACTGAGGGAGGAACCTGCGCCTGGACACAACTTGCCTTACCATTGTAGTCACTAAATAGACTCTCCCAATTCGTGTATCACGATGCAGGAAGAACTTAAAGAGATGGCGATACGGGTATGATGAGAAGTGCGTCTGTAGCTACACAAAACCCAGACAATCTCATGAATGCCCAAACCTTCTGGACACATGCAATATGGATGACGTGTGGAAGGGGAATAACAAGACAATCCACGTGGCTGAACATTAGAAACAAGATGTCTGACGTGGGGCCTCTAGCATTGGAAACATGATGTCCGACGTGGGGCCTCTAACATTAGAAACAAGATGTCCGACGTGGGGCCTCTAACATTAGAAACAAGATGTCCGACGTGGGGCCTCTAACATTAGAAACAAGATGTCCGACGTGGGGCCTCTAGCATTGGAAACATGATGTATAACGTGGGACTTTTAACATTAGAAACATAATGTCTGACGTGGGGCCTCTAACATTAGAATCATCATGTCTGACGTGGGGCTTCTAACATTAGAATCATCATGTCTGACGTGGGGCCTCTAACATTAGAATCATCATGTCTGACGTGGGGCCTCTAACTTTAGAATCATCATGTCTAACGTGGGGCCTCTAACATTAGAATCATCATGTCTGACGTGGGGCCTCTAACATTACAAACATGATGTCTGACGTGGGGCCTCTAACATTACAAACATGATGTCTGACCTGGGGCCTCTAACATTAGAAACAAGATTTCTGACGTGGTGTCTCTAACATTGGAAACAAGATGTCTGACGGGGGTCTCTAACATTGGAAACATTATGCATGACGTGGGGCCTCTAACATTAGAAACATGATGTCTGACGTGGGGCCTCTAACATTAGAAACATAATGTTTGACGTGGTGCCTCTAACATTAGAATCATCATGTCTGACGTGGGGCCTCAAACATTATAAACATGATATCTGACGTAGTGTATCTAACATTAGGAACAAGATGTATGACGTTGTGTCTCTGACATTAGAAACAAGATGTCTGACGTGGGGCCTCTAACATTAGAAACAAGATGTCAGATATGGAGCCTTTAACATTAGAAACAAGATGTCTGACGTGAGCTCTCTAACATTATAAACAAGATGTCTGACGTGGGCTCTCTAACATTATAAACAAGTTGTCTGACATGATGTCTCTAACATTAGAAACATGATGTCTGTCGTGGTGTCCATGATATCGAAAGTAAGTGCTACAGCCTGTTTTTGTAACATTTGTCGAGGTGAGCTGGAAAATTATAATTCTTGACGAAAAAGGATATAAATGGATAGGACAGCTGGAGTCTTATAGCTGGAGCTAACCTGGTGTATATGTCTATGTAGAGCGTTTATTCTAATGAGAAACAGAGTGTTGAAAGCGTTTGTTGCTGTCCTATGTTTCTATTCTGATCGCAGTGAACCGCTCAGCATGGCTCACTGTCGTCACACAAGGTGTTCGCGGAGAAGAGTTATGCTGCAGCGGAAAAAAAACAGGCTGCACGAAAGGACGAAGTCCATGACGGTCCAACTACTGACGCTGTCCGCGCGTGCCCGTGTACGTTAAGAGTCTGTCGTGCTAGTATCGAATTGTACAGACAATAGCGGTTACACCTAAATACACATGTCTCACTGACTGTGTCGCCATCTTCGCTTGCGATGGGAAACTAATTATATATTGAGAACCAGAATGTGGAGACGACTTTTTGCTGTCCTATGTCAAGCGTTAGAGAGGCTGCATGCAAATGTCTGGAATCAACAAGTAATCAGTGCCTCCCCCAAGATAATAGTTTATCGTACTGTATGCATGCGAAGCATGGACAGTGTATAGCAGACACGTCAGAGATTAAATTCAATTTTAGAGGAGCTGTCTGGGTAGGTTGCTCAGGATCTGGTGGGAAGACACAGTACCTAACTTTGAAAATCTTAGAAAGTCAAATATGTTGAACATCCACACGCTTCTGCAAAAAAGCCCAGATAATATGGACGGAACATGTTGTTCGAATGCCCGATGATGGCCCCTCCCCAAGTAGCTGTTATTTAGTGAGGCCAGCAGAAAATATACAGACTCTTTGAAAGTGTCTTTGAAAAGCTTCAACATTGATGTCACTTCCTCGAAGTTGTTTGCACAGAACCATTACACTTTGCGCGTTAGCATTACCAAAGATGCTCAGAGCAGACGTGCCGTTCGAAAGAGCAGAACTCACGTCGACTCCACAGCCGATTCCTTACAAGAATGCCCCGTGTGCGGCAAAATCTTCAGTACCAGAATTTGTATTTCTAGCCATATTAGAATATATCTCGCAGCACGAGTTCCATGATGTCGCATCTTTGGTTGCGATGGGCAACTAACTATTACAATTAAGAAGAACCAGGATGTGGAGAGCAATTCTCGGTGTGCAATGTTACATAGAGAATCAGAATATGGAGAGCATTTCTTGGTGTGCAATGTTACATAGAGAATCAGAATATGGAGAGCATTTCTTGGTGTGCAATGTTACATAGAGAATCAGAATATGGAGAGCATTTCTTGGTGTGCAATGTTACATAGAGAATCAGAATATGGAGAGCATTTCTTGGTGTGCAATGTTACATAGAGAATCAGAATATGGAGAGCATTTTTTGGTGTGCAATGTTACATAGAGAATCAGAATATGGAGAGCATTTCTTGGTGTGCAATGTTACATAAAGAATCAGAATATGGAGAGCATTTCTTGGTGTGCAATGTTACATAGAGAATCAGAATATGGAGAGCATTTTTTGGTGTGCAATGTTACATAGAGAATCAGAATATGGAGAGCATTTCTTGGTGTGCAATGTTACATAAAGAATCAGAATATGGAGAGCATTTCTTGGTGTGCAATGTTACATAGAGAATCAGAATATGGAGAGCATTTCTTGGTGTGCAATGTTACATAGAGAATCAGAATATGGAGAGCATTTCTTGGTGTGCAATGTTACATAGAGAATCAGAATATGGAGAGCAGTTCTTGGTGTGCAATGTTACATAGAGAATCAGAATACGGAGAGCATTTCTTGGTGTCCTATGTTAAATAAAGAACCATTGAACGGAGAACATTTCTTGGTGTCCAATGTTACGTAGAAAACCAGAAAATAGAAAGGATTTCTTGGTGTCCAATGTTACATAGAGAACCAGAATACAGAGAGGATTTCTTGGTGTCCAATGTTAAATAAAGAACCAGAATACAAAGAGCATTTCTTGGTGTCCTATGTTACGTAGAAACCAGAAAATAGAGAGCATTTCTTGGTGTCCAATGTTACGTAGAGAACCAGAAAATAGAAAGCATTTCTTGGTGTCCAATGTAATGTAGAAACCAGAAAATAGAGAGCATTTCTTGGTGTGAAATGTTACGTAAAGAACCAAAATACAGAGATCATTTCTTGATGTTCAATGTTACGTAGAGACCAAGTATAGAGAGAGCATTTCTTGATGTTCAATGTTACATAGAGATCACAAGAATAGAGAGAGCATTTCTTGATGTTCAATGTTACGTAGACAACAAGAATAGAGAGAGCATTTCTTGATGTTCAATGTTACATAGAGACCAAGAATAGAGAGAACATTTCTTGATGTTCAATGTTACGTAGACAACAAGAATAGAGAGCGCATTTCTTGATATTCAATGTTACATAAAGAACCAGATTATAGAGCGCATTTCTTGGTGTTCAATGTTACATAAAGAACCAGATTATAGAGCGCATTTCTTGGTGTTCAATGTTACATAAAGAACCAGATTGTGGAGTGCATTTCTTGGTGTTCAATGTTACATAAAGAACCAGATTATAGAGCGTATTTCTTGGTGTTCAATGTTACATAAAGAACCAGCTTATGGAGTGCATTTCTTGGTGCCCAATGTTTTAAGGAGAGCCGAAAATGAGACTGCTAAACAAAATTGAATAATTCCTTTCATTCACCTTTTTCGCTCCATGAGAGTTAAAACCACCACTGCAATGCCCCCCCCCCTACCCACCCACCCCTACCAATACCCCCCCCCCCTTTTCCCTCTTTACAGTAAGCATGTCTTGGATATCGTATAGTGACCGGTTCAAAAGCTTCGGTTTGACATAATAAAGTTGCTAGTCCCATGTACAATCTTCTTTATTCACCATTTACGACATGCTTGGAAGTTTACAGTGGCCTTACTCTTTCTCCCCTGTGTACTACTCTCGTTCACACCGTCAATTAAATTGAAGAATACAGTTTGTCTCTCTTTAATGGCAATTCCTTATGTCTCTCTTTAATGGCATTTCCTTATCTTTCACTGTGTCATTTCATGCACTCATTTCATTAGCTTCATCAGGAGGTCCCTTTTGTCGAACATTATTTGTTCGCCAGCAATTTGTTTTTCCGGAACGACAACCTTGACATTTGTCTAGGGGGCCTACGCAATGTTCCTGGTCTGGGTATGAGTGACTGACCCGTTGAGATTTTAATTTAAGACATATGTGGCACCCTGAAATTGTTACTGTTTCCAGATCACTTTTAAAATACACAGTGCTGTCAACCAGTCACAGCTTTTCTAGCTCCCTGTGGTAGATTGATCTTAACTAACACCGGCCGAATCATCAAATCTTGACCTGCTGTAGATTAATCTCAACAAACACGCGCCGAATCATCAAATCTTCACGTGTTCATATATTTTCTCAGTATTTGTGGATTAAAGTTTCTACAGGATGACGTAGCTTGTCCCATGATTAACTCTCCTTAGTCATTTCTTACTACAGCATGACAGGTTGAAGTGTTACTATTCTTTGCTCACCTTTCGGCTCAATAGTCTTAGGTCTATACATCAGTATATTAATATGAATCTGATGCCGTGACCTTGATGTCTTCCAGGTGTATTTTAGGAACCAAAGAAGTCAATTATAAATTTTCAAAAAGTCAACTAAAGAGAGTTGTATGTGAATCTAGCAACCTTCAACATGTAAAACTAATTGTTTCAGACACCACCTGCAAGAGTAAACTCAATGCTTTGAACAGACTTCCATCATGGCGCAACTACCCTACACTTTATAAGAACCGAAATCGGAGTCAATAAGAAGAATGTCAATGTACATATTTATATTGTCGCACAAAACAATGACCTGATTTGAAAATGTATCTAACTATTGAGTGTATGTAGGTGAAATGGCAGAAGAATAAGAAGCCAGAAAACAAAAAGCATCAGGTAGGATGTTATATTGTAGACGAACAAGTTAGAAAGGAAACAGATTGCAGACAATGCTACACGATAGAACAGCCAAAAATACTGTCAAGGGCTGAGACAGGTGGGGCTAATTTGTAGCATGAAAGAGTGTATAGGATGTAGAGTGTGCTGGGAGGTGTACAGTACGAACGCATTTTTGAGTTCAATCAATAAAGCGCAAAATGAACACTTTTTGTGTGGACATTCTGTACAGATAGATAATCTTGTAAGTATTAACAGACAGTAACTGAAATAAAGAATGATATTGTTTGTGATCATGGCTTAGGAAATATTGAATACAAAGTAATCACGTATGACAGGTGCAGTTTTCATATGGTTAAGAAGGATTTCTAAAACTGTGATTAGATGAACGTTTGTGACAGCAAAAAAATTAATGCGCATGCTCAAACTGGGACACGTTAAGCAATAAAATAAGTTAGTTCAAGACAGGAATGATCTCACCTCGACAAATGTTACAAAAACAGGCGGTAGCACTTACTTTCGATGTCATGGACACCACGTCAGACATCTTGTTTCTAATGTTAGAGCCCCCACGTCAGACATCTTGTTTCCAATGTTAGAGCCCCCACGTCAGACATCTTGTTTCCAATGTTAGAGCCCCCACGTCAGACATCTTGTTTCCAATGTTAGAGCCCCCACGTCAGACATTATGTTGTCAATGTTAGAGCCCCCACGTCAGACATCATGTTGTCAATGTTAGAGCCCCCACGTCAGACATCATGTTTCTAATATTAGAGGCCCCACGTCAGACATCTTGTTTCCAATGTTAGAGCCCCCACGTCAGACATCTTGTTTCTAATGTTAGAGGCTCCACGTCAGACATCTTGTTTCTAATGTTCAGCCACATGGATTGTCTTGTTCATTCCATTTTGGGATGCGGCGTTTACTAGAACTAGTCTGTAGGGGTTGTTGACTGTAAGAAACTGATACTAGATTTCAGTCTCTCGTACCCGCCTCCAGTCCAAACATAGGGTGCCTTTCGACGTTTTGCCTTTCTCTCCTTCAATTTACATTGTGACACGGCTCACAACCCGAAGATGCTGGGTTTCCGTCCCAATCACAAACCCTTTGAGTCGGTTTAAAGATCCATGAGAAAAATACAAAAATAATCAGGGTCAATACAGCAAACACAGAACCAATCCGAGACGAACGTCACTGGAAGAGGTAGAGGCATTTACATACCTTGGAAGTATCATCAACAAGGAAGGAGGGACATACGATGATTTAAGACGAGGATATAAAAACAAGGATACTTCTTCATCGTACGCAGTCAGACAGTAACCATTATTTTTTCGAAAAAAGCAGCCGTCATCCTGAGGCAGTCGACACTGCCATAGAGCTTGTCTAGTGTTGCCACTGGTGATGGCCACATCTGCTCTTTCTGATCCTCGTATCTCGGGCAGTTTTGCAGCAAATGCTCAGCGGTCATTTTCCCGGTACCACGCGAGCATTCGTCGGTGCCACCTATCTTCAATTTGTTGAATAGGTGGTACCTGAGTCTATTGTAGCCAGTGCGAAGTCTAAAGACCACGACCTGCTCTTTTCTGTTCAACTGGAAATAGGCATCGTTTTTGGTGTAGCCAGTTTGTTCGGTTTCCCATTTGGTCATATATCTAGCTCTAATAATCTGTTTTTACTCTTCGTATGTCATACTAGTATCAGATTGTGGTAGTTTTGCACCTTCTTTTGCCAGTCTGTCTGCCTCCTCGTTGCCTTGGACGTTGCAGTGAGATGGAACCCACTGCACCACTACTCTTTTTCATGCGGCATGCTGGCATAGTTGACAGAGTACTGCTCTTAATTCATTGAGTTCAGTATTTTTATGGCTTCTCAGTGCTGTGACTACGGCCAGTACATCTGTTAGCAGGACTATGTGGCTTTCATTCCATTTACCTGTCACCATTTCTTCCACTGCCGCCCTCAGTGCCTCTGCCTCCGCTCTGAAATTGCTTGTGTATTTTTCAGTAGCGAATGACAGTGTTATTTTTCTGCCATTTGGTAGGCTCAGGAATGCTCCTGCCCCTCCGTTCTGTGTTGTATTTGTAACGGAACCGTCGGTGTATGCATGGGTCCAGTCCATGCTTGGGTAGTTTTCCGTAATGAAACTCAGGGTAGTATCTCTTCTTTCTTTTTCAGATTGGAAGTTTTTGTTTCTAATACATGGGCTTTGGGCTTTGGTGTGGTTAGTGCGTTCATAGGGTCTTGTTGCATCTTTGCTTTGGCTATTTCTGCAAAGTTTCTTCGCTTTAGCTTCCCATTTCCGAAATTGTTTAGTCTCTGGTGCATTGGGTGGTCAGTCAGTCTTCTGAGTTTCTCTGATTGCAGCTGGGCTCTGCAGTCTCTTCTGTCGGCCATGGATTGCAGTTTTGTAATCTTTTCAAGTTCTACAATTGGCGTTGACTTCATGCCTCCTGTTATAACTCTCATGGCTTGGTTTTGGAGTTTGCTAACTTTATCGAAGTTCGCCTTTGCTGCTGTTGTCCATGCCGCAATGCCATACTCGAGAACTGGTCTCACTCTTCCAGTGTACAGTTTCTTTAGTATGCTTTCGTCTGCTCCCCAGCTTGTGCCAGCAAGTTTCCTCATGATTGCCATTCTTTCTCTGGCTCTCATTCGGTTTCTCTCGATCTGACTTTTCCATGTCATGCGCCGATCAAATGTGACTCCTAGATAGTTTGGGTTGTCGTTTGGCTGAAGGTATTTGCCGTTTAGACTTAATTTGGTGTTTTGGGGTTTAATTGATAGCGAGAATATTGTACATGTGGCTTTGTCCTCGTTTATTTTGATCAGCCATGAGTTCGCCCACTCTTCCAGCGATGTTAGGGCCTGCTGCATGCGATTTCTTGCTATGGTGAGATTCTTTTCAGAGGTCCACATAGCCAGATCGTCTGCAAACATTGAGCTATGAACTCTTCTTGGTATATTCTTTATATTGTCATTTATATACACCAGGAAGAGTGTGGGTGACAATACTCCCCCTTGGGGTACTCCCTGCTCAAGTGTCACCTTTTTGCTCATCTGCCCTTGTGCTTGGACTCTGGCCGTTCTGTTTTTGAGGTAGTGATTGATCCACTTGTACATTTTCCCACAAACTTCACTTCTTCTTAGCTTGACTCTAAGTCCATCTTTCCAGACTTTGTCAAATGCCTTTTCCAGGTCCACCCAAACCGCTACTGTATGCTTTTGCTCCTGGTAGGCATCTTCTATTTCCTGGGCTATGAGGATGACCTGGTCCTCAGTGGATCTGTGCTGTCTAAAGCCTGCTTGCTGTGGAATTAGTATCCGTTTTTCTTCCAGATGCCACATCAGTCTGGTGTTTATCATACGTTCCAACAGTTTGCCGACACAGCTCAGTAGGCTGATAAGCCTGTATCCATTTGGATCGGTTTTGTCTTTTCCTTTCTTTGGTACTGGTACAAGTACTGCGTCTTTCCATGCCTGGGGTACATTATCCCTTTTCCAGCTTTGGTTCAGGACTGATAGCAGTTTCCTCTTTGCTGTTTGGCCCAGCCCCATCAGCATTTCGTTTGTTATCCCGTCTTTTCCGGGAGATTTCCTTTTCTTTAATGTTCTCATGGCCTCTTCCATTTCGCTCATTGTTAGTTTTGCCATCATATGCTCTTCTGGTGCCATATTGATGTTGTCGTGCCCCTTTTGCTCTTCATAAATGTCCGTATGCCTATCTGCAGGGACATCTATGTGGTTCGCTTTGGCATAGTGTTCGACGAAAGCGTTTGCGGCTTTTTTTCCAGTGAGCAAGTTTTCACCCTGCTTGATGGTAATTTGTTTGTTTGACGGGGTTTCGTCATTCATGGCTCTGAGTAACTTCCAGAGTTTGTTCCCTTCTTTGTCTAAGTTGAGACTTTCTGTTTTGTTTTTCCAGCTTTCTCTTGTTGTTTGGTTTAGAAAACAAGGATACAAAAAGCAAGAGTTGCATTCGGAATGTTCAAACCCATATGGAACCAAGGAGATAAAAAGAAAGACAAAAAAATAAGGATTTTCTATTCAAATTTGAAGCCAGTCCTGCTGTATAGAGCGGAAATCTGCAACAGGACCAAAGGCAATGACAGGAGACCGCAGGGTTTTGTCAGCAGATGACTGAGAAAGATTCTTAGAATAAAATGGTTTGACAAAGTTTCAAACGACAGATTGTGGGAGAGACCGGGACAAGGTAAATTGAAACAGGAAATCTTAGGAAGAAGGTGGAGATGGATGGGTCATACATTGAAAAAGCCGCAGGCCAGTATCACCAGGAAATCCCTGTCATGAAATCCCCAGGAAAAGGGTAGACATAGACAGACCAAGGAATATAAGGAGAGGAGATCTGAAGGCGGAAGTAAAGAAAACAGGAAAAAGCTGGAAGGAAGTGGAAATGATAGCACAGGACAGCGCTGCTAGGCGAGGGTTGGTTGATGGCCTATGCACCCCTGGGTGATAGAAGGCGAAAGAGTGAATCAGAGTAGAATTATTCAAATAGTTTGTCATATAAAACTGCGTAATGGAATGGAAATTTATAAAGCTAAGAAATACAGGACTCGGCAAGAAGCCACCAGCACCAACTGGAAAAAGAAACTAAGATGAAGACATACTATAACATAACCAGTCAGGTCTTCACGTGGAATCCACATGGGAAGAGATAGACCCAAACTACGTAGAGAAGAAATGTGAAAAGGAACTACGATTAAATGGTCATACCTGGAGAGAGATAGAAAGAGGAGCACAGGGCTGTGTATGCTGGGGAGATATGGATAATCGCCTATACACCGCGATGTGCGATGTGCTTGGATTGATATGATTTCGGACAGAAGATGTAACAAGATTGAGTGACATCAGCCAGGGACTCATAGCTGGCTGCTTGCATCATGGTCTGCGAACCAGAGCTGGACAGGACCATATTCCGTCTGTAAGTGACGGCCCGGGAAATAGGTTGCACTAGTACAGTCTGGCAAGGAGAATAGAGATCGGGGAGGGGGGAGGGGCTGGGGGGAGCAGGGGTGGTAAAACGGTACCCACAAAATACAGATGAATCCTGATGTATCGCAGCCTTGCTGTAAACTACGACACATCGTCACAAAAAAAAACGTCTTGAATTTCACTACAGCCATGAGCACTCAGCACTACCTTCTTCAGTACTCGTCGGAATTTAAGAACAGCTACTTCAATCAGCTGCCAGAGATAAAAGGTCAAGAGGGAATAACTCAACGCGAGTATCTTCGGGCAACGCAACAACTACTGCCTTCTCTCCCTTATCCTCTTCGCGATGCACTCTGAACTTTGACAATCTTTTGTTTTCAGTTGACCTACCTTTTCCACAAGGTCCTTTCACTAACTTTCTTTCTCGAAACATACCTCTCTTTCTGTTCCTTCTGCACCATTATCCTGCTCTTTTGTTTATGTTTGCTAACATACGTAAATAACATTTCTTAAATAAATAGGCGTATTCACAATCATGCAATAGACAATTTCCTGCTCCTGTAAGCCCAACCCTACCACATCCCCCCTTCGCACGTGACATTAGACATGAAGAAATTCACAGAGATCATATCGAGCAAATAGCATTTATGATTTGCAGGTGGCTTTGATCGCTAGGGTCATGTGCGTCTACCAAGACCTTCCTTGATTCCTGACACCAGACCACACGCTGTTGCTAAGAACGCGCTAGCACATTTCCTTCTCTGAGCCCGTTCATATTAGGAAAATGAGCTTGCCTCATAAGTTTCTTCTCCATCTTCTTCCTTCTTCTTTTTCTGTTATTCCTCTAAAAACGTCTTACGTTGAAGACGCCGGTATCCAAAAGATTTCTTAACGGAAGCAGTTTATCTGATCCTGACACACAAATCGATGTAGGCCATAAATATAAATGGGTTGGACCGAAATATCATGTTCCAATAAATGATAATATACGAAGACAGATCTCTACATGTATTTCTCTGATTAATGTATCATTTTATAGAGATTTGCTAGAAATGTTGATGCATCTTGTGTATTTTTTAGTTGTTATTACTGATGCTGGATTTATAAAATTTGTAGTCGGCTCAGCAATTGTTACTTTTAATAATCAGCCAAATACACATTAGATTCCTTCACGATAGAATAAATACATAAATAATAACTAGCATGCACAGAGCCATCAATGATACAGAAAGATACATAGGCACGCGCGCGCGCGTGCACGCACGAACGAACGCACGCACGCCAGCACACATGAAATAAATTTATATATATAAAGGGAGAGATAGAAAGAGAGAGAGAGAGAAAGGGGGGGGGGATAGACAGACAGACAGAGAGAAGAAATACAACACATAAATACTGAAGGACAAGTACACACAAAATGATACCGAGTAACCCACACAAATTAACACACGCTGAAAGAGAGTGATGCACGCACGCAGACACACCCACACACACACATACACACACATATATACACATCCAGTTTGGCAGACACGGGGGATTTATCTCGGTGCCATCGCTCCTCTACGTACGGAATGTAATGACAACCTACCGTACTGCAAAGTTGCCAAGAAACTTATAGCAGTAGCACGAAGCGACGCTCTGACGAGAACATGCTACTTATATTTTTATATATACATACGAAGGCGATTTGAATTGTTTTACCTCCATCGCCATAACTATGACAACAGCATTCAGAGCCATGTGACAACTATGTTTAAATAATATCTAATGAAGTGACTATAGAGGCATGTAGTTACATGCGCCTAGAGCGTGACACATGCCCACAGCAGATATTAAAATGACGGTAAACATGGAAATACGGTTGAAGCAACGTGGTGTGATAGAATTCATGATCGGGGATTGTTGTGTGCCCATTGGCATGCATCGAAGAATGCGGTATATGGTGACCCCTGTGTGTATGTCAGTACTGTCAGGAGGTGGGCACGGACTGTAAAAGGCGACGGTTCAGTCACGACAAACCTGCATTACAAGGCTCGCAGGGGACGATCGATCTCAGCTGTGGATGAACAATACCAAGCTCGCGTGGATGAACTCGTTCGTGCCAATCGCCCTGTCAACCAGTAAGATATCACAGCAATGCTTATGATTTCGTTTAATCGAGTTAATCATATCATACATGCTCTGATTTGGTTTAGGAAAGTGTGTGCGAGATGGGTTTCTGGCTATGATATGACACATCACCGACAGCAAGTGTGTCAGAAACTTCTGACGCGATATGAACACGAAGGCGATACCTTTATCCGCTAAATTGTCGCTGACAACGAGTCATGGGCACATCATTATGATCCAGAAAACAAGCGCCAATCTATAAAGTACAGGTACTCACCTACCACAAAAAAATGAAGAGTCGTCGATGGCGATCTTTTGAAATTGTGAGGGCGTAGTCCACACTCAATTATTGAAGCACGGCAGATTCCGTCAACTCCGAACGATATGGGAAAACATTGCAGAGACTCCTAGCATGATTTCTACCTACGTGTTTGTGTGGGCAAGCATGCGGTGCTTCCGCAGGACAATGCTCGCCTACACACGAGTCGACAACCAGAGGTTGCATTGGAGCGTCCCAAGTTTGACGGCATTTTACCGCACCATCGTTCAGTCCCGATCTGGCACCTTGTGACATCTTCCACGTCCCTAAGCTGAAGGAACGCCTCAAGGGACACCGCTACGCTTCTGTAGAGGGCGTGCACGTAGCTGTGTGTACCTGGTTTTATGAGAAGACGTCTAATTTGTTTCCTCGACGGGATGCAACAACTTGTCCGATGCTGATGTTTATGTGTGGACCGGGATGATGACTTCTTTGAAAAATAATGACACATCACCTAAACGACATTCCAAGTTTTCAGAAAATGTATAAATCTATATCATGTAAAACATTGTGAGAGTTATTGATAACCTGTATGACAATGCAATTAGCAGTCTTTGTGGATGAAAAACTAGATGAATGGTTCCACACATCCGTCGGCGTAAAACATGGATGTATACTAAAAAGAGTGATGCTCGTGAAGATCATGTTGGCACCGTAAAGATAGGGGATAGAACAATGACCATTTGTGGATGGCACTGATAGGCTGGCGGGGACGGAGACTGAACTTCGAGAACTGATCCGAAGACTGGATGTAACAGCACAGGGTTATTGCATGGCGATAAACGCAGACAAAACAAAGTTTATGACCAACAACACTGAAGGAATCAACGCTGTGATCAAAACAAATGAGCAGGACCTTGAAAAAGTGAACCGCTTCAAATATCTGTGCTCAACAATCAGTATTGAGGGATCAAAAACAGAGAAGGCACAAAAAGCAATCGCACACATAGAATGATGTCGCAGAATTGTGGAGGTGTCGGCAGGCCTGCCTCAACGATTTTAGGAAGTCACGGGATGAACTGAACTGAACTGAACTGAACTGAACGGAACTGAACTGAACTTATATATAACTTGTGAACGGAATCAATATACTGAGCAGCGCATGACCTATAGACCTCCACGCGGTGATCCTGTATCACAGGCAGCGACAGAGCAGACTGGCTAAGGAAAAGGGATCGAAGAGGGAAGACCGGGTACCCAAAAATGCCTGCTGAAGATGGATGTGCCGGACCGAAAGGTGCAGATATCGCATTCAACCTGTAAACTACAACACAACGTAATCCGTTCTCTAGACTGCATCCTGCTACTTGCAAAGCTCTTTTCAAGGCTTGGTAGCAAGTTTGAGAACGAAGAAGAAGAACAAGAAGGGGAAGAAGAAGAAGAAGAAGAAGAAACATGTGAACGAGTGTGGACAAATCAAGTCCTGACCATTCATTTATGTTATTAATACAAGACGTTCTTTGCCCTGTATGTTTCCTTTCATCTTCAACTGTTCCTTGTAATATTATATTTGAGATAGAGCCCTGTCTCGTCACTTGCCCAAACCATGTACATTTTCGGGTTCACTACTGACAGAAGTGATTTCTGTCAAAGAGATGCACTAACTACCGAATCATTGCTAATATGTCAACCCGTCAATATCCTTCTACGCATCATTATGAAGATGATATAAAGGAACATAAACAAGGAAGTACATAAAGCTCAGGCGGGTTTCAGATATGGGAGAGGTATGAAGGCCCATATCCTTAACACGAGGAATATCATAGACAAATGCAGGGAGTGCAATATAGTCCTTCACATTTGCTTCATAGTTTACAATAAAGGCTTTTGGTTGTGTAGCACTAAATTATGTGGAACATGGAATTCCCAGCGACTCACCTGATTTATCTAATCAAAATATTAAATCTGGAGCAAGTAGCAATGGCCAGATTAGCTAGCGAAACATCAGACTGATTTGAAGTGGAAAGGGGAGTAAGACAAGGATGAGCACTGCTCCATTATCTATTCAACATCTATGCAGAAACCATAATGAGAAACGTCGGTGCCACCAAAATTAGGAAAAAGTTCGACCCTCTTACAATCAATGGAAACGGAATTCCAAAACTTAGATATGAAGACGGCACTGTTATACTGTAAAGGAGCGTGGAATGACTAGAACAGATGATCATGTCTGTTAAACGACACAGCAAACAACAAAATCTCTCCATTAATTTCAATAGAACCAAGATAATGACCACCGACAAAACAAACAACATACCTAAAGTTATTCTTTAACATGAGTAAATTGAAAATGTCACAAGTTTCAAATATCGGGTCTCCATTATCGGCAACAGTGTAGAAAATGTCACAAGTTTCGAATATTGGGGCTTCATTATCAGCAACAATGGAGAATAAATATGTCACAAGTTTCGAATATCAGGTCTTCATTATCAGCAACAATGGAGAGATCAGAAGAAGGATGGTCATGCCAATGCAGCTGTTCGTTCAAATGATAAATGTATGACAGAACACAAACAAAACAACAAAACACATTCCTAGGACACGCAACTTTCCCATGGCAACGTAAAGGTGCGAAACATGGATCATCCTGGAAACCATGAATAAGAAAATTGAATCTCTCGAGCAAAAATGTTACAGGACAATTCTCACAATACAACGGACAATAAAACATAGACGTCAATAAAAGAGTTGGGAATATATTAGAATTGGCAAGTTAATAACATTACGTATAAGGAAATTAAAATACTCTGGCTATACCAAACACTACAATAGTCTAGGAAAATGAATTGTAATGGTAGGTAGGGTACTTGAAAAACGAGACGGAGGCACATTGAGGATAAGATTGCAAAGATGTTCTGAAGTTGGTGCCGTGGTCAGGAGAACTGGTCAACGATCGAGTCTTACAGGGCGGCTGTGATGAGAGCAACGTTATGCACATGGCGTGCTACGTGATGATGGTGATGATGATATGCCATACACACATACAGAGAGACAGAAATAATAAATTACAAACAAAAACACGCACATTGATAGATAGTGATGCGCACACACAGACAAGCATACACACACACATACATATATACACAAACGCACGCACGCATGCGCACCGACACGCACGCACGAACGCAAAACGTAGACGTTCGATAAGGTGAGACATGATTATCTTAGACTAAACTTAGACGTCAGATAAAGTGATACATGGTCATCTTAGACTACATTTAGATGTTCGATAAGGCGAAACATGATGAAATAATCGATATGTTGCAAAGCTTGTCTATTGTCAGCAACGTTTTGAGATTAATACAAAACATGATTTTGGCAATAAATGACAGTGATATGAAATGACAACTAAACATGCCACTTGAAGACGATTAAACAAAGACTTCAGCAATGATTTCTACAATGATCAAATTTGTTCAATCTGTGCAGTGAAGATATACTGAAATAAATAAAGGAAGTGCCAGGAGTATCAGATGGTGCACATCTTATAAACAACGTGTCGTATGCTGATGATACGTTCCTGATAGCAAAGGGAATCAGCTTCAAAAAATGGTTGATAAAGAGGGGCTTCCAAGTTAAAATAAAAACCAGTTTAAATTGCAAGAGGTCATAACTGAAGGTAAGTTACAAAAATAAGAATGCTTCAAAATGGAGCCTTAAAGTACATGAGAGAATATCAAGGTACTGCCACATACTTCAATACACAAAGGCACTGTATAACAACATAATGCCACGTACTTCAATACACAAAGGCACTGTATAACAACATAATGCCACGTACTTCAATACACAAAGGCACTGTATAACAACATCAGATGGCTGATGCAGGTATGAAGACAAGGAAAGAGCAGCCAATTCAAAAAACAGTTCCTTGAAAATAAAAGTTATTTTTTCTTCTTCTTCTTCCTATTCTTCTTCTTATTCTTTCTCTTATTCTTGTTGTTCTTCTGCTTCTTCTTGAACGAGAAATATGATTTTGGTCAGCTCTGATTCTAGAACACTGAGGCAAGCAGCCAGCTATCAACCACTGGCTTGCTGTTATCTCATTGACTGCGTGTTTGTACCCAAGGGCATTCTGTATCACCAAAAACTGCGGAAAAAAAGTTCTTAGGTTTTGTGTAGAACCAGTCTTGTTATACGCAAGTCAATTGAAGATAGCAGTTAAACAATCATGAACATTACCAGGAGTAATAGAGACGAGGTTTTACATTATAGTCCCATGTACGATAATACAGACTAATGGAGATGTTGATATACAGGTTGGAGGGGGTGGAGGGAAGCTGAATACAGCTGATAGTTAAGTCGCTCTACATTCAAGAAACTAATCAACTAAATCGCGAAACGGTGGTTGTTCAGTCCCGCAAGTTTGGAGCGTCTTCTGAACTCACAGAAGGTGAGAGCGGCGTATAGTTCTTTTAAAGATGGACGATAAACTAGGAAGTCCCATGTACACACTGTGCACGTAAAAGAACCATTGATAGTTGGGAAAATTGAAATGAGCAGACTGTTAGCCGCTGTCGGGTCAACAATTTTAAGAGCATACAATTCTTACCCAATAGTAGCCTGCATGAAGGCAACAATGAAGTGGTCACTACACAATGAAAAGACAACAGGCAAATTACCTATTTGTCTGTATATTCAATGACAAGTATGCGAAACCAAAGAACTATACACTTCCATGGGTAGAAGAGTAGCGACTAAAACAAAAAAGATAAACAAAGGCAGTTAGTGCCTTGGGGAAATGGAGCGTTAACAGCCTTTATTGTACGAGGACTCAGCTTGTGTAGAGAAGGGTAGCCAGTTTCCTTTCTCGCTGCTATGCTTTCTCAAGCTGTGACGCCAGGTCTCAACATATCCTATACCCTTGACAGTGGAAAACAAACGCTCTAACTGCTTTGTCACAGGTAACAAACAATATATTAATTCTCATGTTAACATAGGCAATTCATTCTGTCTATGTGATTTGTCTCCGTTTTAATGGTGTTCTTCCAGTTTATGTTTGTTTCAGTTCTGCTGTGATTTGTAGGAATGCATCGAATGTTGTATTCGTATTACATTCGATGCCGAATAGCCAATTCCGTGACCCACTCGTGTTCAAGAGAGCAGGGCCTTTCAATAGAATACGAATCATCCAATGGGCGGTTAGCTAATTTTAGACGCAAAATGTTAGATAACTTTCAATTATGTATTTTATAATTGAATTTTACAAGCTGATTGATCGTACTTTGTAACATGAAATGGTTTAAAGATATATGCAAAATTTTTGTAACAATGTAACATTCTGAAATGTTATATATTTGTCGATTACGTCGAACTTGACAATGATAAGAAATTTCGATATACTTATTGCACACAAAGTTATTATGCCAGAATTGAACGCACAGATCTTGCAACAGAGCTTTTCGCAGATCCGAGAGGAGCAAGCACAACTTCAGTCGTTTGACCGTGTGTGCTGAAGGAAAGAAGATCGACTGCCCCGACAGTCAAGGGAAGCAGTGTCAACGATCCAGACCCCGAGAATGACCCAACATCCGCTGAGATGAAAACATATGTCTATAAGAGACCGATGACTAGACTAGAATTAGGCCAAGAGGAAAAGATCAGATGTAATAGTCTGGCGTTATTTCTGACAAACCTCCACATCTCGATTACTCACTATTAGTCTTCGTATTCGACTGAAAAGTTAAAACCCTTTATTCCAATTCGACCGAACAGTAGACACCGCTATTCGGTGTGTCCATAGTGATTGTATTTGTGTTATGTAAAGCATGTCTGACTTTAGCAATAAGATACAGGCTTGCACAGAATATATTGTTTTGACTGAGAGTTTTCAGGTGGTGTGTGTGCGTGACTGAGACTAGAATGCACCCATTACCACACTGAGATCATGTCGAAAGAGACGACTACAATGTGGGAAACTCAAACTTATAAAGTTGCACATTTTGGCATTTACGAAGTCCAAAATTCAGATAAGAAAAGACTTCACAAACAACCCCCTATATACGAGGGTAAATCAGCAAGTAGATCACAAACTAAAATGGGATAGCTGATAGTTTATAAAGGTGTCATTATGTGGCAGCATTATTTATTTTGTGATGACCATATACTATAGGTAATAGATGTGCAACATGTGCGTGCGCAGCCAAGATATGCAATGGCATCTGTGCTAATAGAATGTACAATCAAAGAACAGCGTGATTATTGTGTGTTTGGAAGGGGCGGGGTGGGAGGAGACAAAATTACGTAAAGGAAAGGATATTGGCTTGGCTTCGTTCGTTCTCAATCTCCGGCTATTAAACCCTACCACGGGCCTAAGCAGCAGAATGTAGTCCAGAGAACGGAATGCGTTGTGTCGTAGTTTACAGCTTGACTGCGGTATTTGCACCTTACGGTCCAACACATCAGACTTCAGCAAGCATTTTTTTAGTACCGGGTTAGTATTCCCTCTTCGACCCCTTTTTCTTAGTCAGTCTGCTCTGCTGCAGCCTGTTATCCAGGATCACCGCGTGGAGGTGTAGAAGGGTCTTGGCAGCTCTGGTTCGCTGGCCCTGACGCTAGCAGTCAGCTATGGGTCGCTGGCCACTGCAGATCATGCGCTGATAGCATCTTGATCCAGGATAGGATATTGATAAGCGAAAGGCTTTCGTTCACTGTGATAAGTGTTTTTCACCCTAAAGCAGTGTATAACTTGGTCGATACATTTTTTCAAGGACGTTCAAGAAGTGGTGTTGTCGCCCTACCTGGTGCTCCTGTTCAGATTGCAACATCTGTGTGGTGGGTTGGGGAAATTATTCGAGCTGATGGCGAGTAACGATAGACAGTGTAGCAACAACACTCCCACCTGTTTAGTCCACCAAAAATTCACATTAGAGACAAACGCTCAGGGACACAACGGTTGAACGGAGGTACAAATGGAACTGAGCGAACAGGCCAAAGAATTCTATCGTGCAGGTTTTGGTTCACTGTTAAAGCGAAGGGATCAATGCAGTAATGTTGGTGGAACTAATTTTGAGAAATAAGGGACAATTTAAGTGCAACAATAAATAGTTTTCAAGTACGTATCTCATTTAGTGTTTCTTTTACATAGTCACGTGAGACCTATTTACTGACTTGCTCTAGTATAATAAAGCACAGAAGAGTGAATAACTCGTTTCCTGTGGGTTAGAAAAAATAGAAAAAGGAGAAGTGTGCAGCTAGCAACATCCTGTGGCAAGGCATTCATTTGGAACGCCAATGCTGAAACATCCTCCAGCGTGCTCTGTTATTGCGGTCAGTTAATCTTCGTTTTCCCTTGACGTATTTTGGATCCTGCCAAATTCCGAACTTTTCGCACGAAGGGAGGTCTAGTCTAAATTACTGGAACGTGACAAAAAATATGACACCCTTTCAATTTGAGGGAGGAAATTCATACATGATTAAATTGCGTATTAAATGTGCTAAAATATTACTCCCCCTCCCCAAACCTTACTACACCCCACCCCCCTCCCAACCACCACCAAAAAAAAAATAAAAAAAATAAAAAGAACAACACACAGACAAAAGATTAATGTGATCATTAATTGGGTGAGCATGTTTGGTCGAAACAGGATTTGTTTGACAGAAACGGTTAACATTTACTTGGAATGAAAAGTGTTGGCGTGAAATGGAACGCGTTTGGTTGGAGAGGAAAGTGTAGGGGTAAGAACATACGGTGTAAGGTTGGAATAGAAAATGTAAAGGTAAGAATAGAAAGTGTGGGTGTAAGATTAAAAATAGAAAGTGCGAGGGTAAGATTAAGAATAGAAAGTATGAGGTAAGAATAGAAAGTATGAGGGTAAGAATAGAAAGTGAGGGTTAGAATAGAAAGTATGAGGGTAAGAATATAGCGCGTGACGGTAAGGATAGAAAGTATGAGGGTAAGATTAAAAATAGAAAGTGCGAGGGTAAGATTAAGAATAGAAAGTATGAGGTAAGAATAGAAAGTATGAGGGTAAGAATAGAAAGTATGAGGATAAGAATAGAAAGTATGAGGGTAAGAATAGAAAGTATGAGGTAAGAATAGAAAGTGAGGGTAAGAATAGAAAGTGTGAGGGTAAGAATAGAAAGTATGAGGTAAAAATAGAAAGTATGAGGTAAGAATAGAAAGTATGAGGTAAGACCAGAAAGTATGAGGGTAAGAATAGAAAGTATGAGGTAAGAATAGAAAGTGAGGGTAAGAATAGAAAGTGTGAGGGTAAGAATAGAAAGTATGAGGTAAAAATAGAAAGTATGAGGTAAGAATAGAAAGTATGAGGGTAAGAATAGAAAGTATGAGGTAAGACCAGAAAGTATGAGGGTAAGAATAGAAAGTATGAGGTAAGAATAGAAAGTGAGGGTAAGAATAGAAAGTGTGAGGGTAAGAATAGAAAGTATGAGGTAAGAATATAAAGTATGAGGGTAAGAATTGAAAGTATGAGGTAAGAATAGAAAGTATGAGGTAAGAATAGAAAGTATGAGGGTAAGAATAGAAAGTATGAGGTAAGAATAGAAAGTATGAGGGTTAGAATATAAAGTGAGGGTAAGAATAGAAAGTGAGGGTAAGAACAGAAAGTATGAGGTAAGAATAGAAGTATGAGGTAAGAATAGAAAGTATGAGGTAAGAATAGAAAGTATTAGGGTAAGAATAGAAAGTATGAGGGTAAGAATAGAAAGTATGAGGGTAAGAATAGAAAGTATGAGGTAAGAATAGAAAGTGTGAGGGTAAGAATAGAAAGTATGAGGGTAAGAATAGAAAGTATGAGGGTAAGAATAGAAAGTATGAGGTAAGAATAGAAAGTATGAGGTAAGAATAGAAAGTATGAGGGTAAGAATAGAAAGTATGAGGGTAAGAATAGAAAGTATGAGGTAAGAATAGAAAGTATGAGGGTAAGAATAGAAAGTATGAGGGTAAGAATAGAAAGTATAAGGTAAGAATAGAAAGTATGAGGTAAGAATAGAAAGTATGAGGTAAGAATAGAAAGTGTGAGGGTAAGAATATGAGAATAGAAAGTCTGTGATAACCATATAATGAGTTGGGTATGAATAGAAAATGTGTTGTAAGCCTAGAATGTGTCTGGTTGGAAATGAAGTATGTCTTAACAATAGAATGTGTAGAGTTGGAATATGAAGTCTGTCTTAACCATAGAATGTGTGAGATTGGCATATGAAGTCTGTCTTAACCATAGAATGTGTGGGGTTGGAATAGAAAGTATTTAGTAAGCGTAGCCTTGATGGGGTTGGAATAGAAAGTCTGACTGAAATTAAAATTGTTTGTTAAGAATGAACGTTTGTGATTTGAGTGGAACTGGTGTAGAATTAAATGTTTGGTTGATACTATTATTTAACTAGAGGAGTCAAGCTGTTCACTGTCTTACTTTCAATGCCAAATATTTTCCTGTGTATCGTATATTAGGGATTTTCCTGCATCGTTTGTGTTTAGCAACTTGTTGAGGTGAAGTCATGAACATTAACCTTCATCTCGGGCATTCTTGGTCGTCTGGAATATGTTCGAAAGGTCGTTTCCGGTTATATTCTCACTTGTGGTGTGGGCGGCGTATTGTGCACTTCCGGCCATCAAAAGATCTCAGCAAATGTGCTAGGCTAAATAAACATGCACTCGTTCTGAACTCTAAAAGTGAATCTTTATGTCCTTCACATATTCTGCTCTGAATTATTCTCATTAATCGCCAGTCCTTCTTCTGCTTCGTTCATCCTCAGATCTAGGTTCCGGTTTCTCTTACAAAGGACACCGTTGTTTGTAAGGCTGTTTCATCTCCATACAGATTTTGTCTCATATCTGTCTCACGAGGCCAGTATTGTTCTCTCTTTTCTTGCGTGAGCGTGCAGCTTTGCAGGATGTGTTCCACGGTCATGATATTCTCCCCACATGGGCACCTGTCATCTGTCCCAATCCTCATTTTGTTGTAAAGATGATCCTTGAGCCTGTTATGCCCAGTTCTCAGTCTGAAAATGATGACTTTCTCTTCTCGAGTTAAGTTAAAGTAACTGTCTTCTTTTCGGTAGTCGGGTGTTGATCAGCCCATTTTACCCTGAAGTTGCCTTTAATTATGGTCTTGGCCTCATTTTATGTGATAATCGCCAGTCCAATAAAAGGGACTCATTCATGCACACGACCACGGAAAACCCATAGTAAATTGATAGCTCCTGTTGTAGCAACAACATATTGTTGTGCTGGAATCTCAACATTTTACACAACATGAGGAATCGTAAAGTTGTCTTGACTAGCGCGTGTATTTGATCGGTAAGCGTTGTTCAGGCAGTCATTAACTCAAAAATAGCTTGTTTTATGTTTCTTGATCTGTGTTTCCTGTAGGCTTAACTATATTAAGTGTGGTGGGATTAGAAGGTGTGTAGAAGAATTGGAGAGTGTGTAGAAGAATTGGAAAGTGTGTAGAAAATTGGAGAGTGTGTAGAAAATTGGAAAGTGTGTAGAAGAATTGGAGAGTGTGTAGAAGCATTGGAAAGTGTGTAGAAAATTGGAGAGTGTGTAGACAATTGGAGAGTGTGTAGAAGAATTGGAGAGTGTGTAGAAGCATTGGAGAGTGTGTAGAAGAATTGGAAAGTGTGTAGAAGAATTGGAGAGTTTGTAGAAGAATTGGAAAGAGTGTAGAAGAATTGGAGAGTTTGTAGAAGAATTGGAAAGTGTGTAGAAGAATTGGAGAGTTTGTAGAAGAATTGGAGAGTGTGTATAATAATTGGAAAGTGTGTAGAAAATTGGAAAGTGTGTAGAAAATTGGAAAGTGTGTAGAAGAATTGGAAAGTTTGTAGAAGAATTGGAAAGAGTGTAGAAGAATTGGAGAGTGTGTAGAAGAATTGGAAAGTGTGTAGAAAATTGGAGAGTTTGTAGAAGAATTGGAAAGTGTGTAGAAGAATTGGAAAGTGTGTAGAAGAATTGGAAAGTGTGTAGAAGAATTGGAAAGTGTGTAGAAGAATTGGAAAGTGTGTAGAAGAATTGGAAAGTGTGTAGAAGAATTGGAAAGTGTGTAGAAGAATTGGAAAGTGTGTAGAAGAATTGGAAAGTGTGTAGAAGAATTGGAAAGTGTGTAGAAGAATTGGAAAGTGTGTAGAAGAATTGGAAAGTGTGTAGAAGAATTGGAAAGTGTGTGGTAAGAATGGAAATCGTGTGGTTAAATTGTAAGGTAAGTTGTAAAACTGGAAATAATTTTATAACATTGAAAGGTATGTTGTAAGAATGGAGATTGTATGGTCAAATTGAAAATGAAGTGGTTAGTGACCCATAGCTGACTGCTAGCGTCAGGGCCAGCGAACCATAACTGCCAAGACCCTTCTACACCTCCACTCGGTGATCCTGGATAACAGGCTGCAGCAGGGCAGACTAGCTAAGGAGAAGGGATCGAAGAGGGAATGCTAACCCGGTACTCAAAAAATGATTACTGAAGTCGGAGTGTTGGATCGAAAGGTGCAAATATCGCAGCCAAGCTGTAAACTACGACACAATGCATTCCGTTCTCTGGATTACATTCTGCTACTTACCCTTTCAGGGTTTGGAAGTGGGAGATTGAGAACGAACGAACGAAGAAGAAGAAGAAGAAAAAGAAGAAGAAGAAGAAGAAGAAGAAGAAATCGTGTGGTAAAATTGAAAATGAAATGTCAAGAATGGAAATCGTGTGGTAAAATTGAACATGAAATGTCAAGAATGGAAATCGTGTGGTAAAATTGAAAATGAAATGTCAAGAATGGAAATCGAGTGATAAAATTGAAAATGAAATGTCAAGAATGGAAATCGTGTGGTAAAATTGAAAATGAAATGTCAAGAATGGAAATCGTGTGGTAAAATTGAAAATGAAGTATCAAGAACTGGTCAAATAATTTGTAGATGTTATTAACATCTGGAGACATTCTGTTTTCCAAGGCTTTGGAGCACAGACTTTGAGTCTGAGAAAACAACGACCTCCTCAGGCTGTATAGTGCCACTTTCAAAATCTGAGATTATTCGGCAAAAAGCTTTTTATATTGCTATTATTTCTTTCTTCATAATTGGAACAGGTCTCTCCACAAGGGCCATATAGATGTAGGGGGTGTGTGGTTTTAGTCTTCTTGGTGCAGGTTATAGTATTTAATTACAGCGCCATATCCAACGTTGGTGGTAGCCCCGGTGATAGATCCATCTGTGTATACTTGGATGTTTTGTGGATATGTCTATAGTTTCCAAAGCGATAGTTTTCAGCAAAGATGGTAGGTTGTTTCTGCCGGCAGAAGGGTCGGAGAGTACAGTTCTTACTGTGGGGGTAGTCGCCTGCCAGCAAGGTGGTTCAACATTGATGGCAGCCATAAGCCTTCTACCCTCTGGCAAGTGGTGTTTATCGATATTATCTTGCGCCTATTTTTAGGAAATATGTCTTTTTTATTCTATGCTTTTGGTGCTAATGTTCTACCATTTTCCTATTCTCCTCCATAGTATCCATTCTTAAGTATCTTTCACGCATTTCCACGACAGAGCGTTCTCGTCTTAGATTTATAGCTTAGATATTAAAGCTAATTTCACATGCAGCTGTCAGCGTTGTTTTCATGGCACCACTTATAAACCGCAGAGCGTGATTTTGTACTCTGTTCAGCTTGTGTAAGAGGCTTTTGCTTGCAATGGCTTGGAGGGGGAGTAAATAGTCAATCACTGAGCGGACATATCCAATGTATAACTGGTGTAGTGAATCTTGATCTGCGCCCCCTCCCACGCGCCCTAAACCCCCCCCCCCCCAATCCCATCCACAGTAGCGAGGTGCTTGATGAGTCTGAGCCTTGTGGATGCTTTTTCAATCAGCTTGTATAGGGCTTCACAGTGAGTCTACGGTCAAGCTCGAAATCCGAGGTATCTCGGGATTTTGTCATAAGTTAATTTCACCCCGTTTATTTTGACATGGAAATGTTCATCTTGAATCCTTTAATTAAGCTGAACAAGATGAACACAGTTTTTTTCTACATTAATTTTGAGCTTCCAAAACTGGCAATATGTAAAGATGGTTGTCAGATTCATGTTCATATTTTTGGTGATGGGTTTCAGATGTTTTCCTTTTGGCCACATGACCAGGTCATCCTTAAAAGAGTGCCTTTTGGCAGGTTATGATATCTGGTAGGTCGTTTATGTACACAAGGAATAATGTACAACTGAGCGCAGATTCCTAGGGCGGTCCTTCTTCCAGGAAAAGGAAGTGGCATGAATGGAAATCGTGTGGTAAAATTGAAAAGTGAGTAGAAGATGATAATGATGGTGAGTTTGATATAATCACTTCAGTTCTGACCTGGCAGCTTTTGTCAGCCCAACACATCCCAGACAAAAGCACACGTTCTCCTCAATTGGCATAGTGATGTATAGAGCATGTTGAGTATAGCGGGGTTTGGTGGGGGCAACTAGTTTCGCAGATCGGTCAGCCCCGGGCACAACGTCAGGAGGTGCTCAACTAACTTCTCGTGGTCGTGGCAGAATTTGCAAATTGGTTCACGTAGCCGACCCAGATGTATGTGCTACGTCCCTGCCAAGACGTGACGACCCAGGACACACTGACACACTGGACTGCCTCCAGTCATGGATACTCGAAAGATGCATCCATAACTCCTTTTTGTAGAAGAATTGGAATTCTGCATATATAAAATAACATTACGTGTATGCTGGACGGAGAGAGGTTCGGAATGCAAATGACAGGAACATTAGTTTTAACAGAAGACACATTCAATCTCTCCTCTCTCTCTCTCTCTCTCTCTCTCTCTCTCTCTTTCACTCCCTCACACACACACACACTCTCTCTCTCTCTCTCTCTCTCTCTCTCTCCATATGAAACATAGGGCCACCATTGCAGCTGGTCTACACTGAAGCCTGCGCCAAATTACATTGTGTTCTTGCCCTAGTTGTTTATGTTGACATTGTTATTATCATAATTATGTTCCCAGTCCCATGTACCACCCTATTCACCCACTTTTTATAACAAAATTGAATCCATTTACTGGTTCTATTCTTTGCTTTCCGGATTCCACATAACTTAGACAAACATGGAACAGTAGAATGCGATAAATGGAGACAGAGAAGAACAAGTTTAGATGTTTGTCTTGGAAGCTTTGTGATAGTCTCATGGAGGAGACGGATTGAATCAGAATCAGGTAAACCATCCTCAACAATACCTTAATTCACGCCAGGGTCAGGTGAAAAATTATAACCCAGACATCAACTTATGTCAGTGTCAGGTGAAACATTTTGATCAAGACCTAATCTCACGGTAGAATAAGGTGAAACATTCTGACCAAGATCTCACCTCACGTCGGGATCAGGCAAACCATACCGACGAATATCTCACCTCACGTCAGGGTAAGGTGAACCATACCGACCAAGACCTCACCTCACGTCAGGGTAAGGTGAACCATACCGACCAAGACCTCACCTCACGTCAGGGTAAGGTGAACCATACCGACCAAGACCTCACCTCACGTCAGGGTCAGGTGAACAATACTGACCAAGACTTCACCTCAAGTCCATATTGTCCACCTAGAAGCAGGCTGTGCTACAGTAGCCCAAACAACTACATGGGGACCGGTACTGCGATCCTCGTAGTGGTAAGCTTGATGAGAAGTCTTGCATCGCACTACAGCGAGGAGGACCTAGATCCACCTTGTCCATTACGTCCGGGGATCTTAGAGGAACAACTGTAACTCACTACCAGAGTAACGTCACCAAAAGGGAAGAACTTGGTAGGAAGAGCTCAGACCAGCAGCGTGTTTCCAGCATGTAGTAAATTACTGCAGTCCCCAGTTGATGGTATATTGAAAATCGGAAACTGATGTTCACAGTTGACTATCTTTTTCTTCTATTTTTTTCCCCATCCTACACCCTCAGATCAATGAGCTGGTTTCTCTTACAAAGTCCCGATTTGTTTATAACTCTCTAATTGTTCGTTGATTGTACCAGGTTCCTTGGAACAACTCTCTAATTGACTGATGTATCAATTGAGAACGCTAATCTCAGAATCGCTGGTCTCTTTTCAGGACCAGCTGTGGCATCAGGTCAGAAAGGCCACTAAATGCAGGAGCGTCTGCGATGTAGAGCAGTCGAAATGCTTGTTTCTCGAAGTATTGAGTGTGGATTCGATCTCCAATCTCGAAACTTTCAAGTCTGCTTAGTAGTAAATGGGTACATGACTTACAGTTACGGATATAACAATTTCGAAGAAGAGAACTGATCACCTAACTTCAGAACAAGCGGAGACCTTGTACAATAAGGTCTCTAACGCGCCATTCCCGACCACTGTCTTTGTTATACAGTTTCCTTGAACTTGTTGGCTCCTTCTGTCGGGGTTTCTATTACATGAACAGTAGCTCTACACTTGGTGAGATGGTGGGTGGGGAGAAGGAAAGAGTGGGGGAAGGAAAAAGTGGGGGGAGTGGGGGAGGGAAAGAGGAGAGGGAGTGGGGAGGGAAAGAGGGGGAAAAGTGGGGAAAGATGGAGGGGAGGAGGGAAAAAAGGGGGGTGGGGAGAAGAATGGGAAGTGGAAAGAGTAGGGGGAGGGAAAGAGGTATGAGGAAGAGTGTGGGGAGGGAAAAAGTGTGGGGAGAGAAAGAATGGGGGAGGAAAAGAGGGGGGGGAGGAAAAGAGGGGGGGAGGAAAAGAGCCGGGAAGGGAAAGAGCGGGGTAGGGAAAGAGCGGGGTAGGGAAAGAGTGGGGGAGGGAAAGAGTGGGGGAGGGAAAGAGTGGGGGAGGGAAAGAGTGGGGGAGGGAAAGAGTGGGGGAGGGAAAGAGTGGAGGAGGGAAAGAGTAGGGGAGGGAAAGAGTGGGGGGAAGGAAAGAGTGGGGGAAGGAATGAGGAGGGAAGAGTGAGGGAGGCAAAGAGTTAGGGGATGGAAAGAGTGGGGGAGAGAAGGGTGGGGAAGGGAAAGAGTAGGGGAGGGAAAGAGTGGGGGAGGGAAAGAGTGGGGAAGGGAAAGAGTGGGGAAGGGAAAGAGTGGGGGAGGGAATGAGGGGGGAAGAGTGAGGGAGGGAAAGAGTGGGGGAGAGAAAGAGTGGGGAAGGGAAAGAGCGGAGGAGGGAAAGAGCAGGGGAAGAGTGAGGGAGGGAAAGAGTGAGGGGATGGAAAGAGTGGGGGAGGGAAAGAGCGGGGGAGGGAAAGAGTGGGGGAAGGAATGAGGGGGGAAGAGTGAGGGAGGGAAAGAGTGAGGGGATGGAAAGAGCGGGGGAGGGAAAGAGCGGGGGAGGGAAAGAGTGGGGGAAGGAATGAGGGGGGAAGAGTGAGGGAGGGAAAGTGTGGGGAAAGAATGAGGGGGGAAGAGTGACGGAGGGAAAGAGTGAGGGGATGGAAAGAGTGGGGGAGGGAAAGAGTGGGGCAGGGAAAGAGTGGGGGAAGGAATGAGGGGGGAAGAGTGAGGGAGGGAAAGAGTGAAGGGATGGAAAGAGTGGGGGAGGGAAAGAATGGGGAAGGGAAAGAATGGGGGAGAGAAGGGTGGGGAAGGGAAAGAATGGGGGAGAGAAGGGTGGGGAAGGGAAAGAGTGGGGGAGAGAAGGGCGGGGAAGGGAAAGAGTGGGGAAGGGAAAGAATGGGGAAGGGAAACTGTGGGGGACGGAAAGAGTGGGGAAGGGAAAGAGTGGGGAAGGGAAAAAGTGGGGAAGGGAAAGAGTGGGGGAGAGAAGGGTGGGGAAGGGAAAGAGTGGGGGAGAGAAGGGTGGGGAAGGGAAAGAGTTGGGAAGGGAAAGAATGGGGAAGGGAAAGAATGGGGAAGGGAAAGAGTAGGAGAGGGAAAGAGTGAGGAAGGGAAAGAGTGGGGAAGGGAACGAGTGGGGAAGGGAAAGAGTGGGGAAGGGAAAGAGTGGGGGAGGATACAACGGAGGAAGAGTGGGGGAATGTTAAGAGTGGGAGAATAGTTCGGGGAGGAAAAGAGTTGGGGGAGGGAAAGAGTTGGGTGAACTAAAGAGAGAGGAGGGAAATAGTGGGGTTGGGGAGGGATAGAGTGGAAGGAGAGAAAGAATGGGGGATAGAAAAAGAAGAGGGTGGGAAAGAGTGGGGTAAAGGATATAGGGGGGAAGGAAATAATGGGGTGGAGGAGAGAAAGAGGGGGATGGTGCAAGAGAATGGGTAGTAACATTTTACAATGGCGTTCTGCGCTACACATCCCAGTCCGTTCTTGGACATCCCAGTCCGTTCTTAGACATCCCAGTCCGTTCTAACATGTGACATCCCAGTCTGTTCTAACATGTGACATCCCAGTCCGTTCTTGGACATCCCAGTCCGTTCTTAGACATCCCAGTCCGTTCTAACATGTGACATCCCAGCCTGTTCTAACATGTGACATCCCAGTCCATTCAGCTGGGACAGTTCTTAATACCTTCTAACCACGATACATACCAATCCGTTCTATCGTGGCACATTATACCCGTTATGTAATGGTGAATACCAATTCGTTCTATCGTGGCACACTGAAATTCGTTATGCAATTATGTTATACCAATCCGTTCTACCGTGGCACACTGAAATTCGTTATGCAATAGTGAATACCAATCCGTTCTACCGTGGCACACTGAAATTCGTTATGCAATAGTGTATACCAATCCGTTCTACCGTGGCACACTGAAATTCGTTATGCAATAGTGTATACCAATCCGTTCTACCGTGGCCCACTGAAATTCGTTATGCTATAGTGTATACCAATCCTTTCTACCGTGGCAATTACAGTGGAGCCAAGCTACAGACAACTGCCGCCGACTTGTACTTTAATCACGGTACTAAAGAGAGGTAATGCCCAGCTGTAAACAACATAACAGACAGCCGTGCAGGTTAAGCCAGGGGATGCTTATCATTGAAGCGAACTCGCGCGCCCCAGTTTAGTTTCTGTCCCGGCAGACAGGGTGCAGCTGTTGTAGACTTATGTAAGCGGTGTACCCTTGGCCAAGGGAATACAGACGAAGTAATTACTAACACTGTAGATGGTTTCGGACCATTATATCGTAACGTCACTGCTGGCTTTATAGACTCTAGGAGTTAACAGCATAACGTCTGACAGAACACACGTAATATGTTGTGAGTAACGCAGTCCATCGATCGTTGGCAGAATATGTTGTTAGAGTTCAAAGTCACATATTTTTTTAGCTGTCAGAGCTTGCCAATCAAAGACTGTATAAGTTGTCACAAAGTAGTGATTATAGACTATATAAGTTGTCACAATTTAGTGATCATAGATTATATACGTTGTCACAATTAAATGATTTGAACTATATACGTTGTCACAATTAATTGAGTTAAGACTAGTTACGTTGTCACAATTAAATGATTGTAGACTATATACGTTGTCACAATTAAATGATTGTAGACTATATACGTTGTCACAATTAAATGATTGTAGACTATATACTTTGTTACCTCTAAGTGACCCCATTCTCTTTATGCTGCCGTAGTCCAGTGATCAATATGATCAATAAGTTAGACAGGTTAACATATTTTCAAATAATTTTTGCTTCAGGAACAACATCCACCATTTCTGAATAATTTGGACATGCTGATTTCAAATATAATTATGAAAATTAAATCACCAACTGGCTCTAGTTTCTATGATATAAAAATATTAACGTCATAATAAGATGAATAATACTTGCCTCTTTAATTATCTTGGGTTAAAACTTAGTCTTTTAACATTTGCAGTTAGTTGCATGCTCATTTAATTTTAATTCCCTGACTAAAATGAGGGGAAACGCAAAGAAGTATTGAAATTTAATATACAATATTTTAAAAATGAACATTTGTACCTTTACTATCACAATTAAGTGTTCAAGGCCTCGTCAATTGTTCCTTATATTCAAACAAAGTAGTGTCTCTTAGCAATGTCCAGCAATAATCTGCAAACAAGTTGAAGGGCCTCAATTGCCCTGATTGCCTGTTTCCATAGCAGCAATGTCTTTGGTGACATCTCCCACCACGCTCTTTGCTCCACAGTTTGGTGACATCTCCCACCACCCTCTCTGCTCCACAGTTTGGTGACATCTCCCACCACGCTCTCTACTCCACAGTTTGGTGATATCTCCCACCACGCTCACCGATCTCTGCTCCGCAGTTTGGTCACATCTCCCACCACGCTCTCTACTCTACAGTTTGGTGACATCTCCCACTACGCTCATACTGTATATCAGGAGGAGATCTTCAATAATTTCCTGGTAGTTATCTACTCTGTTGCTTCTAATAAAAGTGTTTCCCACTTACTGGAATGCAGCCCGTGCAGTATTTTCCTTGCCATGCTGTCCGTGAAAGAACTCGTTATGTGCAATAAGTTTAGGAATTTAGGGACCAAATAGTCCCTCCTTTACTTTACCTTCACTCAATCTTTGACATTTTCTGATGTAGAAAGCCTCTCCTGTTTTATCCATTTCCTTGGGGAACTGAGACGCAAGGCCAGTCAGACACAATATACTGACCAGGAAGTCGCGTTAGGGCCAGGCACAACACACTGACCAGAACGTCGCGTTAGGGCCAGGCACAATACACTGACCAAGACCACAATATCTCTTCCATGTAGCGTTCACAGGAAACAGGTTGTTTTCAAGGCAGTCTGGCTGACGAGATATGGATCGATGTGATCCCCGTAGTAGTGAGCGCCACGCAGATAAAGCGAAGCATAGCAAAATTGCCTGGAGGACCGCGATCTATCTTTATCAGCATGTTCGGGATGTGAGGAAAGCTACTACAACCCGTCACTAAACGTCCTTTTCAGGGCGCACAAAAGAGTAAACATATTCATTGCAGGTATTAAACAACAACAGCCATTGCTTCTTTCGACGTTTTTAATGAGAATCAACTTAAAGCGCAAGAGCGGCAACAAATTGCATTGGTGTTGTAGCAGATCCTCTATTTCTTTGCCCTGGCCGTGATCTAACTTAGACCATTCTCACACTCATCCACATCATCATGACCATACTCAGTAAATGACATATCACACATCAGGTGGCATATTTATTAAATCATACTCATATCATAGAATGAGTAGAGAAATTACAAACACAATATAATACATATCTTAACTAAACATTGTACTAAAACGGGAATTGTAAGCATTAGCTATTGATGGAATTCCCAACTATCTAAAAACCCAGTTCTATTGCCTTGCAATTGCATCACACACACATCGCCTTAACTGCGTCTTCAACACACCTTATCAGATACTCTTCCTCACTGAAATCCCCTCAGGCGGGCGATCTCGACATAACTCGTTCACAATGTGTCCTTGCTTACAAACACACTTTCAGATTATCTATTAATGCAAAAATCACACACCTATTTGAGCGCCCCTGTTCTATCACCAAACATTCGTCCAACCGTCAATCAATCGCTCCTCTATCTAAGTCGGTGAGTTAAACATACTATCCACATTCAGTCCCTCTCTCTCCCATACAGCCTCTCTCTATCTAGCCTCTCCATCTCTCATCCAGCCCCCGAGCTAAACTTTGTCTCGAGTTATATATCCTCAAGCAAGGCCAGAGCTTGACCAATCGATCTCAGGTATGGTCATCTTCAATTCCAATTGGAACGAAACACTTTGCACACCTGTCACTCATTCTCTCGCAGCAAGCCCCGTTGCCAATTTCGTCTGTCAATCAATCTCCCCCTACCAAAATCGGAAGGCCAGTGGTCAGTTTCTACCTGTCCACATTCCTTAACCCAACTCTGTTCTCCTTTGCTGAGATAGTGAGTGACCTTGACATGCATTCATGTAGCTTTAAGCTTTAACATGTTCAGGCATCCTAAACTCCCCTTGCTCCGGCGGGAACTGTTACAGTGTCTGCAAGTGCTACATACGCAACATTTCATACTGGACGGCTGCAATGTTAATTAGTTGACTGCCTGATTGATAAACCTGTTTTGATGTAGTAGTCATTTTCGCACAACTATCCCACTCACAGAGAAAGCAACAATACTTGGTGCGTCCACCCTGGTCCAAGCAAAAGAGCGACCACTTTTAAGTCACAACAGTGACCATTGATTATAATAGTAGCGTATACACATCAAAAGCTGGTTATGTTTTCATAAGTTTTTTTCATATGAACCGAATGACCAACTGGGATAGAAGTTAAACCGTGACCACTATGCAGAAAAAAGGCTGTAAGACTTATCTTGGAAGAATTGACAAACAGCCTCCGACCATCACGTTTTAAATTCATTTAAATTTTTTTTTTTTAAATTTTTATCAGGGCTGCCATTAAACCGGAAATGTAGCACGCAGAAAGACCATTTAAAAATAAAAAATTTTTTTGTTGCTTAGATGTTTGCCTCACTAGTTTCTACTGGCGGAGACGCGCCATTTTCCACCCCAGACCGTAGTCCATTGGGCGATATCAGGACGCATAAACCAGTGCTTGGATGAATGTGTGCGTCTGTATGTACCTATGCTAGATTTGTGCGCCCTCAGAAGCTAGCCCAACCAAAGTGCAATGGAAGGGCTTTACCACGAGGGCGCGTGTGAAAGTTGTGCAAGAGTGTGACTGTAGGACAGAGTCAAATGAAACAGAGTGAGGTAAGAGAAGAGAGAGAAGGGGAAGAACATTTCACATAAGAGCAAGGGAGTAAGTCAAGTTATATCAATCATTAATAAGACCTAAATTGGAGTACTGTGTTCAGGTGTGGAGTCCATATAAAAGAGTGGATATAAACATGCTGGAAAGGGTGCAAAGAAGAGCTAAAAAAAAAAGATCGTCTGTGTTTCAGAATGATAGTTATGAGGAAAGACTAAACTAAAAAAGACTGGTCCTAAATGTCTTGAACAAAAAATAATTTGAGGTGACTTGAAACAAGTATATAAATTAATAAACGGAAAGGATAAATTAGACTATACCAAGTTTTTCAAAGTATGATCGGCTACAAGAATAAGAGGACATAGCTAAAAATTGTTTAAAGACAGGTCTAGATTCTCTCTCATGTAGCATGTCCTTTGTAGAACGTCGCTCCCATCACAGTCTGTCTGAAAGAAACTCGTTCCCTTGCCAAAACTCCAGCTTCCGCCACTGTCATTCTCAGGCACTCCTTGATATCTTGGTGCCATCGTCTTCTTGGTCTACCCCTTCCTCTTTTGCCTGGCACCATACCTTCCATCACCGTCCTCTCAAGACCGTTGTGTCTCTTGATGTGACCAAAGTATTTGTATTTTCTAGCCAAAATGGAATTGATAAACCAGTTCTCCTCTATGCTCAACTCTTGCCGAATGTCTACATTTGTTCTTTTCTCTGTCCAGGGTATTCTGAGGATCTTTCTGTAACATTTTGCCTCGAAGGATTCGATTCTTTGTCTAGAAGTTTTGGTAATCGTCCATGCTTCACAGCCATAAGCTGCCACAGGAAAAACACAGGCTCTCAAGACTTTTACTTTTATCGTTTTGTTGGTGCCCTGCCATAATTTCTTCAGGCTGTTCAGTCTCTGCATTGCCATAGCTAGTCTTCTTCTGGTCTAGATTAGATATTATTATTAGGAAGTATTTTTTTAGTCGGAGAGTGGTGAATTCTTGAAATGATGCATTGTAAATTGTATGATTGATTGCCGCAGGATGTAGTGGAAGCAGAGTCAGTTAATGCGTTCGAAAATAGATTGGAACAAAAATGGCGCGGACGGCCCCGAAACATACATTCGAACATCAATTGCCAGAAGATTCCACTGATGCAGTAAAACCCAACAGCTCATCCTTGTCCTTGTGTAAGTTCATATCTCTGACAAGGTCATTCTGTTGACTTTGGGTTATTATGTGTGCGTTTGTGTGGGTTTTTAGGTGTGCTTTTTGTGTGGGCGTCTATGTGTGCGTTTGTGTGGGCGTCTATGTGGGAGTCTATGTGTGCGTTTGTCTGGGCGTCTATGTGTGCGTTTGTGTGGGTGTTTATGTGTGCTTTTGTGTGGGCTTTGATGTGTGCTTTTGTGTGGGCGTCTATGTGTGCTTTTGTGTGGGCGTTTATGTGTGCGTTTCTGTGAGCGTCTATGTGTGCTTTTGTGTGGGCGTTTATGTGTGCGTTTGTATGAGCGTCTATGTGTGCTTTTGTGTGGGCGTCTATGTGTGCTTTTTTTGGGCGTTTATGTGTGCGTTTGTGTGGGCGTCTATGTGTGCGTTTGTGTGGGCGTCTATGTGTGCGTTTGTGTGGGAGTCTATGTGTGCGTTTGTCTGGGCGTCTATGTGTGCGTTTGTGTGGGTGTTTATGTGTGCTTTTGTGTGGGCTTTGATGTGTGCTTTTGTGTGGTCGTCTATGTGTGCTTTTGTGTGGGCGTTTATGTGTGCGTTTGTGTGAGCGTCTATGTGTGCTTTTGTGTGGGCGTTTATGTGTGCGTTTGTATGAGCGTCTGTGTGCTTTTGTGTGGGCGTCTATGTGTGCTTTTGTGTTGGTAAATTGCATATAATCTCAGTCGCATGGAGTTGATGGTTCAAGAACACAAACTATATCATTTCCTCAGTTGAATCATCTGAAAATGATTCTGGCACTTTGGGAACCTATAGGCGATTGTCATGTGGCACAGGGCGTATTGCAGAGGAAATGTTTAGATATTTCACAGTCCTAACTTTCTTCTTTGACACCCCTTTCTAAATTGGAGGGACCATATAAAAGTAACAATTACTGACGTGATTAGTGAGCTCTCTCCAAATCATTGGAACTGCTAAGGACATAGCGTGCCTTTCACGACTCGACCACTTTTAAGATTTGTTTCGCATGTATTGCAACATATGTGTGGCGCCCAGCACTTTTCCTAATCTCATATTTTGCAGCCAAAATACAAATTGTAGGCTTTCTTAATCATTGTAGTCATATTTCGTTTTTGTGAACAAAAGTCACTTCACCACAAATATAGCAGAATGTTTACACATGTCATGGACATTTTTTTAAAAGCACAAAACAATGCCAAATTAATGCTGTTTGTTCACGACAGCTAGGGTGTTTATACAGAAAGGGGATGCAAACATAGATATGATTGAATCAACTAATTCCAGCATTCTTTGTATTGGTCATTCGCACAAATTATACAAGCGGAAGTTGAAAAACATAAATACATATAACATAAAGGGATGTGTATATTTCGAAAACTAGAGCCAATCAGAGTTTTTAAATGTCATTTTCGAATTCGGTACACCAAAATAAGTTCAAATGAACTGTTTTCATGTCATTTTGGTCGTTGACTAGTGTTATTAGTATCCTGTACACCAGTCACAGATTATAGCGTTGTTATTTGTAGCGCTATGTGGAAGTCATCTTCATATTGATAATTCTGTTACACCTACTTAGAACGTACATTATAACAATAAGTGATACTAAAGTTATCCCTCGTGTTTCACTCTTGACTCTTTTCTAACACTTACATTCAATATGTAGTTGATGTTTGATAAGTGCAAATGCTTGTGGACATTTAAAAGTCAAGAAATATCTTGTAGATTTAATGGTTGTCAAAACAATATACTGGCCAAGATTGTATCTCACGTCTTCGTCGTGCATTGGAAAAAAACAAACAGTTACAACAGCCTGATCAACAAGGTGGGGATGAACACTGTAATCACTGCAGTGGTGAGCTCACTGAAAAGTCTTGCATTTCACCCTAGATAGAAAGGTCCAGTTCAGTTTCTTCAGTACGCTACGAAAAGTAAGAAGCTATTACAAAGCGCCATGAGAAACAAGTAGTCAAAGAATGAACAACAGAGAAGTATTAGCTTGGATAGCATCAATTGCTGTTTGATGTTGGTGTTTGCTGCCAATGGAGCCTTGATGGAGTAGCCATGGAGCTAATAATGAAAGAGGTATCTGTAGATTTACATCACACCGCTCGGCAGAAACCAGTAAAGTGCGGATTATTTCTTGACCTCGGAGAGAGAGAGAGAGAGAGAGAGAGAGAGAGAGAGAGAGAGAGAGAGAGGAGGGGTGTCAATATTTATGGTTATCAGAGTATGGTTTCATTTCTCATTTTAGATTAAACAACAACAACAAAAACGATCTCATAACAGCGTTTATTTCCAGTACTTGGGTCACCCTTGGATGTTTACATGGTAATGGAAAGTGCAATTGACGCTGAAGTCGCTGGATAGTAGGGTCCTTTTATTTAACTCCCTATTTAAAAAATGGTTAGTGTACTAAGGTTCGAATCTGTCTCTAAATTAAGAGACCTGTATACATAGTAACAGTTCGACCAGCTCCTATACTTGAGATCATAAATGGTCAATCAAGAACGTTACTTTATCGAAGAGACAGTGTAATAAAGATATTAGAAGCAATCTACACTTAAACATAAATATACAAATTGCATTACAGTATACCAGAGTAAGGATTCCGTTGCTCAAAATAAGAGTTTATATTCTTCTTCTTTTTTTCTTCTTCTACTTACTCTTCGTCTTCTGCTTCTTCTTCTTCTTCTTCGTCTTCTGCTTCTTCTTCTTCTTCTTCTTCGTCTTCTGCTTCTGCTATTAATTTATCTTTTTTTTCTACTTTTGTAACTTCTTCTTCTTCTTCTGCTTCTTCTCCTCCTTCTGCTTCTTTTATTTATTTATCTTCTTCTTTTTCTTGTTCTTCTACTTCTATAACTTCTTCTTCCTCCTCTTCTTTATCCTCTTCTTATTTGTTTCTTCTACTTCTTCTTCAGCGTTCGTTCTGAATAGGAAGTTTGTGAGATTGTGTCAGTCATCTTTTTTTTTTTTTTCTCGTTCGCTTTATTTCTCAATTTCCCAAGGCGGTGTGCGTTGCACTATGGTTTTTATTTTGCGCCTGTCGGCCTAATGCATCCGACTTCAGCATGTATTTTATGTAAGGGTCTGCTTCCTCCTGCATTTTCTAAGGGTTTGCTTCCCCGGGGTAACGGCTGGTGCTGTGATGGGGATCGAACCCAGCACCTTTGGGTTGTGAGCCGTGTCACTTAACCACTAGGCCACGCCGTCCCCTATGTGTGTCAGTCATCTGATTTGAGCAAATCATTTTTGTAGTCGTATCTGTTTGATCCCTATTCTCTTAGTCAGGCTGCATTGTTTCCATGGCTACCATTTGGAGACGGAATATGGTCTGGTCAGTTATGGGTCCCTGACCCTGATGTAAACAACCAGCTATGAGTCGCTGGCTGCTGTCAGCTCATTCATTGCTGTATCTTCGAGTGAATCGATAGAAAGAGCCCAATGAATGCATGTATAGATGCAGCATGATGATACAACTACAAAAATACGGGAAAAACATAACAAATGTAGACGCTGGAATGAAAGACTGCCATTCAATCAGCCTTGAGTTTGAATTACGGCAATGAATGGAAGACATCCCACGCTGGATGGCAGAGGAAGTTGGAATTAAAGAGAATTAAGATTTCCGGGCATTAATTCTCAAGTACTTTGTCATTAAATGCAGTCAGGTTTTGATAGTGCTTTCTGACACACGTAATGAAGGAATGTTATAGGTGTGTGTGTGTGTGTGTGTGGGTATTTTGTATGTATGTGTGTGTGTGAATTTGTTGTTAAGATCTATTATTGAATGGCGTTGTATGAGTAGCAGGCCATTAAGATATTATCTGCTAGAGAGATCCGTATATCCATTATGGGATCACAAATAGGCGAAGTGTGAGGAATGAAGCAGGGTGTCGATGTCGGTTATTGAACTGAAATTGGGATATTCGGCTACTGAGACTCATAAATGGGAGTATGTTGTTAGCTTGTGTTAGCAGTTATTGGTAGTGAGTGGAAAAGTTTTGGATTAGGAGTTGTTGGTTGTGAGTGGAACAGTTTTGGATTAGGAGTTGTTGGTTGTGAGTGGACAAGTTTTGGATTAGCAGTTGTTGGTTGTGGATGGAACAGTTTTTTATTAGAAATTGTTTGTTGTGTATTGGCCATGTAGGTAATTAAGGGAATAGTATAGGTATTGATTGACCTTGTAAGTCATTAAGGACATAGTTTAAGGATTGGTTATGTAAGTCATTAAAGCACAGGTTTGGGGATTGTTTATGTAAGTCATTGAGGGCACAGGTTTTGGGATTGTTTATGCAAGTCATTAAAGGCACAA
This sequence comes from Ariolimax columbianus, assembly GCA_036924085.1. Lineage (NCBI taxonomy): Eukaryota > Metazoa > Mollusca > Gastropoda > Stylommatophora > Arionidae > Ariolimax > Ariolimax columbianus. The sequence continues at coordinate 33,849,474 of JAVGWX010000003.1, read as the reverse complement.
GTTTGGGGATTGTTTATGTAAGTCATTAAAGGCATAGGTTTGGGGATTGTTTATGTAAGTCATTAAAGGCACAAGTTTGGGGATTGTTTATGTAAGTCATTGAGGGCATAGTTTTGGTTTTGATAATATTGGTCATTCGGATGGTAATGTTTGAGGCGTTGTAATGTAAGGCATAGCGTGTAACATTTGCGGTATTGTAATGTAATTCATGGTGGTAACGTTTAGTGTTTGGTAACGTGAGACAGGAATGACACATTTTTGGGGTTTGGTAATGCAAGTTATGGAGAAAAAAGTTTGAAGTTTGGTAATGTAAGTTATGGGGAATAATCCCAAGTGGTCTGCCGGGGTCTTTGTGTATGACAAGGACAAGAAAAGCACATAGAGCATGTCGTAAAAGGCGACTAACTGTGTGACATGGCATAACATCGGCCATGATTATGTGGTTTGTTTAGAGCAGCATAGATGGCGCCTAACAGACTGCGGTTCTACTTTGCTCAAGTGTTTGAGTCTATTAAGATGGACTTGCACATCGGTTAACCTCCTTAAGCGCTTGTACCAATACAGCGGAGTAATAAACTGCTCGAATCTAGCCCGCTAAGCAGGAAACCCTTCTCACGACTACATCAAGCTCCTACCAGAGCTGGGACCAGCACAGGGTCATCTGCCCCTGTAGAAGTACAGGTCAACTAAGAAGAATTAAGAAGACGTTATGGAAGGAAAAGTTTGGAGTTTGGTAATGTAAATCATGGAGGGACGTTTGGAGTTTGGTAATGTAAGTTAGGAAGGACAACTACCGAAGACGGATGTAAGTTAGTTTTCTTTCAACTTGTGCCGTTAAGCGTCGTGGGGAGCTTAAGTCGTTTATCCTGCGCCAAGTGTGTTGCGTCGGTCAGTGTGAGCCCTTGTCGCAGCACAATCACTCCAATGTCATCTATCCACCTACCTCGCGGCCGCCCCCTTGCCTTGTAGCCAGATCTAACAGCTTTGCAAGCTATCAGTGAAAATTGATGAGGGTGTATTCTCGTGAGATGACCAAACCAACATATTTTCTGCCTGGAAATGCATTCGACACAAGACGTAGTGCCAACAATACTTCGAATGTCGTCGTTCGCATTTTGTCTCTTCTGTCTCTTCTGGTAACCTGTCTCTTCGATGACCTTCCTCGAACACTTCATTTCACAAGTCGAAATTTTGCTCTTGCGCATTGGTAGCACAGTGACGGCATAAATATACTGTTTATCAGCTGTTGATTTGTTGCCAAACTAATGCTCGGGTATCTAAGCTTTTGAAACAGCAGATGCTTTCTGATACCTAGTCTCAATTTCCCTGTTGGCCCTACCGTCTGCCGAAAAATACTGCTAAAAAACTTGAACTCATGGACCTGTTGAACAGCAACATCATTTAGAATTATCTTGAGTGGCCCAGGAGTTCTACTGATCATCATAGTTTCTGTTTTGTTTTCGCTAATTCGGAAGACGGCTGTGTCGACCGAGAGGTGCAAATACCGCAGTCAAGATGTACACTAGCGACACAACGTATTCCGTTCTCCGGACTACATCCTGCTACTTGCAAAGCCTTGTTCAGAGCTTGGTAGGTGGAGATTTAGAGCGAACGAACGAAGAAGAGGAAGAAGAGGAAGAAGAAGAGGAAGAAGAGGAGGGAGGGATGGAGAGGGAGGAAGAAGAAGAAGGAATGACAAAGTTTGGGGTTTGGTGATAAAGTCATGGAGGCACAATTTGGAGTTTGTTAATGTAGTCATGAATGACACAGTTTAGAGTTTAGGAGCTGTGGATCGAAAATCGAGAACGAACAGAATTTTATTTCTCTCCTTCTCTGTTTAAACTATAAATCTTTGAGTTCTTTTTCTTCAATTCGCCTTAGATTCCAGAGAAATAATTTGGAAGACAACACCAACGAGACATACAAAACGCTTCTAGATACAATGTTTACGAATCAGTGAACACGTTTGAAAATCTCATTGATGCAATGAGCAACGAAAGTTGGTTTTTAAAACCAGTAAAGAAGCTGGATATGTAATAGGAAACAGGAACACACACACACATACAAATACAAAAATGGGGATAACTTTAGAGATAAGCAGACAGTAATGAGAAAGACAGAAGCAAAATACGATTCTTCTACATGTTTGTTATAAGCATGTATACGTCGTTGACTCTGAAGTGGTTACCATCTTTCAGCATACAAATTTTTTAAATGTTATTGTACTTGATAAAATTTCGATTACTTGGCCCCATTCAAATACTCTATCCTACTTCGCACTGTCCCTAATGAAGACCATATGTTCGTTACATATAATTTCCTTGATATACTCGTGCCCATGTACATTTATCCGCAATATTTGTTGTTGGGACCACAAACAAAAAGATCGAGAAAGAAAATAAGACGCATCTTATGTCGACATATTAAAAAACCATAATGATTGAGATCTTAACATCTTGCTACTGTTGAACTAGTTAGACACAACTGGCCTCGAAAGTTAACACAGAAAAAGGGAAACTGTCTCAACAATACAGCTGTATGAAAATAGTTCACAAGATACTGTACCAAAAATAGGATCTTTTATCGTCTGTGCTTGTTTTGCTGTAAATAGGCACGTGATGTGGGGGATAAGTTCGAGGTTAATTACCGATCTCATGAAAAGGAAAGTGTTAGATGTGGCATTCTGGAAAAATCTAGAGACACATCAGAGGGAATTCCACGTGCACAATTAAAAGGATATCGTGTGATTATCTTCTCAGCTGCCTCGGGTGTACAGCGAGCATCAGGAGGAGATGCAATAATATATGCATCGTATTTGAGACAACGTACATCTTCTATTAGTTGTGTCTTGGCAAGTGCGATAACTCATTGCTATATCCTCCCGCGTTAGGGTCAACGGCAAGAATTCCGTTTTATCATCAATTTTAAAGAACAAACGCTCAAATCTATCAGACCTTATATTTTCTTCTATTTCTTCTTTTCGTTAATCCTGTTTTCCCTTTCAGCGCCAGATTATGAATAGATCTCTAGAACGAGCCAGTCTGTATGCCTTTCAGCGTCAGGTTATGAAGAGATCTCTAGAACGAGCCAGTCTGTATGCCTTTCAGCGTCAGGTTATGAAGAGATCTCTAGAACGAGCCAGTCTGTATGCCTTTCAGCGTCAGGTTATGAAGAGATCTCTAGAACGAGCCAGTCTGTATGCCTTTCAGCGTCAGGTTATGAAGAGATCTCTAGAACGAGCCCAACTGTGTGCCGCACGCACAAGGGCATTCACTGCCTCAGATATTTCCGTTAGCCACCTTTTTCGTGGTCGGCTTTTGGCCTGGAATCCGTTGAATCTAAATAGCGTTGCTGGTTGAGGTGCTTGAGGTGGTAGTCTTGTAACGTGGCCAAACCATTTTAGTTGCACAGTCTTTTGATGTAGTCTAATATGTTTATCAGCTCTAAATTAAAAGGAGTGAATTATCATTTTTGAATAAGCTATACTATCATCGCGGTGCCTATTCCAATTGCAGCGGTTCACTTCTACAATTTATAGAACTGAGGAGTAAAGGTCGCTTGCTATGCTAGAGTCACGTACTGACAGAAAACAAAAACCCGTGTCAAACGGACGTTTTGAACGCATGTCCTCATGGTCATAACACAGATATTCAAACCACGTGCGCAGCCGTACCTCTTTTTTTATGAGACTGTAGTACCCGACTTGCCCCGGAAAATAATATCATTTTTAAATGGACGCAAATCGGAAGTAAATACAAATGAAGCGAAAAATTGTGGTTTAGTACATCGAAAGACATTGCAAATGTTGCTGTCATAAATGATTATCGTGTCAGTTCTTGGTATTAGTTCATGTTGTCATTTCATGGTGTCAGTTCAGGGTATCAGTTCATGTCATTTCATCCTGTCAGCTCAGGGTATCAGTTCATGTTGTCATTTCATCCTGTCAGTTCAGGGTATCAGTTCATCGTATCAGTTCACGGTATCAGTTGATGTTGACATTTCATCGTGTCAGTTCATGGTACCAGTTCATGTTGACATTTCATCGTGTCAGTTCATGGTACCAGTTCATGTTGTCATTTCATTGCGTCAGTAAAAAGAAAAAAACGTCGTGCGACAGGGCATTCGATTCGCTGCCCTTCTTGTCAGCAGGCAGACATTAAAACCACCGGCTACACACACCTCTCTTCTATGTCAGTATTTTCTGGTTATGTATATAACCATACTCCTACGACCCGCCCCCCCCCCCCCCCCTCACTTACAAAGCTACAAACTCTCAACAAAGAAATAATAATAATGTTCGCTTAGGCGCCTGAGGCCCGTTGTGTCGGATGAACACCACCATGTTCAGTTGTAACTGCGTGCTGCCAGGTCTCCTCTAAGGCAGATGGGGAGGCTGCTACCTGTTGGAGCCACGTGTTTCAGGGACGACCTCTCCGGCACTTCCAGCCACAGGGTGGGGGCCGTTAGCACTGTTGACTGTCTTTTGAAGGATCTGGTGAGCTGGGACCTCCTTGTCCTGTCGGACAACATGACCGAACAGGGAAATGCGACGACGTTCCAGAATAACCGAGACAGGGGGGAGATGTGTTTTTGTGGAAACATCCACATTCCGGACGAAATCGTACCAACGAACGTCAAGGATGCGTCGCTGATTTCGCATATGGAAGGCCTCAAGTCTCGAGGTGTCGCTTTTTTTCAGGGTCCAGGTCTCGGAGCCATACACAAGGACCGGGATCACGCACGACTGGTAGATGCGCAGTTTTGTGCCCACCGAGAGCCTACTGTTCTTCCACACACGGCGGAGATCGTTCATCGCCGATGCCCCTAGACCAATCCGCTTGTGTATGTCGGAGTCTCTAGCCGCTAAGGTATAACCAGATATCTCGCTCTGTAGCACCGATCCATCGGTATATATCGTGGCTTCACTGCATCGTATCATTTATCAGCTGGTTAACCTCGAACTGCTCTGATCCGGTTGTTTCTGGTGCTCTACATGACCAGTGGCATCCCTTTATCATAGATACGTTCTAACTGTTCACACTGTAATCTTGATAGTGTAAAAATGCAAAGTCTGTAATCAGCAACTGTTGGTGATACTAACTCATTAGAGAAGGTGTACAAATGTGAATTGTAATTAGGTGGTCCCCTATTTCGAACAATGACGTTTTCTGTTGGGTAAACTTCGAGATTTGAAAGTACTGATCTTATCTGAGCAAAGACATTTCGGCTCGTTGCCACAACACCGTAGCAACAACCAGGGATTTGACGTGGGTCTATTTGTTTTTGCATTGATGTCGGAAGTATTGGCGATCAACATGCAGACGAACCCCAGCGGGAAGAGCTAGTAAATGTTTCTCAAGCGAGACCCAGACGAAGGAACACTGGCACATCGCTAGAGAAGAGATTAAAGGCTGCTTCCAGTATAACTGCTAGTGTCATTCTTGCTAAGCTGGTTCCCTGATTACGTTAGACCTACCCACCCCCATCCCCTTTACCTGTAAAATAATACATCTTTAGATTGTATTGCAATTTCTTGACTGCTATAACTGGCAGTTAGGCGGAGTTACTAATTGTTTCAATAATCGTTTCCCTGAGCAGTGAACTCTTAAAAAACAGTAAAGAGCACGAAAATAAACACAACTTGTACTTTCCAAACTTGAAGACATTAAACAGATTCCAGTAAACTTGTATACATGAGGTTCTTCCAAACAGAACTGATGTTTATGTCAAACTTTAAAGAATGTTTACACATACGATGTGATGATATGATTACTGCCTTTCGTTGACGTGGCACAATTTGGAAAACGCTTACATATATTCAATCTTGATCTAGTGGTTTATTCTGTCATCTTTTTCCTCCTCTACGTGGAGAAAAGGTGACCACATCATCTGGCTTGGTAACAGGAAGCTTGAATCAATTCATGTACGTTCCCCCTTGTGGTGGTCGTTATTATTGAAATTCTTTTCACATAAAGAGGTTACTAGACTCATTCTTCACAACATTCTTCAGTAGTCTTCAGTAGTCTTTTACGACATAATTGAAAGGTTACAATCATCATATCCATAATTTCCTAATGGTTGTAAGATTGAGTGACCTGCAAATGGGAAAGTTCAACCGGGAAGGCTGAACATATGTGACGCAGTCATTTAACATGAAATTGTGTTTGATTAATCTAGCGCAGAATTGGACCAGTACATGACAGCCCTGACAAAATGTAAGAGGTTCTGGATCTATCTCCACAGTACGTGACAACCCTGACAAAATGTAAGAGGTTCTGGATCTATTCCCAGTTATTCTTTTCTTTTCTGTTTTTTTGTGTGTTTGTTTTGCATTCGCCTTATTTATCCATTCCCCCAAGGCGGTGTGTGTTGCACTATGTTTTTAGTTTGCGCCTGTCGGTCCAGTGAAACCGACTTCGGCATTCATTTTATGTAAGGGTCTGGTAGCTCCTGCATTTTTTAAGGGTTTGCTTTCTAGGGGCAACCGCCGGTTCTGTGATTGGTGAGCGAACCCGGCACTTGCGGCCTGTGAGCGGTGTCACTTAACCACTCGCCCTCGCCGTCCCCTCAGTGATGAGGATTCACCGTAACGCTCCCAGTCTGGTTATTTCAACAATGATGGTGATTAATTTAGTTACTCGAAGTCTCTGACAGAAATAAAAGAGTCTCTGACTCTATAAAATATGATGGTGATTCACCTATTCGCTACATGCCTGGCTCTATCCACAATGATGGTGATTCACTTATACGCTACATGTCTTATTCTACCCACAATGATGGTGATTTATCTATTTGCTACATGTCTTATTCTATCCACAAAGATGGTGATTCATCTATTTGCTACATGTCTTATTCTACCCACAATGATGGTGATTCATCTATTTGCTACATATCTTATTCTATCCACAATGATGGCGATTCACCTAGTTGATCCAAGTAGAGCAGTGGGTCCTCACTGCACGTGACCCTCTTACTGGAAGCAAACATCTGAGTTTCTGCGATGGTCGTTAAGAAAGCAATGGTTTTACATCATAGCTTGCTAGACTCATACACAACCTGCTTCAATCGCTTTCTACGTTTTTTGGCTCCATTCTTTTAATCCAGGTACTTTACGGGCACTGCCCATAATTATATAATTTCTAAACATATCGTTGATACTAATAGCTTATCCAGCTTCGTGTATAACTGAATCTTCTATAGATACGGACCTCAATGAGGTGTATTACAAAATACAGAACTCGCAGGGACAAACCAGAAAGAAGGATTTATTTTTTGACGACTTACGCTCTTAATCGCAGTTTGTCAGGAACTACAGTAAATCTTCAATAACAATGATGGATTAAAAAATGTAACGTTAATTTTTAGATTAACACCAGGGCTATGGGGGATATGTACATAAGTTATAGGTCAAATGTATGTTTTAGTCGGCTTAGAAACCTGTCATTAATGGATTAGACGGATCAGCAATATAATAAGCCGATTACTTTAAATAAAGACATTCTTATCTTGTGTTGATATTTGAATAGTGGGGTTTTGGATTGTGGGTATTAGCAGGGTGAGTATTAGGATTGTGAGTATTAGGAGGGTGAGTATTAGGAGGGTGAGTATTAGGAGGGTGAGTATTAGGAGGGTGAGTATTAGGAGGGTGAGTATTAGGAGGGTGAGTATTAGGATTTTGAGTATTAGGAGGGTGAGTATTAGGAGGGTGAGTATTAGGAGGGTGAGTATTAGGAGGGTGAGTATTAGAATTGTGGGTATTAGCAGGGTGAGTATTAGGAGGGTGAGTATTAGGAGGGTGAGTATTAGGAGGGTGAGTATTAAGAGGGTGAGTATTAGGAGGGTGAGTATTAGGAGAGTGGGTATTAGGAGGGTGAGTATTAGGAGGGTGAGTATTAGGATTGTGGGTATTAGCAGGGTGAGTATTAGGAGGGTGAGTATTAGGAGGGTGAGTATTAGGAGGGTGAGTATTAGGAGGGTGAGTATTAGGAGGGTGAGTATTAGGAGGGTGAGTATTAGGAGGGTGCGTATTAGGAGGGTGAGTATTAGGATTGTGAGTATTAGGAGGGTGAGTATTAGGAGGGTGAGTATTAGGAGGGTGAGTATTAGGAGGGTGAGTATTAGGAGGGTGAGTATTATGAGGGTGAGTATTAGGAGTGTGAGTATTAGGAGGGTGAGTATTAGGAGGGTGAGTATTAGGAGGGTGAGTATTAGGATTGTGAGTATTAGGATTGTGGGTATTAAGAGGGTGAGTATTAGGAGGGTGAGTATTAGGATTGTGAGTATTAGGAGGGTGAGTATTAGGATTGTGGGTATTAGGATTGTGGGTATTAGGAGGGTGAGTATTAGGAGGGTGAGTATTAGGAGGGTGAGTATTAGGAGGGTGAGTATTAGGAGGGTGAGTATTAGGAGGGTGAGTATTAGGAGGGTGAGTATTAGGATTGTGGGTATTAGGATGGTGAGTATTAGGAGGGTGAGAATTAGGAGGGTGAGTATTAGGAGGGTGAGTATTAGGAGGGTGAGTATTAGGAGGGTGAGTATTAGGAGGGTGAGTATTAGGAGGGTGAGTATTAGGAGGGTGAGTATTAGGAGGTTGAGTATCAGGATTGTGAGTATTAGGATTATGGGTATTAGCAGGGTGAGTATTAGGATTGTGGGTATTAGGAGAGTGAGTATTAGGATTGTGGGTATTAGGATTGTGGGTATTAGGATTGTGGATATTAGGAGAGTGAGTATTAGGATTGTGGGTATTAGGATTGTGGGTATTAGGATTGTGGATATTAGGAGAGTGAGTATTAGGATTGTGGATTTTAGGAGAGTGAGTATTAGGATTGTGGATATTAGGAGAGTGAGTATTAGGATTGTGAGTATTAGGATTGTGAGTATTAGGAGGGTGAGTATTAGGAGGGTGAGTATTAGGAGGGTGAGTATTAGGAGGGTGCGTATTAGGATTGTGAGTATTAGGAGGGTGAGTATTAGGAGGGTGAGTATTAGGATTGTGGGTATTAGGAGGGTGAGTATTAGGAGGGTGAGTATTAGGAGGGTGAGTATTAGGAGGGTGAGTATTAGGAGGGTGAGTATTAGGAGGGTGAGTATTAGGAGGGTGAGTATTAGGAGGGTGAGTTTAAGAAGGGTGACTATTAGGAGGGTGAGTATTAGGAGGGTGAGTTTTAGGAGGGTGAGTATTAGGATGGTGAGTATTAGGATTGTGGGTATTAGGATGGTGAGTATTAGGAGGGTGAGAATTAGGAGGGTGAGTATTAGGAGGGTGAGTATTAGGAGAGTGAGTATTAGGAGGGTGAGTATTAGGAGGGTGAGTATTAGGAGGGTGAGTATTAGGAGGGTGAGTATTAGGAGGGTGAGTATTAGGAGGGTGAGTATTAGGAGGGTGAGTATTAGGAGGGTGAGTATTAGGATTGTGAGTATTAGGATTATGGGTATTAGCAGGGTGAGTATTAGGATTGTGGGTATTAGGAGAGTGAGTATTAGGATTGTGGGTATTAGGATTGTGGGTATTAGGATTGTGGATATTAGGAGAGTGAGTATTAGGATTATGGGTATTAGGATTGTGGGTATTAGGATTGTGGATATTAGGAGAGTGAGTATTAGGATTGTGGATTTTAGGAGAGTGAGTATTAGGATTGTGGATATTAGGAGAATGAGTATTAGGATTGTGAGTATTAGGATTGTGAGTATTAGGAGGGTCAGTATTAGGAAGGTGAGTATTAGGAGGGTGAGTATTAGGAGGGTGCGTATTAGGATTGTGAGTATTAGGAGGGTGAGTATTAGGAGGGTGAGTATTAGGATTGTGGGTATTAGGAGGGTGAGTATTAGGAGGGTGAGTATTAGGAGGGTGAGTATTAGGAGGGTGAGTATTAGGAGGGTGAGTATTAGGAGGGTGAGTATTAGGAGGGTGAGTATTAGGATTGTGGGTATTAGGATGGTGAGTATTAGGAGGGTGAGTATTAGGAGGGTGAGTATTAGGAGGGTGAGTATTAGGAGGGTGAGTATTAGGATTGTGGGTATTAGGATGGTGAGTATTAGGATTGTGAGTATTAGGAGGGTGAGTATTAGGAGGGTGAGTATTAGGAGGGTGAGTATTAGGAGGGTGAGTATTAGGAGGGTGAGTATTAGGAGGGTGAGTATTAGGAGGGTGAGTATTAGGATGGTGAGTATTAGGAGGGTGAGTATTAGGAGGGTGAGTATTAGGAGGGTGAGTATTAGGAGGGTGAGTATTAGGATTGTGAGTATTAGGATTGTGGGTATTAGCAGGGTGAGTATTAGGATTGTGGGTATTAGGAGAGTGAGTATTAGGATTGTGGGTATTAGGATTGTGGGTATTAGGATTGTGGATATTAGGAGAGTGAGTATTAGGATTGTGGGTATTAGGATTGTGGGTATTAGGATTGTGGATATTAGGAGAGTGAGTATTAGGATTGTGGATATTAGGAGAGTGAGTATTAGGATTGTGGATATTAGGAGAGTGAGTATTAGGATTGTGAGCATTAGGATTGTGAGTATTAGGAGGGTGAGTATTAGGAGGGTGAGTATTAGGAGGGTGAGTATTAGGAGGGTGAGTATTAGGATTGTGAGTATTAGGAGGGTGAGTATTAGGAGGGTGAGTATTAGGATTGTGAGTATTAGGAGGGTGAGTATTAGGAGGGTGAGTATTAGGAGGGTGAGTATTAGGATTGTGAGTATTAGCAGAATGAGTATTAGGATTGTGGGTATTAGGAGGGTGAGTATTAGGATTGTGGGTATTAGGATTGTGGGTATTAGGATTGTGGGTATTAGGAGGGTGAGTATTAGGATTGTGGGTATTAGGAGAGTGAGTATTAGGATTGTGGGTATTAGGAGGGTGAGTATTAGGATTGTTGGTATTAGGATTGTGGGTATTATCAGTATGGGTATTATCAGTATGTGTGTTATCAGTATGGGTATTATCAGTATGTGTGTTATCAGTATGGGTATTATCAGTATGTGTATTATCATTGTGGGTATTATCATTGTGGGTATTATCAGTGTGGGTATTATCATTATGAAAATTAATACATATTTTTAAAATAATTTTAATATTAAGGAGAACGGCATTGATATCAGTGTTAAAATTAAAATGAATGTTGAACAAAATGTAACAATTGATCTGTTTTGGATATGGGTACTTTTGGCATTTAGAACTGGTGGAAGATAGAGGTTAGTTGTATAAACTTGAATGAAATAATAGTTGAGTTAGGTCAATGATAAGGTGCTCGTACTTGTGAATTTGGAGTTTGTTTTTCTTTTCAAGAGCTTATGAGCGGCAGAGTGGTTGAGTGCTTTATTCTTACACAAAAGGTGCCGCATTTGATCATTGATCCTCGTTACCGATAAGGTCCAGTGAATCCAGTTGTAAATGGGTGTCAATCTCAATGTTAGTGGAGGAAAATCAGCAAGTTATGAAACTGGCCACCTCACCTCTAAAAAGCAGAGACCTAGTACAATGAAGTCTCTTACACTTCATCCACTAGGGCAGTGTCTGCTATGAATATACCTTTACCCTTCAATTGTTTTTCCAAATGACGTTTTCCTTCTGTGTTACATAATCTGGTTTATGAAATATTATGATTGACTACGTAATCAACCTATTACAGCGTTCGTAACCGGAACATCTCTCCTAATATTACGAAAGTTAATGCTGATGGGCCATGGCCTAGTATTTAGAGCTGGCTGTGGCTGGGTATATGGAGCGGCTTATCCGGGATATCTAAGTGTTGATGTACTAAAAAAGTTATATATCATGCGGTGCCGTTGGGAATAAAGTGTTAAAGACATTTTTTACTTCGTCTTAGCTGTTCTTGACGCTGGGCGACCAGACACCTTCCTCATCAGCTCGCCTACTCGAACTGTAAGTCAAGTACTCATTTGCAACTTGGTAAACTATAACGTGGTTCGAGACGTATGTCATACCCAGCCCCGTTGTCCCGAGAGAAGCACTTTAACCACCCAACCACTCAGATACTGATTATATTATTAACGCCCACGAATGTCTGCGCTATTTCTATTTCACAAACCTGTATATCATGCATGTATTAGACTTAGCAACATTCTGATGTATCGTTATTAAGTCAGTAATCGTAGCTCGTAAACCACTTTTGACACCTCACAAGATAATAATAGCTGTCGCAGACGGATTGAAAATATACACCTGAGGTTCAAGCACTTGAACAGTCTACGGACATGATTCATAACAATTCTGACTGCAGCCAAACACTCATCTTCGAAGATCTGTGTTGCGAGCTCTCAAAGGTGGCAAACTCCCGCACATGAGGAATAAACTAGGCAAGTTAGCTGCCAGAAAGCGAACCATACCTAGGTGTATATAATCCGACTGTGATCGGCCAGTCAGATATGCTTGCAAAAAGGGGAGGAGGTTGGAAACAAGAAGATATTCAAATCAAATGTTTTTAACAATAAAGAGATACCCAGGCTGCGAGAACAAATAAAACCGGGTTCGAAGATGCAGCATTGAATGAACTGAAAGCGATTCGTAGCTGGCTGCTTACATCAGGTCAGAGAACAATAGCTGGTTGCTTACATCAGGACAGTGAACAATAGCTGGCTGCTTACATCAGGTCAGCGAACATTAACTGGATGATTACATCAGGCCAGTGAAAAATAGCTGGCTGCTTACATCAGGTCAGCGAACAATAGCTGGTTGCTTACATTAGGCCACTGAACATTAACTGGATGATTACATCAGGCCAGTGAACAATAGCTGGCTGCTTACATCAGACTAGTGAACAATAGATGGTTGCTTACATCAGGTCAGTGAACATTAACTGGATGATTACATCAGGCCAGTGAACAATAGCTGGATGATTACATCATGTCAGTGAACCATAGCTAGATGATTACATGAGGTCAGCGAACAATAGCTGGAGGATTACATCAGGTCAGTGAACAATAGCTGGTTGCTTACATCAGGTCAGTGAACAATAGATGGTTGCTTACATCAGGTCAGTGAACAATAGATGGTTGCTTACATCAGGTCAGTGAACAATAGATGGTTGCTTACATCAGGTCAGTGAACAATAGATGGTTGATTACATCAGGTAATCGAACCATAGCTGCCTGCTTGTATCAGGTCAGAGAATCATAGCTGGCTGCTTACATCAGGTCAACGAACCATAGCAGACCAACACACTATTCTGCTTTCAGGCGGCGGACCTGGAATGAGACTACAACCATGCAGCCTGGCAAAGAGAAAAGATATGGAATAAGGATGATAAACCAGGCTCCACAAAGGTGTTGTGATGAAACCGGATGTCACGGGTCAAAAGGCGCAGACATCGCAGCCTCGCTGTAAACTATGACGCAACGTTCTTCACGCTGAAGAAGAAGAATTAACCCAACCGCGACTATCACAACCTGGAAACATCTCTTGGAACCTCTAGGAACATCTCTCGGAACCTCTAGGAACATCTCTCGGAACCTCTAGGAACATCTCTCGGAACCTCTAGGAACATTTCTCGGAACCTCTAGAGATATCTCTTTGAACCTCTAGAGATATCTCTTGGTACATCTAGGAACATCTCTCTGAACCTCTAGGAACATCTCTCGGAACCTCTAAAGACATCTCTCGGAACCTCTAAAAACATCTCTCGGAACCTCTAAAGACATCTCTCGGAACCTCTAAAAACATCTCTCGGAACCTCTAAAGACATCTCTCGGAACCTCTAGGAACATCTCTCGGAACCTCCAGGAACATCTCTCGGAACATCTCTTGGAACCTCTAGGAACTTCTCTCGGAACCTCTAGGAACATCTCTCGGAACCTCTATGAACATCTCTCAGAACCTCTAGGAACATCTCTCGGAACCTCTAGGAACATCTCTTGGAACCTCTAGGATCATCTCTCGGAACCTCTAGGAACATCTCTCGGAAGCTCTAGGATCATCTCTCGGAACCTCTAAAGACATCTCTCGGAACCTCTAAAGACATCTCTCGGAACCTCTAAAGACATCTCTTGGTACCTCTAGGAACAGATTCGGAACTACTAGAAATATCTCTCCCTTGGATCCTCTAGATATATCTCTCAGAACCACGAGACATCTTTTGGTACCTTTACAGACCTATCCCAGAACACTTAAAAACCTCTCGCCGAACACAAAACTGGTGACCCCTAATGCAATACATAGCTACCGCTCCCAGAACTCTTAAATACCTCTCGCTGAACCACTAAGGAACACTCGCGAATCGCCCAGAGACCTCACGCAGAACGCCCAGAGACCTCCCACGGAACGCCCAGAGACTTCCCGCGGAACGCCCAGAGAACTCTGGCGGAACGCAAAGACACCCCTCGCGGAACGCCAAGACGCCCCATCGCGGTACGCCTATAGACTTTTCGCCGAACGCCTATAGACCTCTAGGGGAACTCATAGAGACCAACTCCAGAACTCTTAAAGACCTCTCACTGAATCCCTAGATACTTCTCGAAGAACGCATAGAGACCTCTCACGGAACGCCTAGGCACCTCTCGCGAACACACAGACACCTCTGGCTGAACCTATAGGGGCCTCTCGCAGAATGGCTACACATCTCTCGCATAACGTCTAGAGACCTCTCGCGGAACGCCTAGACACCTTTGGTGGAACGCCTAGATACATCTCGCGGAACATCTAGAGACATCTTCCGGAAAATCTAGAGACATCTCGCGGAACGCCTAGACACCTTTGGTGGAACGCCTAGATACATCTCGCGGAACATCTAGAGACATCTCGCGGAACATCTAGAGACATCTTCCGGAACATCTAGAGACATCTCGCGGAACGCCTAGACACCTTTGGTGGAACGCCTAGATACATCTCGCGGAACATCTAGAGACTTCTCGCGGAACGCTTAGACACCTCTCGCGGAACGCCTTCAAGACCTCTCGCGCAATCCCTACACATCTAGCGGAACGCTTAGAGTATCTCGCTGAGCACAACGATTCCGAGGAACAACTTGAGGAACCAAGGTATAAATACTAGGTTGCCCTTTCTGATCTAAATATAACAACCTATATCAACAAATCAACAGCTGAGATTTCTGTCGCGGATCAAGTGTTAGAGACTTAACTGTAGTATATATCAGCTTGTTTTATGATACTTGGTGACCAGTTTACAATCTTGCTGTCTTGCATTCCATAATAGCAAGTCAATATTTACAGCTCGGTAGACTGAAGTTGTCTCGCTGGCGTGAAGCAAACCTGCACCTTCATCACCAAGGAACCGCTCTAACCCCTCTACCACTCAGGCACCTTTGTAAGCTACCTGGCAATCATTTCCCTCAGGTGAGGTTTTGATTCGTTTTATCCGAATTCCTAGACGGCGAATGTTGATATACGCCAGGGAGGAACGAACTAGGAGCACAAACTCTACCTTCGTGCCAACTTCCAGATTATGGAGTTATCAAGGCTTTGAAGAAGGTAATAATGCCAGTCGTATGTGATACTAGGGCCAAGCAGCAAAGTGGGGAATAGTAGAGCTGTAACCTGCTATTGGACAAAGGAAGGTCATGAGACCAATTATCTCTTCCTGTAGAAAGTGTAAACACAAAAACTGGATCAAAAATGTACAATTAAGAAAGCAGAATAAATAACTTAACGACGCCAGACAAATTATGCCACTGATTGAGCGGGAACTGATGGCACATGATAGGAGCACTCGAAGACCTGTGCTCAACGGGAAGCTACTAGTCTTGAGATTAGTTAGCTTAAGGGATGTTAATATTTTGATGATTTATGGCTGACATTACTTCATGTGTGTGCGGGTGTGTATGTGTGTTTGTTCGTGTATATGTGTCTGTAAGTTTGTAGGTTGGTGTGTGTAGGTTGGTGTGTGTAGGTTGGTGTGTGTAGGTTAGTGTGTGTAGGTTGGTGTGTGTAGGTAGGTGTGTGTAGGTTAGTGTGTATAAGTTGGTGTGTATAGGTTGGTTGGTGTGTGTAGGTTGGTGTGTGTAGGTTGGTGTGTGTAGGTTGGTGTGTGTAGGTTAGTGTGTGTAGGTTAGTGTGTGTAGGTTAATGTGTGTAGGTTGGTGAGTGTAGTTAGGTAGGTAGGTAGGTAGGCAGGCAGGCATGCATGCATGCATGTATGTATGTATGTATGTATGTATGTATGTATGTATGTATGTCTGCCTGCCTGTCCGTCTGTCCATGTCTGTGTGTGTGTGTGTGGGTTGGTGGGTTGGGACTGTGTAGTGGGCATTAGATTAGCTAGGTATGCCTGCCTATCTGCCTACATGCCTGCCTGTCTGTTCATATCTCTTTCTCTCTCTCTCTCAAACTTTCTCTCTCTTTCTCGCTCACTCTCTTTCTGTCTGTCTCTCTCTCTCTCTCTATATATCTCTATCTCTCTGTCTAATTGGTTGTCTAACCGTCTGCCTGTCAATCGATATCGATTTATCTGGCTACAGCTATGTATCTCGGAATCTTATATCGGATATAGACTAGCTAATCTAACTCCTCAAACCCACGTCTAACATTAACTTAACCCTAGATGTATTGATACACTCTCTTCTACTGAAGCTCCGAATGGGAATGACTGTACGTGATCAAACAGAAATATGGGTACAGGCCTACAGGAGTTATTACAGGCAAGCTGAGGTTCGCGGTTCAAAATCGTTGGAAATCGTTATGGTCCCATTTATTTTCGGAATTCCTACCCCTACCTTGTTTATTACTCCTTACATTCTCTCACAAAACATGGCGAGCACACGACCTGCGTACCAGGGTACCTGGTCTACAAAGTTCAGTTACAAGGATACCAGAAGAGGGTATCTTCCGTCAAACTAAACAGAAGTGATCATCTTCAGTAAACTGTTTATTGTGTGTGGTTTGTCCTGTCTGTTATTCTTAGACTGATGCCGGTCTATTTGTCGTAATATAGATTTTGTTTGTGTTTTCGTCGTGGAGCGGTATCTGGCCATAGCAATTTATGTTTTTATACACTCCGAGAAGGAAAGAGTAGGAGTATCAGAGTGGTAATAGCAATTTCTTTTGTCCCATACACACTTTTTATCATATGTAAGAACGTCATTCACCCATTTCAAATACTCAAAAGGTGCATTCTTGGAATGCTTGAAATTCATTGCCACGGGAAGTAGTGGAGGCAGGGACAATTAATGTATTTAAGAATAGATTGGATGCACACAGCTTTTAGAGAAAGGAAATGTAAAAGAAACTGGTTGTTTACAGACTGTAGAGTCTTATAAACCAGTAAAAACGTTAAAGACGTTAGTTAAGTCAAGTTAAACAATATGTTTATAATACTGAAAATATTACATTGTTTTTCAATATTAGAACGTAAACATTACTTTGTATTGTGTTTCTGGTGTTTCACAAATTATTTAGCAGCAGGAAATGTGGATGGACTGTACAGATTCAATAACAGCTGTTTAATTAAATATTCAGGACTAATCTCTTAAAACTAACCTGAGACATAATTCTCCCCCTCCACCAACCTTTCCTTCCTCATTTACAACCACCCTTCAATGTCCCCCCTCCCCAAGAGCGGGGAAGAGGGAGAGGGAAGAATTTCCCTTTGGTTGTGGACCAATAAATGTACTAGATTCAATTCTGACATTCGACATGCCCGATTTCACGCAGCCTTACACTCGACATGCCCGATTTCCTGCAGCCTTACACTCGATATGCCCGATTTCCTGCAGCCTTACACTCGACATGCCCGATTTCCTGCAGCCTTACACTCGACAAGCCCGATTTCCCACAGCCTTACACTCGACATGCCCGATTTCCCGCAGCTATAAATGGTTACTGAACTTACTCTTGTGGGGAGGGTAACGAAGATGCAGCGGTGACAATAGGCAGCGGTGACAATAGATAGCAGTCTGCAACTCATTGCTGGCTGCTTGCATTAGATCCAGTCAATCACAGCTGACAAAGTCCCTATTCCGTCACCAATTGTCGGCTCTGGAAACAGACTTCTGTAATCTGGCTAAGCGATAGAAATCGCATATGAAAAGGCACAGCGGTACCCAAAATAACTAGTTGAAATCGGATGTATCAGGCACAAAGGCGCAGATATCGCATTCTCGTTATAAACAGCGAGAAAACGTACAACATATTTTATCAAGACAAACTTAGAAGAAGGACGAGGAAGGAGGAGGAGGAGGAAGGTCGAGGAGGAGGAGGATCGAGGAGGAGGAAGGAGTAGAAGGAAGAAGGAGGAGGAGGAGGAAGGACGAGGAGGATCGAGGAGTAGGAGGATGGAGGAGGAGTATGGAGGAGGAGGATGGAGGAGGAGTAAGAAGGAGGAGGAGGAAGGAGGAGGAAGAAGGGGGAGGAGGAGGAGGAGAGGAGGAGAAATAAGGAGGAAGCGGAAGGACGAGGATGGAGGAGGGTGGAGGAGAAAGGAGGAGGAAAGAGGAGGAGGAAGGAGGAGGAGGAAGGAGAAGGAGGAAGAATAAGGAGGAAGAAGAAGGAGGAAGAAGGAAGAGGAAGGAAGAAGGAAGAAGAAGGAAGAAGGAAGGAAGAAAGAGGAAAGAAGAAGGAAGAAGGAAAGAAGAAGGAAGAAGGAAAAAGGAAGAAAGATGGAAGAAAGGCGGAAGAAAGAAAGAAAGAAGAAGAAGAACTAGTTACTGTTTGAAAATGCAGACAGCATGAATCGTTCCACCCAAACAAGCTTAGTACATTAAAGTATCAAGCACTTCCTCCACTACTGCGGTGTGCTCTGTAGGATCACCGTTACCACTTTTCATCTCACAGAAAGAGCAACAGTTATTTATATCCTTTGTATGCCTTGTTTCCTTTGGCGGAGGACGTTGTATTGTATTTTGTGACTTACCGACGAGCGCATCCGACCTTGCACCTCTTTTCTTAATGGAGTACGACTTGTGCAGGTTGATGATTCAGATTACTTGCAAATTTGGTTTGTGAACCTTGCAACTAACCACTACGCTTCGCCACGCCTCTTGCGCGGTGTTTTGGATTAAAGTGAGGAAGAAACTGCGCCTTTTGTCAACCTCACTCTCTGGTCCTTGGTCAGTGGCAAGATTTTATCGAGACGACTATAGATAGCACAGGATGCAGATTTTTCCTCAGGGTTTACTCTCGAAGTCTTCCCCGTAAACAGGTATCCCGCAAGATAGCGGAGGGGGATGACATCTATCGTTGTGTGTCGTTCCTTTTCCATAACCACAAGAGGTCGTATGGACATCGCTCAGCGTGTGAGTGAGTTGGGCATCTCTCCTAGGCTGCGTTCAGTCCATTATATTCGTGTCAAATTTCACACACCAAAACCGACACTGTTTGCACCTAGGGTGAAGTTCAGACTTGTAAACTAGACCGTGAAATACGACACTGGTTTAAGCGTAGTGCTACTCGTATAACCGATGTTCATTCCAAGATAATCGGACGGAAGAAATCACAAGAAACCAACGAATTAACCAGTCCAAATGTAAAACAACAATGCGTTTCCGTAATCACTAGTGTGAATTCCAGGCAAATCCGTGATCTGACGGCATCCAAAATGAACTAAAACAGCAGAGCGATGTAGACCTGTAGCCAATTATGGCGCCATCTTTGCTGCACATGAATATAAATACTTTTTATCATCAACAATATCATATTTTCTTATCTGTCTAAGTACTATTATAAACTTTCCGTTTAATATCATCTAAATTCAAAGACGACAAAGAAATGTACCCACAATATTACAAGAACATATGAAATCCATAAAAGCGTAAAGGTAGTTCCATAGCAGATACTGCTGTCGGGGACAGAGCCTTTATTATACCTCAGTGTGTTATGAGGTGAGAATGGCTCTCTTCCTTACTGCCTTTTCTCGTTAAATTTACAGTTGGGTCGAGTAGAGAGTATCAATAGCAGAGATTGAACACATGTAATGCTGAAGTAACTCACAAATCCTACACGGCAGAAAAACAAACAGAATAGACCAGTTTTTCAGTGGGATCGCACGAATACTGACAAAAACAGACAGGTAACATTTTAGGAGGCTTAACTCTAGACGCTACAGACTCAAGATGTACAGGTTAATCTTTTTTGAAAATATTCTAAAGTGGGCATCAACTGTTTGTGGCATGGTGAAGATTTTTATGTGATCATTTCTGGTTGAATTAATGTCATTCAATACATTTCTCAGAAGTTTTTTTTCTTCAAATCTTAAATAAAAATAAACCGCCAGTGCTCCAGCTCCGCCTTTTAAAATTATTAGCGCTATCAATGGCTCATCATCCTCATTATATGAATTGGGATCAAGATGCTGAGCAGCACATGAGCTGCAGTGGTCAGCGACCCATAGATGACTGCTAACGTCAGGATCAGCGAAACAGAGCTGCCAAGACCCTTCTACTCCCTACGCGGTGATCCTGGACAACAGGCTGCAGCAGGGCAGACTGGCTAAGGAGAAGGGATCGAAGAGGGAATGCTAACCCGGTACTTAAAAATGCTTGCTGAAGTCGGATGTGTTGGACCAAAAGGTGCAAATATCGCAGTCAAGCTGTAAACTACGACACAACGCATTCCGTTCTCTGGACTACATTCTGCTACTTAAGTCCTTTTAGGGTTTGGTAGCAGGAGATTGAGAACGAACGAAGCCAAGCCATTATATGAATTGTAGAATTGACGATCGACGCTCTTAAGTGTTTTTATGATTTCCAAAAGTCATTTGTTTGTACCGTGTGCTGAAAAATTACATCCCATATCATCTACTTGACCTACCTATTGTCGCTGTCAAAACCCTCTTGCCGTGTTTCACATTGACATACTATTTTCGACTCGCCAATACAATATGGTCCTGGTCTTTTTGTCACATACTTCAAGGAATATCTGGTTTATACAGATATCAATATATGGTTCTTATAGATAAAAGTATCTGGTTGTTATAGATAGCAATATCTGGTTTCTATAGATATCAATATCTGGTTCTTATAGAAAGTAATGTCTTGCTATTATAGATATCAATATCTGGTTTCTGTAAATAGCAATGTCTGGTTCTTACAGATATCTAACGAAATTGTTTAGGAGAACTGAGACACTAGTTTGGTCACAACCAACATACCGACCAGGACTTCGTAGCAAAAGTCAGGAACAATCCACTGACCACGACCACATCTTTCACCCATATAGCGTTCTCTCGAAACAGGCTGTTTTCAAGACAGTCTGGTCACCAAAATGTGCATCGATGTGATCCCCGCAGTAGTGAGTGATAGGCAGTTGAAGCCAACCATAGCACAACAGCCTCGAGAAGGACTTACTGTTAAAGAAGGAATGGAAGTGATGAAGAGACCAGGTCATTCCCAACTCATGAACAACTGATGACTAGTGTAATGAAGAATCTAACGCTCTATCACCGACAGCAGCATCTTCACGATGCCTACATGTTTCCTAGACTTCCATCAGGCCAAAGATTTCTTGGAAGTTGATTGAACCAGTTGTTTCGTTTGATAATAACATGCGCTCTTCTCAGCTCGAACGGTATATCGTCACATTCATTTATTTTACTTAGACCACTAGCAATAACTGTGTACAAAATCTGTCCGGGAATCGAAATGTACAATATGAAAGAAACAACAGCAGTTTAACAACTAAAGGATCTCCTCCTTCATGGAGCCCTCGCCTGCATCATCCTCTTCTCTACAACCCGCCCATATCTTTCCCCGTCCTATCGACACACGGACCACCCAAGTAACCCGTCATGCTTCCTATTTCAAACTGCCCATCGCCCTACCGATTCCACCCCTCCCCCACCTACCCCACCCGAAGATTGCAACGTTGGAGTTGGGCTTCACTACCGCACTGACGGCGGGCTATTCAACCGTCTGAGAAAGGTTCAAGACCAAAACCAAAATCAACAAGATAATATTTTTTTTTTAATGCGGGTTGCTGTTCCTTAAATTGCAATACGGAGGTTGACATGCAAGAATGAATGGATCGGTTTGTCGGAGCTTGCGAAAACTTGGACCTCGCCATCTCTATCTCAGACACAAAGGTTCTATATCAACATGGATCCAGATATGGCCTTTTCGTAACCATCAATCACGCTGTACAGCTACTATTTAAACAAATTTGAACAGATTGGCGTACCTTGACAGTAGTCTGTCTCAGACTATTTACATAGATGAGGGGGAATATACAAGAATAGCTAGGGTAAGGGTGGCATTTGGTGGACTTAATACTAAGGTGTGGTATTTGGTGGACTTAATACTTAGGTGTGGTATTCTGTGGACTTAATACTAAGGTGTGGTATTTGGTGGACAATACTAAGGTGTGGTATTTGGTGGACTTAATACTAAGGTGTGGTATTTGGTGGACTTAATACTAAGGTGTGGTATTTGGTGGACTTAATACTAAGGTGTGGTATTTGGTGGACTTAATACTAAGGTGTGGTATTTGGTGGACTTAATACTAAGGTGTGGTATTTGGTGGACTTAATACTAAGGTGTGGTATTTGGTGGACTAAATACTAAGGTGTGGTATTTGGTGGACTTAATACTAAGGTGTGGTATTTGGTGGACTTAATACTTAGGTGTGGTATTCTGTGGACTTAATACTAAGGTGTGGTATTTGGTGGACAATACTAAGGTGTGGTATTTGGTGGACTTAATACTAAGGTGTGGTATTTGGTGGACTTAATACTAAGGTGTGGTATTTGGTGGACTTAATACTAAGGTGTGGTATTTGGTGGACTTAATACTAAGGTGTGGTATTTGGTGGACTTAATACTAAGGTGTGGTATTTGGTGGACTTAATACTAAGGTGTGGTATTTGGTGGACTAAATACTAAGGTGTGGTATTTGGTGGACTTAATACTAAGGTGTGGTATTTGGTGGACTTAATACTAAGGTGTGGTATTTGGTGGACTTAATACTAAGGTGTGGTCTTTGGTGGACTTAATACTAAGGTGTGGTATTTGGTGGACTTAATACTAAGGTGTGGTATTTGGTGGACTTAATACTAAGGTGTGGTATTTGGTGGACTTAATACTAAGGTGTGGTATTTGGTGGACTTAATACTAAGGTGTGGTATTTGGTGGACTTAATACTAAGGTGTGGTATTTGGTGGACGTAATACTAAGGTGTGGTATTTGGTGGACTAAATACTAAGGTGGGGTATTTGGTGGACTTAATACTAAGGTGTGGTATTTGGTGGACTTAATACTAAGGTGTGGTATTTGGTGGACGTAATACTAAGGTGTGGTATTTGGTGGACTTAATACTAAGGTGTGGTATTTGGTGGACTAAATACTAAGGTGTGGTATTTGGTGGACTTAATACTAAGGTGTGGTATTTGGTGGACTTAATACTAAGGTGTGGTATTTGGTGGACTTAATACTAAGGTGTGGTATTTGGTGGACTTAATACTAAGGTGTGGTTTAGGCGAGGCATCTGAACTCAAACAAAACATGAAGGTCTACGCTGCAACTGTTCTACCTACCCTATTAAATGTGTTAGACCTGGGCTGTCTATAGTCATAATGTTAGGAAATTAAACCACTTTCACATGTTACTGCCCGCGGAAACTACTGAGGATTAGATGGCATGACATGGTGCCAAATATAAATGTTCTAGCGCGATCGGGCATGCCAAGTATACACACCATGATATGTGCAGCACAGCTGAAATGGGCTGGCCATGGGGTACGTATGTCGGATCAACGTCTTCCAACATAGCTGCACTAATGTGAACTGTAAGATAGCACGAGAGCAAGCGGTGGGCAACAGAAAAGGTACAAGGGCACACTTAAGAGATCACTGATTGAGTTCGGTATTAGCCATAATGACTGGGAATCGCAAACAACCGCCCAGACTGGCGCAGCACTATTGCTGTGGGTGTTAAAAGACATGAGGTATCAAGAATATATGAGGCTATCCAGAGACGATAGCTCCACAAGTCAGCTCACAGCAACCCTTCTTCAACCTCGGAGGAAAGGGGTGTCTTATTTACTAGTACAAAGTGCAACAGGCAGTTCAGTACTTCAATTGGCTTATTTAGCCATCTTTGAACTCATACGAACAGTGATTGTTGACAAAGTGGTCCTCATTGATTACGAAGGTCGAACAACATGCGTATGATTTCAGTTTTCTACTGTCTGTACATTGCGGGTTCATCGATTTTAGGGTCAACAGGTAGTCAATGGAAGCATAGCTTTACTTAAGGAAGAATAAAGACAATATGCAACTTACACACACAAAAAAACAAATTATTTGTTCAGAGCAGATGTGCAATTTGGCACGCACAGTGCGTAGTTCCGGGAAGGAAACGTGAACTAAGATCGTCGTGTCCAAACGTCATCGGTAACTGACAGGCGTCTTTGTCGCATCATTCTTGTCAGTGTCAGGGCTAATAGCAAACATAGACCCGTGAAGGAGAACCAAACAATAGCCAATCCGCTTGGAGATTAAAGCCTAGAAGCGGAATTGTATATTACATACACGTTGGAAACAATCCACCAATGAAACAATATATGTACGTGACTGGAACGAACAGGAAATAAAAGAATTAGAACTTCCAAAAGAACAAAAATGAGTAAGATATTATCTACTTTATTCGTTCAATTTCCTCTTCTTTATTTCTTCGACATAACATATCCTTAATTATTGCAGTAGAAGAATAAGGCAACCACATAACACAGGTCTCATTAATTACCAAAAGCAGGTGCTAAATCATTTATGTTCTGTGGTACTTCTGGTTTGTGTGTTGTGGTAGTTCTGGTTTGTGTGTTGTGGTAGAGCAGTCATTCGCTATTATCAGTCCACTCGTGTCGTAAGACATCGCGGGGAGGTGTGATCTCCTTTGTTTCATATTTTTGGGGGCAGGCGGATTTTCGCCTGGTGACTTGCCAGGTCAACCCCAGTATCTGTTACCAACCGTTGGGTTTGTAGCCTCTGGAATATACGATCGTCTATTTTTGGGACCAGTGATGGTAGAAACGTAAATTAGAGCAAGGTAGACCCACAGCCTGTTAGGCGTCATCTATGCTGCTCCGCTAACCACATAACCAAGACCTGATGTTATATCCACACGGCCCCCTTTTTGTGACATATTCTCTGTGGTGCGAGAATCTCTAGAATAATTTGAGTAGATTTTCAACTTGAATTTTCCCCGAGCAGCAGCCGTTAAGCTTACTCTTTTCGATTTCCAACTGCCAAGGGATTTTTAACGTGCGCGTCACTGTACACTGGTGTCTGATCTCACTACTCAGAATTCAGGAATAATTTTTACCGGATGATCCGCATGAAAACATCCCGGTCTCCATCTGCAACCTCCAGCACTCGAGGCAAACACCTTACCTCGAGACCACTTAGTCCTACAGAGCAGTCACTTATCATTGCAAAGGGACCAGGTTAGACTCGTTATCGGCACGCTACTGTCGACCGTACTATATTTGTCGCTAAAGGTGGCAAAGTAGGGTTGTAAATGGGGTTAGCACACTTCTTATGTAGAATATAAAGACCACTACCAGAACACATAAATACTTACATAAAGGTTTACTGCAATGAGATCAGCTGTAGTGGGCCATCTCTTTCCATCTAGTATTAACTCTAATGTTTTATATTTTGTCTAGCACAATCTCTTGCCATTTTTTCTAACACTCATCTCCATCTTCTCTGATTCATATCTAACATCCTCTTTTCTAACACACTCTTCTCTTAAAGTCTACAGCAATGCGTGTATGCTTAGACATCACATCTTGTTTGCATTCAATCCATTCTAACACACTCACTCACTCTTTAATATTGTCTTTCAATGCTCCCTCTCTATTCTTTAACGCCCTTTTCTAAAACAAGCCAAATTCAAACCCTCTTCCCTCCAACATTATTCCCTCTTACAAAATCTTGTCCACCAACTCAAAAGCTTCCCTGTATCGAACACTATTCACTTTCAGAAATCCTCTTCCTTCAAACACTCTTCTGTTAAACACTCTTCTGTTAAACACTCTTCTGTTAAACACTCTTCTTTCTAACACAAAACACTTCACTCTACCAAATAATCAAGGGAACTGAGACGCTAGTCCGGTCAGGCACAACATACTGACCAGGGGGAACTGAGACGCTAGCCCGGTTAGACACAACATACTGACCAGGGGGAACTGAGACACTAGTCCGGTCAGGCACAACATACTGACCAGGGGAAACTGAGACGCTAGTACGGTCAGGCACAACATACTGACCAGGGGGAACTGAGACGCTAGTCCGGTCAGGCACAACATACTGACCAGGGGGAACTGATACACTAGTCCGGTCGGGCACAACATACTGACCAGGGGGAACTGAGACGCTAGTCCGGTCAGGCACAACATACTGACCAGGGGGAACTGAGACGCTAGTCCGGTCAGGCACAACATACTGACCAGGGGGAACTGATACACTAGTCCGGTCAGGCACAACATACTGACCAGGGGGAACTCAGACGCTAGTCCGGTCAAGCATAACATACTGACCAGGGGGAACTGAGACACTAGTCCGGTCAGGCACAACATACTGACCAGGGGGAACTGAGACGCTAGTCCGGTCAGGCACAACATACTGACCAGAGGGAACTGAGACACTAGTCCGGTCAGGCACAACATACTGACCAGGTGGAACTGAGACGCTAGTCCGGTCAGGCACAACATACTGACCAGGGGGAACTGAGACGCTAGTCCTGTCAGACACAACATTCTGACCAGGGGGAACTGAGACACTAGTCCTGTCAGACACAACATACTGACCAGGGGGAACTGAGACACTAGTCCTGTCAGACACAACATACTGACCAGGGGGAACTGAGACACTAGTCCTGTCAGACAAAACATACTGACCAGGGGGAACTGAGACGATAGTCCGGTCAGGCACAACATACTGACCAGGGGGAACTGAGACGCTAGTCCGGTCAGGCACAACATACTGACCAGTGGAACTGAGACGCTAGTCCGGTCAGACACAACATACTGACCAGGACGGGAAACAGACGCTTGTCCGGTTAGACACAACATACTGACCATGACGGTGAACTGAGACGCTAGTCGGGTCAGACACAACATAATGACCAGGACGGGAAACAGACGCTAGTCCGGTCGGGCACAACATACTGACCAGGGGGAACTGATACACTAGTCCGGTCAGGCACAACATACTGACCATGGGGAACTGAGACACTAGTCCGGTCAGGCACAACATACTGACCAGGGGGAACTGAGACGCTAGTCCGGTCAGGCACAACATACTGACCAGAGGGAACTGAGACACTAGTCCGGTCAGGCACAACATACTGACCAGGTGGAACTGAGACGCTAGTCCGGTCAGGCACAACATACAGACCAGGGGGAACTGAGACGCTAGTCCTGTCAGACACAACATTCTGACCAGGGGGAACTGAGACACTAGTCCTGTCAGACACAACATACTGACCAGGGGGAACTGAGACACTAGTCCTGTCAGACACAACATACTGACCAGGGGGAACTGAGACACTAGTCCTGTCAGACACAACATACTGACCAGGGGGAACTAAGACACTAGTCCTGTCAGACACAACATACTGACCAGGGGGAACTGAGACGCTAGCCCGGTCAGAACAAACATACTGACCAGGAGGAACTGAGACACTAGTCCTGTCAGACACAACATACTGACCAGGGGGAACTGAGACACTAGTCCTGTCAGACAAAACATACTGACCAGGGGGAACTGAGACGATAGTCCGGTCAGGCACAACATACTGACCAGGGGGAACTGAGACGCTAGTCCGGTCAGGCACAACATACTGACCAGTGGAACTGAGACGCTAGTCCGGTCAGACACAACATACTGACCAGGACGGGAAACAGACGCTTGTCCGGTTAGACACAACATACTGACCATGACGGTGAACTGAGACGCTAGTCGGGTCAGACACAACATACTGACCAGGACGGGAAACAGACGCTAGTCCGGTCAGGCACAACATACTGACCAGGGGGAACTGATACACTAGTCCGGTCAGGCACAACATACTGACCAGGGGGAACTGAGACGCTAGTCCGGTCAGGCACAACATACTGACCAGGGGGAACTGAGACGCTAGTCCGGTCAGGCACAACATACTGACCAGAGGGAACTGAGACACTAGTCCGGTCAGGCACAACATACTGACCAGGTGGAACTGAGACGCTAGTCCGGTCAGGCACAACATACTGACCAGGGGAAACTGAGACGCTAGTCCTGTCAGACACAACATTCTGACCAGGGGGAACTGAGACACTAGTCCTGTCAGACACAACATACTGACCAGGGGGAACTGAGACACTAGTCCTGTCAGACACAACATACTGACCAGGGGGAACTGAGACACTAGTCCTGTCAGACACAACATACTGACCAGGGGGAACTAAGACACTAGTCCTGTCAGACACAACATACTGACCAGGGGGAACTGAGACGCTAGCCCGGTCAGAACAAACATACTGACCAGGAGGAACTGAGACACTAGTCCTGTCAGACACAACATACTGACCAGGGGGAACTGAGACACTAGTCCTGTCAGACAAAACATACTGACCAGGGGGAACTGAGACGATAGTCCGGTCAGGCACAACATACTGACCAGGGGGAACTGAGACGCTAGTCCGGTCAGGCACAACATACTGACCAGTGGAACTGAGACGCTAGTCCGGTCAGACACAACATACTGACCAGGACGGGAAACAGACGCTAGTCCGGTTAGACACAACATACTGACCATGACGGTGAACTGAGACGCTAGTCGGGTCAGACACAACATACTGACCAGGACGGGAAACAGACGCTAGTCCGGTCAGGCACAACATACTGACCAGGGGGAACTGATACACTAGTCCGGTCAGGCACAACATACTTACCAGGGGAAACTGAGACGCTAGTCCGGTCAGGCACAACATACTGACCAGGGGGAACTAAGACGATAGTCCGGTCAGGCACAACATACTGACCAGGAGGAACTGAGAAACTTGTCCTGTCAGACACAACATACTGAGCAGGGGGAACTGAGACACTAGTCCTGTCAGACAAAATATACTGACCAGGGGGAACTGAGACGATAGTCCGGTCAGGCACAACATACTGACCAGGGGGAACTGAGACGCTAGTCCGGTCAGGCACAACATACTGACCAGTGGAACTGAGACGCTAGTCCGGTCAGGCACAACATACTGACCAGGACGGGAAACAGACGCTAGTCATGTCAGACACAACATACTGACCATGACGGTGAACTGAGATGCTAGTCCGGTCAGGCACATCATACTGACCAGGGGGAACTGAGACGCTAGCCCGGTCAGACAAAACATACGGACCAGGACGGGAAACAGACGCTAGTCCGGTCAGACACAACATACTGACCAGGATGAACTGAGACGCTAGTCCGGTCAGGTACAACATACTGACCAGAGGGAACTGAGGCACTAGTCCGGTCAGGCACAACATACTGACCAGGTGGAACTGAGACGCTAGTCCGGCCAGGCACAACATACTGACCAGGGGGAACTGAGACACTAGTCCTATCAGACACAACATACTGACCAGGGGGAACTGAGACACTAGTCCTGTCACACACAACATACTGAACAGGGGGAACTGAGACGCTAGCCCGGTCAGACAAAACATACTGACCAGGGGGAACTAAGACACTAGTCCTGTCAGACACAACATACTGACCAGGGGGAACTGAGACGCTAGTCCGGTCAGACACAACATACTGACCAGGACGGGAAACAGACGCTAGTCCGGTCAGGCACAACATACATATCAGGGGAACTGAGACGCTAGTCAGGTCAGGCACAACATACTGATCAGGGGAACTGAGACGCTAGTCCGGTCAGACACAACATACTGATCAGGGGAACTGAGACGCTAGTCCGGTCAGGCATAACATACTGATCAGGGTAACTGGGACGCTAGTCCGGTCAGGTACAACATATTGACCAGGACGGGAAACAGACGCTAGTCCGGTCAGACACAACATACTGACCTGGACGGGAAACAGACGCTAGTCCGGTCAGACACAACATACTGATCAGGGGGAACTGAGACGCTAGTCCGGTCAGACACAACATACTGACCAGGACGGGAAACAGACGCTAGTCCAGTCAGACACAACATACTGACCAGGGGGAACTGGGACGCTAGTCCGGTCAGACACAACATACTGACCAGGTGAACTGAGACGCTAGTCCGGTCAGGCACAACATACTGATCAGGTGAATTGAGACGCTAGTCCGGTCAGACACAACATACTGATCAGTGGAACTGAGACGCTAGTCCGGTCAGACATAACATACTGACCAGGTGATCTGAGACGCTAGTCCGGTCAGACACAACATACTGACCAGGACGGGGAACTGAGACCCTAGTCCGGTCAGGCACAACATACTGATCAGGGGAACTGTGACGCTAGTCCGGTTAGGCACAACATACTGACCAGGACGGGGAACTGAGACGCTAGTCCGGTCAGACACAACATACTGACCAGGACGGGGAACTGAGACACTAGCCGGGTCAGACACAACATACTGACCAGGGGGAACTGAGACATTAGGCTGGTCAGACACAACATACTGACCAGGCCATCGAGTCAGGGACAGGTACACTACACTGACCAAGAACACATCTCTCTTCCATGTAGCGTTCCCTGGAAACATGTTGTATTGAAGACAATCTGGCTGACGAGATATGAATCGATGTGATCTCTACAGTAGTGAGCGCCACGCAGATAAAATCAAGCATAGCACAACCGCCTGGAGGACAGCGGTCTACCTTCATCAGTACGCTCCTCTGGATGTGAGAAAAACTACTACAACTCGCCACTTAAAGCCCTTTTCAGGGTGCACAAAAGAGTAAACATTCTCATTGTGGACATTAAACAACAACAACAACAAATACTCTTCCCTCAAACACTTTTACTTCTCCCACGTCACCCGATAAGACTTTTTTCGAACACTCTTACCAGGGCACCCTTTCCTACACTCTTACCAGGGCACCCTTTCCTACAATCTTACCTGGGCACCCCTTCCTACAATCTTACCTGGGCACCCCTTCCTACAATCTTACCTGGGCACCCGTTCCTACACTCTAACCAGGGCACCCTTTCCTACAATCTTACCTGGGCACCCGTTCCTACACTCTTACCTGGGCACCCCTTCCTACAATCTTACCTGGGCACCCTTTCCTACAATCTTACCTGGGCACCCTTTCCTACAATCTTACCTGGGCACCCGTTCCTACACTCTTACCTGGGCACCCCTTCCTACAATCTTACCTGGGCACCCTTTCCTACACTCTTACCTGGGCACCCCTTCCTACAATCTTACCTGGGCACCCTTTCCTACAATCTTACCTGGGCACCCGTTCCTACAATCTTACATGGGCACCCTTTCCTACACTCTTACCTGGGCACCCTTTCCTACACTCTTACCTGGGCACCCTTTCCTACAATCTTACCTGGGCACCCGTTCCTACACTCTTACCTGGGCACCCCTTCCTACAATCTTACCTGGGCACCCTTTCCTACACTCTTACCTGGGCACCCTTTCCTACACTCTTACCTGGGCACCCTTTCCTACACTCTTATTTGGGCACCCCTTCCTACAATCTTACCTTGGCACCCTTTCCTACACTCTTACCTGGGCACCCTTTCCCACACTCTTACCTGGGCACCCTTTCCTACACTCTTACCTGGGCACCCTTTCCTACACTCTTACCTGGGCACCCTTTCCTACACTCTTACCTGGGCCCTCTTTTCTACACCCTTACCTCGGCACCTTTACCTCTTACACTCTTTCCTAATAACACTCTTCCCTCTTACACTCACACCTCTAACATTCCCCCTGTAACACGCTCACGCTTTCCGGCCTCTAACACTCTCTCACCTCTAACTCTCTCACCTGTAACACTCTCCCTTCTAACCTCCTCCCTCAACCATTTTGCTTTCTCTATTCAATGCTCACAAACCCCATTCTCAACCAACTACCATTGATATTTCCGCAGCCCTAGATACATAGACCAGAAAACGGTAGACGGCGTGGGCTAGTGGTTAAGTGACACGGCTCACAAGCCGAAGGTGCTGGGTTCGATCCTCATTACAGGAATAGAGAAATAAGGCGAACATTTATACATTTTTTTTAAAAGACCAGAAAATGATTACAGAAAGACACGCAGCTGTTGTTAAGAAACAGAACACTGGGAACTAGCAACAGATTCCAGCAAATTGTTCTCCTAAATTACCTGTTCCAGGTCTACAGTTGAACTGAGAAGTTGATTATATTCCTGGGACTCGTCAGCGTTTCGAAAATGTGAACGTCAGAAAATGTCGCTATATCATGTACATTTGCTGGTAAATTTTATGATGGATATATGGATAGATAGATTCACGGACGGATTAATAGACGGACAGGCCGATATATGGGTGGATCAGTGATTGGTTGTACGGATGGATGGATGAATGGGTCGGTGGGGGGTGGATGGATGGAAGGACGGACGGACAGACAGACAGACGGACGGACGGACAGACGGACAGACTAACAGAGAGACAGACAGACAGACAGACAGACAGACAGACAGACAGACAGACAGACAGACAGACAGACAGACAGACAGACAGATAGATAGATAGATAGATAGATAGATAGATAGATAGATAGATAGATAGATAGATAGATAGATAGATAGATAGATAGATAGATAGATAGATAGATAGATAGATAGATAGATAGATAGATAGATAGATAGATAGATAGATAGATAGATAGATAGATAGATAGATAGATAGATAGATAGATAGATAGATAGATAGATAGATAGATAGATAGATAGATAGATAGATAGATAGATAGATAGATAGATAGATAGATAGATAGATAGATAGATAGATAGATAGATAGATAGATAGATAGATAGATAGATAGATAGATAGATAGATAGATAGATAGATAGATAGATAGATAGATAGATAGATAGATAGATAGATAGATAGATAGATAGATAGATAGATAGATAGATAGATAGATAGATAGATAGATAGATAGATAGATAGATAGATAGATAGATAGATAGATAGATAGATAGATAGATAGATAGATAGATAGATAGATAGATAGATAGATAGATAGATAGATAGATAGATAGATAGATAGATAGATAGATAGATAGATAGATAGATAGATAGATAGATAGATAGATAGATAGATAGATAGATAGATAGATAGATAGATAGATAGATAGATAGATAGATAGATAGATAGATAGATAGATAGATAGATTAGATAGAAAACGTTGTGAGCGAATAATGCCAGATGTTAGACACGGGTAACGGGAGAAGTCATACAGTGTGCCCCATGTGACCCAAATATTTGCCAGAAATTCAGCTTTGAACACAGAGAAAGCAGCATCTCTCAGCTTTTCTCCTTTACCTGTCTACTCCAATTCTATCCCAGGCTCGGCCTGCAGCGTCTTATCTTCACTGCCTTGTCTATCACCTCAGCCGACATTAAAAAACACCCGGGGCCATCTCTTCCTTTGACTTAAGAAGCCGTCGCATTGCCGTGTCAGGAACGAGAGCAAGTGCCAGATATTCCAGGCATTCGTTTTCTTCTACTAGGAACTCTGTGGTCTGTGAAGTGTCTGCGCCCAAGGCCTCAGTTTCCTCTGCTTTCTATCCATCTCACCCTTCACTCACAAATATTTCCCAAGCATACCACTGACAGCACGTCCCTCACAGATTATACAAACTGTTTAGGAAGAACAGAGAAGCGACAGGCCAAGTTGTTAGAATACTGGTCTCTAGTCAGGAGACATAGATTCAAACCTCAGCATATGTTAGATTTCTATATGCATGTGTGGTTGATGATTGATATTGAATGCCCAATGAGTGAGTCTTCTTTTATGTACCCTGAAAAGGGCATTCAATGGTGGGTTGCAGAAGCTGTCCATACATCCCGAACGTGCTGATGTAGGAACTCCAGGCTGTTGTGCTTTGCTTGACTTCATCTGTGTGTCGATCACTACTGCGGGGATCACGTCGATTCCAAACCTCGTTAGCCAGACTGCCATGAAAACAGACCGTTTCCAGAGAAACTGCGAGTAAGTCGATGTGTGAGTCCTGACCAATATATATATTTTGTCTGACACTGACTAACATCTACGGTCAGTATGTCTTGCCTGGCCAGTATTTTTTGTCCGACCCTGACTAACATGTACGATCAGCATGTCTTGCCTGGCCAGTATATTTTGTCCGACCCTGACTAACATGTACGATCAGTATGATTTGCCTGGCCAGTATATTTTGTCCGACCCTGACTAACATTTACGATCAGCATGTCTTGCCTGACTAGACGTTAGTCTCCTCTACTCTTCTATAAGGGAAAAATAAAAGTATAACAAGCACACTGCGCGGCGACTACCATGACTCGCAAATGTCATTCCTTTTAAATACCCGCAACCTACATCACATGTATTCCCAATTCGTGTATTTCCCGAAAGAACGTACTGCTGGATCAGAGATATATGGGTTTAGTGCTGCTTGCTCAAGAGTGCAGGATATGATGATGTGCCGAGACATTGTCGTCTACGCCAGTTGATACGGAAATGGAAGTTAAAAGAAAACGTGAACGCGTAAGAAGTGATAACCGTCAAAGAGCTGGTATATGCCTCGGCTTGACCGATCAGGGTTGACAGCTAACCTTTCTCTTTCTCACTCTCTCTTTGTCGCTCTTTCTCTTACTCTCTATCGCTCTCTTTCTTTTTTTTACTTTCATTCCTATCTTACTTTCTATCTTTCTTTTTATCTATTTTTCTTGCTTTCTTTCTGTCCTTTCTTTCTTTCTTTCTTCCTATCTATCTTCTTTCTTCTTTTATTTCTTCTTTTTTAATTTCTGTCATTCTTTTTTCATTCTTTCTTTCTATTTTTCTTTCTCTCTTTCTTTCATCCTTTCTTTCTTTCTTTGTTACTTTCTTTAATTCTTTCTTTCACTTTTTCCTTCTTTTACACACACACACACACACATATATATATATATATATATATATATACGCACACACATATACATACATACACACATTCATACACACATACATACACGTACACACACATACATACACGCACACACACATACATACACACACACACATATACACGTATATAAAGTTATTGCCCATCGCAAGCGATGATGGCCACAGCATCAGATGGTGTTTCTTTAATAATGTATTGTGCTCTGTATTTGGATTATAGTGAGGAAGAAGCTGCACTGGTCATCAATTTCACTCTTATCCCGAGTTATCTTGGATCAGTGGCAAGACTATTGGTCGAGACGACTGGTCGTAACACGGGATACAGGCACTCTGGTCTTACTTCCCGTGAGAATAGGGGTCGCTTGAAACTTGCGGGATTCGATCGCCGACCGTTTCCGCTCATATATATATATATATACAGGTAGACAGGCGCGCACGCACGCACGCACACACACACACACACACACATAGGCAAGTCAGTAAGTAGGTCTCAAAATTATATGGGATAGCTAAAAAATGTAGTACCTAAATGTGTCATTATGTGGCAGCAACTTCCACCGTTTGTGATTACTGTATGTAGCAGGAGCGTCGTTCAGATACAAAATGGCGTCTGCGCTTACAGAGTATAAAGAACATCATGATTTTGTACGTTGTGGGGGCAAAAGAGCTTTGTGCAAAGGATATTCATAAGGAAATGCTTTCTTGAAATTATGTTGGTCTTCGAGATGCAATTCGAATAAAACATCAGGGCCTGCTGACCAGAGGACTACGGCTCCACCATGACAGTGCCAACACACATAAGGCTAGATTATTCCAGAAGAAAATTGACCAACTAGGGTGACAACTTCTAGAACATTCACCTTGCAGCCCCTATTTAGACTCGAGCGATATCGTCCTGTTTGGTTCACTGAAAACACAGGCGGGAGACCTTCCGCGAATGACGAAGAGGGTTGAACGTGAAGTGTAAATGTGGCTGAGACAGCAGAACAAAGACTTTTATTCTGCTTGTTTTGGTGCACTGACAAGGATATGGGATACGTGTATCAATGTTGGTGGAGATGGGATACGTGTATCAATGTTGGTGGAGATGGGATACGTGTATCAATGTTGGTGGAGATGGGATACGTGTATCAATGTTGGTGGAGATGGGATACGTGTGTCAATGTTGGTGGAGATGGGATACGTGTATCAATGTTGGTGGAGATGGGATACGTGTATCAATGTTGGCGGAGATGGGATACGTGTATCAATGTTGGTGGAGATGGGATACGTGTATCAATGTTGGTGGAGATGGGATACGTGTATCAATGTGGCGGAGATGGGATACGTGTATCAATGTTTGTGGAGATGGGATACGTGTATCAATGTTGGTGGAGATGGAATACGTGTACCAATGTTGTGTTGTGTATTTAATTTAATTTTTTTTTTGTTGGCGTTCGCCTTATTTCTCTAATCCCAAAGGCGGTGTGCGTTGCGCTGTGGTTTTTATTTTGCGCCCGTCGGCCCAGTGTATCCGACTTCAGCATGCATTTTTATGTAAGGGTCTGCTTCCTCCTGCATTTTCTAAGGGTTTCCTTCCCCGGGGTAATGGCCGATGCTGTGATGGGGATCGAACCCAGCATCTTCCCGTTGTGAGCCGTGCCACTTAACCACTAGGCCACACCGACCCCAAAATACGTGTATCAATGTTGGTGGAGATGGGATACGTGTATGAATGTTGGTAGAGATGGAATACGTGTATCAATGTTGGTGGAGATGGGATACGTATATCAATGTTGGTGGAGATGGGATACGTATATGAATGTTGGTGGAGATGGAATACGTGTATCAATGTTGGTGGAGATGGGATACGTGTATAAATGTTAGTGGAGATGGAATACGTTTATCAATGTTGGTGGAGATTGGATACGTGTATGAATGTTGGTGGAGATGGAATACGTTTATCAATGTTGGTGGAGATTGGATACGTGTATGTGTGTTGGTGGAGATGGAATACGTATATGAATGTTGGTGGAGATGGAATACGTGTATGAATGTTGGTGGAGATGGAATACGTTTATCAATGTTGGTGTAGATGGGATACGTGTATGAATGTTAGTGGAGATGGAATACGTTTATCAATGTTGGTGGAGATTGGATACGTGTATGAATGTTGGTGGAGATGGAATACGTGTATCAATGTTGGTGGAGATGGGATACGTGTATCAATGCTATTGGAGATGGGATACGTGTATCAATGTTGGTGGAGATGGGATACGTGTATCAATGTTGGTGGAGATGGGATACGTGTATCAATGTTGGTGGAGATGGGATACGTGTATCAATGTTGGTGGAGATGGGATACGTGTATCAATGTTGGTGGAGATGGGATACGTGTATCAATGTTGGTGGAGATGGGATACGTGTATGAATGTTGGTGGAATATATGTTCAGAAATAAGGGACAATGTAAGTGCATTAATAAATGGTTTTCAAGATCGCATCTCATATATAAGCCTAAAATATGTTGACGTTGCTAGTGTGTGACGTCATTGACTCACCTCACACAAAGAGCCACATATATTCTTTGTTATCCATTTCAATTTTATCCCAGGTCAGAGCCAAGAAGATTGAAATGAATATTTTATCCGATTTTTTGAAACATTTACAATGTAACATAAAGAAATACTGGTATATGAGCGGTGACCACATGACCTATAATTAGATTCCAGATTCTGGCCACACATGCGCACAGCGTATGTGTATACGGTACGCTGAATTTCAATTGCACATCTTCACCAAATTGTGCATTTGACAATGGCCTACAGTAGGCTGCGGTTTGACTTGGGATGTAACCGATTGTATTTTGTAAAAATGTAAATGGAAACTAGAATTGAAAAACAATTAATTCGCTTAAAGTTTATTTGAAATATGAATTGTTCCGACATGATTCATCGAACACGAGACTTGGCGCAAACAAATTGGACGCTCCATGTTCTGTGTCTTTGAAGATTACAGACGGAGAAAAAAAGATGGGCAGGTTGGGAGGAAAAGGGGGGTGGGCGGGAGGTTAAATTGGTGAGGTGGAAGAGTTGAAAGGGGGAAGACATGGGCAGATATTAGAGATGGGTAGATGTAGTCGGATTGAGAGGGAGAAGACAGACATATATTAGAGATGGGCATGGGTAGTTGGATTAAGATGGGAGAAACATGGACATATTTTAGAGATTGGCAGGGGTAGTCGGATTGAGAGGGAGAGACATAGGCAGATATTAGAGATGAACAGATGTAGTTGGATTGAGAGGGAGAGACATAGGCAGATATTAGAGATGAACAGATGTAGTCGGATTGAGAGGGAGAGACATGGGCAGATATTAGACGTAGACAGATGCAATCGGCTTGAGCGGGTGGGGGGCGGAAGGGAGGGCGACGGATTGAGAAGTGGTTAGTGGATGGAGTAAGAATTGGGCGGAGAGATGGGTGGGCTGAGTTCGAAATAGCTGTGCAGGTTGAAAGAGTGTTTCAGGGGGAGAAGGGGGGGGGGGGTACGCAATACAAATGTGAGGTTAGGGATGAGATTTAAAAAATTAATAATTTCACAATTATTCTGGACAATGCGAAGTACGTCAGTTAGTTTATGTATATACGAAGCGTGTTAAAATGAAACCGAACCTTACTGCACCAAGTGAACACACTTACGATGCGCATGATGACGTCACTTCTGATGTAAACAGCACATACCAACCGTCAAGATTGCAAAATATCATTATCCTCCGACTCAGGAGACCATTGAAAACATGGCGGATGTGATACGGAATCCGTCCAGAATTGATCAGCGAGTGGTGATTCGGATTTGGAACAACTGAAGGATGTCGACCAGTTGACATTCATCGCAGAATGCAGGCAGTGTTTGGTGACCCGAATTGATGCATCAATTTTGGCGATGGCATCTTCTGACGCAACAATATGCGCCTGACCTGGTCTTGGAAGATCTTTCGGCATCTCACGTCCTTCTTTAAACATCGTTGTCCAGTTCTTCACTGTTGGCTTCGACACACTTTTGTCACCATACACTGCCTGCATTCTGCGATGAATGTCGACATCCTTCAGCTGTTAGAAACCGAATCACCGCTCGCTGATCAACTCTGGACGGATTCCGTATCACGTCTACCGTGTTTTCAACGGTCTGCTAAGGAAACTATGAGTCGGAGGTTAATGAAATTTTGCAAACTTTACGATATGTGCTGTTTACACCACAATTGACGTCAACATGCGCATTTTACGTATCTTCACTTGGTGTAGTTAGGTCCGGTTTCATTTTAACACGCCTCGTACGTATATACAGGATGTGTGTGTATATATATATATATAGAAAGAGAGAGAAAAGAGAGAGAGAGAGAGAAAGAGAGAGAGAGTAAGAGAGAGAGAGTAAGAGCGAGCGAAATAGAGAAATAGAGAGAGATACTCGTTAGATACTCGTTATTCGTGGTTAACTTTTACCAGAAAAGTGCGATGAATAACGAATCGGTAGATAACGAGAAATAGATGTCTGTATTATAATGACCATCCGTTTCTGACAAGTCCTATTCTTGAGCACTAATTCGTTTTTCTGGTACATTTAAACGACGGTACTGAATTTGTACATAGGAAATTAACCATAACTTTACAATTTTCATCAAAGCTATGTGAACTGGTTCTTAAATACTAAATTTTATCAGCACTGATAATTTTGCAACGATTTTATTTTGTGTCTGTCGGCTGCAATTAAATTAACTTTTATTGATCATATTCAATGTTCTGTTCCTGTATTGGTTGCTAATTTACCAGTTTCATGTTCAGAAATCATTTGCATTTTCGTTATCAAAGGGAGAAATATGTTTCGGTCATTTTCTTTATTCTGTGACTTCGCAGATGTTGAATAAAAACGCATATAGGTGATGGCTCAGTAATCCCATCAGGACAAACACAAAACAATATCTACGTTGCGGCCATGAGAGCTTCGTTAGAAACAAAGGACAATCGAAAACAACTTATAAATCATTATAAAAATACACACAGACAAAAATGGAGCGGTTTCAGTAAGCAGCAACACGTGAAAGTTGCCAGAAATGTGTGAGTTTTCATATGCCAGTTATGAAAAATTGTAGAACAAGAGTTAACTAAACAAGAGATGGTCAGTATTATTACATGTAGACAAAACAAGAGATGGTCAATATGATTATACGTAAACAAAAACAAGAAATGATTAATATAATTACACGTAGACAAAACAAGAAATGGTCTATATAATTATACGTAGACAAAAAAACTGATGCAAACATTAACAAATTATGCAA
Organism: Ariolimax columbianus; assembly: GCA_036924085.1. Taxonomy (NCBI): domain Eukaryota; kingdom Metazoa; phylum Mollusca; class Gastropoda; order Stylommatophora; family Arionidae; genus Ariolimax; species Ariolimax columbianus. The sequence continues at coordinate 33,809,171 of JAVGWX010000003.1, read as the reverse complement.
AAACTATACAGGGCTTTGCAAGTACCAATATGTAGTCCAGACAACGGAATGCGTTGTGTCGCTAGTTTACAGCTTGACTGCGATATTTGTACCTTTCGGTCCGACATATCCGTCTTCGGCAGACAAGAACAACAAAATATACAAAATACCAAACAAACAAAATATAACGGGAACACAATATATAGATTTGGGGAAGAATAAAAATAGATAAAATGCATGAGTAAATAATTATAAAAGAGATAGTAGAGAAATAGTAGAGAAAAGGAGGAAAGAGAGTAATAGAGAGAGAGAGAGAGAGAGAGAGAGAGAGAGAGAGAGAGAGAGTGCGAGGAAAGAGCAGGGAACCCTACACAAACATATGGAATGTATTCAGGCCATTAGGTTTGAGGCATCCCATACGGAAGTCATACGATTGATTTCTTTCTTCCCAGATTTGGCACAGAGAGCTATAGTAAACAAGGCAACATTGGTATATATCTCTCTAAGGATGTTGCTTGCAGACGACATACATTGACAGGAAATGAAGTTTCAGTTTAAAATGAAATGTTCACGAAATCAAACGTTCCTGCTCGGCCATCCTCTAGTAGCAGGTGGTGTGGTGGAGAACTTTTTCTTCTTCGTCATTCGTTTTCTCTCTCCTGCTCCAAGTACTAAAAAGAGTTTTGCAAGTAGCAGCATGGGGTTCAAGGAACTGAATGCATTGTAGTTTACAGTTTGACTGATATTTCCACCTTTCGGTACGACACATCCGACTTCAGCAGGACTTTTGGGGTAATGTGTTAGCTTTCATTCTTCGTTTCCTTCTCATTAGCCAATCTGCCCTGTTGCAGCCTATTATCCAGGATCACCGCGTTGGGTTGTAGAAGGGTCTTGGCAGCTCTGGTTCGCTGGCCCTGATCTAGCAGTCAGATATGGTTCGCTGACCCTGATGCTAGCAGTCAGATATGGTTCGCTGGTCCTGATGCTAGCAGTCAGCTCTGGTTCACTAGCAGTCAGCTATGGGTCGTCGACTGCTGTAGCTCATGCACTGCTCGGTATCTTGATCCTGGTTGAGAACTAACCAGTCAGAACAGCAACAACTTTGGATTACCCATCGAGACAAGGATTACGCTTTTAAGCCGTCCATGCAAACATAAAACGCCAGACACATAGCGGCGTATATACAAACCCTGGCGACAAATGCCGGGACGGGCGTAAAGACGACATAGGTAATATCGAGGGATTACATATATTTAGTTTACTTGAACGCTTATGTTAACTGCCTAAATTAAGAAATCATTTTGTATTACGGCATGTCATACATGACAAAATAATGACCAACAACGCTGAGGGCTTCAACAGCAGGATAAAAGCTAATGGCCAGGAACTCGAAGTGGTTGACCGTTTTAGATATCTAGGGTCGATTGTCAGTGATGAAGGATCAAAATGTGAGGTGTCGGCCAGAATAGCACAGACAATAGCGGCGCTTGCACGACTTAACAAAATCTGACAAGATGAACGGTTAACACTATGCGCGAAAATCAGATTTATGCTTGGGATCAAGACGCTGAGCAGCGCATGAGCTGCAGTGGTCAGCGATCCATAGCTGACTGCTAGCGTCAGGGCCAGCAAACCAGAGCTTCCAAGACCCTTCTACCCCTCCACGCGGTGATCCTGGATAACAGGCTGCAGCAGGGCAGACTGGCTAAGGAGAAGGGCTCGAAGAGGGAATGCTAACGCGGTACTCACAAAATTATTGCTGAAGTCGGATGTGTTGGACCGAAAGGTGCAAATATCGCAGTCAAGCTGTAAACTACGACACAACGCATTCCGTTCTCTGGACTACATTCTGCTACTTAAGCCCTTTCAGTTTTTGGTAGCGGGAGATTGAGAACGAACGCAGAAGAAGAAGAAGAAGAAGAAGAAGAAGAAGAAGAAGAAGAAGAACAAGAAGAAGAACAAGAAGAAGAAGAAGAAGAATGCTTACACAGGTCCTGTCAATATTCCTCTATGCTTGTGAGACATGGACAATTACAGCTGAGATGAGATGTTTCCGAAGAATTTTAAACGTCCCGTAAAAAGATCGAGTTACAAATAAGGAAATACGAGATAGAATTACAACAGCAATAGGGTTTTTAAAGACCTCTTGGCAACTGTCATAAGAAGGAAACTCGCTTGATACGGTCACATATCGAGATCAAATGGTCTTGCAAATACAATCCTCCACGGAAAGGTGCATGGCAGACGAGACAACATAAAAGAATGGACCAATCTGTGACCAGAAGAGGCACAGGCAGCGGCCGCTGACCGAGAAGGGTGGCGTGGTGTTGTGAGGATGTCTTCATGTGTGCTCCAACAACCTCACCGGTTACGGGATGACCTGATCTGACCATACAAGTGAAGGCGTCTTTCAAAGTTTGTGTCAACAAACTAACACATCAACTTCGGAAGGTACAGAAGGACTGACTCAGGCATGAGTGGGGGAGGGAGAGGTAGTTGTAGAGACATCACAAATGCAGAAGCTGTTATAGAACTACTGCCCTGGTCATGCCAAGGTTCAAGGTAACGGAAGAACTGACGTACTGGCTTAAAAATGCCCAATTATGGGTGTGCTAGATATCGATATGGGGGTACATTTTGAAGTCTACAAATGATCACATGGTAGATGATGACATCGCAAAAGATGAATCAGGCAAACACAACATTCTTATTACTTCGTGTTCGACCTTGCTTATTGGTATGCAGAGTGTAATGTTCTTTAATCCAAGTCCCAGGCTTTTTTTAACCACATGCACTCTTTTTCGCTATGTCAGAGCGCGGGATCTATCATTTTTTTTTTCTTCAAAAATAGCTGGCATCCATGTCTGAACTCTCGCGCGCCGTCTAAGAGCACCGCTGCTTGAAAAGGTCGACCTGGGTCGACCTGAATAGGACCACTGCAACCTCTTGAGCATGTCCTAAGGTTGCTAAAGAGGGTAGCTGGTGGGACTAGCAATGTCATAATATCAAACTATTGCTTTGAGACCTCCACTGTAGTAATAGTCTCTCTCTTTTTGTCATGACTGACTACAGGATGATGCGACCTTGGAGTGGTAACTCTCTGATTGTTTTTCCTTTGTCATTGCGTTGTCATTTCACTTCTTCGTGCTGCAAGAGCTACTTTTCACCCTTTCTGGTGTTACTCTTCCGAGTACATCTCCATTTGGATCGGTCTGCAACTTCATCTTCTCAGGATGTCAGACCCATTTCCCACTTTCTTTATACCCTGCTTACATACATCTTTGACCCTCAGCTATGGCCAGCCGACTATTCTTTTACCATCCGCCAGCTATCCGGGATTAAACACCCGCCCACCAGACCGTGTCTTCTGCTTCTTCTTCGTACGCTGTCAGACGTCAACTTGTATTTGTTCGAAGAAAGCAGCTGTCATCCTGAGGCTGTCGACACTGCCATAGAGCTTGTCTAGTGTTGGCACTGGTGATGGCCACATGTGCTTTCTCTTGTCCTCGTATGTCGGGCAATTTTGCAGCAGATGCTCGGTGGTCATTTTCCCTGTACCACAGGTGCATTCGTCAGTGCCACCTATCTTCAGTTTATTGAATAGATGGTACCTCAGTCTGTTGTGGCCTGTGCGGAGTCTGAAGACCCCGACCTGCTCTTATCTGCTCAACCGGTAATAGGCATCATTTTTTGTGTAGCCAGTATGCTGTGTTTCCCATTTGGCCACGTATCTGGCCCTAATAAGCATTTTGGACTCTTCGTAGGTCACACTAGAATCTGGTTGTGGTAATCTTGCACCTTCTTATGCCAGTCTGTCTGCCTCCTCGTTGCCTTGAATGTTACAGTGGGATGGAACCCACTGACCACTATTCTTTTTGGTGCGGACTGCTGGCATAGTTGACAGAGTACTGTTCTTAAATCATTAAGTTCTATATTTTTCTGGCTTTTTAGTGCAGTAACCACGGACAGGGCATCTGTAAACAGGACTATCTGGCTTTCATTGCTTTCGCATATCAGCATTGCTTCTACTGCAGCCTTCAGCGCCTCTGCCTCCGCTCTGAAATTGCTACCAGACCGTGTGAAGATAGATTCCTTCATTTGCGTTGCCAAAGTCATGCTTTAGTAGCAGAGCAAAGAAGATTCCGAGCAGTGTCGGAGCCAGGCAAGTGACCTTTATACCTCAGCCCTGTACATTTTTCGGTAGTCCAGAACAATAGGAGTAAACTTCGCAATAATGATAGTTATTTTATTGGGATGTATGCGTGACCCGAGAACTGATAATCTGCTTCCTCTTCTTGCTTATCTATTGTCGTATCACCTCTTCTATTGTCGTATCACCTCTTCCATTGTCGTATCACCTCTTCTATTGTCGTATCACCTCTTCTATTATCGTATCACCTCTTCTATTGTCGTATCACCTCTTCTATGGTCGTATCACCTCTTCTATTATCGTATCACCTCTTCTATTGTCGTATCACCTCTTCTATTGTCGTATCACCTCTTATGCTTGTCGTATCACCTCTTCTATTGTCGTATCACCTCTTCTATTGTCGTATCACCTGTTCTATTGTCGTATCACCTCTTCTATTGTTGTAACCCATTGTCGTGGTATGTATTTGTTATCGCCTCTCTCGTGGCCCGAGTAACATTTTTCCCCATTGTACGGAAGGTCTCTTTTACGCCGTCAATCCACCTTTTCCTCTGTCTACCCCTTGCCCTTCTTCCAGATGTTCTCCTGTAGAAGGTTGCATAAACAATGTGGCTAGGTTGCATTCTCACAATGTGGCCAAACCAATTCATTCTCTGTTGCTCTATGCATTATAGGCAGGGAATTGTTCCAACTTTCTCCCGAATACTCAAATTTGTGATTCTGTCTCTTCTGACGTTGTTAGTGACCTTTCGTAGGCACCGCATTTTGCAGGTGACTTACATTCGTTCCTGAGCCTTATTCAATGTCCATGTCTGACACTGGTAGCACCGGGTTGGGATGAAGATACTATTTATCCTATGCTCGCCATATTGAATATGCACCAATCTGATACCGCTTGTGTGTCGCGTTAATTGGAGTCGATTACGAGCTCAAGACGACAAAACGAAAGATAGCGTACCATAACCACCATGTGGTAACCACGCGACAAAAAAAGAGAACTCGGGGACGTCCTCCAACTCACTGGTGAGAATCATTAGATAAGCACAACCTACACGACCCCACGACAAACAAAATACTATCCCACTGGACGACATCCGCCCGCGACAGAAACGACTGGAACCTGAGTTGGGACCCGATCAAACCCGTTGACGAGTAACGGATGGAACTAAGAACTAACAACTCGCTCAATCTTCGTATCAGATGACTAGATGTAATAACACACATATATGAGGGATAATAGCTTGACAGTACACGATACATCTGGAGAATGACTAGAGAATATTATGATGGAAGAAAGGCAATGCTAAACCAGACATGCGTTGGTTTGGAACTTACATGGGTATAGCCATGCGGGGAAGTCAAAATAACCACATGACAACAACAAAAAACAATGAAAAATTAAAGTCAAGGTAACTGGGTGGAGATTAAGAAGACGGCTCAAAATGTAAATCAATGTAAAGCAGGGGTCTCAATCACAAACCAAGTCAAGTGCCACAGGAGTTCATTCTATTTGGTCTGCGGCCGCACCTCAGTAAATCTGTATATTTGTTCTTCGTTTTCCTCCAACATAAGGAGACATTTCGAGTGGCACAACTAGCTGAATTATGAAGGTTGAATGAGACATTTGGCGTCTTGACAAATTCTTGTTTCATCTTCATAACTGTATCCTGTCTAATTTTTCTGGCGACATAATTTTTTTTAGACTGGGGAATCTAAAATAGACAACTTGAAATGCTAAGCTCGACTGTGATATATTACAGACGGCGCCTGCTCTCATCGAGTGACGCTATTGATTACACGCAGTAACTAGACAAAGACACGAGAGGAAGCTTTCATGAACTTAGAACAATCCAGGCGGAGCACATTTAAGTAGAGTCAATGATGCGATTAATTCTAGTATTGTGCAGCAAATTAAGATGGACTGAAGAACAAACAATGGCTTACTGAGCTTTGTTGTTCAGGTTTCACTTCTTCTTCGTCGTTCATTCTCAAACTTCCGCTACCGAACCCTAAAAAGGGCTTTGCAATTAGTAGAATATAGTCCAGAGAACAGAATGTGTTGTGTCGAAGTTTACAGATTGACTACGATATTTGCATCTTTCGGTTCAACACATCCGACTTCAGCAAGCATTTTTTTAGTACCGGGTTAGCCTTCCCTCTTCGACCCCTTCTCCTTACCCAGTCTGCTCTGTTCAACCTGTTATCTAGAAAGGTGTAGACATATCTTGGCAGGTCTGGTTCGCTGGCCCTAACGCTAGCAGTCAGCTATGGGTCACTGATCACAGCAGCTCATGTGCAGCTCAGCATCCTGATCCCCAGGTTTTACTTAAACTATGAAGATGCAAAGAATGCTCTCCGTTTGTTATCATTTTAGACCATTTTCTCGAAACACCACTCCCCCCCCCCTCCCCCCGCCCCCCTCGCCCACCCTCAAATCCACGAGGCTACTGCTGCCATCACTTTGCCTCCTCTTATACTGTTCCCAGAGTTGTGATTTTTCTCTTCTCTCTCTTCCTTTGCTTATTGGATCCAATCAATCCCATGTAAGGTTAAATTGCTAAAAATGTATTTAAGAAGGTTTGTTCTAAATAACTAACCTAAATAGAGGTGTTAGTTGAAGGCTCACATGCATTGTCGTAGGGAAAGAGAGAGAGAGATAGTAATAGAGAGAGAGAGAGAGAGAGAGAGAGAGAAAGCGAGGAAGAGAGAAATCGAAAGAGAAAGTGAGATCGAGAGAAAAAGAGAGAGAAACAAAAATAGACAGCGAGGGAAAGATTATATACATATAATGTATGTATGTATGTATGTCACATTGATATACACGAGCAGAAAAGATCGCACCCAACCAGCTACGAATCGATTTTGTTCTCGTGTTTGAGTTTATCGTGGATAACGGAATTGACTGAAATTCACACTATTCGACGACTTACACTTTTATCGAGGGAAACGTGTTGTGTTTTTGCATTTGTATGAAAAAGTTCGTTCGATTTTTTGGTGGTGTTTTTTAGCGACTATCATAACAAAACCATCGGCTACTTCGGGTATTCTGTGTCGTACATCCACGGTCCAGTACACATGGTCAGCATGCTGTTGACTGAGCTAGAATGACGTTCTTTACCTTGATTACTGACAGTGTCCATTTTGGTGGGACTAGGAAATATTCACACAGGTTAAAGATAGACTCACACATCATCGACTCTGCGGTCGTGTCCCAGAGTATCCGACCTCCAGCTAATAGTCGGCAGGGACTACTTTGTTAATATCATAAACACTTTATGACTCCGACATCGAGTGGATCCCAGGACGCTTACTGGGGAAGAAAGAACAAAACAACTGCACCTTTATGCAGGTCTGAAAGGGCCACACAAGAGAGTTGTTCATGAGACTTGAAACCTCATTGTGTAAAACAAACTGCTTCAGAAACCACTATTGCAAAATTACGCAATGTGCTTTGGCGCAGGCTTCTCCAAGCAAGTGAACTGTAATGGTGGCTCTATAATCAGGTTGGTGTAACAAAGGGACAAGAAAAAGAGTAATTGTATGGGCTATATAAAGGTTAAGGTTGCCTATTAGAAGACCTTGCTGTCGCGGATAAAGTTTTAGAGACTTCATTGTAGGAATCCACAGCTTGTTTATGAGATGTAGTGGCCAACTCGCTTCTTCTCACCTGCCTTTTCCTTCACTACTCATAAGCCATGTAAACATTTGCAGCTAGATCGACTGGAGCGTGTCGGTAACAGAGGCGTAGCCTGTACCTTTGCTGAAAAGAAAATACGTGCATTTTGTCTATGCTATCAAGATAACGTTCGCCAAAGAAGATAAACTATGCAGAACAACACGAAATAAGACAAAAGAAAGTCATTTTAGTTTTTGTGTTACCAATATTATTTATACAGGGAAATCGTTTCTGGAGTTATGTAAACTTGGAAAGCACGCATCTACACAGTACGACATGACGTACAAGTAAATGGTTTATCTTTCTATGCAATCACTTTTGGGAGTTAAAGGAAGTGTTCACAATAGCAGTAACAGAACATCCTGTCAGCAAATAGCATTGCTTACAACAACACATAACAAGGCACAGGAAGATGGGGTTATCACAGCGATCAACACATGGGAAACGGGCACCATTTACGTTTAGTAGATGCAGGAAATATAAGAAAGACGTAATACAATACAGCAGAATTTTCTGGATCTAGCATTGTGGAACACATTAAGTTTGCCTTATTGTTTTTATTAGGATCGTTATAAAATGACTGTTAGTAACAATCCTTGTATCCCATGGCGGGTGGGTTAGAGGACTTGTGTCTTGTGACAAAGAGACCAGGTTTGCTCCCCGGTCTCGGCAGGCTGCAATCAACCCAGTTGTAAATGGGAACATTAACTTACTGCTGGGAAAGGAACGGTGGCGAGAAACGGAACTGACGATACGACCTCAGAAGAGGAGAAGAAGATTAACATTTGGACAGGTAAAACAAACTGATCAGACTTGCTAGTCGGGGTCAGGTAAAACGTACTGATCAGACATGCTAGTCGGGGTCAGGCAAAATATACTGTCAAAAACCCCGATCTCGACTTCCCCGTAGTCCTCCCTGGAAACGGGCTGTTTTCATGGCGTGCTGGTTAACGAAGTGAGGAATCGACGTGATCCCAGTAGTAGTGATCGACACGCAGATGCAGCCAAGCATAGTACAACCGCCTGGAAGACCCCGGTCCACCTTCATCAGCACACTCGGGATGTGAGGAAAGCTACGACAACCCGCTATTTAACGTCCTTTTCAGGGCGCACAAAAGAGTAAACCTTCTCATTGTGGGTATTCAACAACCTCAGGAAAAGGTTAGACTTTTTCTGGTCTATAAGAATTAACCTCACTGCACACCCGGCGGACTCAAAGATGTTTAGTCTCCTCGAGTGAACGATGAATATTTTGGATACTAGTGGTTCTACTAACCAACGATTGTTACACTGGAGGTTGTTATGCTTGTACCGCTCCGCTCGGTCGCAGAAACACTTTTAAAGTGAGGGCAGCGTCTCGTATCGGACTATCTTGACGTTTACTGCTGTGGCTGCTGTTGTGGTTAATGTAACTTGAACTTGAGTTAGGTATTCTTTACGACTTTCTATTGTGGAGGGTTACAGTGGCTCTCCTAACATCACAAATCGTACTTGAGAAGGTAGACCGAGGTCCTTCTGGCTGTGGTGCAATGCGAGGCTCCTCAGTAAGCTCCCCACTATGGGGATCATTAGTTCTGTAGTAATCAAAATTGATGAAAATCTTAAATTGGGATCGAAGTAAACATGAATATCTGGTAAACATTGTATAAGTGAAACACAACGGCGATTTGTACTTACCAGTGGACCGGTAACCAAACTTAACCTCTACTGCTGTCAGGAGCGTCTCGGGAATAAGCAGAAGGAATGCAGCCACCAGGTGCAGTGTTTGCGACAATGGGCAGAAGTGTCTCCAAATTCTTCTCAAACTCTCGTGCTTATCATTGGCCTCTGGTGTGGCATCCATGAAGTAGCCGAGGGCGTGATCACGACCCAGCTTGACCCCGTCGTTAGCGAAGTTACCAATCTTGATGAAGCATGTGACGCAAAAGAAAGGCAGCATGAGAAGGGATACAATGGTGGAACCTAGCAACAGTGTTGCCTCACTGGGAGTTCCGCCACCACCAGGCCAAGCCTTTGATTCCGCCTCTTTCTGTCGCTTAACCGCTTTGTAACTGGAGTAGAAGTGTATCCCCAGTGCAACGAAACAGTAGCACACTGACGAGAAAGAGTTGAGACTTGAGCTTTGCGTAATTATTCCAACCATTGTGAAGGAGTCTTGAGAAAAAACCGGCAATCACCTTCATTAGGGAGGTGTCTTTGTGTGAAATTTAATTCAGCATAACTAAACACATTTCGTGACTAGTATTATCAGTCAAAACTTTGACAGGTTTATGTCTCATTACGCTGATTTCATTACGCTGGCAGTTGAAAACAATCACATGAATAGTAATGCTATTAATGATATTCACACAATATATATTTTTTCGTAACGTTACTAATCTATCGAAGCACGTCTAATTGAACGACATTTCCGGCTTCTTCTTTGTCGTTGGCTGTCAAATTACCACATCTAATTCATTTATAAAACTAGCGGTCCGTCTCAGTTTATCCCTCGTGTGTTGGGGTACAGCATGCCACCCCTATATACCTCAAGCAGAAGCGACACATGTAGAGAACAACTGTGTCCTATACCATTCATATCTTGAGTACTGTCTATATCCGTTCGCATACAGAAAAACTCACTCAAATGACTACTTCGCTCGTTTATTTCAAACTTTGCAAGAAAGGTATTTGCCAGCACCTGACGTTACTGAAACATTTAATACACGTATAATAACCTGAGCTATTGAACAGGTTACCTCCTCACTAACAGACACAAATATGGTTCGATTTACATAACAAAACATATTAATTTTGCTGAAGGCCATTTACGTTTCATTTACATATCCGCTTGTTAAAACACATGCTAACGTTAAACACAATAACAAAGCTACGCATCACAATATAATCTGGGACTAGTAACATATTTAGTAAAGTCATCTTCTAGCAGATATTGCCGTCTGGGGTGAAGTGTTAGAGACGTTCTTGAACGAAGTCTCGTGTTGTTGTTTTTATTGGTGAGGTGGGATGGCAAGTGTTTATCCTTGCTACTATGCCTTCCTAACTGTAAGTCAGGTTTTCATTTACATATGATAGACTGGAGCGTGTCACTCACTACAAGGTAGGGAACACGGTATTTTAGCCGTTAAGAAATAAGAGCTCAAACAACTATTCAGCTCAGCTGCTCTCAAACCTAGTACACCCGACAGACAAATATGTGAGCGAGTTGAGACAAACTATATGGTGAATGACAACATTAACAGTTTAAGATACTGTTTTGAGCTGGGAACAGTTCAAACTTACGTTTTGAGCTGAGAACAGTTCCAACTTACGTTTTGAGCTGAGAACAGTTCCAACTTACGTTTGAGCTGAGAACAGTTCCAACTTAGGTTGATGGTCTCATGTAAAATTGATTTTTTTCGGTGAAATCAAGCCAATCAATCAATTAATACGTTTGCAGCTCCTTGCCGGGCACATGCATTCAATAAATACACGCCGAGTTATAAGACGTTGCTCTGTCCATACCTATTGACGTTTTTGGAGCTAAAAGCTTCTACTGGATGGGGTCACCGGCTCTATGATTAACCCTTATCTGTCGTCTTTTACGACATACATGACATGTTACAGTGTTACAATTCTTTGATCCCCTTTCGGACACCGGTAAGACGCAGGTCAAATAATATTATGGCTAACAATTAAAACAGACCGGAGCAGTTACTTTGCGACATCTGTAGCTTAAAAAAACAACTAATCTGGCGATTAACGACTTTACGCCCAATAATAACCAGCTGTTATATTTATTTTCAGCATTTTGTGAACATACTGTAAACATCTTCAAATATGTGCGATCGGACGGCACATTTGTTCTGTACTTATGACTAGTTTTACATTTTATTAACATACAGGTCAACTAAATAATAATAATGGGACATGTCGTTTGGGAGTGTTTACTTTGGGACCCTGAGTCCTCACTATAAACAATGAACATTATAATGTAACCGAATGGTTTCCTGAAGGGATCTATTGACGAGAATAGGACCACTGCCACGCTTATAACATGTCGTAAGCAGCGAATAACAATGGCGTCTAACTAATCTAGAGTATAAAGCTCAAACTCAGGATAGTGTACGCCAAATTAATATCAGAAGAGAGAAAATGAAAAATAGAAATAAAAAAGAGAATAGGATGGCTAAATCTATTTTTATTGTTTTCTAGCCAGTTTAATATCCAGCTCTTTTAATATTTCTGTGTTTATCTTTCTCACTATCCATTGAATACGTTCGTATAGCATTTTAGCACCATCTTCTTCCCTAGAGTTTACTCTCTGTAAATCAATCCGAGTAATTCAAATCTCGCGATGTTCGTAACTTCTTATTTTTTCTTGACACTCTCTGTAAATCAATCCGAGTAATTCAAATCTGGCGATGTTCGTAACTTCTTATTTTTTCTTGACACTCTCTGTAAATCAATCCGAGTAATTCAAATCTCGCGATGTTCGTAACTTCTTATTTTTTCTTGACAATCTTTGTAAATCAATCCGAGTAATTCAAATCTCGCGATATTCGTAACTTCTTATTTTTTCTTGACAATCTTTGTAAATCAATCCGAGTAATTCAAATCTCGCGATGTTCGTAACTTCTTATTTTTTCTTGACAATCTTTGTAAATCAATCCGAGTAATTCAAATCTCGCGATGTTCGTAACTTCTTATTTTTTCTTGACAATCTTTGTAAATCAATCCGAGTAATTCAAATCTGGCGATGTTCGTAACTTCTTATTTTTTCTTGACAATCTTTGTAAATCAATCCGAGTAATTCAAATCTGGCGATGTTCGTAACTTCTTATTTTTTCTTGACACTCTCTGTAAATCAATCCGAGTAATTCAAATCTGGCGATGTTCGTAACTTCTTATTTTTTCTTGACACTCTCTGTAAATCAATCCGAGTAATTCAAATCTCGCGATGTTCGTAACTTCTTATTTTTTCTTGACAATCTTTGTAAATCAATCCGAGTAATTCAAATCTGGCGATGTTCGTAACTTCTTATTTTTTCTTGACAATCTTTGTAAATCAATCCGAGTAATTCAAATCTGGCGATGTTCGTAACTTCTTATTTTTTCTTGACACTCTCTGTAAATCAATCCGAGTAATTCAAATATGGCGATGTTCGTAACTTCTTATTTTTTCTTGACAATCTTTGTAAATCAATCCGAGTAATTCAAATCTTGCGATGTTCGTAACTTCTTTATTTTTTCTTGACACTCTCTGTAAATCAATCCGAGTAATTCAAATCTCGCGATGTTCGTAACTTCTTATTTTTTCTTGACAATCTTTGTAAATCAATCCGAGTAATTCAAATCTCGCGATGTTCGTAACTTCTTGCTTCTCTATGATAACTTTATGTGTGATTTTGCCTTGTCATTGCTAATTATCTTGGTCTTGCTGATGTTTAGATATATTTTTTGTTTCTCGCTGTGTTGGTTAAACCGGCAGAATCATCTGTTCCTTTCCCGCAACTCTTTCCTGCAACTCTTTCCCGTAACTCTTTCCTGCAACTCTTTCCCGTAACTCTTTCCTGCAACTCTTTCCCGTAACTCTTTCCCGCAACTCTTTCCTACAACTCTTTCCAGTAACTTTTTCGAAAGGACAACTGTATTATCTGAATATTTTTGTTCTGGTAACTCCTTCTTGCCGATTGTGAACGGATTGAACTTTTCAAACTCATTGTCATTTTTGACGTTTCACATGTTTTCCGCACACATTTTGTTTGAAAAGAGAGAGGTACATTTTATATGCATTCATGTTTTACTCACTTTTGTACCTGAAACCAGCCGAATGCCCTTCCAGCTATTCTGACAGTTGTTTGTTGTTTTTGTTGCAGTGTTTTCGATCAGCCGAATTAAATGGATTGAAAACTCCTTGTCTTGCATGATTCACAATATCATTTCGTAATGCATACAGTCAAAAGATTTAGTGTAATTATTAAGCAAATGTGTAAGTCCACATTGTACTCTCTGCACTTTTAGATAATAAATCACATGTTAAGGATGTGATCGCTGGTGCCTCAGGCATGTATTAATTCAGTCTTTGCTTCATGTACCTCCTCGTTGAGTCTGTTTTCTAACATCTTCATATTGATCCGTAAGGATGATTTAGCTAGGATCACATATTAATGCGACGGTTCAATAGTTAGTTCATCGCTTCAGATCACCGTTCTTCGGGAGTGGGATATCCACACATCTTTTCCATGCTCTTGGCCATATTGTGCTGTGCAAGATCTTCTTGTATATGGTGTGGTACATGTCGGCGCTGGCTTCTTCTCATGTATGTACAAATTCAGTCGGTTTATGAACACATCCCGGTGGTGCCCCTTTCTTCAAGCTTTGTATTGCTATTCAAACCTCATCTATTTTTGGCTCCGACGCTTTCTCCTGGTTTTTAGGCATTATGTTGGGTTTTCTACTAGTGTTTTTGTACATGTCTCGCCGATATTGCTTCCATTTCTCGAGTATATCCTTGCTCTGTGTCAGTTTATTACCATTTTTATAGTTTTGTTTTTACATGTAATGATGGTTTTAGCTCGCCAGTTAGTTTTCTGATTTCTTTGACCAAGTTTTCTTCGTACCATAGTTCTTGCAACTCTTCTATCCTACTACTGCACTTGTCCAAAATATGTTGCTTCTTATCATTCAGAATCCATGTTCTGATTGACCTTCTGATCTATGAGTATCAAGGTCGTTCCTGTGACTTAACTCTGATTTGTTTGCCGTTTCCAGGGTATTTTCTACTTGTCGATGAAATGATAATATCTCTTGTTTGTGGGGCATGTTCATCTAGTGTTATCCTACATTACCATAGGCAACCAGAATTTACTTCTTTCTTCTTTATTATTTTCATCAACATGAATCATATATTGACATTCTACAAATAACTGACAGTTTAACAATAGGAGTAAAGAGCTGTTAAGTATAATTGTTTTTGATGACATTTTGATAATTGAGATGTGCAAAGGGAATTGCTGAACTAAATCAGACATAGTTAAGATATCTTAGTCACCTCGAAAGGAATAATACCTCGCTGAAAACAATACCGAAAGAAAAGATGCCAGAGTTAAACTTTGCTATAAATGGGAGAAAAACATTATAAGATGGGTTGGGAAAAGTTTGGCAGATCATGAGAAGAGACAGAGAACATTGGGAATCCATTGAACCAGTCCTTGGCTGTAGAAATGACAATATCGCTAAAACTGAACACCAAAAACATTCCGAGGGTAGAGTAACCTTCTAGTTTTGGCAAAGTTCTAGCAAGAATACACAATATATGTATTTTAATCTTGATATTGATAACCCGTTCCTTAGCGTAGCTGCGGTTCCCAGCTTCGTCTCCAGCGGACACTATCTTGGGCCACGGAAGGCCAGTGCGTCGTAAGTGCTTCTCTACATGCACCTCGGATGTTTCAGCGTACAGCAAGGGAGTCTGACCAACGCATTTGAGATCTTCCCCGCAGTCTCTTCTTACCTCGGGGGTTTCCAGACTGCCGTCGTTCTGTTACGTCAATTATCGTTTCGTCGCGACATGTCATCTGCTCATCTATGTTTTGTCTTGTCCGCAATGATTACCGCATCCTAACACTATATATGATACAGGAATAAAGGACAGTCGAAGAATCAAAAGAAAAATTCGGGGACAATACATTTTGTTCACAGAGACGTAGATACTAGAGCAGCACGAGGAAAGCGACAGCGTCCAAGTGTTACCGTGATCTAAAAGGGGGGGGGGGGGGGCAAATATAGTGAGACTGGCACTATACACTACCATTAGTGGTATCTATCATGATACACTTCCATTAGTGGCATCTATCATGATACACTACCATTAGTGGCATCTATCATGATACACTACCATTAGTGGCATCTATCATGATACACTACCATTAGTGGTATCTGTCATGATACACTACCATTAGTGGCATGTGCTGATACACTACCATTAGTGGCATGTGCTGATACACTACCATTAGTGGCATGTGCTGATACACTACCATTAGTGGTATCTGTCATGATACACTACCATTAGTGGCATCTGTCATGATACACTACCATTAGTGGCATGTGCTGATACACTACCATTAGTGGCATCTGTCATGATACACTACCATTCGTGTCATGTGCTGATACACTACCATTAGTGGCATCTATCATGATACACTACCATTAGTGGCATCTGTCATGATACACTACCATTAGCGTCATCTATCATGATACACTACCATTAGCGTCATCTTTCATGATACACTACCATTAGCGTCATCTGTCATGATACACTACCATTCGTGTCATGTGCTGATACAATACCATTAGTGGCATCTATCATGATACACTACCATTAGCGTCATCTATCATGATACACTTCCATTAGCGTCATCTATCATGATACACTACCATTAGTGGCATCTGTCATGATACACTACCATTAGCGTCATCTATCATGATACACTACCATTAGTGGCATCTGTCATGATACACTACCATTCGTGTCATGTGCTGATACACTACCATTAGTGGCATCTATGATGATACACTACCATTAGTGTCATGTCATGATACACTACCATTCATGTCATGTGCTGATACACTACCATTAGTGGCGTCTATCATGATACACTACCATTAGTGTCATGTCATGATACACTACCATTCGTATCATGTTATGATACACTACCATTCGTGTCAGGTCATGATACACTACCATTCGTGTCAGGTTATGATACACTACCATTCGTGTTCTCTATCATGATACACTACCATTTGTGTCACGTTATGATACACTACCATTCGTGTCAGGTCACGATACACTACCATTCGTGTGGTACATCATGATACACTACCATTCGTGTCATGTTATGATACACTACCATTTTTCTCACATAAATCTTTGCTCTTTTATTATATACTTTCTATACCTATGTAGGGGGCATGGGAATAGCAACCTCATTATGTAGATCAAATTGCTGCAGACACCACAACAAGAAAAACATATCAGGCTCTAGTATATACTTCAAGAAACGGACCAACTATGCTGTGGTCCTGTGCTCCAGAAGGAGTGACGAAATATAAGATGGTATAGTTGTTGATGTTGTTGAATGCCCTGATGAGTAAGTTTACTCTTTTGTGCATCCATAAAAGGGAGTTGTGGTGGGTTGCAGTAGCTTTCCTCACATCCCGAGTGTGCTGATGAAGTGGGCTTCTAGGCGGTTGTACTACGCTTGGCTTAAATTGCCTGTTGCTCACTACTACGGGGATCACGTCGATCCCTACCTCGTTAACCAGCCTGCCGTGAAAACAGTCCTTTTACATGGAGACCTGCGTGGACGTGAGGCGGTCTTGGCCAGTATATTTTACCTGATCCTGACTAACATGTCTGATCAGCACGTTTTGCCCGACTAACTAACACATCTGATCAGTAAGTTTTGCCTGACCAGACATTCGTCTTCTCTTCCCAGCTAGGTATAGTCTTAAAAGCTAATGGTTAGACTGAGAAATAAGAACATGGCTGGTAGAGATCGCACATCTGAAAATCTATCAGCTCAAGGACATTTACATATATTCTGTACAAACTCTCCACTCCTTGGAGTACAATTATATCTTGAATGGCATTTTTTAATAACAATGGATTTATACCTGATATAATGTAGGAAAATATGGTGCCAGGAAAAAGAGGAAGGGGTAGACTAATAAGACGACTGCTCCAAGATATCCAAGAATGCCTGGGTGTGACTGTAGCGGAGGCTGGAGTTTTGGCAAGGGAACGAGTTTCTTTCAGGCAGACTGTGATGGGAGCGACGTTCTATAAAGGGCATGCTACATGATGATGATGATGGATCTATACATTTCAAGCAGCTGGCCAGAAGTGATTGTCAAATGCTGTTTTAAAGCAAATGGTGTATCATAATTTTATGATGTTGTATGTTTTAATTTGGTAAGATAATTCATCAAATATCATCTCAACGACCATAAATTCACGACAAACGAACCTCAGTTTTGTGGAATTTATTACTTTCCAGAAGGAGAAACTGATTTCTTACCCACCCATTTAAAACACCGACGTACAATAGATTAAAACACTTCAATCTTCATTGGCGAAAAAAAAACACGCCATCTGATAAGCAATGCTTAGGCAAACGCAGAGCTGAGAGTAGACATGAACATTAACTTCCGAACAGACACGACAAAAAAGAAAGAATGGGCTATCCGTTTTCGCTCAACATCGGAAGAATAGGATCCGAACCGGCAGGATAAAGTTTGAAGCGATGAGATTAACGGCTGGATGAAGTTTTTGGAGAGGATAGGTCTCAGGCATTGAGGATAAGACGGTTGAGAACTCGAACGTAAAACCGAACCCGATTACATATCAATAGACCCTTACATCATATGCATTAGGGAATTGTGGGTAGGATGTTGCGTGACATATGGCTGGGAGAGAATGTGCCGACTGCAAACTTAGATGTAAGCTATTAAGTACACATTAGCTACATCTTTAACTTAATGTTGCAGCGCAAGGACGCTCGGGTCAGGTCAGGGTCAGATCAAATGTACCATGTTGACCAAGGCTCCATCTTACATCCACGCCGTACACTTGGAAAAATGTTGTGTAACAACAGCCTGTCTAATAAAGTGGAGATCGTCACTGTGATCCTCGTGGTGGTAAGCCTGCTGATAGGGGGGACGGCGTGGCCTAGTGGTTAAGTGGCACGGCTCACAACCAGAAGGTGCTGGGTTCGATCCCCATCACAGCACCGGCCGTTACCCCGGGGAAGCAAACCCTTAGAAAATGCAGGAGGAAGCAGACCCTTACATAAAATGCATGCTGAAGTCGGATGCACTGGGCCGACAGGCGCAAAATAAAAACCACAGTGCAACGCACACCGCCTTGGGGATAAGAGAAATAAGGCGAACGCAAAAAAAAAAAAAAAAAAAAGCCTGCTGATAAGTATTGCACTACAGCTAGAAGGGCCCAAGACGGCCTTCTTCAGTACACAACGGAATATAAGAAGAGCCAATACAATATGCTATCAGAGACAATTTGCCAAATGCGAAGCTCTCAGTATGCGTAATCTCAGTCAACAGTAATAACAACACAAACAACAACACCACTGAGTACGAGTAGTCTCAGCCAACAACAACACCACTGAGTACGAGTAGTCTTAGTCAACAACAACAGCACTGAGTACGAGTAGTCTCAGTCAACACCAACACCACTGAGTAAGAGTAGTATCAGCCAACAACACCACTGAGTACGAGTAGTCTCAGCCAACAACAACACTGAGTACGTGTAGTCTCAACCAACACCAACAACACCACTGAGTACGAGTAGTCTCAGCCAACAACAAAACCACTGAGTACGAGTAGTCTCCGTCAACAACACCAACACCACTGTTTACGAGCAGTCTCAGCCAACAACAACAACACTTGGTACGAGTAGTCTCAGTCAACAACACTTGGTACGAGTAGTCTCAGCCAACAACAACACCACTTGGTACGAGTAGCCTCAGTCAACAACACCACTTGGTACGAGTAGTCTCAGTCAACAACACCACTTGGTACGAGTAGCCTCAGTCAACAACAACAACACTGAGTACGAGTAGTCTCAGCCAACAACAACACCACTTGGAACGAGTAGTCTCAGTCAACAACAACACTGAGTACGAGTAGTCTCATTCAACAACAACTACACTGAGTACGAGTAGTCTCAGCCAACAACAACACTGA
The DNA here is from genome assembly GCA_036924085.1 of Ariolimax columbianus. Classification (NCBI taxonomy): domain Eukaryota; kingdom Metazoa; phylum Mollusca; class Gastropoda; order Stylommatophora; family Arionidae; genus Ariolimax; species Ariolimax columbianus. Next base: position 33,789,621 of record JAVGWX010000003.1, on the reverse strand, counting down.
GTACGGGTAGTATCAGCCAACAACAACAACAACACTGAGTACGAGAAGTCTCAACCAACAACAACACTGAGTACGAGTAGTCTCAACCAACAACAACACTGAGTACGGGTAGTATCAGCCAACAACAACAACAACACTGAGTACGAGTAGTCTCAACCAACAACAACAACACGGTACGAATAGTCTTGAAACCCACAGACAAACATACGTGTTTCAAGACGAAAAGCAGCAGTGAATTTGTGTGTATACTGTTGATCAATCACTTCCGACTTTAATATTTGAGATATCATTTTCCCTGCGGCAGTTGTACTTCATTTCCGAATGTTTCCATTTTGTGGAATGATTGATTTTTGTGTGATTGTTACAAGAGCGAGTGTTTCCTATGTGATTGCTTATTTGTCTTGCTTTTAACTCTGTTTCTGTTGTTTATGACTCTTTAAATTCCGTTTAGCTTTGACGCCAGGTAGGGTGGTGTTCAAAATAGTGACAACTGCAAACCTGGATCAGAGAATACTTGCCCTTCTTTGGGGCCCTGTCAGTGATTGGTCATTGGATGGGCATCCTTAAGTTTGTGAGATCATTATGTGAAAATCAGAACGTATCCGGATTTCAGGAATGCGTTTAACACTGGGTTGGATAGACGATACTACATTTGTGAAGAAAGATAAATGTCTGGGTCTGTGTCCAGAAAATACAAACATGTCTTCCTCGTTCGTCTTCAGACCTCAACTTCAATGACTCTAACGGAGGCATCAGTCGACTCAAGGCTCTGTACGCTTCCGTACAGCTTCTCGTGAAAGGACACTGGCTGTTGCCAAATGCTACTTCCTTTGTCGGTATACAGTGGACAGGACTGCAAAATATGTTACGCCTTCATGGGGGCTGTGCCGCAGGCACAAAAGTATGTAGTGCCAATTTTGAACTTGTTGTACAGATGGTATCTAAGTCTGTTGTGACCTGTGCGTAGCCGGAAAATTATCACCGGGTCTCGCCTGGCGAGTTGATGGTAGGCCTCGTTTTCTATGTGGCCAGGGTGGTCTTTTTTTCCATTTTGCACTGTACGTTGCCCTGATGAATGCTTTTTGTCTCATTGTATGTGATTTCTGTATCACTCTGCTGCATCATTCCTCCCTCTCTGGCTAGTCTGTCGACCTACTCGTTGCCTGGAATGTTGCAGTAGACTGGTATTCACTGGACTGTGCTTTTTTTAAAGCACTGGGACATGCGTTCGAGCGAGTCTGCCAGAGCACCGAGTTCATTTGTGTGCTGGTTCTTGAGCGCCATTAACACTGCGAGGGCGTCTGTGAAAATGACCACTTGATTTAAGTCAAATCTCATATGCTAGTAATGCAAAATAAAAACTCCCCTTCCCCCTTTTTCTCTTTGAATAAGCATCCTCTATGAATCCTAAAAACCAAGAGAATGGTGTTGCTGCTGGAGCAGCAAAGGGGGTAGCTGCGCGGACTGCAGACGTGATCCGAATTAAGATTATAATTAAAGAATAGCAACCAAAGGTTTCCTCAGTATACGAGAAATAAACAAGCAAACATGAATGGCTGTAAACCACGCACCGTGCTACCGATATCAATCATCGTCAATGATTACAGGTCATAAAAGTGACCTACAGGCCCCAGAAATTAGAACTTAAGACAGGTAGTCAAAGTAACAGGAAGGGACACGATCTGTAAACAAACAATACGTCACAATATTGAAACTCGGAACTTTCCGGCTAGAGTGAAACAATCTCAGCTTCGGTGGTTTAGTCATGTATGCAGAATAAAAGAAGACTTCCTACCACAATAATCATTGGACATCAAGAGCCAATTATCCAGATCAACAACACAGCACAGAACAACAGTAAACAACAACACAATAGCCCAGCAACAGCACAGCACAACAACACAACATCCCAGCAACAACACAGCAAAACAACAGCCACCAACAACAGAACAGCACAGAACAACAACAGTAAACAACAACACAACAGCCCAGCAACAGCACAGCACAACAACACAACAGCCCAGCAACAGCACAGCACAACAACAGCCACAAACAACACAACAACCCAGCAACAGCACATCACAACAGCCATCAACAACACAACAGCCCAGCAACAGCACAGCACACCAACAACACAACAGCCCAGCAACAGCACAGCCCACCAACAACACAACAACCCAGCAACAGCACAGCCCACTAACAACACAACAACCCAGCAGCAGCACAGCACAACAACAGCCACCAACAACACAACAGCCCAGCAACAGCCCGACAGCAGTTCACGATAAAACATGTTTGTGCTCGATAACTTGGCATGATCTCTTCTACTCCCTCTAAATTCGTTCAGCTAATTACTCAATTTCGTTCCGTCTTCGTCCGTGCCGCTTTCATGATGCTTCCATTCTACGTGTATCGTTAATTAGGCCAACACGTGTCTGCCACGTGAAACAGACTCTGTGAAATAATGATCCAAGGTGGGTTCTGTAGATGTAATACATTATATTTGGTTTCTCTCTATTGCTTAATTTTTACTTGTCTTCCCACAAGTTCTTCATAAATATAATACATTTATTTTTAGTGTGCATTCCATTTTTTTCAAAAAAGAATATTTAAGGTGAGTTATACATTATCAATGACAACAGCAAACAGTTTCTATTTCTAAACTTTGAATCAGTAAGAAAATAGATACATGAAAATATAGAGCGTTAGTAGGTGTATGAGAGAGAGAGAGAGAGAGGCAGAGAGAGAAAGAGAGAGAGAGAGAAAGCCCATACACAAACCAAGGTTTGGCAAATATACTCTGAAGTAAACAAAGAAGTAAGAAAGAGCATAAGAAGACACGAAAGAAAACATATTGAATAATTGACAAGAGAGACAGAGGAAGATGCAGCGAATAAAAATATGAAACACGTGTACAACAAAGCAAAGAGACTAACAGAAACTTATAAGAAAGCAAATGACTTTATTAAAGATAGGGAAAGCAATTTGATTACCAACGCAGATGAACAGAACACAACATTTCGAATAAAACTGGCGGCAGAAGTGGAGCTGCAAATTAATTGCGGAACAAAAAAAAAAAAGAAGAAATTTGAAGTCATAATCTTTAAGGGTGGATAGAGCAATAATTAAACTAATACTGAACTTATTTGAAAACCAAATAGCTAATATAGCACTCTGGGAGGGAATAACAAAGCTAGTCGCAATCAAGTAAGGGTTGAGACGGAGATGTTTATTATCTCCAAGCTTATTTAATCTGTATCTAGAGGTGATGATGGAAAAAATAACCAAGAAACTGCAAAATATGGGTCAAGGTAAATGGAGACCAAATAAGTGGCATCAAATTAGCGGATGATCAAGCGTCATAGGATAACAATAAAAATCATTACAAAAACTGCTCACTATGATCAACGATACAGCCAATACATTTTGTATGAGGAAAAATGCCAGTAATACAAAAGCGATGGTAACAGCCTAACAAACCTACAGATTAAATATCAGCACTGTGGTACAGATCATAGAACAAGTGAAGAGGATTTCATATTTGGGCAAAATTATTACAGAGGAAGTCAGCTGTACGGTTGCCATTAGAACTAGGATCGCAGTAGCAAAAAGGGCTTTCCATAAGAAACAAAAGCTTCCAACAACAAATAATATCAATATTGAACTTCTAAAAATAATCATCACTACACATATCTGGTCAACAGCACTGGACGGATTCTGAAATACGGATTCATACAAAAAGGATAAAAAGACAAAATATTTTGAGATGTGGTGCTATCACAAAGAGTGAGCTCGACAGAAAAAAATCAAACGAACAAGTCGTTAAAGATATACGGTCAAATAGACAATCGTATTGGCACCGAAGCTTACTTCAGCCAAAACTGAAAGGCAAAATTCAGGGGGAAAGACGAAGAGGACGTCCAAGAAACAATTACATCACGAAGGCGTGCAAGAACATTGGAGTGCAGATTTATACTGAGCTGAAGAGATATGCTAATACTTTTACTTGTACGTAAGCAGTGAAGGTGCAGTACGAACGAATGCAGGTATGACAGATTGGTTTCCGGTGATGAGTGGTGTACAACAGGGGTGTGCTCTTTCTCCATTTTAGTTCATAGTTTACATGTGTAAAATGACACGATTTGCTTGCCCTGGTGAAGAGTCCCTCAATGAACTGGTGCTTGATGATGATTAGGCCATATTTTACATGAAGATAAACACAGGCAAGACAGCGACTATGTTGCTAACATGTGATCAAGTGCAGAGAAGTTTCCACATCAGTGACATTGGTATCAAGCAAGTACGGGAGTTCAAATACCTAGGTAGTACGTTCACCGAGGACGGCAGAGTGGACAGAGAGATCGCACATAGAATTAAGAAGGCGAACAGTGCACATAGTTTGAAACACTCTAAAGTGCTTCTTTCAACTAAGAGGAGGCTGATAAATACACTATTTATTCCTACATTGTGTTACCAATGTCGATCTTGGTCCTTACTAAACACACATAAGAGCAACACCCAGAGCTGTGACATTCGCTGTGTGCTGGCAGCCGGAAAGACAATACGTGACCGAATCAGCAACAAGACGCTGAAGCAGACGGTGCGGACAAACAGTCTGTGCCACCATTGACTCCCAATAAATCAAGTGGTTTGATCATGTAGTCAGAATGCATTATGACCTTCATGCATCAGAAGCATATAATATGCAGGTCTTTGATCTACGAGCATTGGGCAGGCCTGGACGTCGGTGGATCGAGGGCGTCTCTGACACTCAGGAAGTTACACCTAACGACAGCACAAGCCTTCCTCCGATAACAAGAAATCTACGCGTTCCGTCTCTCTGCGGCCCCGTATGGCAAGGACAGTAGGACAAAAGAAGAAGAAGAAGAGATCTGCTGAGAACAGAGGACGGTGGCAGAAGACATCGACACCAGTCTCCGGACCGACTAACTTGTGATGGCTTGGCTTGGCTTCATTCGTTCTCAATCTCTCGCTACCAAGCTCTGAAAGGGCTTAAGTAGCAGAATGTAGTCCAAAGAACGGAATGCGTTGTGTCGTAGTTTACAGCTTGACTGTGATATTTGCGCCTTTCGGTCCAACACATCCGACTTCAGCAAGCATTTTTTGAGTACCGGGTTAGCATTCCCTCTTCGATCCCTTCTCCTAAGCCAGTCTGCCCTGCTGCAGCCTGTTATCCAGGATCACCGCGTGGAGGTGTAGAAGGGTCTTGGCAGCTCTGTTTCGGTGGCCCTGACGCTAGCAGTCAGCTATGGGTCGCTGACCACTGCAGCTCATGCACTGCTCCGCATCTTGATCCCCTAACTTGATGATAATGCTTCTGAGAAAGGACAAGTCCCTGCCCAGACGGTACCTCAGCAGACACGAACAAAACAGACCTTCACACTTCCACAGAAGTCAAAGTTTGGGAAAGCGACATACCAGCAGACTACAAAGAAAGATATGAAGTCACGTTGTAAAATAATGAGGCTCTGCATTAGTGTACACATTATAGAGGAATAGTTTTACTATAAGTGCCTGAGAAAACATTGAACAGTATCATACTATAGAAATTAAATGAGGCCCAAGATACACGACAGAGGAGAGAAAAACAGGTATGTTTTCGACAAAATACTTCGTGTACACCAAATAACTGCAACATTTGAAATAGTAGCTGTAAAAAGTACCTCTACACCTCACGTTAGAAGAGGAGCGACTAAGTAAGTAAGTTGTAAAAAGTGTGGAATGGAAATCACCACTTTATATCAGATTTGTGAACTATGGAATCGAATTTGACAACTTAAAGAATCACTGTATCTCTCCAGGCACTATGGAGAGCTCCTGAAATTCACTAACATAATTATGAAACCGTATGAAGATATGAAATGCAGAGAGAAGGTAGGCTATCCGAGTCCTTTGAGACTAAAAGTAGTGTTCGACTGGAATGTCTCTATCACCATGTCTCTCTCTGTTGACATTGACTGGGTCACCGGGACAATATCTACATTTGACTGGGTCACTGGGACCATATCTACATTTGACTGGGTCACCGGTACAATATCTACATTTTACTGGGTCACCGGGACAATATATACATTTGACTTGGTCATCTCGACAATATCTACATTTGACTGGGTCACCGGGACAATATATACATTTGACTGGGTCACCGGGACAATATATACATTTGATTGAGAGAAAAAAAAGAGAATGTGAGAATGAATGTAACTAATGACAATCAGATTGTTTTGGGAGACACTCCTTCATGGTGTGGAATCATTCATACATCTTAGTAGCAATATAGATGACGTAGAAGGTACAGATAAAGATATCAAAATGAAAATACAAAAGAACGAGACGAGCTATCGTTGTATTGAGGAAATGAATGAAATCAAAAGAAATTAAGTCCAATACAAAAATAAAAATCTACGAGCTCCAATGTAAAGTCTGCACAATTGTATAGCTTTTAATCGCGGAGAACAACAAAAACAAAGAGAAACATAGATATTTTCATCGATGGGTGTCTGGGAAGAATATAGTCATTGAAATGATGTGATAAGATTATAAATGTGGAACTGTTGGAAAGAACCAGACAGATATGTCAATGAAACCTTGCGTAAGAAAATGGCGCTGAAGTTCAATAATACCCACATTAACGAAACAATCTGATAGCATCGAAAGACGGTCTTTGTTTTGGAATCCTCATGGCAAGAGGGATATAGAAGCAGACCAAAACACACATTGAGAAGAACGCTTGAATCCCCTATAAAGGAAGCAGGAAAGGCATGGACAGAGCTGAGACAAATATGACGAGGACAGGAGGACTCGGTGTGTGTTTGTTGAAGACCTGCGCTACATTATCTGGTTTCGATCGTTTGACAGCCCGTATACTAAAGACGGACTCAGTCAATTTTCTTGTACCATTACGTGAAGAGGTCATAGCTTTCTCTTGTGGTTAATAGCTTCTTTGGGAAGCGGTAGCCCTGTCCGGCCCTTACAAGCCGCCTATTTCAAAAAGCTCTGGTAACCTTCAGTGGTACTATTTTGTGACTGCCATGTTGTGCTTCGGTAACGTGCATGTAGATTACACCCAAGTGGATAACCCTTAAGTGAATAACACACACGTGGATAACACACACGTGGATAACACATTGATGGATAACACATAGATGGATAACACACAAGTGGATAACCCTTAGGTGAATAACACACACGTGGATAACCCATATATGAACAGCACACAAGCGGACAGCAAACCGAATGATAGCAAACGGGTAGATAGCACACATGTGGATATCACACAGGTGGATAGCACACAGGTGGATAGCACACAGGTGGATATAACACAGGTAGACAGCACACGGGTGGATAGCACACAGGTGGATAACACACAGGTGGATAGGCCACGGGTGGATAACACACAGGTGGATAGCACACACGTGAATAGCACGCTGGTAGACACCACGCAGGTGGATCCCACACAGGGAAATAACACACAGGTGGATAACATACATGTAGACAGAACACAGGTAGATGACACACAGGTAGACAGAACATAGGTGGATAACACACAAGTGGATAACACACAGGTAGATAATAAACTGGTGGATAACACACGGGTAAATAATACAAGGTGATAACACACAGGTGGATAATACACAAATGCAAAACGCGTGATAAGATAAAACGGGGGTATTGCAAACATGTGAATAACCAAAAGGTGAATAGCACGCAGTCGACAGCACACGTGTGGATATTACGTAGGTTGATAGCAAACTGGTGGACAACACACATGTGGATAGTACACAGATGGATAGATAATACATGGTGGATAACATGGCTAGATACCACACAGATGGGTAGCACACATGTATATAATACATTGTTAGATTACACACAGGTGGATAACATACATGTGAATAACAAATGACTATACAACACACATGTGAATAACAAATGACTATACAACACACATGTGAATAACAAATGACTATACAACACACATGTGAGTAACAAATGACTATACAACACACATGTGAGTAACAAATGACTATAAAACACACATGTGAGTAACAAATGACTATACAACATACATGTGAGTAACAAATGACTATACAACACATATGTGAGTAACAAATGACTATACAACATACATGTGAGTAACAAATGACTATACAACACACATGTGAATAACAAATGACTATACAACACAACTAGGTGGATAACACAAGTGTGCACCGAAGACGTAACAAAACAATGAATTTTGTAATAAATGTATATTATATGAAAATGTTTTCAGCAAGAGATCATAAACAAGACACAACCCACCAAACTAAAGGAGTGGATACGTTTGGAAACAGAGATCCGGCAAAGATAATGAGACAATCTTACGACGAGAAAGATAATAACATGATACATTTCCAAATCTAAAATACGCCTTTTATATAATTCAAATATTGTTTACAAGAATTATAAAAGACACGCAGTTTGCACAAAATTTAACGGACTAATAAATACATTCGATCTATATTACACTTTTGACTGTGGTTTGCTTCCCCTAATGTACGTCTGACTATGGTAAATCTAAAAATATCACTTACTGTAATTCATGAACGGCTACAAAATAACATGCTTCTGTTGAACCTACTAAATATACGTTTTTATCAAATACTGCAAGCACACTATAACACTGCTTTCCTTCTTTTATATCACATTAATTACCTTACAAAGTTTAAAACAATATATTAGAAATAAATTAATTATACACATCTCTTATGAAAACTTGTGCGAAGAAAGAACTCGGAACATTTGTTCGTATAAGATCGTATTGTAAACCAAATTTGACGTAACGAACACTCACGCCATACTCTCTACAGAGATATGTTAGGAAATCATTTTCTCCCTTGCAGCGTTGAATAGGCTTGGCCTTTCAAGAGGTCGAGGTTGCGGTTCTAACCTCTCGTCTGGTCTAGTTCTTTCCCCCGCAAGCTCTCTCGGTTGTTAGCCAACGATGGCTTGGTCGCACTAAGGCTTTGATGCGATTCAGTTGTTGATGACGAGTGTTAAATGTTTTCCATGTGCGCTGTTATCGTTTATATTTCCTTTAACAAATTTTCGCTACTGTTTTAAACGTTGTTTTTAAAAAAAAAACAGTGTGTAATGGAGCTGCTCGGACTGCGCTGCTCGTCAGGAAGTAAAAGCGAAGGTGGCGAAGTCCAGCAACTCTTTTTCTTCTTCTTGTGATGGCATATTTGCTGTTTACACCATCAGACGAGTTTCAATTATGAACGTGCACGTAGTCTGGACCTCCTCTTTTGCTATCTAATGCTTTGAGTATAGTGTTGACCATAGACGCTCTCACTTAGAGGCTGTTATTGTTGTAGACGCCATTGGACCTGCCCATAAGAGACACTGCCGTCGGGGATACAAGTATATATACAAGTACTGAAGTTCATTATACTGGGTCTCATCTATTTCTGAGAGTAGATGTGACCAAGGTCTTTCAACGTCAATAACTTCCTTAAATGTAAGAAATGCAATAACCTATAGCTAAGTAGACTAAAGCGTGTAGAGACCAAGAATTAAACTGAGTCACTCTGTTATTAGAGGAACACACTCTATCACTGATGCTAGTCTGACACTGTCTGGGTAAGAGCATGAAAGCATAAGACAATCTCTTATATAACAAAAATTTACAGAATTTAATCTGAAACTAAATATTTAAGCTACTTAGATCATATTGATCGTTTGGTTGCAATGGACACACAATTTTGATCAAAATTGTTAATGACTCGGAAAGAACATAGAAATTTCTTTATTATTTTTGTTGTTGTTATTATTATTATTATTATTATTACTATTATTATTAATCAATAAATGTACATAAATATAAAAGAGTACCGTAATATGTACAAAAGAGTACCGTAATATGTACATTTGCCATTTATCGGTAAAATTCCTCTTTTACGCCTGACGACAGTTTGCTTTCGCTTGTATAGCTTTTCAATGTCATTTCTGGTAAACGTCCAACAGTGGTCAGCGAACATTGAAGCGGACTAGCTTCTCTGGTATCGTTTCTCCAACGGGGCAATGTCATGGTCAAAACGTTCACTATTAGCTGTCGGGGAAGAAATCAAAGTGAGAATGGAGAACACAGATATGGTGCAGCCAAGTTTGTGATACAGAAACTATATGGTTCTTTGCAGTTTTCTACCTTGATATTTTAGAGGAAGTTAGTTGAGATCTGACGAAACGAGTCACAATTTGTCTTCTCGTCACCCTCCAGCAAAGCAGCTAACATTTTCCTTGCAAATAGGTGCAGTGTTCTATTATGAGCGGATGGATTTGAATATGACTTTGCATACTTGTTGATCAATGCCCGCATCGGCACTTAATAGACAGACTTCCTTTTTAATTTATTCATCATATATAGATTTAAACGAAGAACACGACAAGGATGCATTACTGTTTGAAGATGTGCACAAAAAACATTTTTGAATAAATAGAAGAAACGGCGGGTCTTATCAATTGTGAACTGTCAATAAATAACTATAGATATGTCAACAAATAAATAACTATAGATATGTCAACAAATAAATAACTATAGATATGTCAACAAATAAATAACTATAGATATGTCAACAAATAAATAAATATAGATATGTCAACAAATAAATAACTATAGATATGTCAACAAATAAATAACTATAGATATGTCAACAAATAAATAACTATACATATGTCAACAAATAAATAACTATACATATGTCAACAAATAAATAACTATACATATGTCAACAAATAAACAACTATACATATGTCAACAAATAAATAACTATACATATGTCAACAAATAAATAACTATACATATGTCAACAAATAAATAACTATACATATGTCAACAAATAAATAACTATACATATGTCAACAAATAAATAACTATACATATGTCAACAAATAAATAACGATATGTATATGATACTGTTTTGTTATCCACTTGCAGGTATTGCTGAACACTGAAACAACACAAGTTAAGGAAATGGATGTATATTTACACTGGGGAAACTATAAAATTAGCAATGTTGACCAGAAATCGGCTTTATATGTAAGTCTAAGAGTTAAGACACTAGAACAGTCGCAAAACAGAAATCAGGAAGAGAATAAGAAAGATCTAAGGTAATTTTCAACAAAATGTGAGAGATATTGACTTTCTAGCAATTAACATACGAAACAAAAAAACAGAGTAATCAAGTATTTTTGTTTGCAATTACCATTATTGTGTTGCGCAAAAACATGAATAATAAACAATCAGTTGGAAGAAAACATGTAGACCTCATAAATGAACACATAACAATTTGACTTTCTTTTAGTTCTTTCCAAGGGGACGGCGTGACCTAGTGGTTAAGTGGCACGACTCACAAACCGAAGGTGCTGGGTTCGATCCCCATTACAGCACCAGCCGTTACCCCGGGGAAGCAAACCCTTAGAAAATGCAGGAGGAAGCAGACCCTTACATAAAATGCATGCTGAAGTCGGATGCATTGGGCCGATGGGCGCAAAATAAAAACCGCAGTGTAACGCACATCGCCTTGGGGATTTGAGAAATAAGCGAACGCAAAAACAAAAGAAAACAACAACAACAAAAAGTTCTTTCCGCTTGTGTTCTGGTTGTGAAATTGGACGCAGCTTACAAAAAGGAAAGAAAACTAATTTGATTATCTTTTAGCAGTTAATTATTAACGAGAATTAAAAATAGCGATCAGAGTCAGACAATCAAAATATTTGCAGTATAAAAGACATTTAACACTTTACTGAAAACTACACCATGAAAGATAGCAACGCTGTAAATTTGAGAATAACAGTAAGAGAAAGGCAGGAAAAACTAAGTCAGACAATACTAGCGCGGTAAAAAATCGAGACCTTGGAGATCCTTTGCGGTCGACCTTCAATACCGAGAGGGGCAACTTTTTTTCTGAGCACTCGACTGTTCATTGTGAAGTTTATTTTCTCTCCAGTTATAACATTTAGATCATCCTTTCTTTTCGTGTGGAAGCTATAACAGATGTAACGTTCAGAAGGTGCAGGTTTATTGGTGAAGAAATTCTGAATGTCCACAGGGAGTGAAAACCAAAAATAGTTCACGATCCGTTAAAGCTTGGATGAGAAAGGGCGGCCCGTGCCAAATGGGTCACACACAAGCCGATGCCAACTTTGAAATGAAGTACTTCCGTCCGAAAGATGAAACTGTTGATTTAACAAGTAATTTATAACATGACTTAACAGGTAATTTAAGGCCGTTGATTTGACAGGTAATTTGGGACTTGATTTAATAGGTAATTTGGGACTGTTGATTTAACAGGTAATTTGGAGCTGTTGATTTAACAGGTAATTTGGGACTGTTGATTAAACAGGTAATTTGAGTGTTGATTTAACATATAATTTGGGACTGTTGATTTAACAGGTAATTTGGGACTGTTGATTAAACAGGTAATTTGAGACTGTTGATTTAACAGGTAATTTGGGACTGTTGATTAAACAGGTAATTTTGGACTGTTGATTAAACAGGTAATTTGGGACTGTTGATTAAACAGGTAATTTGGGACTGTTGATTAAACAGGTAATTTGAGACTGTTGGCGATGTCTTCGGTGCGAATTCTTCGTGGATAGTGTAGTTAGGGAGAGGTGAAGGATTGTGTAGGGGAGGGGGGACGTATGGTAGTGGCGGTTGTCTGTTGTGACCTATGTGCATCCATAACGTTCTCAGTTGATGGTTTGAGCAGAAAAGGTCGTAAGTACAATTTGAAAACATCTGGAAATACATAGAGAAGACAGATATGGGAATACATACAGAGCATATATCTGAGAATACATCGAGAGGATGGATCTGAGAATACATACAGAGCATATATCTGAGAATACATTCAGAAAATGGATCTGAGAATACATTCAGAAAATGGATCTGAGAATACATAAAGAGGATAGATCTGAGAATACATAGAGAAAATGAATCTGAGAATACATCGAGAGGATGGATCTGAGAATAGATAAAAAAGATGAATCTGGGAATACATAGGGAGGATGTATCTGTTAATACATAGAGAACATGGATCTGAGAATACATAAAGCAGATGGATCTTATAATGCATAGAGAAGATGGATCTGAGAATACATAGATAAGATAGATCTGAGAATACGAGTGATCAAGAAGTATTCTACCTTATACTGTTGGAAAAACTGACCTTTCTAGTGCAAAACCTAATCGCCTTTGAAATAGACCCCCTTTTGAGTTGACATTTTATACCAAAAGTACTCCCTGTAAGAAGTATTTCTGGAAATCATGTTCTGGCATCTCTATCAAGCGCTTCCTAGAATTTATTTTGATTTCTTTGGAACCCTGAAATATCGTTCCTTTAAGTGGCACATAGTCTTTGAAAGAGCCAAAGGTAGCAGGGAGTTATGTCTGGGGAGTAGAGGCAGTGTCGAACCTATTCAATGCTGTGGTTCAGCATTTCAATCGCAACCTGCAGACGGTATTCTCTATGTTCGTGTGTAGTGAGTCTTGGAACGAATTGTGGGCGTCGCAAGGTCGCCAGTCAAAATTGATTGCACTGAACCGTACAAAATTGTAACTTCACTTTCAATCTCTCTAATTGTTATTCGACAATCGTACATCACTAACCGCCGCATTTTCTAGGTTGTTTCTAGATTCATGCTTGTTGATGACGGCACGTCACTCTTAACTGACGTACGGCCATCTTTGAAACTACGATACCGCTCTTTAATATTCCTAGAACTAACAGCTTCATTTCCAAAAGTGATGTTTATGTTCTCAATAGTGTTCGATTGCGTGACGACAAATCACTGACACAAATTCATGCAAATTCTTTACTCAACACGTTCGGTCATTTTGCCTCCAAATAAAAATACAATGAGTGCAGTGGCGCAATGCGATTATCACGGCAGACGAGCAGAGATTAGGGAAGAGAAGTGGAGGAGGAGTGCACTCTGGCATACACAAAAATCACCCATGCGCAGAAAATAGCAAAAACGCGTGCCACGCTAGCCGGCGTCTAGGGTGGCTAATAGTTCGCAAGAAGAATCAGACCTCGTACATAGAGGACACAAATGTCGGTACACATAGTGGTAACAGATCTGTGTATCCACTTAGAAGATAGTAGATCTGTGTATCCACATAGAAGTGTCAGATCTGTGTATTCACATAGAAGTGTCAGATCTGTGTATTCACATAGAAGTGTCAGATCTGAGTATTCACTTAGTAGATCGTAGATGTGTGTATCCACATAGAAGATGGTATATCTGTGTATCCGCATAGAAGATGATAGATCTGTGTATCCACATATAAGTGACAGATCTGTGTATCCACATAGAGGTGATAGATCTGTGGACACTAGGAGAAAATATATTTCGTTGTAAATGAAGCCATCACTTCAACGCAGATAACATGGAATCATTCGGAGATAACCAGAAAACAGTCCAGGGAAGGCTAATTGAAAGAACTTGGCTTGTGTCCCACGTAAACCTAAGTACTCTGCTTGAATGACCTCTGTGAAAGGAATATGGGAAGCGTTGCGTAATTATTTCTTAGTGTACCTCCAAACTTCTTCGTCACCAAAAGCCTATAACAAGGTACAAAACAAGCGAGGAAAACATATATATTGTAATACCAGGCACAAGAGCTAATCGTATTATCATAGTGACAGATAAAGGCAATGTCAAGTCTTCTTTCTCATTTTAAATACTCGTGAAATGAACAATAATGCCGTAAGCAACTTCTCGGCGAGTATTAAGCACTTTTTGGTTGCTTTAAATCGCTTTCTAATAAAACAAAACTGTACCCATTATTGCTGTTGCTAAGTATTTGAATTTGTGAAAATACAATAAAATATACAAAATATTTATTTGTTGAAGCTAAACTTCTTACACATTTGTAGTTGTTAAACTTCTATTCACATGACACAAATCTTCTCTTCTGCATCCCATCGATTTGTGTTCAAATCTGATCATATCGTACACTATTGTTACCCACAGGCAACGTGGTCTATTGCATCGAGCTGCTGTAACCTCTTTCAAGGTGAATTTGACGAACTAAGTCCCTGCCCGGTGGCTAAATGGAAACATAATACTTTGTAACCGGGGACGAAGCCCCAAATATGCCACGTTAGTAAACCTTCCCTATTAATGTCACTAATTAGCCCACTTACAAACACACATCAGCCCACTCACAAACATACCTCAGCCCCTTACAAATATATCTCAACTCACTCACAGAAATACCTCAGCCCATTCACAAACACACTTTGGTCCACTCACATACATACCTCAGCTAACTCACAAACATACATCAGCTCACTCATAAACATACCTCATCCCCTTACAAATATATCTTAACTCACTCACAGAAATACCTCAGCCCACTCACAAACATATTTTGGCCCACTCATAAACATGCCTCAGCCCACTCACAAACATACCTCAGTCAAATGACATACATACCACAGCCCACTCATAAACATATCTCAGTCGAATGACATACATACCACAGCCCACTCACAAACATACCTCAGTCAAATGACATACATACCACAGCCCACTCACAAACATATCTCAGACAACTCACAAACATACATCAGTCAACTCAAATACATACCTCAGCTCACAAGCATATATCCCTAACTCTTATTCTAACCAATTGGTACCTTCAGTCTATGGTCACCATTTCCTTCAAACTCCACCGTTTCAGCGTGCACACAATCTTTCATAATAGCTTTCGCACATTGCCCTACCAATCTCTCAATCTCTGATGTGGTATAAATACACCAGCCTCGTGTAAGAAAAGTATGCTCCCTTTCCTGTCCTAAATTTTTGTGTAAAGAATCTTTCAAACCTGAAATGATTATTAACATTACTTTCAAATCCTTTTGAAAATCGTTTAAGTTCATGTCCTGCTGTATTTCTAATGAATCAGTTGATGTGCCTGCTTCATGATTTCTCTAAACGTATATATCATTTGTGTAGGTAGTTGTAATTTGTAATGTATATTTTCTGTATTTTAAAACTTTTTGGTAACATTATCTTCTGCTGCTGTTTTACACCGTATACTATTTTGCGTAAGTATTGAGTTCCGGTTTTTAAAAACAAAATGTGTAAATGAATCTTCTTCATCTACTGCGTGACTGGTTTACTGCAGAAGTTGTAAAAGTTGTTGGATAAAGAGGAGCGGTCTGTCATGTACGGAGAAGATGAGTACATTTTGTTTTTATCAGTCACGTCAATCTCATCATGTTGACCTAAATCATGATTTATAAATTAGTCTGATCGTGATACCTTTAGATAATAGAATGTATAGTACTGGTTTCAGCTGTGGGGCTGGAACTGATGTCATGCATAACACAAATGTGACTTTTTGTGAATAATGTCAAAACTCACTGACAGCAACAACATGGTTAAACTCACCCCATACACTTCTACTAATGTCTACAATGTGTCGTGTTGTAAGGATCATGTGTTCTGAGAGTTTCAGTTTTACTTATTTAGACGTGCGAGGGCATCTTAAATCCGCAAGTGATGAATGTTTAGTAGGTAAATCAGACGTAATGTAAATTACCCCCCCCCCCCTCCCTCCTCCCGAGTATCCGCCTCTATGTAATCTGTGTAATGTGCTCTAGTGTTATATTTATGCTACTGTTGACGGGTCAGCAATTTTCCTCCCACAGTTTCTACACACGCCTTGGAAGAACGCGATGTGGTTGTGATAATTATGGGCCATGCTGGGGGTGTCTAGGTGATTAGAGAAAACGAAATCCAGTCAGACAAACAGAAACGCGTATACAATACAGCAATCAACATGCACTAGATAAATAAATATAAAAAATTTGGAGAATATAAAACAAAACGTCTGGTTCTCTGACAGAAACATGCAGATTGGACTTACCGTAATTGTAATTTGAACTTCAGATATACAAAACGAATCAATTATGAAACTCAAAACGCCTTGTGCAGAGCAATTATTGCAATACGGTCGTTCTTTATGTGTTTTCTCATATTGTATTTTACAATATTATTCATATTATTCCTAATTATAAATTGTTACTAGGACATTCATTTATGTTGCTGAGGTCTGCGCTGAGTTATGTATATATATATATATACACACACACACATACATACATAAATACTTATCAAATCTGCAAAGTATGTTCACATTTTTTACTACTTCGACAGTCAACATGCTGATGTGGCTAAAGGGCTTTAGAGGATTGACAGAAGCACTCCTTGAACTTCGCTCCAACAGTGAAGCACGTCTCGAATTTCATAAAAAGACACATCTCTCATCTTTCAGGATGCAAAAACTTTATTTGCTCATTAAAATGACACATGTTCAAACGACTAAAGTGCTGGTCCTTTTTGCAACAATCTGCGTTTGTGAACAATGATTTTATGTGTTTCTGAACTTTAAAACAAAGTAAAGAAATCGAGAGGACTCCGATGACATCGTCCTAGCTGCTCTGACAACAAAAATTCGTGATATTGATATTGTTTTATTCGAAAATTAAACAGTATTTAAATACATCAAGTGTAAATGTTATTAACACAAAATGCCTCAGCTCTTCGATTTAAAAAAAAAATGTTGTTTGTATATTTTCTATTCTTATTACAACACGTCTGGCTTTTAAAGTCTTTTAATTATTTCCTGAATTTGATAACACGCAGTATTTTCTATTCTAAAGAGTAATTAACTTGTTTTTGTTTACTTTGAAGTTTGTGCAGACATAGAAGTGGCCCTCCTGCTAGCACTAAGAATATTTGAGACAGAAAGGCAACTATCATCAAAAATTGTTGTTTTCACAGACTGCAGAAATCTAATAGAGGCAATACAGAAAACAAACAACGAACCGCTGTTATCAGAAATCAGAATAGAACTAGGAAAACTTCAGAGATTCTCAACAATAGCACTCCAATGGCTACCCTCCTACTGCGGAATCATAGGAAACGAGAGAGCTGATGCTCTAGCAAAAGATCGCAGGGACAATTTAATCATTGAGTACCATACATAGAGATCAAGAACATCTTCAGAAATCAGTAATGGAGAGAAGACAGAAACTTAAGCAGTAGGCCAGACCAAATTTACAAACTGAAAAGAAACCAACAAACTACCTTATTTCGTCTGAAAAATGGTCACTGCAGACTACTAGAACATCAATACCGACTAAAGATCTCACACATCGATGAATGCCCAAGTGGAACAGGTAGCCAGAACCTTGAGCACATTCTACAGGTATGCCCCCTCTATAGGGACATGAGATACCAGAACTGGCCAGAGAGCGAGGAACTGAGCCAAAAGCTATGGAGCAGCCGCTCCGACCTGGTGAAGACTATAGACTTCATCATGGCAACTGGCACCCAGATATAAAATAACCAAAGACCCTGAACGCAAATAAAGAGAAAGAAGTGGGGGTGAAAGTAAATCTTTAACAGAAATACATTTTGAGTCTGAATCTTAAAACATCTACTGCGACATAATGTCACTCCTACTTAAACTCACAAAAGTCGGCTACCCTGGCAACCAAACAACAACCGATGGACAGTATATTTATCTTAATCTGCATGATCCGTTCCTCAGCGTTGCTGCATATCACAACTTCGTATCTAGCGAACCCTACTTGGGCCACTAAAGGCAAATGCTTGGTTATGGCTCCAACAAAGACGTCTCGGGTGTTGTTGCGGACAGCAAGGTAGTCTGATCAACGGATTGGAGGTTTTCCTCAAGGTCTCTTTTTGACTTGGGATACCAGATTACTGTTGCCGTGATCCATCGACCATCGTTTAGTCGCAAGATGTGACCTGCCATCTAGGTTTTTCCTTGTCTGCATAGATTACCGAATCATTCACGAAGGGCAATACTAGTATGTCAGAACCGTGGAGATTTTGCATACGTTGGTTACAGAGAGTGATTCCGACCAATCGTCTCTCAAGTGAGGCCTGAGCTATTCTCAATTTGTTCTCCAGTGACTACGTGAGTATCAGTGTCTGAGCACCATAGTACATCGCATGGAGCACAGTGAATTTGAAGAGTCAAGAGACCGTGTTAATTGGGGAGAAGGCTGTCCAGCAGTAATGGACAGTATATCCACATAAAATCTGTCCTACCAACGTTATCTTGGTCCTTATCCACAGGGTATAGATGATTAAAATTACATGTGAAATAAAATGTTTCAGAAAAGACATTGGTGTTACCAGGAGAGATATAATTATACATCTCTTCTTCTTCGTTCGTTTTCAACCTCCTGGTACCCAGTCCTGAAAAGGGTTTTGCAAGAAGCAGGATGTAAATTATCACATTATAAATATGGCGGAATGTACCGTTTATGGTGGATCAAATCAGAAAACATCGGAGAATGGAATCTGACCAACAACCACTATTTACATACACTTTAAGAAAAACAGGCTACAAGGCACGAGGGAGATTGAGTGGCGTATCGATAGATGATATAACAGAAATAATACAATACGGACTTACAACAACCGACGCAACACACTTGAACCCAAGACAGGCAACTTGAACTCCCCACGACGCTTGAGCGGAAAAGTAAGTAAGTGATGTTCTTTAAAGATGTGTTAAACTTGCTTGTCGTGTCTTGCACGAAGTTTTACCACAGGTAAAGTATTCCCAGCTAGATAAAGACTTCCTAGACAAAAATCATCGGTGATGTAAACGTAAGCGAGAAATGGCGTTACTGTCAAGCAAGCTATTCCAGCAACACAGCGGTGTGTTATAATTTTAAAACGACGTTTAAAGATAATATTGAAAATAAATGTGAACTTTATATTCTAGCGTAGGTTCAATGAAAATAAATGTTAACTTTATATTCTAGCGTAGGTTCAATGAAAATAAATGTGAACTTTATATTCACGCTTAGATTCAATCAAAATAAACGTGAGCTTTATATTCTAGCGTAGGTTCAATGAAAATAAATGTGAACTTTATATTCAAGCGTAGGTTCAATGAAAATAAATGTGAACTTTATATTCAAGCGTAGATTCAATCAAAATAAACGTGAACTTTATATTCTAGCGTAGGTCAATGAAAATAAACGTGAACTTCAGAAGGTACCGTAGATTCAATAAAAAAAAACGTGAACTTCATAATCTAGCTTAGGTTCAAAAATAACGGGCGTGTATATTTAAGAATCACCTGAGTAGTTCTCAGATGACAAGAGTAAAGTCACTGTTACCTTTCAAGCGTGTCGTAGAAGACTTCTAAAGGAGGTTGTGCATTGGACTAGGAACCTCATCGTGTAAAAACATTGCTATTGAAACATCCATCGACACTGCTCGGATATAGCCGTACTATGAAGAGATCAACTGAAGATGTGATCCTATGCTTCGCTTGAAGTGAAATCACGTATCAGCAGATACACAAATAAACTGGTGGACACATACAGTGGGCCATTCTTTAGTACACATTGTTGTTGTTATTGTTGTTGAGTCGCCACGATGAGTAACTTTACTCTTTTTAGCGCCTTGAAAATATTGTTAGGTGGCGGGTTGCAATAGCTTTCCTCGCATTCCGAGAGTACTGGTGAAGGTGAACCGGTATCCTCCAAGCGGTTGTGCTAAGCTTAGCTAAATCTGCACGATGCTAACTACTAAGGGGATCAAGTCGATATCCGCTCATTATTCAGACTGTCATGAAACGACCTGCTTCCTGATAGAATTGGGTGGAAGTGAGATTTGATCTGTGCCAGTATAATGATCTGACCCTATATAGTCTGGTCAGTATGTTGACTTGACCCTGACTAACATAGTCTGGTCAGTATGTTGACTTGACCCTGACTAACATAGACTGGTCAGTATGTTGACTTGACCCTGACTAACATAGTCTAGTCAGTATGTTGACCTGACTCTGACTAACATAGTCTGGTCAGTATGTTGACTTGACCTTGACTAACATAGTCTGGTCAGTATGTTGACCTGACCCTGACTAACATAGTCTGGTCAGTGTGTTGATCTGACTCTGACTAACATAGTCTGGTCAGTATGTTGACGTGACCCTGACAATCATAGTCAGATCAGTATTTTGACGTGACCCTATCATAGTCTGGTCAGTATATTTTGGCTGATTAGACGTTAGTCCTGTCTTCCCTATGTAGACATAGAAGCTACTGATGCCGGGGAGTAATGTTAGAAACTTCATTGCACTAGACTACAGCTTTTAGTGAGATTGGACGACCAATTTGCCTTCCCGGCTGTCTTTCCTTTCCTAACCCAGGTACCAATTTGCAGCTGGGTCGACTGAAGCTTATCGGTAACGGGGAATCAAATCCATCACCTACGCCGTGATTAACAAGTGCTCTACCATTGTCCAACTCAGACCCTCACTGGATGAATCGACTGACCTGTTTCCAATAATACTTAACTGAACGTCTATAAACTGGTTTAGAAGACTCTGCAGAGTATGTATACAACGGCAACCAATTTTTTTTACTTCATTTGATCTAAAAACTATGTCCATCCAATCTGTTCTTGAATGCATTACTTGTTCCTGCGTCGAATATTTCCTGCTGTAACGCATTCCGAGCATTCACTACTCTCAGACTAAAAATATGTTTCCTGGTTTCTAATCTGGACCTTTCTTTAATAATTTTTGGCTGAGCCCTGTTGTTCTTTTAGGCGGCTGTATTTTGAAGAAAAAAACAACATGTTAAAGTCTAATTTGTCGTTTCTGTTGAGTATCTTATAAACCTGTATTAAATCACCTCGACTTCTTCTCTTTCCTAAACACTGTAGCTGGATTTTGTGAGTCTTTCCTCATAATTCTCGAATCCCACTATCAGTTAAGGTCACATCCACTTTGAGAATTCCTACCACAACCTTGTTCATTACTCCCTACGTTCTCTAATCTGGACCTTTCTTTAATTAATTTCTAGCCGTGCCCTCTTGTTCTTGTATGCGGCTGTACTTCTGTATTTGAAATTTTACCTCAATATCTTGGACCGTCTCCCTAAGTTTCGCTCTTGTGAACACAGTTGTCTGTGCTACTGCTTGTAATGTTTTACACCGAGTGTTCTTAGTCTACGCCATACTTCTCTCTCTAATCAGAAGGCAAACAAGCTCAATGTAAATTCGTTTGAATATAACAGATTTAAAATAACGGTAGCAGGACACATTTCGTACCTATATCACATGGTTGATAAAAAACCGTGCAGGTAAACAGCTATCTAATTCTATAATAAACAATTGCATGTTTCAATAATAAATTATTACATTTTTGCTTATTTCTTTTAATTTGAAAGAAGAAAGAAAGAAGAAGTTTAAATATTGCATGATATTGAAGAGCACCAAAAAAAACTGATTCAAGACATGCCGTTTTTTTAAAGCAGAAAACACAGTTTAACCATCTTTCATTCTATTTAAAAAGCTTTGCATATTCGTGCGGTAAACGATTGCATATCTCTATAGTTCAGTTCATTTCAAGATTCATCTCCGCATCGAAGGTCGGCTGCAATGGATCTCCAGTGTACTCTATCTCTTGCCGTAATGGTGCAATCTGACAGGCTTTTTTCCAGTCCATCGCCTGATGTTATCCACCCACTTAAAACGTTATCTGAACGACTGCCTTCCACCCAATCCTATAGTATGGTCTTCAAAAAGAAGGTCTTGTTATAGGACCAAAACAACGTAACTGTCTAACCCTGATTTCGGTCATTAAATCTCTTTTCATCCACAACATTTTCAATACGTCCATATTTTTTTTCTTCTCTTTCAAAGAAATACGACCAAATCTTCTATATACCCGCATTTCGACTGATTTAATACTATTTTCAAACTTGTTATTCAGTGTCCATGTTTCTGCGCCATAAAGTAGTGATGACTATACATAACAACTGGTAATTCCCATTTTCAATTTATGGTTTGGATGTCAGAATGTGTTGCGTGTTGCTGAATATCATCTTGACCATACCTATTCTCTTTCTGATTTCTTTTTCACAGTTGTCTTGCTCCGTTATTATATGATCTAGATATGAGAAACTCAATACCTGTTCCAGTAGTTGATCTTTTATTTTTATCTGCATACAAAGTTTCTTGCCACTTCGCACAAGTATCAAAGTCTTTGTTTTCTTTATGTTTGTGTCAAATCCAAAGTTTTGACTTTTTTGTATATTGTTGTCACAATCTCCTGCAATTTTTGCTCATTTTGTCATCAAAAACTGTATCATCCGTATATTTAATGTTATGGGAAGGAAGACTAACGACTGGTCACCCAAAATATACTGATCAGACATGTTAGTCAGGCTCAGGCAAAACATACTGAACAAGACCCTCACCTTGGCTTCCTCGTTGCCCTTCCAGTAAACGAGCTGTCTTCATTGCAACCTGGTTAACAAAGTGAGGGGTCGATGTGATTCCCGTAGTAGTGAGCGACACGCAGATGAAGCCAAGCAGAGCACAACAGTCTGGAGGACCCTGTTCCACCTTCATCAGCACGCTCAGGATGTGAGGTAAGCTTCTGTAACCATCCACTTAACATCCTTTTCAGGGCACACAAAAGAGTAACCTACTTATTATGGGCATTCGCAAACAACAACATCTAAGACTTTTCATTGCCAGTCCTCCAATGACAAACCCTGGCATCCCCGCTATGTCCTAGAACATTTGTTTTGTGTAGATATAAAATAACAAGGGGATAACACATTCTTGTCTCACTCATCTTACTATAGTAGACAACTGATTTGTCTCTGGGACGGCGTAGCAGAGATTCCGCATTGGTGTATCGCTTGGTGTAACACGAAGTTTTAAGAAATTCTTGCGAAATTGGATATAATTGAAGTACCCCATTTCTTTTAGGAAATAACTGTACGAGTAATGTTACCTTACCACTCATGGACATTGTTGGAGAAATGGTTGTTCCTAATACTACTGCCAATGGTATTTTTGCTGTTGCTTCTACAAACATCATCCCAATACTGTTGATACTTCAATTACGTCTGCTATTCCATCAACTATCACTATCATTACCACCGCTAATTTAAGTTGTACAAATACTACAAAGACTGCTACTAATACTACTATTACTACAAGCACATAAATCTATACTTATATCACAACCACCGCAACGAAAACTATCACTTCATTTATTAATAATGCAATTTTAGTAACCGTACAACTACCACCTCTTTCCTTAACTCTATCCCTTTAGCTACTACTACTACAACTACTGCTCCTACTATTACTACTATTGCTACTACTACTACTACTACCTCTGCTACTACTACTACTACTACTACTATTACTACTACTACTGATATTACTACTGTTACTGCTACTACTACTACTACTACCACTACTACTACTACTACTACTACTACTACTACTACTACCACTACTACTTCTATAACTACTACTGCTGCTACTATTAACACCACACACCGTTACTCCTCCTAATGCATTACCTGTTGCCCAAGAAGGGATCGCTGTATCTACTCTTACTGCCGCGAGTAATATTTGTATCGTTACTGCTGGTAACACTCCTATAACTAAGTTGTTTTTCTTGTCTTTCAGCCCATTAATATTTTTCTCATGCATTGTTTGACTGGTGTCTCTATTTCTAGCACATGTACATACTTGTTTAAGCTATTCATATCTTATTCACCAATTCTCTCTCACTCTCTGTCTCTCACTGTCTCTCTCTTTCTCACTCTCTCTATTCCTTTCGCTCTCTCTCTCTCTCTCTCTCTCTCTCACACACACACACACACACACACACATTTACAGGCGAATCAGCTGAGCTTCTGCTCTGTTATAATGTAACGATATGTTTGTCGAAAGTTTTTGTGTAAAATGTAATATTTTGTTGGTACTATTAGAACGTATACAGTATTTACTATAGTCAGAATAACATCAACTACTACTGTAACTACCTCTACTGATACTAATAACACTTTCATTCTTACTGCTGTAACCATGTAACAACTAACGCTTTCATTCTTACTGCTGTAACCATGTAACCACTAACACTTTCATCCTTACTGCTGTAACCATGTAACCACTACAAATACTAATTTAGTTCAGGTGCCATCTCCACACCAAAGATCGGCTGCTACGGGTCCTCAGCCCCCTTTGTCTCTCTTGCCTTGATGGTAGGATCAGTCCGACATCTACCAGTCTATCTCTGAATATTATCCTCCCAGGTAACCTTATTTTCGGCTAGTTTACCGCTTCCCTGGCTGGCTTGGCTTGGCTTGGCTTAGCTTGGTTTGGCTTCGTTCGTTCTCAATCTCCCGCTACCAAACCCTAAAAGGCCTCAAGTAGCATAATGTAGTCCAGAGAACGGAATGCGTTGTGTCGTAGTTTACAGCTTGACTGTGATATTTGCACCTTTCGGTCCAACACATTCGACTTCAGTAAGCATTTTTTGAGTACCGGGTTAGCCTTCCCTCTTCGATCCCTTCTCCTTAGCCAGTCTGCCCTGCTGCAGCCTGTTATCCAGGATCACTGCGTGGAGGTGTAGAAGAGTCTTGGCAGCTCTAGTTCGCTGGCCCTGACGCTGGCAGTCAGTTATGGGTCGCTGACCACCTCAGCATCTTGATCCCTCCGCATCCCCATTCCTTCCAGCATTGCTTTCATCAAGGGACTATTTTTATGTGACAAAAATATCCGAATTGATCGACTCTATTTCCGATCAATTTTTCTAGCACTCCTTTCTACAAAACACTTTTTTTCTATTTTGTTTTATTTTCACCTAATGCACCGCATTCTTCTGTATCTCCAAATTTCAAAAGCAGCAACTCTCTTATTCAATCCTTTGTTCATTGTCCAACTTTCTGCACCTTACAGTAAAGATGATCATACATAATATCTGATCACTCTCGTTTTGAATTTGTGAGTGACATGTTTGGATGTCAATATATCAGATGTTGGTAAAAACAGATAAAGTCAGCCCTATTCTCTTCTTGATTTCCATTCTGTTATTATATTTCCTAGATAGGAGAAGCCCTTCATCTATTTTCCGTTTTTGACGATCTATTTTAATTTGTAGAGTACATGTTGAGTCAGCTTTGCTGATTATCGTTCTGTTAGTTTCCACCTGTCTTTTGTTCTGGACTTGAATCACCAATTCCTGTAGTTCGTATTCGCTTTCAACCAGCTGAACTGTGACATCCGCTGATTTGAGATTGTTTATTGATACTACACCGATAATGAATCCTGGCATGTCCTTTATTTATTGAAACAAATGTTCTTTGCAAATGTTAACTAGGCATGGAGACAACACGCATTCTTGTTGCGCTCCACTTTTTACATCCATTCACAATGAGTAAAGCCTACCATATCTTGCAATGGCATTTTCTTCTAATACATATTACTGAGTATTATTGTGTCATTTCCATACAAACATATGTTTTCTAGACACGTAATCAGTTTAGCTTGTAGCATATACAACACATAAAATGTTTTTCTTAACTTCTCTATATTTTTCTGCAAGTGTTGTTATACACAAAATTTCTTCTTGTATTCCGATCTTCTGTCTAAATCCAAATTGTTCATCCTGAACTTCGATGTCTACTCTACATCTACATCTCTCTTGTATAATTTAAAGCAGTATCTTAATGGCGTAGCTGATCAAGCCGATGGTTCTCAAATCTGGCCAGGAGAAACAACACTGGATCGGAAACTATATGGACCTATATATATATATTTATTTTTTTTGCGTTCGCCTTATTTCTCTAATCCCCAAAGCGGTGTGCGTTGCACTGCGGTTTTTATTTTGCGCCTGTCGACCCAGTGCATCCTACTTCAGCATGCATTTTATGTAAGGACCTGCTTCCTCCTGCATTTTCTAAGGGTTTGCTTCCCCTGGGTAACGGCCGGTGCTGTGTTGAGGATCGAACCCAGCACCTTCTGGTTCTGAGCCGTGTCCCTTAACGACTAGCCCAAGCCGTCCCCGCGACCTATGTATGAGCTGAAGAAGACAGTGAGGTTCATACTATAGACAACTTTGCAGATGTATACTCCAAGCGAACGAAAGAAGAAGAAAAACAGATGTAATCAGGTCGCTCGGTATAGCTCCAATATTGTAGATGTCACTACACAGATCAGTGATTTTATCTAGACTGAATTCTTCAGGAGTTTAAATCTTACCTATATTTAATGGTATCCACGTCTCGAGATACGGGTCAGGGCATGAGCTGTACATTCAGCGACCCAAAGCTGACTGCTTGCGTCAGGGCTAGCGAACCAGAGCTGACAAGACCCTTCTATACCTCCATGTGGTGAGCCTGGATAACAGGCTGCAACATGGCAGATTGGTTAAGGGATCGAAGAGGAAATGCTAACCCAGTTACCAAAAATGCCAGCTGAAGTCGGATGTTTCGGACCAAAATGTGCAAATATCGCAGTCATGCTGTAAACTACCACACAACGTATTTCGTTCACTGGACTACATCCTGCTACTTACAAATCCCTTTCCAGGTCTTGGTAGCGGAGGATTGAGAACGAACGACGCTGACGATGACGAAGACGAAGAAGGAGCTACGTCTGCTGCTTTCCCTTGCTCATATTTTTAACTATTTTTTCTGCTTCTGATATGAGGAGACTGGAGCAGTAACTATTAAATTGTGGATGCATGTGACCCTTGTCGCTGTTGAACCGTTTATGTATTTATTCCGCCCACCTGTTTGATATATCTTTCTTATCGAGTATTGTGCTGCCGTTCTTGTACTTAATGCATTAAATCTTCTTGAGCCATCCTTGCCATGTTTAAAGGATGGTTTATTTCTGCATGCATGTATCTCATTCTGTGCCTCCTTTCCAAGGCTCCAATTACCTTTCACTGATTCTATCCACTGTTTGTATGCACATATTCCTAATCGCATTGTTCAATACCCTATATTATGGAGTGTTCTTTCCTCTCTTTCCATCTTTGATTTTGCTCAAGATATCGTATGTCAACCATACTTATTTTATGCGCTACCTTTCTGTCTGTTTTTAGACAGTATCACTTTGTGCTTATATTCTTGTTTGGACTTTCTCTTTCATATTACTCCCTACCTTTTAACAGTAGACTATCATATTTATTTTTGACTTTTATAATATATTTCTGTTTTAATGTCAGGCTGCTCTAATGCTAGTATATGTAATTGGTGATCCTTTTTATATCTTCTTTCTTTGTTTTTCCACTCTGACGACTATTGTAATCACTTCATGATTGTGATCGGAATTTATACCTGCACCTGGATAGGTTTATGCCAATGACACAATTTGTTAACCTATACTTTATCGTAAAAACGTCATTCTGAATTCTTATTACATCTCCTGAGCATTTCCACGTGTATAATATTCTTGGAGATTGCTGGGGAAATGTGCTATACATAACTAAGTGGTTCTCTTTATTAAAATGTATCAGTCTATCCCCTCTGTCATTTCTTTAGTCCAGTTCATATTGGCCTTTTATATTCTTATATTTGATTGTTTCTAATCCTTCAGTTTTATCATTTTACAAACGTATGAACACACTGGAGAACACAGTGATGAAGATACAGATGAGTCTTGTGAGAATATACAACAGACCTTCAAATTAATTAAGTCTGCTGATGTTCGGATAGTAATAACTGAACTTGACTTAACTTAACATCTTTATACTGGTTTAGAAGACTCTACATAGTCTGTATACAACTAGTTTGTTTTATATTTCCTTGACCTAAAAACTATGGGTATACAATCGATTCTTGAATGCATTAATTTACCCTACCTCGACTATTTTCTGTGGCAATGCATTCCAAGCATTCACTACTGTCTGACTAAAAATAATATTTCCTAATTTTTCATCTGGACCTCTCTTTAATTCATTTGTAGCTGTGTCCTCTTATTCTTGTAGGTGGTTGTATTTGGAAAAAAACAACTTGCTATAGTCGAATGTATCCTTTCCGTTGATTATCTTATAAACCTGTATTGTCTACTCGAATTCTTCTCTTTTCTAGACACTGTAGGCCAGGAGTAATAAAAGATATGATATTCTGATAGTAATGGAAGATACAATTTTCTAAAAGTAGTGGGGAATATGATATTATGAAAACAATGGGAGATACGATATTCTGACAGTAATGAGAGATATGCATCTCGCAGTCGCCCTCTAGTCGTCTTGTCCTTGACTTACCACTGGGGTCGGGCGGCACGAGGATAAAAAGTAGCGCAGTTAATTCTTACTAAAAATAGCGCCAGCAACATTAATTATGCCATCATCGTCTACGATGGACGGCGGCCTTTACCTTTAATTAGAGATATGCTATTTTGATAGTAATGGGAGATATGATATTCTGATAGTAATGACATATAATATTCTGATAGTAATTAGAGATATGGAATCCTGATAGTAATGAGAGATATTATATTCTAATAGTAATGAGATATATGCTATTTTGATAGTAATGAGAGATATGAATTTCCGAAAAGGGAAACGTAGAAAAAGTATGAATAATTGTTATTTAAATGTCTTACCTCCCATTATCATCGTTCACATGAATGGCCTCGTTGCCGTCTTTATTACTTGCATATGATTATGCCTTTTTGATATCTCTCCCCCTCTGTCTCCTCGTTCAATCTCGTGGTCCCTCTTGCTCTCTCTTCCCTGCCCTCCTCCTTTGTATAAATGTAACAAGTTTATCGATGATATTTTACCATCCACCGTTTATTTGCTAGTGTTTTTTTCTGTTACTATTCTTGAAATATTTTGATGCTGAATTATTTCCCGATCTCTTTAAAGACTTTCACACTCGGTTAGGACAAGCTTTGGTACTCAGTCCTCGAATCAAACATGGTCTTAAGTATGCACCTGTTTCTCTGGGACACGTGCCAGGAAGACCCATGCACGTACTGGCAATGCTGGCCCTGGGGGTATTGATTAGGTCGTTTATTCTGCTTGTTTGGTCTCACTTTAACAATTTGGCTACTCATCCCTTACCACACTGTTCAGCTTCTAGGTCGAAGCGCAAACGAGAGCTCACAAATCATTGAGATGAGGAGTAATAGAACGATATGGCTATCCATTTCAAAGAATGTCCTCAGGATATCCGAAGTTCTCACGTGAAATGGAACTATACCAACACTTCTTCAGTTTAAAAGAGCTTAAAACAATAAAAAATGCAATATGTTTGATATATCAACAACAAAACTCTTTAAATATGCTTTAGTGGTGAACAAAACAAGTCACTAAAGATATAAACCAACAGTAGCAGAATAAAAAAAGGCGGTAAAACAGCCATAGAGATAATATTGGGTAAAAATAAGGCAGAAAAAAATTAACCATGGGTAACAAACGAAATGCTAAGCAAAATGGAGGAAAGACTAAAATCGAATCAGTTATACAGAACGTGAGATTGCTACGTATAAGAGTACCATGAATTAATTGCATCGAGAATGAAGAAAATTGAAGAATGGAAAAATCAGGGACATTCAAATAAGTACGTATGAGTGCGAAAGTAAAAGAATCCTTTAGTAAAAATAAGAACATACAATCTCTGATAATTAATGACAAGAAAGGAAAACCAGTAACAGACACGCAGCGCAAAAGAAGAGATATGGAAAGCGTATATTGATGAACTGTATGGGACGGGGCCTGTATCAGTCTAGCAAATCCTTAAATAACATTCCTTTGATATAATAAGATTACCTTTAACCAGAGAAGAATTTAATAAGATTGTATTCATACCCGAAAAACAAAGAACCAGGGAGAGATGAGATACCTATCAAGCTGCTCAAAACAACGAGAGAGATTTTACACAATTTGCTGTTAAAGCATATTAATTATATTTACAACAATGGAATATGGCCAAAGGAACATACAACTTCAATAATAATTCCTTTGACAAAAAAAAATCAAATGCTTTAGAATGCGGAGAATTCCGAACGATAAACTCAACACCACATGCATCTAAAAGTCCGTTAAATATAATTGAGAAGATAATCTATGGGAAGATAGAGGCAGTGCTAAAAGATAGCCGTTTTGGATTTTGCAATGACGAAGGTACACGGGATATCATCGGATCATTGGGGCTTCTCGCAGAAAGAATGGTCGATCAAGGATGGCTAATATTTTTCTGATTTACTGATTACTAGAAAGTCGTTGATAAAATCCCTTGGAACAAACTTTTTCAGATGTTACAACAAATATATATCGAGAGACCAATCATTTGGTTAGTGCAGAACCTGTATGAAAATGAAGAGGCAATTATTTCAATCAAACAAGGACTAACAGATCCAATTTGAATAAAACAGACAGGAAAGGACAAAACAGATCCAAATGGATACAGGCCCATAAGCCTACTGAGCTGTGTCGGCAAGCTGATGGAACGGATGATAAACACCAGACTGATGTGGCATCTGGAAGAAAAACGAATACTAATTCCACAGCAAGCCGGCTTTAGACAGCACAGATCCACTGAGGACCAGGTCATCCTCATAGCCCAGGAGATAGAAGATGCCTACCAGGCACAGAAACACACAGTAGCTGTTTGGGTGGATCTGGAAAAGGCATTTGACAAAGTCTGGAAGGATGGACTTAGAGTCAAGCTAAGAAGAAGTGATGTCTGTGGGAAGATGTACAAGTGGATCAACCACTACCTCAAACAAAGAACGGCCAGAGTCCAAGTACAAGGGCAGATGAGCAAAAAGGTGACACTCGAGCAGGGAGTACCCCAAGGGGGAGTATTGTCACCCACACTCTTCCTGGTATATATAAACGATATTACAGAGAATATACCAAGAAGAGTCCATAGCTCAATGTTTGCAGACGATCTGGCTATGTGGACCTCTGAAAAGAATCTCACCATAGCAAGAAATCGGATGCAGACGGCCCTAACATCGCTGGAAGAATGGGCGAACTCATGGCTGGTCAAAATAAACGAGGAGAAAACCAC
Organism: Ariolimax columbianus; assembly: GCA_036924085.1. Classification (NCBI taxonomy): domain Eukaryota; kingdom Metazoa; phylum Mollusca; class Gastropoda; order Stylommatophora; family Arionidae; genus Ariolimax; species Ariolimax columbianus. Next base: position 33,757,696 of record JAVGWX010000003.1, on the reverse strand, counting down.
GTGCACAATATTCTCGCTCTCATTAAAGCCCCAAAGTACCAAATTAAGGCTAAATGGCAAAATCCTGCAGCCAAACGACAACCCAACCTATCTGGGAGTCACATTTGATCGGCGCATGACATGGAAAAGTCAGATTGAGAGAAACCGAATGAAAGCCAGAGAAAGAATGGCGATCATGAGGAAACTTGCTGGCACAAGCTGGGGAGCAGACGAAGGCATACTAAAGAAACTGTACACTGGAAGAGTGAGACCAGTTCTCGAGTATGGCATTGCGGCATGGACAACCGCAGCGAAGGCGAACTTCGATAAAGTTAACAAACTTCAAAACCAAGCCATGAGAATCATAACAGGTGGCATGAAGTCAACGCCAATTGTAGAACTTGAAAAGATTACAAAACTGCAATCCATGACCGATAGAAGAGACTGCAGAGCCCAGCTGCAGTCAGAGAAACTCAGAAGACTGACGGACCATCCAATGTACCAGAGACTAAACAATTTGGGAAATGGGAAACTAAAGCGGAGAAACTTTGCAGAAATAGCCAAAGCAAAGATGCACGAAGATCCCATAAACGCACTAACAACACCAAAACCCATCACTACTGTACGAAAACCTACTTGGAGGCAGGATATATTTCCAGAGGTGGTAGAAAATATACCAGGTATTGCAAGCAAAAACTGCCAGAGTGAAAAAGAAAGGAGAGACACTACCCTAAGCTTCATAACGAAAAGCTACCCAAGCATGGACTGGACCCATGCATACACCGACGGTTCTGTAACAAACACTACACAGAACGGAGGGGCAGGAGCATTCCTGAACCTACCAAATGGCAGAAAAATAACACTGTCATTCGCTACTGGTAAGTACACAAGCAATTTCAGAGCAGAGGCAGAGGCACTGAGGGCGGCAGTGGAAGAAATGGTAACACACAGTGAAAATGAGAGCCATATAGTCCTGCTGACAGATGCTCTCGAAGTAGTCACAGCGCTAAAAAGCCAGAAAAACACTGAGCTTAATGACTTAAGAGCAGCACTCTGCAAACTGTGCCAGCAGTCCGCACCAAAAAGGGTAGTGGTACAGTGGGTTCCGTCACACTGCAACATCCAAGGCAACGAGGAGGCAGACAGACTGGCAAAAGAAGGTGCAAGGCTACCACAAACAGCTACCAGTATGACGTACGAAGAGTCAAAACGGCTTATCAAAGCCAGATACATGACCAAATGGGAAACCGAACATACTGGTTACACCAAAAACGATGCCTATTACCAGTTGAACCGAAGAGAGCAGGTCGTTGTCTTCAGACTTCGCACTGGCCACAATAGACTGAGGTACCACCTATTCAACAAATTGAAGATAGGGTGTACCGACGAATGCCCGTGCGGTACTGGTAAAATGACCACTGAACATCTGCTGCAGAACTGCCCGACATACGAGGATCAGAGAGAGCAGATGTGGCCATTGCCAGTGGAACTGCAAGACAAGCTCTATGGTAGTGGCGAGAGTCTCAGGATGACCGCCGCTTTTTTTGAGAAAATAATGGTTACTGTCTGACTGTGTACGCAGAAGAAGAAGAAGAATAAAACAGAGAGTACAACAGGGTTGCTTGCTTTCACCGAGTCTCTATAACGCATATTCTGAGATTATGATGTGAGAAGTTGTTGGGAGTTTAGGGGTGTCAGAGTCAATGAGATGAAAGTTAATGGTGTCAGAGTCAATGGGATGAAAGTTAATGGTGTCAGAGTCAATGAGATGAACGTTAATGGTGTCAAAGTCAATGGGATGAAAGTTAATGGTGTCAGAGTCAATGGGATGAAAGTTAATGTCATCAAATTTGCCGATGATCAAGCCCTAGTAGGATGATCAGTAAGACAAAGGCCGCCGTCCATTGTAGATGATGGCATAATTAATTTTGCTAGCGCTATTTTTATTAAGGATTAACTGCGCTTCTTTGTATCCTCACTCTCTCGTCTCGAGCCGCTCGACCTCAGTGGCAAGTCAAGGACAAGACGACTAGGGAGCGAATACGAGATGCAGGGGACTGCATCAAGCACCCGTGAAAAAGACGGCGGAGTCCGGAGTCGAACACACATCACATGATCACGAGGTCGACAACTTAACTACTTCGCCACGGAATCCACAAAAAAGTGGGAGGATCAGTAACAACGTTGCAAATGCTGTTTGGAAAAATTTACATCAAAGACTTTAGCATGAAAATAAACACATTGAAGACAAAGACTTTCGTATTAGATAAGCAGCATAGACAAATGAATTTATTTATCAATGGAAAAATAATATAACAAGTGCATAAGTTTACATATTTAGGATGAACTAGCACAGAAAATGCACGCAATGACAATTGCAAAAAATAGCCTTTGGAGAAAAACATAAATTGCTAACCTCAAAGAATATCAGGATCGAATTGTGGAGAATAATAATCACTACTCATGAATGGCCAATTGCATTGTAATGGACTGAAACATTTATCTCTAGCAGAGAAGGAAACTCAGTGTCCTTTCATGTCATCTAGATTAATCTGTTCTACAACTCATGTATTTATCGCTAATCGTTGGAATTTGTTCACTTGATATCTTTCCTCCAGGAGTGGTTGGCCGAGCGGTTTGTGTGTCGATCTGCTGGTCAAGAGGACATGCGCTCAAAACGTCGGTAAGACACCAGGCTTTTGTGTGTGTAATGAACACATATTATGTACAGTGTGTGGTAACAGAAGTGACAACGGCCTTTATTCCCCAGCTCTATAATTCCACTTGGTTGGACATCGTCAATGGCAATAAACGCCGTTGTGATAGTTATAATATATATGTTTAAATCTGTCCTTGTACCTGAATCTCTCAAATAAGTCAAGCGTTGTTGTCTTTTATTGTGGGCTAGTATTTATATTTGATAAATGTTAAGATTGAGTCCGCTATACTTGAACGGTCATCTTCTCAAACACAGACACATCTCCTATCTCACTTTATGATACCACTCCCATTGAGGGCCACAAAATACGGTTAGGTGACGCGAGGTCTGTGACCCCGGATGGTATACATTGATGCTTGTTGCCAATGGTAATGTATCTGGACCCTGTTGCTGGCTGTGCTACATGTAAACAAACCTGCATCTTTTGCCCCGTTGTTTCTTTCATTTAATTATCATGCTAACTGGTATGTCATTTAAAGGTTTGCTAGCCTGATACAAGTCCCCATCCTCACACAGTTCCTAAACATATTCTCCACGTTTCATTTATTTTGCTCTGTGTGTCTGTTATTGGTAACCCGTTTCAGTCATTAATTATCCGAGATTGTATGTCCCTTATTTTTACCAAAGGATTGTTTTACTTTTTTACTCCCATGTACGTGTTCGAATTTCCGTGATGTTCAGGTCTTTAATTTTCTCGCATCGGTCTATCCCCCATGTTTCATATACCATCTTACATTCTCAATAAAAATCCATTCTTGGTGCTATTGTACTTAACAATGCCTTGCTCTGTATTACTGTTGTTTCACTTGCGTCTTTCCTTAGCTACAATGTGGATGATTTTGTAAGATTAAGTTTTCTCTTTGACTTTCACCGTCTCGCCGTCAGATGAAAAGTCAGCTTTGATTGGTTACAGGAGACTGTCAAGTACATTATTACACTTATCTATTCATGGCTTCAATATGATATCTGGGCCAAGATACAGCAGGGCATGAGCTTATAGCAGCCAGCGACTCGTAGCTGACTGCTCGCATCAGGGTCAGTGAACCAGAGCTGACTGCTCGCATCAGGGTCAGTGAAACATAGCTGACTGCTCGCATCAGGGTCAGTGAACCAGAGCTGGCTGCTCGCATCAGGGTCAGTGAAACATAGCTGATACCAACCAGTGATGCATAGATGGCTGCTCGCATCAGGGTCAGTGAAACATAGCTGGCTGCTCGCATCATGGTCAGTGAAACATAGCTGATACCAACCAGTGACGCATAGCTGGCTGCCGGCATCAGGGTCAGTGAACCAGAGCTGATACCAGCCAGTGACGCATAGCTGACTGTCTGCATCAGGGTCAGTGATGCATAGTTTACCATGACCCTAATCCGCCTCCACGTGTCGGTCCTAGAAACTGTTTAGTCTTTCCAACGGATAGGGGTCGCAGTGGGAAAGCAAACCCGGTACTCCAAAAACCCACCTGAAATCGGATGTGTCGGGTCGAAAGGCACAGATATCGCAGCCTCGCTGTAAACTACGACAAAACGTCACAACGTCATTTTCAAGACGAAAGCCAAAGAAGAAGAACAATATGATATCATTGTACATTAATCAACTATATTTCTTTGTTTGAAATGTTTCTTCTTCGTGTACCGAAAGTGTAAGTCTTCACACACAAGTCCACAACTAACGAACAGAAATAGAACCAACCTTTTCATATGCAAACAGGTTCAGAGTAACGCTTGAGGTGTTGCAAAACAAATAAACCCATTAAAGTCAAAATTATGAGGACTAAAATATCAGTTTAATCGATCTTCCAGAAATGGATGCTGTCATTTTAATGACTAAATAATACGTTTTCCTACGTGATCACATCGCTGTAACATGTTTCTGAAATAACTCTAAGCCACGTGATCTTGTAAGGGAGAGTAGTGGCCATCTTTAACAATGTTGTTGTGGTTGCTTCCCTGGTCTAATGATGACTACCCAGAAATACGGAATGGTTTTGTTCCAAAATTTCGATACTCCGAGGCAAAACTGAAAATCCTCGTGGAATGATTGTGATACACTGAACTGTTCTTGTTGTTGTTGTTTTTGTTGTTGTTTTCGTCGTTGTTGTTGTTTCTGTTTGAACGTCACTAACTGGCCACAAGTTATTGTGTGTGAAATTGTATTTTTAATTATTGATATAGCTTCCTCAAAACAATGTGCGTGCCCGCTTCATTCGTCTTTTACTTTATTGTGCATTGTAATAATAATCTTAGTCTAGATGTTGTATTGTGCATACTAGTCTTAGTGTAGATGTTGTATTGGGCATACTAGTCTTAGTGTAGATGTTGAATTGTGCATACTAGTCTTAGTGTAGATGTTGAATTGTGCATACTAGTCTTAGTATAGATGTTGTATTGGGCATACTAGTCTTAGTGTAGATATTGTATTGGGCATACTAGTCTTAGTGTAGATATTGCATTGGGCATACACGTCTTAGTGTAGATGTTGTTTTGGGCATACTAGTCTTAGTGTAAATATTCCATTGGGCATACTAGTCTTAGTGTAGATGTTGTATTGGGCATACTAGTCTTAGTGTAGATGGTGTATTGTGCATACTAGTCTTAGTGTAGATGTTGTATTGGGCATACTAGTCTTAGTGTAGATGGTGTATTGTGTATACTAGTCTTAGTGTAGATGTTGTATTGTGCATACTAGTCTTAGTGTAGATGTTATATTGTGCATACTAGTCTAAGTGTAGATGTTGTATTGTGCATATTAATCTTAATCTAAATGTTACATTGCACATTTATGTTTCAGGCTAGATGTTGCATTGCACATTTATATCTCAGTCTAGGTGTTTCATTGCACATATTAGTCTTAGTTTAGAACAGAGGTCGGAAAACTACGAACTACAGACCTCAGAGGAGAAAATGACATTTTAACCACTATTATGGAACACTAAGTGGCTTTGAATATACGTTTGCTGCAGATATCATATGATGTCTTCATTGATTCAACTTCAAACTACAAAACAAAACAGCGCTTAAATACAAATTCATTTCGACAGACAGACATCGTGCCAAGTTGCCGAACTCATTTCTTTTGCAGTCAAAAATTAAAAGAAGTAAAATCTCTTTTTCCACATAAATTTGTAGCGGTTATAGTTTTTTAGCTCAAACTATAGCTCCAGCAGCATTTTTCTCATCTTTCAAAATTCATTTGACTCTACCATCGAGGAGCTTCCATCTAACCTTCAATTGGAAGTGATTAATTTGCAGGCAAACTTCAAGAGAAGATTCAAACATAATTTTATAAATGTCTTATAAGCGATGCATATGACTAATTAAGATAATATGCACGAGGATTTATATATGCATTTAGCAGCATCTACCCATGTGAAAATACATTTTCAAAGATGAAATACTTAAAATCTCAATACAGATCAGTATTAGTAGATGAACGTTTGCAATCAATGTTCAAGTTAGGGAGTACGCGAAGAAAGCTACTACAACCCGTCACTTAACGTCCGTTTCAGGGCGCACAAAAGGGTAAACTTACGCATTGTGGGCATTAAACAACAACAACTCTAACCTCACGTTGGTGAAATGTTATCTACAAAAGCGATTCGATTCTTCTCAATAGTAAAGCTGTATTTCAAACAAATATTGTCGTTGTTTGTCTGCTTTTTGTTATTACAATTATTTTTATTACGTTACTTTGTGTTCAATAAACTTGTGAAAGCATTTTTTTTTTTTTTTTGCATAGATGTTTGCCTCACTAGTTTCTACTAGCGGAGGCGCGCCATTTTCCACCCCAGACCGTAGTCCATTGGACGATATCAGGACGCACAAACCAGTGCTTGGATGCATGTGTGCGTCTGTATGTACCTATGCTACGTTTGTGCGCCCACAGAAGCTAGCCCAACCAAAGTGCAATGGAAGGGCTTTACCACGAGGGCGCGTGTGAAAGTTGTGCAAGGGTGTGACTGTAGGACAGAGTCAAATAAAACAGAGTGAGGTGAGGAGGGAGAGAAGAGTTGCCCTCAGGGTAGAAGACCGGTGTTGTGAAAGCATTATTTTTTAATTTTTTATTTTATGTGTTTGCCTCACTAGTTTCTACTGGCAGAGGCGCGGCTATTCCACCCCAGACCGTAGTCAATTTTGGGCGATATTAAGACGCATAAACCAGTGCTTGAATGCGTGTGTGTATCTGTTTGTACCTAGCCTGGTATTTCCGTGATGTTCCTCCCGTTGTTCCTCGCTTTTGATGTTCCTAGTTGTCCGCCGTAGGTATTTGCATAAATATGCACAATTGTTTTCCTGGGACCATTTTGGGATTGAGTATATTTATTTTCTTTCTTACTTGATTCGGATCTTTTTTATTTCCTGATTTTTTTTATTTAAAAAAAAAAATATAAAACCCCATCATACATTTTATACACAATTGTGAAGATAGCAGTGTAGTGAGGTGTACACCGAGAATGAATGAAATGGAATGATTGGGAAATATGACAAACAATATACTTGATACATAAGGTACATTATAAATTAATTGAAAAGTGTCTTCCTTCTGTTGTGAGGCCCATCTGTGTTGACTTTCTTCTGTCTGGTCTTGGTGTATCAGGTTTTGCCCGCTCTCATATATTTTTCCATCGCATCCATGTACCCCAACTTGTAAGCGATTCATTGATTTGTGTGTCACCTTGTAGATCCCTCGTCTCACCTGTGCCCTCTAGCTCTCGCAGTCAATTATGTGTTGAATGTGTGGTAGGCTCAGGAACAGAAGAACAATAGAAAGGTAGATAATTGATTAAATAATTATAGATAAAAAAGATTGATGTAGTAGTAGTATAATTATATTAAGTGTAGATATATAGTGGTGAGGATGCCCGCAGAAGGGATATACATATATAAACCTATAAATACATACATAAGTGTAAATTAAAATGTCCACATATATATACTCATACGTACATATCTACACACCTACATATCTACACACCTACATATGTGCACATCTACATGTGTGCACACTGTAGCGTTCGTAAATTGTCACACCCACTTGCTACATAACAGATGGGCTAATTGTAGTGTGAGTCCGTTACATCATCAGTCGACGCATCTTCCCACTGAATCCACAAGCATCGACCACCGATCACCACGTGCAAGGCACAGGCGACACAGAAACTGTGGCCAAGCTAGAGCAATCCACCGAGTCTATCGCCACATGGGCACCTGTGTGTTAATTTACCCACCAAGGTCAAATTTAGTAGAATGTAACCACACGAAGCACCACATTTTTAAGTCGCGAGGTATACCGCTGTCATTTTCAGATCCAACTCCGCACGTGGAAAATGGACCTCCTGCACCGCAAGAGAATAACCCCGTGTGCAGTCATCGCAGGAAAGACGAATCATACGCATCGTCGTACTGCGCACCAAAAACAAAGTGTCATGACCTGCTATGTCTCCAACAGCCCACCAAGAACGCTTAGAGATGGTCGCACATGTCAGCAGGGCATTTCTGCTCGCTCCGGCACATGGCTAGAGGGCACACGTCTGTCCTACAGGGAGACCACTCTCTTCATGTATTGAGTAAAGAGATGACTGGTATTGCCTTCCGTAAATCAGAGCCAGGAGCTGCCTATAATGGAACATCCACCTCCGTGAGGCTTGTGCAAATTCATCAATTGCCTACAAAACTCACAAACAACAGCATCAAGGTCTCTTTTGGGTCCACAAAAAAAACAACACCGCTGCACCCAACTAAGTGACAGCTGTACACACAATTATTTTGGTATGGAAGACTGTGTCGTCATAGAATTTCAGAAAGGGTGAGCCTTTAGCACGTTCCAGGATGTCTGAGACGCCCAGCTCGTCAAGCTATCAACAAGAAAAAATTTGATATTTTGTTTCTCTAAGTACGGTAACCCTACCAATAGTCATTTTTATACTGCTGGATTCGTCACGTCCATCTACACACGATTTTTGCCGGTAAAAGCACCGCACGCTAGATCACAAATGGCTTTTGAACGATTTATTATTTTTCCGCCGATTGGGCCAGGCCGACTTTTTGGGGGGAAAGGTGAAGTAGGTTGTTAAGAAAGACCTTTATCTTGTATATCCGCCCATTTTACTTGTTTAGATGACAGAACTACGTTTGAATTGGAGACCAACAGTTGTGTCGATATTGTAAACACAGTATCGATTCTTTGTTATGGTTTCCATGGTTTTCCATCGGAGCGCCTAGGCCTTATCCGGGAAGGTCCAAATATTTAAATTTTTCCGAAAATTTTACATTCATCTTCTTGTATCTCAGAAACCAACAAACACACAACAATAACACCAACAAGTTCTTGATTCAATTGTGTATATAAACACAAGAAAATCATACTTATTGACCACCAAATAGAACAGTTACAATTTTTGAAATTTGCAAAATTAAAAAATGTGAGAAATTTTCAAAAACTCAATGCAGTGTGCTAAAGGTTAAGTACCGCTTTTTCTATTACTTTCTCTGTTTCTTTTTTAATTGTTTGGTAAGATTTTTGGTTGTCTTCTGTTTTGTATTTCCTGTATTTCTTTAGAGCTTTTTGTCTTTTTTTTATTTGGTTAGTGCATTCCTCATTCCACCAGGGTACAGGTGTTTTGTTGTTTTTACGGTTACCGTAATGGTTTTCTTTTCCTGTGGATTGTATTAAGTTAGCTGGCATGTTTTTGTTGGGTATGTGCTTTATAGCTATCTGCAGGATGTTGGTTGTTAGGTTATGGTTGAATACGTCTACGTTATCTGAGATTAAGTCTTCTCTTTTGAGTCTGAGCAGATCTTCTTGGAATCCGTTCCAGTCTGCCTTATGGTAGTTGAAATATGGTCTGATTGATCCAGTGTTTCGTATGTATTTTTCTTTTAAATAAATTGCTATGGGCAGGTGGTCTGATCCTGCATTATCCAGAACTTCCCATTTGATGGTTGCTAAGTTTGGCGTCATTATTGTGATGTCTATAGCCGTATCTGATCCATTTGGATTGTTATTTATTCTGGTCATTGACCCATCGTTTATTATTATTAGATTTATTTCTTCGCAGAAGGTCATTATTTGTTTCCCTGCCGTGTCTATGGCGCTTCCTCCCCATGCTGGATGATGTGCGTTGAAATCCCCTACTATGATTGTTCTATTGTTTATTTGTGCTTTGATTGTTTCCATGTCATTTGTGGTGAATTTTCCTCTTGGGTTATATATGTTTATTATTGTGATGCTCGCTGGACTACTGTCTATTTTAATGGATAGGCCTTCTAGGTTTTCGGTATTAAATGGATCCCAGTCCATTATTTTGTATTCTTCATTTACTATAAAGGCTACTCCTCCTTTCGCTCCTGTCTCTCTATCGTTCCTAACTATATTGTATTTTGGAATATTGAGTCTTTTGGTTGGGTTGAGCATGGTTTCTTGAATCGCATATATTATTGTTTCTTTTCCCAGATTGGCCAGTCCTAGGTATGGCTTAAAGTTTTTGTGTAGGCCTCTGTAGTTCCATTGTATTATTTTCATTTTGTGTTATTTTCACTTTGCTTGTGCTACGTGGAATTGTTAGTCTTTCTTGAGGTTCAGTGGTTCAATCCGGTCCAATTCTATAAAAGTATTGTTCTGATTCTTTTTTGTTCTTTTTTTTTTTTAAAAATTAAAAAAAAAAAAATTATCTATCTATTAGATTATACTTGCAAGGTTCTGACCTTGGCTGTTTTCCACTCTTTTCCAACAAAGTTTTGATTCATCAATATTTATAAAATAGCATAAATCATATTACCTTGATTCTGCATAGGCGATGTTTTACAAACCGATACTTTACCCTGTTGCTTGTGCTTCCTGTTTTACAGCATTTCCGAATATCCTCTTCACGTCTTTGTCTCGCGCGCCTGGCTCTGAGTAGATGGATAGACCTGGGGGTCCTACTTTTGTTTGTTGTTGACCGATTGCTTGTGAAAGCATTTTTTTTCTGTTGTCATTTAAATAGTCATACCTACATAAATGTCCTCGAATTTACCTCTTGGTAAATCTAACATCTTGGTCTAAAATATTTACTATTTGACGCTTTATAAAAAATGTTTGCCTAGATGATACAATGCACATATTTGTCTACAGGGTGGGAAGAAAGATAAAAGCCAGTACCTTTCATAATAAAGTGGATATATGTGGATTTAATTAGTACAGTAGTTGTCTGAGTTGTCCATGTTCGTGTGATTTTTAAATATTGTCATCATTTGATCTGTCTGCTTCAAAATAGCGTTCACTCCAGAATAATAACACGCGATACGCTGTTACACAACATTAAATATTGCAGTTCGAAATTCTGTCTAATGGTCGACGTTGAGGCAGTGGGATCAAACTCATTGTACCAACTTCACCCGCGAAGGTAGTAGTTATTGTTGGACTATATTTATCGTTAATTTTATTATGGCAATACTAACAATGTGGATTGGCTTACTTTCATGTTTCTATTACGCGTTTTAATCGTCCTGGTTTGTGTAAGTGTTCTAAGAACAGTATACGCGAGACATATTATCATTTTCTAAAGTTCACGAATGGGGCACAACAGATTGAACAGTCATCTCTATTATAAATTGAAGATTTTTCGCTTCGGATTTGCGTACATGTGACACTGGTCCCATGATAGCTCAACGCCTGGTACAAACCTGCCCAGCATACAGAGGCGAAATGAGTGACACTTGACATACTTCAGCTTCCTTCCACTAGACATGTTATGGAGATGTCCTGGCTGCTGCCTTTCTTATAATAACAAATGTCGAACTCTGAATGTGAACGATGACGAAGAAATAGAAGTAGAAACGAAGAAAAAGAAGAAAATAAAGATCACATAAAAACAAGTAAGTCTTAACCAAATGTATTTAATGTTCACATGTTTATTAGTCATTTAAATCTCCAGATTGCGATTATACATCAATGCAAAGTGAACTATAAAAACACATAAATAAGATCTGAATATAACAAACGTGTGGCATAATTTTTACAAATGAAGAAACAAACATACACACACAAACATACACATACAAATATATGCATATATATATTGTGTGAGAGTATATGTGTTTTTATATAACAAAATACACATGAAAATATACAAGAATTAAAGTAGAAAATGGTTAACATAACCCACAACATAACGCCAAAGTAAATGTCGTTTTTACAGACACGTAAATCACATATACAATGCATTCACTGACACATACGTATACACACACATGCACATGCGCGCGCACACACACACACACACACACACACATATATATATATATATATATATATATATAATGCCATTTTTCACTTCTTGCAGAAAGCCTACATCAAAGCATTTGCGTGCTCTTGCAGAGAGGTGGATTTTGTGACACTTTATTCCGCGTGATGTTTGCACGTATTTACTCGCGCGCACACACACACACACACACGTACACAATCACACACATCAAGAAATACACACACAAGTACAATGATATATTGTACATAAGTGGAAATATATCGGACACAAATATTGCTTCCCTGAAACTCCTGAACATGGAAAAGAGAAGTCGTAACATTTCTAACGATGTGTACAATAGCAACAACAACACAGTAAAGCCAAAGACAGTGGTTCAACTTGTAACTGAGAAATGATTAAAGTTAATTATGTTTTAATGAATATGCAAGGAATGAATGCATGAGCACTCTAATAAGTAAAATAGAAAACATCCGAAAGCAGTAGGACTATTTAGGTCGATGATTAAAAATTAAAATTGAGATTTTAAAAGTAGTTTTCAAAATAAAGATTTCCAACTCACAAGTACATGTACTGGTGTATAGTATGGACTTAAGACAATAATCTAAACACACACACACACACACTCTCCCCCAACCACCCCATCACCCACCAACCCACACCGATACAAACTCATACACAAATAAACAACATTCAAATTCTGCCTAGAAAAATGATGAATTTCAGCAACATCATTTTGAAAAGAAACAATAACAAGAACAATCAGTAACAAGAGATTGTGTAAAAAGCTGATATAGTAGACTAATTTTACCTTTACATAAAAGAGACTGTTTAAATAGCTGATATAGTAAGCTAATGTACCTTTACATAAAACATAAATTCGACGTATAATATAACATTAATAGTAACTTATTTCTTTCATATGAAACATGAATTGCACTTACCTTTTAGAAAGAGAAGAGCAAAATCTAGCTCTTGATCAATTATCATAAATAAATAACTAATACCAACACTAAAAATAGAAACAGAAAAACAATTGTTCCTCTATTTTCATTTTTTTCTCCTAATTTGCTCAATTTTTTCGCTGTTTGATTTCAAATTAAATTTGCTCCGCCATTTTGCCGCCCCTAGGCGGCAGCCTAGTCTTACTAATGGTAGAAACGGACCTGATAACCAGTTTGGAAAGAAACTTCACGTCGGGATGTTCATGCAACTAACATCGCAAATTTGCAATGTAAATCTCATTGACACACTCGTGTATGATTCGCTCAAATCTGTATGTGAGGCTGATAAAGCTAATTTGAACATTTCATATGCATGTGGGCTTAGTTACTTCTGTCTCAATCTAAATTGTCTTTTTGTCTGATGATTGTCCATTTCGGCAGCTCGTTTGTGTCCTAGTTCACAAAAAGATCCAAACTTTCGCAATTTCCTGTTTGCTAAATTTGATCCTAATATTGTTTCATATCATGCACTTTTCATCGCTAAAGTCGACCGGATGTTGTCAGGACGAGGTATTTCCGATGATCACACAGACCACGGGGGACAGGACTAAATGCGTCTAAACTTCCGCTTTGACGAAAATACTTTTAGGATTTGGAAGACGACCCAAGTGTCTATTTGACAATGTTCAAGTGACACTTGTATTGGGCTCGGAGTTAACATCCAATTATAAACTGGACTGTCCTACCTAGCCTAACTGAACCTAATAGGATTTCATTGCTGACCTTCCAATGTTGCCCAATGTTTTCTATTAGCAGGTTTATTCAGTTCAAACTCGCGTTAGATAAATAAGTGAACATTAGACGACGGAAAAACCAGCAAAATGGCAAATGGGGGTCATAACACGCGGCATGTACAGCTTACCCAAATAGTACCACTACTTAGCTCACTTGACTTGTAATGGGCTGTAAAACGGTCGCAAAGCTAGGTAGATAAATCTGAGATTTCAACCAAAATCATTCAATATTTGTAAATTGAAATTGATCGTACAAAACTAAAAACAGTATTTTTTTCGTTACGTTTATTATTTACTATACAATTATCATCAAGTTCGTCTGGGCAGTGATGGTAGCATTTTGGGAAAAAATATACACACGTTTACATACTTAATTAAGATACCGTTCTTTAAAATATGTAAAAATTAAAATGTGTAAATAAGCCTGTTCAACATGTAGAGCGATGAGTCCTAACTTTTCCAAGATCGGGACTCACTTTGTTGAATAAGTTTTAACCGTCATGAACTAGATGTCAAAGAATAGCGGACTGAAATATAATTTTACACTGATTATCACCAACGATGTTAAAAAATAATGGGATCAACCTCTAAAGTTATCACAGCACACCTAAATGCCGGGGCAGACCGGTTGAGAAAGAATGACTTAAAAGCTATGGTTTACACGTGGTTCCTGTGTTATACACGTACTACAGGCGTCAAATGTACACAGCACAATACAAGTTGACGTGAGAAAATAACAGCCACATTGGATATGTGGTAACACGTTATCAACTTTCTCTTGCTCGGCCTGTATGTGAATAATACGTGATAGCACTTTTGAAAATGCCAAACATATATAACATATATATGAGACTACATTTACATTCCAGGATTAACCATATCAGATTATGGAGCGATTGTATATAAAATTGAGCTGTTCATACGAAGTGTCTGGAAAAAGTATCCGATTTTTGGGCCAGAAAAATACAGTTACTCGCCTGGAGGTTTGAAGCCTTAATCCTATACAAAGTACTCTCCGTGGGACTCCACACTCCAAGCATTTAAGGAAGGAACTTTTGGAATGAACTACAGTTGGGTTGTGGCATTACGCATAATGTCATCATCTCGACTCAAATTGGGCTGCTTTCAGCGGAATTTTCAGCTTGGGGAACACAAAAATGGCAAGAAGCTTTGTTGGGAGAATATGGATCCTGGCGAACCAGAGGAAGGTTGCGTTTGGCCAAGAAAGTCTGAATCAGATACGAAGAATGGGCGGATGCGTTGTCATGATGAAGCTGCTAAGTTCCCATTGTCCGTGTCGGGTCATTTCCGTCGAACAGCATCACGAACGCGACAGACAACCTCCAGGTAGTACTCTTTGGTAATGTTTTGACCGTATGGTGCGTGCTCGTGATGCACAACCCAGAGAGTCCAAGAAAACGGTCAACGTGATTTTGCCATTGCTGCGCATCTGTCACGCTTTTTTCGGCCTCAGGGATGATGATTGGCTCTATTGTGACGACTGCAGCTTGGTGGTTTCCGGTTTGCCACCAACATCCTGTGAATCTTCCGAATGGTTTTCACATGTGTATCACCTAGCTTTTAACAAAATTTGATGCAACACCTCTGCTCAATTCTTTCCGCTATTTCGTGGTGAATGAAAAGTCGACGGGTGCTCATTACACTTGACACTGAAAGGCTGACTGCCAGAAGCTGAAGCAATCAAACGGGCGGGAACAAATTCACGCATGTGCATGAATGTCCCCTATACCTCCTTGCCGAAGGACAAATCCCATGATTCATTTGTTTCCACGAAAAATAATTTGGATCTGATACTTTTTGAGCACACCTTGTATAGCATGTATCCTAATTTATGAATTGGACATGTGGTATGTAATACTAAATATCCTGTCCAAACAACCAACCATCACTAAGAAACAGATGCATGTTACCTATAATGCGCAAGGAAAGGTTGGAAGTATTGAACATACACAGTATTGTTTTAGAGAACCATGGGAACAACCAGTACAACAAGAGAACAAGAAAAGATTGGGTGACATAAGACATACCTTCAAGATACTACCAATATGCAGCCGTGCATTTGGCAGGAAATTGTAGGAGAATGTTTGTGAGGTCACAGTTCTCACGATAAACGAAGAAAAGGTGAGAAGGCATACTGTAACAACCGAGGCCTCTCCGATAAGACTGCAGAGAATTAACACAAACAAACATTGATGAATAGCCACAGTTGTAGTCTAATGTTCCAGAGGAAACAAGAACGAGTGAGAAAAAATATGCCTACAAATCAACTACATTTTCAGAGGATCAAAATGACAGATAAACATGTTCTGTAAAGTTCATAAAAGCACACACAACTATAATTACTGTGTTTATTCACATTGCTGGAATCTACTGGGTCGATGTATGGGGTTGAAGAATAAAGGTCGCCTTTCCCAGCAGTTGCGTCACAGTGTACTTTCTAGGTTTTTAATTTACCGCTTGATAGAAAAATATACGATTGCCTTGTCAAAGTTTTGAACCCATGTCCTCTTTGTCAGTACACCAGTACCCAAACCGATCTGTCACTCGATCATTTTTCAGTATTGTATTATATCTCTTTCCCTTTCCAGTTACTGACTTACTTTCAGTGTATTTTCCCAGGCAGTACATCATTCTTTCAGTATTCAGCCACATGGATTGCCCTATTGTTGCCATTAAGCAGGTCGTCCATACTGCAAGTCTCCGGGAGGTTTGAACAGATAATCAGGTTTGAATTGCTCCAAATTCCCATGTCTCAACATCCCTGTATCTCCATCTTTTGTAGGTTTCTCCTACATCGTGACACGGCAGTTCGAAGTCTATTTAGTGACTTCCATGTTGCGTAAGGCAGATGAGGTCCAAGCGCAAGTAACTCGATCCAATGGACCTTCGTCAGCTCTTATCATTTTCCGATGCGGCGTTTTCCAGGACTAGTCTATGTAGGGACTGGGTTGACTATAAAGAACTTTCCAGTTTCAAAATCACAAAAACGAGTCTATCTATATCCAAAGATTACTATGGCAACATTAACAGAAGCAGGTCATGGCTTATTTACAAACTAAATTTTTAAAAACATGAATGATGCAGCCATTACTAAAGTCATAAATTCAATCACAGCATTTTATGAACATCATACAGATCAAAGGAACGAGTATTTCACAATTACAAAAATATAAAAATGCAAATAAATTCAAGGAAAGTAGCAACGTTTTGTATTGTTAGCATATATTCACATTGATGACTATCTCGGTATTTTTTTCCTCACCATTTGTCTTGAAAGTTTATTCAAGTGAATACGATATCATGTGTAAAGTAACGGGCAAAATAGTTTGAAACATTTGCTGTCGCATCTAATGAACACACCAATAGAACACGCTCCTATAACTGGCATGTATAATAGAGATTATATTTACTTATAAAACCACAAACGGTTATTATCTTATAAACGCACGCTTAGAATGCAATATCTGTAGCACTCCATCTCTCTCTCTCTCTCTCTCTCTCTCTCTCTCACACACACACACACACCCACTCACTCTTACCCCACACCACACACGTATTCCCACACATGCGCGCGACGTGTAAATAAAACACATTGACCCTTGCGACATCTATATAACAATTTAGTAAGTCAGAAATCACCGGTAACGCTTGTTGCCCATAGTTGTATGGAGATATTAAAGGATTTGATCTTTCTTCAGATATACATTTCTGAGGTTTTCACTTCGTGTACGGAGAGGTGTCCACAAAGAGGCTTGACTAGCGTTAGCCGTTGTAACACATAGACTAGCAAGGATCAGCTACAAGTATGTACGTCCGAGTGCTACCCACGGGAGATATCATTATGTGTGACCTTCTTGTTGGAAGATTGAGACAATCATGTCTGTGTTATGTCACGTGTGCCATCTGTAAGACTGATTTATGGGATAGGGTTGCCAATCTAACGTACAACTCTCCTTAGTCCTCTTTTACTATACGTATCGTACTTGCAGTGAGGCTATTCTTTCCTTCCCAGTATGGGATTCCGAGATCTACACATTCTGTGAGAACCATATTCTCTGTTATCAAACTAAACCAAGAAACTATACTTTCTGTTGTCAAGTTAAACCAAAAAACTATAATTTATGTTGTCAAGTTAAACCGAAAAAACTATTCTTTCTGTGTCAAGTTAAACCAAGAAACTATACTTTCTGTTGTCAAGCTAAACCAAGAAACTATACCATACTTTCTGTATTTTAGTGTTCAAGCTACGATTGAAAACCATATTATAATTACGATCGCTTTGTCTAACAGGGGAGAATTATAGGGCTGAAGAAATAATAACGCTTGCTCCTTGCTCAGTACAATGTGCATATTCATCCTATCCAACAGTGTTTTTGTTGAATGATGTAAAAAATATGTTTTAGTTTGCAAACAATGACAAGTGTTTTTATATTCTTGCTGTAGTTGTACGAAGTCAGAGCATGGAAAGAAATCGAAGCTCCAGTATTCTTGGTCCTACCAATTTACCGAACGCAAGTGACGCGCAAATCTTATTTCTCAAACATGCATCCGCGCACGATTATAAATCGGGGATGTGGATGGCTTAATTAACGAACTATTTTCAGAACTATTTATTCATGGACTGAGTTCATTAGACGGTTCTGTTGTAGTTGTTTTACATGTAAAACTTGCACCTATCACAAGTCCTTTTTCACAGTACACACTTTTGTGGCACTCCACTCTGGAATCAGTTCTTTGCTCCTCATACAACCCGTCTGGTTTACTGAAGCACTCGTTCTCTGCCTCGCCACAGGGGCGAGTAATATATGACCTGGCTCGTTTGTTAGTATCGCAACGACCCGTAAAAACGTTGAATACGCCACTGGAGCACACGTGAAATCCGGCCATCGTTTGATTCTTGCAGGTGAAGTAGTGATTACAACGTCCAAACACGTCCAGGTAATTACCGTCATTCTTTTTGTCGCATATTACCTTATCTTCGACCTTATCTCCACACGGAAATGGAACATTCTCAACCGACTCACACTTGGATGTAAAAGGATTAAACTTGAGCCCGTTCTTGCAGTTATGAAAACCTCTAAAAAGTTGCCCCTGGCAGAGAAAGTACAAATCACAGCGGCCATACTCATCCGGAAACAAACCGTCTCGTCTTCCAGAACATCCCGGCTTCCATCCACCATATTCGCTCGGGATGCTCATTGGTGTCTCGCATGCTCTCGTCATGGGCGAAAAGACAGCACTCGAATGACACTGACCCTAGAATTAGAATGCAAATAATAATGAGATGGCATGAGCAGTTTACATATGTGTGCATGTGTTTGTATATACATGTGTGTGTGTGTGTCTCGGGGCGCATTCCATAGATTTTCTCTATGGACAGCCGGTGTGGTAAAAGAATTGTTGGCCGACCACAACTGAGGTTCAAATACGCCTGCAAGCTGGACATGTAGGCACTGGGTATGGATCTGACATCTTGGAAGGACATAGCTTACTGCAGATCGATCCAAATGGAGATGTAATCTGAAGGACCACATCAGACTGGACAAAAAAAAATATATCTTTCATTCTAGGGAAGTGAAAAGACAACGGCGCAAGGAAGTTTAGTTTAGTTCAGTCGAAGAATCAAGGTCATTACACACGATTTAACCCATAAGTGTTCTGTTTTTCTCCATATTTGTTTACAATCTCAGCGCAATGTACGAACTCCGTAGTGCCGACGAGGACCCGGTAATAGATTAGGTAGATTTTTAACATAATTTTGAATTCTGCGCCGGCAGCGGTTGTTAGACCAATTCTTTTCGATTTCCAACTACCGAGGGATTTTTATCGTGTGCAACACTGAACACGGGATTCCGATCTCAACTACTCAGAGATCCGTGGAAATATCAGAACGTTTATGTGAAAAAAACCCGGTCTCCACCATGATCCGAACCCGCGACCTCCAGCCCCCTAGACCGACGTCTTACCTCGAGACCAATCAGACTACAAGGCGCAAGGGAAAAAAATACAAAAGGGAAAATAAAAACTCGTTAGAGAATTGCTACCCTAAGGTTGCATCAACCGATAGTCGGTCATGGCTGAAAATGGGGCGACTATAAATATTTAAATAGTAAATAACAACGTGGCTTCCTACAACCGCCACCTATTTGGCTGTTATACGTTTCTTGGCAAGCGAGCAGTTCTGTAGGTTGCCATTACTTTCCGTACGTGAAGGAGCAATCGCCCGAGAAAAATCTAGTGTCTGCCGCACGAATGGAATCGAACCCGGTGCGTTGGGATTGGGAAAATCGAGCAAGTTTCACCCCTAGCCCACGCAGCCTTCATATATATGGTGAGTAATAGGACTTGCGTCCTATTCAAATCGCATCCGCTCGGTGCATTTAGAGACATGATGTATTAGAGCAGCTTTGCCAACAGAGTTCGTGATTAACAATGTGATCTCTGCAATGGTAGCTGTGTTGAGAACACTTGCGTTAGACTACATCGATGAAGATCTAGTCCACCGTCTTCTGTACGTCCCGATATGTAAGAAGTGCCACTGTATCCTGTATGCTAACCGCCGGTTCTTGGGGGCAAGCGACGTTAAACTCCTGCGCCCTATTAATGCTCCAGCGATGTTCCTCTGTTATCAGGTTACAGTGGCTACTCCTATATCCTGGGGCATACCGAACAAGGTGTGTCTGGACAATTCGAGCTGTTGTGCAGTGTTAAGCATGTCAGTAGTTTCATTACTAAGGAGACTACATAGTCGATCTCTACCACATTGAACAAGCTGCTGCAATACAGCCTGTTTCTAGACGTTCGGCGTGGACGTTTGTGAAATCTTGGTCAGTACATTTCATCTTATCCTGGCCCAAGACGTTTTAGCAACCCACGCGTTTATAATATAATGAGAAGACTACTCCTACATACAATATTTTTTACTTGACTGTTTATGTATATATAAGAGGACACGGTAACACTATTACTTCTTCCCCATTAATAATTCTGTTACTCTTAGCTATGTGACAATTTCACTACCTGAAAAACAGTCCGTTCCTTGTGACATTCCACAAAGAATGATTGCCATTCCATCCCCTGCCAAGGATTTAAGCCCTCGCTTAGTCCTCTGCAGCTAGAATATCGCACCCAGCACGGGATGCAGTGGGACGACTCACGACACCGGTTTGCTCTGTACTCGCCTTGAAAAGAAATGTGCAAAGTCAAGTCATGGCAGCAAAACATAACAGCACAATAGTGTGCCACATCAGCAGTATGAAATTACTCATTACAGACAAACTACCAACAAAATGTATTTTTAATCCAGCGATTGCTCAAAACAGGCTCCAATAATATACATTTTAGACAATAATAATACAGCAAATAATACAAATTGTAAAATCAAACGAATACAAACCAGAACATTAAACTATGTCAATGTCCATAATTTAGCCCAAACGACATTGTCGCTGTTGTCCAACCTTGCAAGTGATGAGCTCTTCACCTTAAAAGAATTTTATTTTAGTTTCTTTCTGGTAGCTGGTAGCAGTCGGTCTTATTATATTCTGGGACGTGCTGAAGAAATTGACCCTCCATGCTGTAGTGCAGCGCTAGACTACCCAGCACCTTCACCACTAAGGAGATCACAGTGACAATCACCACCTTGTTGGCCAGGCTGCTGTAATACATCCTATCTCCAGACGCACGGTGTGGACGTGAGGTGAGATCGTGGTCAGTATCAGCCTGACGCCAGCGACTCGCACACAGAGAGACATTGTAGACACGAGAGTTGAACGAACGCGTTTTTGGATAGAACATTAAATCGTTTCTTGTTCATATGTTTCTCAAAAATTATGAGAATTTCTGCTGTCTCCGGTATTATTACTTCCTCTTGTATCTTCATAGCACATTACAAAGCATAGAAGTACCACTGCGGAATAACTCATGTGCGTTCTTGCAATGGGTGTTTATATATCAATATGCTGGCAATCCTATGTAATGCATTGGAATGAAAGAGTGGACCGTGGACCTGTTCGTTGTTCCCCATGATCAACGCAGGTCAACTATGTCTCACTTACCTGCGCTGCATGTACATGTCTGCACCCTTGTTTATGAAGCTTCTACAATATGACCCTAAGTCTACAGCTTGTTTCTCCAAAGATATACTTGACTTTAAGTTGCCGCCATTATTCCCAGGCACCACGAAACCGCCATTATTTTGTTTACAGGTCATGAACCTCTAGACTCCGGTTACAACTCTTCCTTTCTATATATGTATTTGCTTCTATGTTTGGCAAGTAACCCTTTAATTTCAGACTGCAGTCTGTTTTAGAGCGAACTGCGTTATAGCGCTACACCTAAGTTTAGGTCTAGGTGATGAATTTGCTGATGGCTCCCGCGATCTGATATAACCAAAAAGACTGGCAGGTGGGATACCTGGGGAGACCCGAGGTGATGAAGTCGAGCCCTCGCCTTTAACCTTCTCTTTTTAACCTTGAACTCTGTCTCTCGTTGGAAGCGACGTACATTCGTCAAAAAGCTAAAATACTAAATACCAAGGCATGCAACATTGATTATGTAGCTTCTTACTGAAGGTCTTGAATACCATTTTTCCCACAAGCCACCGGTTGCTTTTCCTTGGCACAATTAGACAAAACCTCTGCTATTTAGTGCAAGTTGCCACTCTATGGAGGTAGTTAGTGAAGCGCAGTTTCCTATCTTAGTTCTAAGTTCTTATTCGACCTGTACTTCTACAGGTCAAAGCTGGATGTAGCTGGGGAGGGGGGGGGGATTTCCTGCTTAGTTGACTAGGATCGAGTAGCTAATTACTGCACTGCGTCGGGACAAATGCCGCGTAGGGTGGTTAACCGATCTGCGAATCCATCTTAATAGACTCAAACTCTGGAGCAAAGTAGACCCTCAGGCTGTTAGGCGCCATCTATGTTGCTCTAAACAAACCACCTAGCCATGACCGGTGTTATATGATGTGACACAGTTAGTCGGCTTTTACGACATGCTCTCTGTGAGGCAGTGGTGCTATTCTTGTCCTTGTCATACAGTTAGTCGGCTCTTACGACATGCTCCCTGTGAGGCAGTGGGGCTATTCTTGTCCTTGTCATACACAAAGACCCCGGACGACCACTAGGCACTTCCTTAGCAACCATATTATCAACAAGTTACAACACAAAGGCATGCTTTTTCTCATTCATTTCCCACTTGTAAGGTTTCCATTTGAAGCACCCTCGTAAATTTTAAACAAATATTAAGAATTGTAAACAAAAACGAAACGAAACCAGAAGATTATACTATGTTAATGTCCATAACTTAGCCCAAGCGAATTTGTCGTTGTTGTCCAAACTTTCAGGCGCTGAGTTCTTCACTTTAACCGAAACGTATTTTTGTTTCTTTGTGTACGCTGGTTGTAGTGGTTCTTATTATAGGATGTACTGAAGAAATGTAGCCCTCCTAGCTGTAGTGCAGTGTTAGACTTCCCAGCAGCTTCACGACTACGGAGATCCTATGGGTTTAATAATTTCCTTCTGTCCTTGCCATGTGCCAATTTTGGAAAATCTGGAGCAGAAACTATTAACATGCCTAGAGCCGAAACTACTGACATGACTAGAGCAGAAACTACTGACATGACTAGATCAGAAACTACTGACATGACTAGAGCAGAAACTATTGGCATGTCTAGAGCAGAAACTACTGGCATGTCTAGAGCAGAAACTACTGGCATGTCTAGAGCAGAAACTATTGATATGTCTAGAGCAAGCGATTTTAGAATGTCTAGAGCAGACTTTCTAAACAATTCTATCTTTCAATAATATGTAAGTCTCAGAGAACTCGTGCAAATAATTTATTGTATTTGTTAATCAAGCTACGTTAGCGTGATCAGTAAATTCTCACTATTCAGTTCAATTAAGTTTAGTTTACTTTATATTGTAGTTCAGTTTAGTTCAGTCCAGTCCAAGTGCCATTTCCACGTCGGAAATCGGCTGCTGTGGATCCCCAATGGCTACTGTTTCTTGCATTGATGGTTAAATCAGACATAGTTTTCTCTGTCCATCTTGTATGTTGTCCTTCCACTGTTTAGATCTTGTATGTATACACTACACATTTCATACCAGTAGTGTATTCAGCAAGACGTTTCCCAAAATATTCTAACTGACGAACTCTCATTTCGTGAACCAATTCTCTTTGCGCTCCTAGTTCTCAATCTGACATTTATATTTGTTTCCCTTTCTTTCTACGAGACACCTCTTTTTCACATTTCCTATGTATCAATTCTCATGTCCCTAATAGTTGTTGACATCTCTACATTATATAGCAATGATGGTGTTCGTCCATCACATGTAATGAAGACAGCTCTCTTTGTTCAGCCGTGTGGACAGTCTTTTCTCTTGCTGTGTTCGCTGAAATGGGTGACTTGCGCTGGGATTTTGATTAAAGTGAGAAAGAAACTGGACCTTTTGTCAACATCACTCTCTCATACTGAGCTACCTTTAGCCAGTGGCAATGTTTTATCGAGGAGATTGGAGATAGCACAGTGTGCAGACTTTTCTTCAGGGTTTACTCCCGAAGCCTTTCCCGTGAACATGTATCCCACAAGGCACGCTCATCACATAGCAATGATGAACGTACATAAAACCGGATAGTTCTCGTGTGTTATGTACACGTTCTTTGTTTGGATGCCAATTCATGTCTCATGTTGATGAAAACAGCTTTAGTTATTTCCATTCTTCCTTATTTCTATCTTCCTTATCTCTATTCTTCCTTATTTCTATCTTCCTTATTTCTATCTTTCTTATTTCTATCTTCCTTATTTCTTTGTTTTCTCTGCGTTATTTCCAATTCATAACTTGTTATCTTCAGCTTAATTATCAATTCCTCTGACTCGTGTTCACTTCCAGCAAGCAGGACTGTGTCATCTGCCTATCTGAGACTATTTATTGAAATCATTCTCTACCTGTTAAAATATTTCTAATGTGGAAATGGATCAATACAATTAATAATAATAGCATATCCTCCTATTATTTATATTATATATATATATATATATATATATATATATATATATATATATATATATATATATATATATATATATACATATACTAGGTTTCTTATAACCTTGGTGCAGAGGCATATTCCAGTTCTGCAGCTTCTATTCAGACATCTGTGGTGTCGTGATCTAGTCCATGTTACAGAACAGTTTAAAAAAAAAAATTCTGAATAGCTGGCTTTAATTTAGAAACTGGAAAAAAGTAAGATGACCGCGCCTGACTGGCTGCGCTCTCGACTCCTTCCGGTGTTTGTGTCGTTTTGTGCAGTTTGCTAGTTCATGTTCGGATTATAATTCACGACTCTTTCACCAGGTGGTATCAATGCCTTTATTCTGTGGAATTCATGTGTTTTCGTTCGGTTATCCTGTTGTTATGCTGCATCTTGCTGCTGCTGTGCCTAGCTTAAACCCTGAGATGACAGTCCTGGATGGCGTTGAACGTTGCGCTTGACTGCACCACAGAATTCAGTGCAGGTTTTCACTACCAAAAGGAATCCCTATTTGGACTGAAGCCGACTTCCTCCTACACCTCTCTACCGGAGGTTACACAATACCTCTCCCAACCCCGTATCTTCAGTCCAGCAGGAATCACGCTGACGCGAAGGTGGGCCCCAAAATGGAGTCAGACACGGACAGACAAGGAAAGCAGACACAAACATTGGCTCAACACACACACTCTTCGGGGCCCTCATCCCCAGGATGCGGAGTACCAGGCTCCACCTGGGAGTCTGTAGGGATTTCGGTCGACACACTACACTTAAACAATCCTCAGTAGTTGGACTTGGTAGTGATCGATCGTCAATGACCCTTTTACTCCTATTTATTATTATTTAGATACGATGTACCGCTTTTTGCAGATGGACAGCGATATTTGAGCATATATGTCTAACACACCCCATTTCGGAAAAAAAGTGTTTGTCGGAACAGCTCTTCTTAGTTTAAAAAAAAATGTTTCCAACTACCTACAAGGCAGCCGGTAGTTTGTGGTCAGAGCTTTTTTATATATAGCTTACGGGCTTCATCTGCATTGAGTATTCCCGTTTTGGGGAGACAGAAACTCGCATCTCGCACCTTCTCCTGCTAGTAGGATGAGTTCAACTTTTATCAGCTAAGCTTTATAAATGCAGGTTGTTGTCCTCAATCTCTATATCTCTGAAGGATTTTACGAAATGGGTGTACGTTAGTTACATCGGCCAGTTGTGTTGTATCTTTCAGACTATCTTCCTGTATAAATTGCTGAAGAAGAAATCAAAAGATATAACCCCAAATTAGATCGCTAGTAGTGTTATCATGTATATTCTAATTTTGGTTCAGTTGAATCGGTTGAGCAATGTTACTTTATTCTGAGTGAATAAAATTAGAAATAAAGGCAGACTCCTGAAAATGTGCCGGTAAATGTCAGGGCTGCAATTGTGTAACCAATGCCATTATTTTGTTGCTGGTGTTGTTGTTTTTGTTATTGTTGATGCTGTTGTAAATGTAATCTCCTTCTTCCTTTTCTTCTTCTTTTTTTCTACTTCGCTTTTTGCAACGTATAGAATCACACTTGTATTTGGCGCCTTAAGGGAACATGTGCCAAAACACGTTGTGCATTCTTGCAACTGTCGCTTCTGCTGTATTTTCGTTTACATGATGAGGTTGTTAACTTCATGTGCATCCATCTTTAGTGGCATATCATTATACGTTTGCAGACTAACAGTAGTCCTATTCTTTTTGATCAAATGGGTCTCGACACGGTTAAACTTTTGTGTATTTCTGAATATTGGATAGACTCTATTTAATGTAATTATCAACATTGTTATGATACTTTTGGAAGCCAGGGTATACCGGAATGAAATCACACTTTAGTAATGAGACACACTATATTCGGCTAATCGTAATGCACTATAGAATACTTACATGGAGATTTCGGTTCAAATCGATTCTGACATTTGACGTCATTGAAATCTTCGCACTGTAGCGTGATGGTTGAAAACAGCTGAGGGTAGGGGCACTCCATAACGTAGCCATCAAAGTAGGTCATCATTATTGCATCCGGGGTCACGGAACAGTTGATGTACCAAGCACAGCTGTCTGGGTGAGGTAACAGAGATGTACGCTGTTCTTGACACATCTTGATGACTGCCATCGAGCTGACTAAGAAACGCACAGCGTATCATATATTACATTCACACAGGTTTATAAGAATCAAAACAATAATTAACAACGAAAGACAATTGTAAAGGCGAGGCAAAAGACTTTGAAAGAATCTGAAGTACTACTTACAGAGATTGTTCACTGTGTATTTATTTAGTTTTTTAAGCGTTATGCGTGTCTCAATTTCTCTTTTATGCTGTGTCGTTGAATCAACTATCTATTATCTTTCTCCCGATCCCGCAAGAAAACGTTTTTGATCTGTGTGAAAAGCTAGGTGTACGTCACGAGCTTAGAGAGGCTGTGGCTAGACAGCCAAAACTCCTGCCTCCGCCAGTCATAGTCAGGCATTCCTGGATATCTTGGTGCCATCGTCTTCTTAGTCTACCCCTTCCTCTTTTACCTGGCACCATACCTTCCATCACTGTTCTCTCGAGGCCGTTGTGTTTCTTGTTATGACCAAAGTATTTGCATTTTCTAGTCAAAATGGAATTGATAAACCAGTTCTCCTCTATGCTCAACTCTTGCCGAATGTCTATATTTGTCTTTTTCTCTATCCAGGGTATTCTGTGGATCTTTCTCAATTAGAATACAAACATATAATACGTGGGATTTTAAAGACTTCTCTTATTCGTCTTTTACAATCGATATCTCTCAATGGAGTAGCACGTGGCCGAATGGTCTCGACGCCTGCTTACTGACAAGGAGGTCAGCGGATCGAGTCCCCGGTGAGACAAATATTTTTCTGTTGGGAGTGAAATAAACAAACATAGCCAGCAAATGACGCGGCGACAGATGTGGCGAAGTGGTCTGTAGTCCTCTGCCTAAAAAAAAACCCCATAATTACCCCAACAATGGGAATAAAGTCGTACTACAGTTTTTGTTTCCACTTTTGTTAGTTATGTTCTCTTCTGCCATTCTTGATAGTTCTTATTGTTTCTCAAAGTGTGTGATTGTAATGTCTTCTTGTTCACAATCTTCGCCACTTGTGTTCGTAACCTCACATTTGGATGGTAGCCGCTGAAGTTCGGTTCGGCTTCCGGGCAGCTAGCTACCTTGCGCAATTCATTCTTCATGTGAAAGAGTTTGTCTCCCGCGAGAGCTTGCAGGACAGGTAGCTCATCTGTGATGATGGCTACAGGTGACAGCCAGAAGTGCTGTTATAAATCATGTATGCAGTTGGGGCATGGGGCGGGGAGAGAGATATGGGCTGATGATTAGCAGTTTGTAATTTTACCTCGCTGTTGGAAGCTTATATAATTTTATTTTGGTATTTACATATATCACTGCTTAGCAAATTAGCTGTTCGTTTCAAAACGCATGCCTCTCTTTAAAATCTGCAACTCAACAACCATGCACATAAATGAATGAAATTTAAAATGTATAATTTTAGTAATCATGCCATTAAGGCAAACTAATTTCAGTCGAAACAAGCAGGCAGTTTTTATTTTTGCTTCTTTACGGTATACATAAGCCAGCACTCGTAAAGAGGACATATATTTTATTTGTGTGCAGTATCTTAGAAGTATTCATTTGAAGTGCAATCTTGAAAACATGAATTTGCACGTGTTTGTCGATTTCTGCCCGACTTACAGCAAATTGTACTCATTTTCAAGTTAGATAGTAACTTGTCATTTTCTGCGTACATCATTACAATAAATTGTCTTCATTACAAAACAATTGCTCTGGGTGAGCAATGAGTCTGAAAGTCAAATTCGTAACACTTTAGATCATCGTAATGAAGTTATATAAAGATGTTTGCAGAGAACCTAAGCGAGGATGTCTTTATCGGTGTAGATAGGAACCTGAATAGAGAACGGTTCCCGCTTTAAGGTTTCAGTAAAATATCGTTTGTTTCAAGACTGTCAGTTCATATTCAAAGAAGTCAAGAAAGGAAGGAAGAAAAGAAATTGTAGATAGTTTTGACGCAGACGTTATCAGGAGAGAAATTTGTAGAATGTTTTGACTTAAAAAACAGTGACACTTAGGAAATTGAAAATTTGAATTTGAACTGCCTTGATGTATCAAACCTACGTTATGGCGAACTGTAAGGGTTGCACGCTTCGCGTTTAGAAAATATGCTGGCAGAAAAAAAACCCATCATTTGCAAGAAGCCACACTTAGTTGCTATGGGAAGTCATACTTGGTTGCTATGAGAAGCCACACTTAGTTGCTATGAGAAGCCACACTTAGTTGCTATGAGAAGCCACACTTAGTTGCTATGAGAAGCAATAATTTACGTCAAGTAAGAGCAATGAGTAAGGAATGATGTGGCTTAGTCTTAGTCGACCTGTACTTCTACAGGAGCATAAATCCCTGTGCAGGTCCCATCTGTGATTTGAGCTAGATGTAGCCAGGAGAAGGATTTCCTGCTTAGCAGGCTAGGCTCGAACAGTGACTCCACTATAGATGGTGGTTAACTAATGTGTGAGTCAATCTTACTAGACTCAAACACTAGAGCAAAGTAGATCAGCAGCCTGTAAGGCGCCATCTAGGCTGCTCTTAACAAACTTCCTAACCATGGCCGGTGTTATGCATGTCACATAGTTAGTCGCCTCTTGGGACATTCTCTCTGTGCGGAAGTGATGCTATTCTTGTCCGTGTCATACACATTTTTGTAATGGAAATTGAAGATACGCTTATGACTCCTCAAATGTGACAATTTGTTCAATTACTGTACATTACATTTTTAGAGGTAAAATAATTTTGACACCGACAAAGATCAAAGATACTTATCAGTTTGAGAAAACTGCAGCATGTGCACTATTATGAATTAGAAAATCTTAATGTCATAGAAAATGTAAGACCACACGCATAATTTCATGATGATGTATGCAAGAGTTCTGGAGTTAGATGAAATCTGAGAGCATGAGTTTTGGAACACATTATAGCACGAGACAGAGAAATGATAACGCTGTGCTTGTTAAGAAGATCACAATAAATTATCTTGAATATGATGTAAGATTCATGGACATATGTTAACAATTAAGAAAACGATAACTTGTGTTGCACAATCGCCTCAGACTGAAAAAATTAGAAACCAAATGTAATCATGCTACAAAACGATTTTCAATTGAGTATTAGTATGTTAAATATTTTTATAGTGAAATGCTCCCCAACTTTTGATTTTGCACACTTATCCGAGCGCGGATGACCTACTTTGTTGAAAATAATATTTTCCCATACAGGTAAAAGAAAAAGAAAGCCACTACCTCGGGAGGAATATTTCATTGTCTATAACTAGTTGGGTGAAAAGATTAGCCTTATGGGCAAGTGAAACATACTGGCCAAGACCCCCACATCCCATCCTACCCCACGGAAATTGAAAACACGATGTCTTACAGCAGCCTGACCAACGAATTGGGGATATAAATTCAGGTGACATACTCTGTCAAGAGTGAAGAGCTTCGTTTAATTGGTGTCGAAAACAACAACAAATGTTAACTAGTTCAGTGAATGAACATCGTTTGTACATATGTCAAAATAGGTCGTTTGTTTATAAGTTTATGTACATTGTTTGTACACAAGCTCATCTACATCGTCTGTTGATAAGTGAATGTACATCGTCTGTTGATAAGTAGATGTACATCGTCTGTTGATAAGTACATGTACATCGTCTGTTGATAAGTAAATGTACATCCTCTGTTGATAAGTGAATGTACATCGTCTGTTGATAAGTGAATGTACATAGTCTGTTGATAAGTACATGTACATCGTCTGTTGGTAAGTAAATGTACATCCTTGGTTTATATTTATTTACAAAGTTATATACATATACAAATAACTCACGAGATGGTTCCACTGAATACATAGCTTCTTCCAGGTTCATCCTTACGCTCGAGTGAACTGACATCCCTTTTACTGCTTCTATCCTCGCCTTCAGATCTGGAAAAACCAGGGTAGCAGACCCCAGAGCCAGACTTGGCAGATCGACTTTGAGTTGACGGCTGCGGGTCGCGTGAGTATACACGAAAGAAGGATTCAATTTCTGCTTGCCCAATGTTCGATATGTGAACATCTTCAAATGCTGATTTTGAGACTCAGATTCGAAACGTGAATGTTTGGTACTCAAGTTAGAACTGACAGTAAAGGCAAGCATAACAGGTGCGAGAAAGCTGAATATTTCCTTGTGAATCTTCATGGTAGAGATTGCGAGCCGATAATGCTATTGTTGACCAACGATGTTTGGTGACGCTAGTAATTAAGCTAAGCCTGTGATACGAATGTCAGTAAATGTTGCTAAAAGAGATGTATCATTGGGGAGACACGTCTCATGTGTCACTAAAGGGGCTTCAGTTTATATTTGTTTTATAATATAGCCAGAAATATGACAGAGTCAGACTACAATAGAAAAGTTAGGAAAATATGGACTGTTCTCAAAAGCTGAAGTCAACGACGATAGACAAGATAGTAAAAATATAAGCAAGTTTTATTCTCCCTTCGGTTAGGAAAGTGCGAAAACCAAATGAGCACAGATTAACTCGTTTAAGAGCAGTTTTCTATTTCAATTAGTGATCACGAGTCATACGATGACAATCAAATATATGTATCTATTATTTTGCACAATAACTTTTACTATATTGACAAGGATGCATCACTTGATACTATGCCTGGCGAAAACCTTTTAAAGCTTGATATTCGCTTCACATTTGGTCGCATTAATGACAGGTTGCACGGAGCCGAGGCCTTTATAGCTCAGCCGCTCGCCTATGACGTCACACATTGCAGTAGTTGTGTCTGTTCTTCACTTTCTCTGTGTTCACGAACAACAGTTTGACCACACCCCCCCCCCCCCCCCCCCCCTTTCAACGCGTACTAGTGCATTGGTTCTCGAACTTGTGGGTCTTCTGACCTCTAGACATTCGGAAATAAATTTATTGAACAAACTCTGAGGGAATTGGTCAAGAGTGAAGAACTCCTGCACCAGTAGCTTGAATAGCAACAACAAAAAAGGACAATATAAGTTCTTATTGTTGTTGTTGGATGCCTACAATGAGTATATTTTGTGGGCCCCGAAAATGACGTTTAGTGGTGGGCTGTAGTAGCTTTCTTCAAACCCCGAGCGTGTTGTTGAAGGTGGACCGTGGTTGGGTGTTTGTACTAGGCTTGACTTCATCTGTGTGACGCTCCATGCTACGGGGATCACATCCCGTCAGTCAGACAGACTTGAAAACAGCCCGTTTCCGGGGAATGCTACATAGAAGAGAGATAGTGATCAGTCAGTAAATTGTGCTTGACCCTGACGCGACGTCCTGGTCAGTATGTTGTGCCTGACTAAACTAACGTCTCAGTTCTTCTGGACAATATCAGAAATGATAACTCCACTGTTTCTGATTTGTTATTTTCTAAATTATTTTTTAAAATAACAATAATGACCGATTTATATATGTTAGCAAATATAAAAAAAGTAAGTATCATGCTCTTTACAGAATATCGCTTCTTTTAAATGCCAACCTTTTTGACTATTATAAGTTTCTTAGTTGGTGTGCAGTACTGTATGTCGAAATTAGTTTCCCTCCAAATAATAATTGTTAAGACGAGTGGTATACTTTTACATTTTTATAGAAATAGCGTCTAGTATTACGGATATTGAAAAGCGGTGGATTAAGTGTTTTGTTAACTGGTCTCTTACCCAACAGAGCACGAGGTTCAAAACATCGCTGAGGCATTGTTTTTTGTCTCCGTGGTTTGTTCAATTAAGAAAAACGGACATGTACACTGCGTGTTGACTGCTTGGGATCTCGGCCTTTTTTTCTCAGCAGCCTTATAAGTCCTGCAGAAGTGTGGATCAACGCCGATATTCTAGTTTAAGAAGATGTGATGTTTCTATGCACATAGCTTTCACATTGGAGATCTACTGAATGAGGTCCATGGAAAGCCCAAGGTGGCCTCGAAAAACGTTTGAGAACTACTGGACTAGACATCAGGCCCATCAACTTGTGTATTGTAATGGACGGGAGGGGATGGGGGTTAGAGAAAACATTGCCAAGACGGAGGGAAAATGACTGAAGTTGAAAGCGTCACAAACCATATTGGAACGCGGTCTTTGTTGCAAATAGTTCCCGAGACATAAACCAAGCACTCGGACAAATAATAACAGAAATGTCGCAGATACTTTCTATGGTATTTCTGACTTTGTCACAGACGAGAATTTGCCTTTCTGGACGCGCCAAGTCTGGCTATGGAGACTCCTAATTTAGCACACAGAATAGTGTTTGCTGTTCAGTTACATAGCAAAGAGCCACAAAACAGGGAGACAATATTGTTTCAAGCCGGTGCTGCGTGCATGCACACGATGGCAGCAGTGGAATGAAGTTCATTTTTGTCCACATAATCTGTCCTCACGACCTAAGTGCGACAGTGTATAATTCATGTCTGTTGTTGTCTATCACCCTTCCGCCATCATTCCATGTCATCGGGCAGTCAATTTTCAAACAACAATTGTATTTTGCGTGGAGATGACAATGCGTCTCTTGATACACTTAGAGTTTCTAGCTAAATTGAGATTATTACAATAGAAACATCGCATGTAGTATTTGCTGTTGTTATTAATAGGGACATGTTGCGTTTGATGGAGCTTTGCAAAAGACAGGAAGGATAGAAGTATCGAGGGAAAAGCGCGAGACATCAAATAACACAGTAACTGATTTCCGTAGCGTTCGGGTTGATACTATAATAATGGCGGTAAACAATTTTGTGTACAATAAGGCACGACACGTACTCCAGAGAACACACATACATTAATTCACACATACACGCTAAGTTCGACACCGCCCTTAGCGTGGAAGCGTTTACTCAGTCCAGACCTGGAACGGGTTGTTTGTTTTTTTAAAACAAAAGTGACCACGTGTCTTTCACGTGCTAATCTTAGTTATGTCTTCTAAGTTCTTAACTTAACTTAACATCTTTATACTGGTTTAGAAGACTCTGCAGATCTAGTTTGTGATTTACTCCAGTAAGTTTTGTCTGTCTTTAAATAAACCATTCCACTCGTGAGCTGCATGTAAAATATTCTTTGATATCCTTTTCACATTTTAAATGCGCCAAGACCTAGCAGTTCGTGTTATTTTTATCCTCATAGCAAGAGTCGTGAGGTAACATGACTCTCAGTAAACTTATATAGAAATTACTGGTAAAGGTTCTCAGTAAACTTATATAGAAATTACTGGTAAAGGTTCTAAATAAACTTATATAGAAATTACTGGTAAAGGTTCTCAGTAAACTAATATAGAAATTACTGGTAAAGGTTCTCAGTAAACTAATATAGAAATTACTGGTAAAGGTTCTCAGTAAACTAATATATAAATTACTGGTAAAGGTTCTCAATAAACTTATATAGAAATTACTGGTAAAGGTTCTCAGTAAACTAATATAGAAATTACTGGTAAAGGTTCTCAGTAAACTTATATAGAAATTACTGGTAAAGGTTCTCAATAAACTTATATAGAAATTACTGGTAAAGGTTCTCAGTAAACTAATATAAAAATTACTGGTAAAGGTTCTCAGTAAACTTATATAGAAATTACTGGTAAAGGTTCTCAGTAAACTTATATAGAAATTACTGGTCAAGGCTATCAGTGCGCTTATATAGAAATTACTGGTCAGTTCTCTCAGTACGCTTATATAGATATTACTGGTCAGGGCTCTCAGTGCGCTTATATAGAAATTACTGGTCAAGGCTATCAGTGCGCTTATATAGAAATTACTGGTCAGGGCTCTCAGTATGCTTATATAGAAATTACTGGTAGGGGCTCTCAGCATGCTTATATAGCAATTACTGTTGGGCTCTCAGCATGCTTATATATAAATTACTGTTGGGCTCTCAGTATGCTTATATAGAAAATACTGTTGGGCTCTCAGTATGCTTATATAGAAATTACTGGTAGGGGCTCTCAGTATGCTAATATAGGTATTACTGTTGGGCTCTCAGTATGCTTATATAAAACATACTGGTCAGGGCTCTCAGTATGCTTATATAGAACATATACTGGTCAGGGCTTTCAGTGCACTTATATAGAACATACTGGTCAGGACTTTCAGTGCGCTTATATTGAACATACTGGTCAGGGCTCTCAGTGCGCTTATATAGAACATACTGGTCAGGACTTTCAGTGCGCTTATATTGAACATACTGGTCAGGGCTCTCAGTGCGCTTATATAGAACATATATTGTCAGGGCTCTAAGTCTGCTTATATAGAACATATATTGTCAGGGCTCTCGGTACGCTTTATAGAACATACTGGTATAAGTATGTGGATCTTGGATAATAAATAAACAATCAGAAAGATCAATTACAGCAACCTAAATGTGCTTCTTGCGGAGAATAATAAGCATAACATGACATAGCCTCATTTTAAACACATTACCGACTGCGTTGACAAAATGCTGCAGCGCCATTAATTTGTTTCTGCTTTTATTTCATCTACATTTGAGTGGACAAAATCAGTGTTCAATCAATCAAATATCCATTTGAGTGGACAAAATCAGTGTTCAATCAATCAAATATCCATTTCAATGGACAAAATCAATGTTCAATCAATCAAATATTCATTTGAGTGGACAAATTCAGTTTTCAATCAATCAAATCTCCATTTCAGTGGACAAATGCAGTTTTCAATCAATCAAATCTCTACTTGGGTTGGCAAATTCAGTTTTCAGTCAAACAAATCTCCATTTGAGTGGACAAATTTCGTTTTCAATCAATCAATTCTTTACTTGATTGGACAAATTCAGTTTTCAATCAATCAAATCTTCATTTAAGTGGACAAATTCAGTTTTCAATCAATCAAATCTCCATTTGAGTGGACAAATACAGTTTTCAATCAATCAAATCTCTACTTGGGTGGACAAATTCAGTTTTCAATCAAACAAATCTCCATTTCAGTGGACAAATGCAGTTTTCAATCAATCAATTCTTTACTTGACTGGACAAATTCAGTTTTCAATCAATCGAATCTCCATTTGAGTGACAAATTCAGTTTTCAATCAATCAATTCTCCGCTTGACTGGACAAATTCAGTTTTCAATCAATCAAATCTCTTTTTGAGTATACAGATCAAGACCCTTTCAATCACTCTATTCTGTGCAAGCATCTATTGAAGAAAGTATATTCTTATTTGGTTGTTGTTTTTGTTGTTCTCCGTGTGTTAAGAGCCAATGAAAAGAACGGAATTTACCCTGGAGTAGAAGATTTGTATTTTTGTGTTGGACTTAATTTCTTTTAATTTCCCAAAGTTCCCCAAATACAGCACTCATTTTGATTCTTTGTTCGAACAACCTAATCTGTCTATCTGACTGCAAGAAATATGAACGATTCCACACCTATCTTTGGTTTTCTTACGACATAGCCATCCTCAGTCATGACGTCATAGACACTGAGCAACTCAAGTGAGCTCAACAAAACAAGCGAGGCAGATGGACTTAAATTAATAGAAAGAATCTGCCGAAGACGGATGTGTCGGACCGAAAGGCGCAAATATCGCGATCAAGCTGTAAACTAGCGACAAAACACATCCCAATCTTAGGATAACATCCTGGTACTTGCAAAGCCCTGTTCATGGCTTGGTAGCGCGATATTGAGAACGAACACAGGAGAAGAAGAAGAAGAAATAAAACCCAGTACATACTTAACACATTTTGCCCACGAGGATAACTGTCGCCAGGAAATTATCCCACCGAAACCGCTAATTTGTACATTTAGCTGTGCCAAGAAATTACAAAATCCTCAAAAATATATAAAGATGCAGAGAGGTTCAGCTTCATTCGAATCAAACCCACACTTCAAAAGATGAGAATCGGTAAGGAAAGAGCTCACACCTTCAACAGCATGGTTATATGGTTATTCCAGCCACTGTATATGACTGTGAGGTATGGAACCTAATAAAAGCAGACGCAGATTAGCTTCAAGATGCTCAAAGGGCAATAGATGGAAGAAAATTGATAATTTCTCTACTGGACCGAATTAGCAACACAGAAATCATACGCCGAATCACATTCGACCACAGCGCTTATGTGGCATCGTTTAGGTGGAAGGAGCATGCCGTACGAATGACTGGTAACAGATGGACGCAAAAAGTACATTCTGATGGTCCTACAACTTTTCGTAGCAACGTGGATGCCCAGTAATGAGATTGAGAGATGGTCTGAGTAAAGCTCTTGATCCAATTTGGTCACGGTAACGATCAATCCCACGACAACGATTGCTGTCGGGGATGAAGATAACTCTTCATGTACTATGTGAGGTGGGGTGACCAGTTCCCACTCTTGCTGTCTTTAACCTACCGCAGCTCATACGTCAGGTACCCCCATTTACAGCTGGGTCGACTGGAGGAGGGGTTGCAACAGGCACGAACCACAGCCAGGATTTTGTTCTATCTATTCGGGAACTCAGACATTATGTAATCCCAGTATAGAAAGCCAGCTCAATGGGCTACACGCTCCACTACTTGGTACTCCAAGGCTATCTGGCATCCGGTCTTTGAT
Source organism: Ariolimax columbianus (assembly GCA_036924085.1). Classification (NCBI taxonomy): domain Eukaryota; kingdom Metazoa; phylum Mollusca; class Gastropoda; order Stylommatophora; family Arionidae; genus Ariolimax; species Ariolimax columbianus. The sequence goes on along the minus strand of JAVGWX010000003.1, from coordinate 33,720,341 downwards.
ATGCCTGATTGAACACTAGGATTACAGATTTTCATGATCTCTCACTGGCTAACTAACCAGAAGTAAATATTAGTGTCCATGTTTATCTATCCATTTATATTTATTCTTGTCAACGTTTATCTATCCATTTATATTTATTCTTGTCCACATTTATCTATCCATTTATATTTATTCCTGTCCATGTTTGTCTATCCATTTATATTTATTCTTTTCCATGCTCTTCTACTCAATTATATTTACTCATGTCCATGTTTATCCACCAATTTATATTTATTCTTTTCCCTATTTAAATAACCATTTATATTTGTTCTTGTCCATGTTTATCAACCCTGTTATATGTGGGGCATTCAAGTCAAACCAGGACTTCTTTTTGTAAGGACAATTTTTCAATTTGTCAAAATGCCCTTAATTTTTTTTACATAATATTCTGCAACGTTTATGCTCTTATCCAAGCATTTAAGTAATGCTTGAAATGCTTCAGCGTTGAAAGATTTGTCTGAACCAATCCAGGACAGCCTCTTTCACTTCGTCATCAGTGCTGAAATGCTGACCTTCCAGGTGGAAATCCCTTGGAGCAAGGTGGATGGACTGGATTTGGAAATGCACCCTTTCAATTTTGCAGTGAAAGACACGCGTGCATTCTTATTTTCAATCATGGGACATGAGACAAATAAAAATCAAAACTTGAAAATAATTATAATAAATTCCACAGATCTTAATAAAACAACCACAGACTACAATAACTTTTCATTCACGTAAACTTGTACCAAATGAAAACCAATACCACCGGACCAATATAATCCATACTTGAAAAGAATAAAGCTTTACATGAAAATGTGTAGGCCTGTATGTTATTTACAAAATCATTTTGTTATGGCATGTGGAAGAGGCTGAAGTAATAGGCAGAGCAATTCAAAGGTCACATAAAAACTTTTACAAATATAAATAATCTAGTTTTAACCCCTTACATCTGGAAATTTGTAATTCCATGCTTGTTCCATAAAGTCAGAGATCTATTTCCAATATCCAAACAAACACAATCATTTTCAATCACTATGAAAAAAAGATGATCAAAAACTGTATTTTGGATTGATTTGATTTATTGTTTTAAGGGAACATAATGGTTGCAAAATGCTTCCCAGACACACAAGATTTTCAGAAGTATGTAAAAACAACCAAACCAATGTAACCATGTGTACAATGACGGAAATGTGAAAATACTTATTCGTAACCTACACAAAGTGGTAGCATCTATGACATTCCCATAAACAACAAGTGCAGAAAATAAATATGTATCACTATATAAGTGAATATTATTAAAATAAAGAACAAATTGAAAAAGCTGAAGTGAAGATGTATCTGTCAGTACTGGTACATCCAAACCACTACTTCCAAACTAGAGAACTGTGAGGATGTCTTCATGTGTGCCCCAACGACCTTACCGATTACGGGATGACCTGACCTGAGAGAACTGTTGCTGTCTGGTTAAATAACATCTCATATGATAATATCTTTAGATCTAAAGTTTTCACTTGTTTTGTTCACATTCAATAGACCAGTTATTATATGTATTGGTTTTATGGATAGATACTACAATGGTCTTCTGCAAGCTCAATAGATACACACACACATACATATATAAAACATATACCATATATTTAGGATGTCTTAGGATAATCTATATATAGTGTCATTTATTTGAACTTGCTGCAGGATTTCTTCATGCCACTCATTCACAGGATGTTTGCCTGTGTTTTCCAGTAAGATAGAGAACCTCCCCACTACCATCATGATGTAAGGGCCTACCTTGCTGAAAATTTGTAGAACTGGTGAATTGGACAAAGAGGTTGTAATGAATATCCCCCTTGTTCAGTAGACGTAACACCATTTGACTTTTCCTTGTGGGAATACCTTAAAGATATTGTTTATCACACAAAACTGTCAACATTCTATGAACTAAGACCAACCATTGAAAGATATATGAGGTAACTTCAAAAAGTTCCTGGAATAGTCGACTCATGTTTGAATGAAAGATGATATTTTGGAGAATATATATTTATAAGTTGGTAGTGACCCTGGCGAATTGACATGGCAGATGTGACCTTATAAATATACTCTCGAACAGAAGTTGCAGAATTTTGTTTGTGAGTTGTGCTCGTTGCATCGTCGGAGTTGAAAATGTCAAATTGAACAACATACAAATGTCATATTCTGTGTTTTGGTTGAGAAGGGACTCTCAGAGACACAAACTTTGCTCAATAAAGCATATGGTGATACCGCAATGAAGAAATCAGAAGTATTTGTATGGCACAAGTGTTTCCGTGAAAGTCGTGATCGTGCCGATGATGATGCACGTAGTGGACGACCGTCAGCCTTGATCATCAATGAAAACATTGAGCGTGTTCGAAACGTTCTGTGTGCTGACAGAAGACTTATGTCGAGAAAATAGCCCCAGAAGTTGGAATATTAGTTGGAAGTTGCCACAGTATTCTCCACAATGAATTGCACATGCACCGTGTTTGTCAACACATGGTTTCCAAAATGTTATCTCCTAAAGAGAAAGAAATGAGATTGACCCTGACAATGGCTGATCAAGATAGCAATTTTCTCAGCAACATAATCACAGCAGATGAGACCTGGTGTTTTTTGTTTGCTCCTCAGACAAAACATCAGCCCTCTGACATACAAATGTCATTTGGACAAGAGCAAAGGATAAATTATGTTGGAAGTTTTTTTTTTATTGCCAGGGTATTGTCTACCATGGTTTCATTCCTGAAGGCCGAAAGGTTAACAAGGAAATGTACGTTGATATCCTCCGTCGTTTAAGAGATGCAATCAGAAGAAAATGACAATGAGTCAGCACGTCGATCCCTACTGGTGAAGCAGTACCTCACAAAGAACCATTACCTTGGAACATCCTCTATGTTCTCCTGAACTGGCACTGGCTGTTTTTTTTTTGTTTGTTCCCGTGACCGAAATCGGCACTTAAAGGACAGCGAGTCAGGGATGCTGAGGATGTTATCATCAATGAGACAAGACAGCTGAGAGAGGTGTCAAATAATGGGTTCCACGAATGTTTCAAGCAGCTGTATGCACATTGGCAAAAGTGTGTAGTTGCCAAAGAGAACTACTCTGAAGAAGATGTAATGTAGATAATTATATTGTAACTTGTTTCTATTCAATCCATTAATTCCTGAAACTTTTTGAAGCTACCTCGTATATATGTATGTGTGAAACATATATTTGGCTGCTATAGCTCCAATTTATTTATATTTTTGGTAATCTTCTTCACTTTTGTCCATGAGACTATGATACCTTTGATTTCATATAGATCTTGATTGTTTTACTTTAGCTTTGGTTGGACTTGATGTGATCTGGTTCTCTCTTCACCATAAGTAAGTCGCATGTCCTTTTACAGAACGTAGCTTCTTACAACCGCCACCTATTTGGCTGTTATAAGTTTCTTGGCAAGTGTGCAGTATGGTAGGTTGCCATTATTTTCCGTACGTGGAGGAGCATTCACAGTTGGTCAGGTTGCATTTTCATTGGGTGGCCAAACCACTTGATTCGCTCCTCATCATTATATTCAGTGCAGGGTCTTGCTTCAACTATTCTTCTCACATCTTCATTGTGCATTCTGTCTCTCTTAGTTACGTTGATTGTTTTCCGGAGGCATCTCATCTCACATGTCGTGATTTATCTCTCTAGAGATTTCGTTAAAGTGACGTTTGGCACTGGTAACAGAATGTTGGCATGCATACACTGTTGATCCGCAGTCCTTTAGTGGACATGTTTATGTTAGGGTATTTTAACAATGGTGACAGCTAGTACGCAATTGCATTTGCTTTTAGGCACCTGATCTCAATTTCTCTGTCTAAACCTCCATCCTGTGTGAAAATACTGCCCAAGTACTTGAATTCCTGCACTTGTTTAAGCATGGTCTTGTTTACCATAATGTTCCTGTTAATAAGGTGTGTATTTATCCTAATCCTCTAACCGACGTCTTTCTACAAGGCATGTCCGTCACATGGGGGCAGGTGATTTGAATTCAGATTGCTTATTTACTTGACTAACTTTCCTGTTGTCTCTAGTGTGTACAAGTACTTCACATTTATTTGTATTGTGATTGTTGTTGCTACTTTGTTCATGAAAAATGTACACAATGACACAGAAATTATGTTTCAGTAAAACATGTTTCAACAGAACAATAACACCAGCACAGAAATGATGTTTCTGTATATCATGTTTCAACAGAACAATAACACCAGTACAGAAATGATGTTTCTGTATATCATGTTTCAACAGAACAATAACACCAGCACAGAAATTATGATTCTGTGTATCATGTTTCAACAGAACAATAACACCAGAACATAAATTATGATTCTGTATATCATGTTTCAACAGAACAATAACACCAGAACATAAATTATGATTCTGTATATCATGTTTCAACAACAAAGAATAACAATGAAAATTACTAAACTTAGTTATTAGCCTAGCGACCAGATATCATTCTCTGTGATATCTGATTTATCTCTTTCTCTCTGCAAAGAACTATCTTTCAGCTCAGATATAGTATTTCTTTTAGAAGTGGGTGGTCAAGCAGTTCAGAAACTGGTCTCTTTACCAATTTTACCAAGGGAAAAGGCATAGGTGTTTTTCTCTATTGGGAGTATGGGGGTAAAATAAAAATCTAGTCTGTACACTCTGCAAGGGAAAGAGGCCATTGTTTCTCAGCTCTACAAAAATCTCTTTGCGACCCCAGCAATTGGAAACATCATCATCTGGTTGATCAGTACTGAGACTGGTTGTAAGGTTGACTGAGTATGTCTCTCCATTTGACCCTATCCCTTGCATTTCTCTTCATTTCAGCATGTTCATACTTTAATGTCCCTGCATGCCTGAGATGTAAAGATGAGTTTTGGTCAGCCGGGCCCTCTCTTCCCTTGAATCTTGCCCTTTAGTATCTTCTGAAAAAGACTTTCATGTCGCAATATACATCATAATTATAGTTTTCTCATTAGTATCTTTTACCATAGAAATTACCTTTTCTTCAACTTTCCTGTGAGTTCCATGTGGCTATTTTAACAGATTTGACAATATGTAGGATTAATTTATGTGAAATTCACATCCACTTGCATTTTCTTTAAATGAACAGCATTCACTTTAAATCTCCACAACTCATCCATCTTTCTGCTGCTCTACAGTTCTTAGGTTATATTACTTTCTTCTTATAGAAAATGCTCAGCATGCACTTAAAAAACTTTTGTTACAGAAGAATTAATTTGCTTAAAAGTAGATTAAATTTCAAAGTGGTTTTCGTGCAATCACAATTAAAAACTTACTCTAAACTATTTATGTTTAAATAAATCTGATTTCATAAAACATTCAAAAATAAGATTACAAAAATAAGAAAATATAAAGAAGGCACCTTTTTTTTTCTTCCTTGTACATCTATTCCATAAATTTGTTGTTGGGGTGCTTAAATGTGATAGGTACTTTCTATCAGTTATATTTTGGAGCTGACTGAAAAGAAGCTGTCAAGATTCTGTGCAAGTAGGATGTTCCCAGAAATTTTGATTTTTCCATTCAGGAAAGCCTGAAAAAAGATAACAAAATATGTAACAGATGAAAGAAATGAACTGGTTAGAGAAGGCAGATGCAGTCAGATGCATACAGACACAAGCATCTTAGAATAGAGTAGTAGTGAGTTCAATTAGAGGAAGTTAGCATTCTACTATATGGTTTAGAAATATGACTTGCAGATAAGAGTTTCACATGTGGAATGTAGACCTGTTTTCATGTTATCCTCTCCAGCTAGCAGTGGTAGAGGAACTTGTGTTTCCATATTACCTTACGATCTGTGCTGGGAATGTCAACAGCAGCATCATTGCTATCAGTAGGGTCTTCCAAGACAGACATTGGCATGCCGACAACAGCACAGCTGTTTCCCATATTAGGTATAGGCTTGCCAGGAACAGCATAACTATCAGAAGTCTCACATGTTAGACATAGGCATGCCAACAACAGAATAGCTATCAGAAGTCTTCCATGTTAGACATAGGCATGCCAACAACAGAATAGCTATCAGAAGTCTCCCATGTTAGACATAGGCATGCCAACAACAGAATAGCTATCAGAAGTCTCCCATGTTAGACATGGGCATGCCAACAACAGAATAGCTATTAGAAGTCTCCCATGATAGATATAGGATAGTCAGCAACAGCATAGCTATCAGAAGTCTCCCATGTTAGGTACAGGCTTGTCAGTAATAGCATAGTTATCAGCATGCTCTCCCAAGGTAGGTATAACCTTGTCTGCAACAGCATAACTATTAGCAGGGTCTCCCATGTTAGGTATAGGCTTGCCAGCAACAGCATAGATATCAAAAGTCTCACATGTTAGATATAGGATAGTCCAACAGCATAGCTATCAGAAGTCTCCCATGTTAGGTATAGGCTTGTCAGGAACAGCATAACTATTAGCTAGGTCTCCCATGTTAGACATAGGCATGCCAACAACAGTCAGAAGTCTCCCATGTTAGGTATGGCCTTGTCAGGAACAGCATAGCTATCAGAAGTCTCCCATATGGCCTTGTCAGGAACAGCATAGCTATTAGCTAGGTCTCCCATGTTAGACATAGGCATGATAACAACAGCATAGCTATTACCAGGGTCTCCCATGTTAGGTATAGGCTTGTCAGGAACAGCATAGCTATTAGAGGGTCTCCCATGTTAGACACAGGCTTACCAGCAACAGCATAGCCATCAGAAGGGTCTCCCATGACAGATATATCAAAGGGCAGGGGTCAGATCAAGAAGCCTAAACCTGTGTGTGGCCATGCAAGCAGACAGGGGATATCCAAGGGTTAAGGAGTGGTCAACTGGGGTCTTTGTGTAGGACAATGACAAGAATTGCACCACTGCCCCACAAAGAGCATGTTGTAAGAGGCGACTAACTGTGTGACATGGTTAGGTGATTTGTTAAGAGCAGCATAGAAGGCGCCTAACAGGCTGTGAGTTTACTTTGCTCTAGTGTTTGAGTCCTATTAAGATGGACTCTCTCATTGTTTAACCAATCTCCGCAGCACTTGTCCCAATGCAGTGTAGTAATAAGCCGCTCAAGCCTAGCCCGCTAAGCAGGAAATCCTCCTCCCGACCACATCCAGCTTACACCAGAGATGGGGCCTGCACAGAGGCATTCGCCATGTAGAAGTACAGGTTGACTAAGACTAAGGAAGGCAAACATGATAGAAAAGCCTGCTGAAATTGGATTCATTCGGTCACAAACATAATATTACATTGTACCATAATTTCGCTTTATTACAACATTCACGATGAACACTAGGTGCTAGATAGTCAAATCTTTTAACAGGCACAGATATGTAACACACGACATTCTGCATGAAAATGAGGTGATTTAATTTAGGTTTATAAGATAATCAAGGGAACGGATAAATTAGACTATTACAAGTTTTTCAAAGTACAGCCACCTACAAAAGCAAAAGGGCACAAATCCAAATTGATTAAAGAAATGTGCACATTAGATACTAGGAAATATTTTTTTAAAATCAGAGAGTTGTGAATGCTTGGAATACATTGCTACAGGAAAGAGCGGAGGCAGGGTCAATTAATGTATTCATGAATAGATTGGTTGCACATAGTTTTTAGATCAAGTGAAGTAAAAGAAACTGGTTGTATACAGACTGCAGAGTCTTCTAAACCAGTATAAAAATGTTACGTTAACAACCAATACAGCTGGAGATTGGAGAGACAAAGTGCACATGGATAGGACACACTTTAAGAACGATAGACAACAAAATGATCAGGCATGCACTAAATTAGAATGCACAGGAAAAGAGAATAGTGGGGTGAGAAGGTAAGAAAACACCTGTAGATGAATTGTGGAAAAGGAGACTAGAACAGCTAGAGTCTCATGGGCCAAGCTCAAGAAGACAGTTCCAAAATAGGTATTGGCAGAGAGCATTCACTATTATTTGATATTGTTAGGCAACAAGAAGGTGTGTGTGTGCATTACTGGGTCAATGAGAGTGAGTGACAATCAGTTTGAAAGCAGAAAATGGAGCACAAATATTGCAAAACTAGCCCATATATTTGATATATTATTTGTGTAAACTAACCGATGCCCAAGTCTTTTATAGGAGGAATCTACAAAACAGAGACAAGAAAAGGGTTACTGCCACACTGTGAGCAAGTTGTAAGAGGTGACTAACAGTGCTATCTAGCCTTTCAAGGGTAGAAGACTCTCTAACTACACACCCTGCCATGCAGAAAGACCAAAAGTCTGTAATCTACTGGGAAAGCTCAAGAAACAATACCATACAAGTGATATTGGAATTTAACAGCGAAAAAAAACATATTTCCAGAGAATTGGATAAATAAAAAAAAATATTAGACCAGCATTTCTACAATGGGGGAACCATTGAAATAATGTGTAGGTCACAGGGAACCCCTTCATGAACCAAACCTACAACCTGAACACAAAACTGCCACTATAATAATACAATAATAATTGCCAAAAATGGTTTTATTGCAAGAAGGATCTAGAAACAATGCCCCTATATGGCACAGGAATAAAAGAGCGAATAACTCATTTCAATGTGGATCGGAAGAAGAAGGAAGATTGTTCCTTAACATATGGGGCAGCATATGACATGACATGGCCTTGGACATCAGTTTTAACAAATTTTTGCCAATTATAATCTTCAGCAGGATTCTTAAAGACCTCTCGCTGAATCCTAAGGTTGAGCAGAACACCAGCTGAAGAAGGTTGGATTAAACAAGATTGAACTGACCCTACATTAAAAACTTCCCCTGAACTAACCCATTAGCTGGAAAGACATTATCTGTTGAGCATACCTTCTGTGGATCAAGTTTTCCTGAAGCCACATCCACAAAGTCCTCATCACTCAGAGTAAGTGTACAGTCTGCTTTGCCAGATGTTGGTTTCCCCTCATACACCTGTGCTTGTTGAAGGTCCAGAACTGCATACAACATCATTGTCCAACAAATTATGACTAAAATACCTTGCTTTTCCTGACTATCATAAGACAAATATTAACTAGGAATAGAATTACCTGTTAAATGTTTTTAACATTTGAAAATTATTTTCATCATTTTCTGGTTATTTAAATTTATTGACGGTCACATTTCAGCCGTCTTGAATTCTACTGTTCTTTGATATTCCCAATATTCTTTTCTCTTGTGGGCTCTAATCCAGAGCATGTCTGGTTATACTGTTGCCCTTCTGCCTTAAAGTGTGCCTCATTCATGCAAATTTAATATGTCACATTCTAGCAACATTTTATTTGTCTACTGTCGAGCATTAACTGGCTATTCCTGTAGTAGACACTGCCATAAAGGATGAAGTTTTGAGAATCTGTGTGAGAGGTTCACTCACTCCTTCATTTGAGAATCTGTCTTCAGTTATATTAAACAGTGTGAGAGGTTCAGTTTGTCTTTAGAGAATCTGTCTTCAGCTATATTAGACAGTGTAAGATGTTCGGTATTTCTTTAGAGAATCTGTCTTCAGCTATATTAGACAGTGTAAGAGGTTCAGTATTTCTTTAGAGAATCTATTTTCAGCTATGTTAGACAGTGTTTGATGTTCAGTTTGTCTTTAGAGAATCTGTCTTCAGCTATGTTAGACAGTGTTTGATGTTCAGTTTGTCTTTAGAGAATCTGTCTTCAGCTATGTTAGACAGTGTTTGATGTTCAGTATTTCTTTAGAGAATCTGTTTTCAGCTATGTTAGACAGTGTTTGATGTTCAGTTTGTCTTTAGAGAATCTGTCTACAGCTATGTTAGACAGTGTTTGATGTTCAGTTTGTCCTTAGAGAATCTGTTTTCAGCTATGTTAGACAGTGTTTGATGTTCAGTTTGTCTTTAGAGAATCTGTCTTCAGCTATGTTAGACAGTGTTTGATGTTCAGTATTTCTTTAGAGAATCTGTTTTCAGCTATGTTAGACAGTGTTTGATGTTCAGTTTGTCTTTAGAGAATCTGTCTACAGCTATGTTAGACAGTGTTTGATGTTCAGTTTGTCCTTAGAGAATCTGTTTTCAGCTATGTTAGACAGTGTTTGATGTTCAGTTTGTCCTTAGAGAATCTGTTTTCAGCTATGTTAGACAGTGTTTGATGTTCAGTTTGTCCTTAGAGAATCTGTTTTCAGCTATGTTAGACAGTGTTTGATGTTCAGTTTGTCCTTAGAGAATCTGTTTTCAGCTATGTTAGACAGTGTTTGATGTTTAGTTTGTCCTTAGAGAATCTGTTTTCAGCTATGTTAGACAGTGTTTGATGTTCAGTTTGTCCTTAGAGAATCAGTTTTCAGCTATGTTAGACAGTGTTTGATGTTCAGTTTGTCCTTAGAGAATCTGTTTTCAGCTAGTTAGACAGTGTTTGATGTTTAGTTTGTCCTTAGAGAATCTGTTTTCAGCTATGTTAGACAGTGTTTGATGTTCAGTTTGTCCTTAGAGAATCTGTTTTCAGCTATGTTAGACAGTGTTTGATGTTCAGTTTGTCCTTAGAGAATCTGTTTTCAGCTATGTTAGACAGTGTTTGATGTTCAGTTTGTCCTTAGAGAATCTGTTTTCAGCTATGTTAGACAGTGTTTGATGTTTAGTTTGTCTTTAGAGAATCTGTTTTCAGCTATGTTAGACAGTGTTTGATGTTCAGTTTGTCCTTAGAGAATCTGTTTTCAGCTATGTTAGACAGTGTTTGATGTTCAGTTTGTCCTTAGAGAATCTGTTTTCAGCTATGTTAGACAGTGTTTGATGTTTAGTTTGTCCTTAAAGAATCTGTTTTCAGCTATGTTAGACAGTGTTTGATGTTCAGTTTGTCCTTAGAGAATCTGTTTTCAGCTATGTTAGACAGTGTTTGATGTTCAGTTTGTCCTTAGAGAATCTGTTTTCAGCTATGTTAGACAGTGTTTGATGTTCAGTTTGTCCTTAGAGAATCTGTTTTCAGCTATGTTAGACAGTGTTTGATGTTCAGTTTGTCCTTAGAGAATCTGTTTTCAGCCATATATATGAAGTAGAGTGTGAGAGGCACACTTCTTCTTTGCTAGCTCATGATTATGTTAGTAACCAGGAGCACAATGTGTCTATTACTGAAGACTGTTCACAGTATCAACTTAATTTTTGGGAGATTTTATGCGGTGACAGGGGTTTGTACATACAAATATAGCACACATATATACAAACAATAAATTAGATAAATCCAACAAACAGCAAAAAAATAGAAATACACAACTGCATTGATGTTATAAAAATTATACATTGACGTTAAAGAAAATAAGTTCTGGTTGTTTACTAAAATTATATAACATGTAAAAATATATAGTATGATCCCATAACAAATATATAACTTTTTGAGCTTTTATTAAAACAATGTGGAACTTTGGAATGATGTTTATCACACATATTGATAATCAAACACGGAAATAAGTGTGAAATATAAGGGACAAAAATTAAAAGTTAACGATAAGGTTATCCAATAGTAGGGTAAAGCAATAGGTTTTTTTCAAACCACCCTGTATATTCCTCTGAGTCAGTGAAGACTAGCAGAGTGTTCTGAAAGCTGGGAGCAAGTTTCTCTGAGTCAGTGAAGACTGATAGAATGTTGTGAGAGCTGGGAGAAAGTTCCTCTGAGTCAGTGAAGACTGCCAGAGTGTTTTGAAAGCTGGGAGCAAGTTCCTCAGAGACAGCAAAGACTGACAGAGTGTTGTGAATACTGGCAACAAGTCACAAACATGAACATCTATTCAAGAACTTTCATTGTCAACAACATTCTGTGACCTACCCCAGCTTGTGACTTGAGTTCCACCTTTGGTGATGTTCCACAAGAAAACTGCATTCTTTTTATCAACAAGGCCAATTCTTGCTGCATAGTCTTGAAAGATGGCAGTGCTCTTCAAGCTATTTGTCTAAAAAGCAAATATAAAAAACAAATAATCCTTCTTGTCTTTCTCACGACTTAAATCCTTCTGTTTCTGCTTGAAATGTAGGATTGCTAATGCTGTACTAAACCAATTTTTACTTAGGGTCATCTTCTTGAGTTCTGCTCATGATGCCCCAGCTTTCGTCCTATTGCCCTGTTCCTTGCCTTCCCTCTTTTCTTCTTCTGTGGGTTCCAATGCAGTGCATATCTGGTTATATTACAAACTTTCTTATAAGTGTTTGGTCTCTTCATCTCAACTTTCTCTACATTTTCAGCTGTATTTGTTGCTATCATGTTCAGAATCCAATTTTTAGGGACAGTTGACCATCATTGTAGGAAGTGGATCTTAATAGGAAGTACTATCTACCATTGATTTCGGGGATGAAGACTAACATCTGGTCAGGCAAAATAAAGACATGTTAGTCAGGGTCAGGCAAAATATACTGGCCAAGACCCTCACCTCGGCTTCCTCGTAGCCCTCCCTGGAAACGGGCTGTTTTCATAGCAGCCTGGCTAATGAGGTGAGGGATCAATGTGATCCCCGTAGTAGTGAGGGACACGCAGATGAAGCAAAGCATAGCACAACCGCCTGGGATGTGAGGAAAGCTACTGCAACCCGTCACTTAATATCCTTTTCAGGGCGCACAAAATAATAGACCTACTCATTGTGAGCATTTGAAATAACCACAACAACAACCATCAATCTCTTGTGCCCGTTGTTTAACATGCTGAGGTTGTCAGCTATAATAAGCCACTTTTTTTACCACATCTACAGTGGTGTGCATTAGCCTTAATCTTACACTGAGTCTACAGAAAGGGCATGTTAATGTAAGTGACCTTTAGTTCAAACTAACTGTGTTAGTATTTACTGTTTCCAGAGGGTTTCTGCTGGTCTTCATAATCACTTAATATAACTAGAACTCATTCCAGGGAATTTAGTACTCAAATATATTTGTACACAACATTAAAACTATAAAAATTTTTTCCACATGCGTAAATCATATCGCCATTTTAACAATTCTTTATACACCCCTGTGCAACAAGTTCTGCTACAGATTTAAAAAAAAACAAACCGTAATATGTAGCAATGTGGTATTTAGCTAGTTCACATGGCAACTATGTGCCAATTTATGTACCAAACCGGAAGTCTGTAACTTCACACATGCGCTGTATGGGAGCCTGTAAGTGAAGATGCCTTTGTAGTGCTCGTCGCAATTAAAAAATTAATAGTAACATTCAACAACGCGTGTTTATTGATTTCTGCTTTCATCTTAGAAATACTGGTTCCAAAACTTTCAATCAGCTTTCAGAGAGTCCTGTCTAAGTCGATCTTCTTCTTCTTCGTTGGTTCTCAATCAACCGCTACCAAACCCTGAAAGGGCTTAAGTAGCAGAATGTAGTCCAGAGAACGGAATGCGTTGTGGCGTAGTTGACAGCAATATTTGCACCTTTCGGTCCAACACATACGACTTCAGCAAGCATTTTTTGAGTACCGGGTTAGCATTCCCTCTTCGATCTCTTCTCCTTAGCCAGTCTGCCCTGCTGCAGCGTGTTATCCAGGATCACCGCGTGGAGGTGTAGAAGGGTCTTGGCAGCTCTGGTTCGCTGACCACTGCAGCTCATGTGCTGCTCAGCATCTTGATCCCCTAAGTCGATCTAAAACATTTGAGTGGTATTCCCGTTTCCTAAGCAGATGCTGATCCTTCGAAGATGACACCCGTCAAGGCAGACCATCCGCCTTCCACACCAACGAGATCATGACACATGTACAAGAAATCATATGCACTGACTGATGTCTGACTATCAGAGTGGTTGCTGAGGATATTAAAATATCAATCAGTACATGCCATAAAATTATAACTGAAGATTTGCACTCGAGATGGGTGACAGCAAAACTCATGCCCCCGCCTCCTGAGTGACAACCAGAAGGACGACAGATTGTCCATTTGCGCTTGCCTTCGTAAGCAAGCAAAATACAAAGCAAATTTCATGTCCTCGATAATCACTGGTGATGAAATCTGAGTATTTGGATATGACCCAGAAACAAAGCAATTGTCGTCCCAGTGACAAATGGCAGCATCTCCTCAACCAAAGAAGGAGCAACAGGTGAAGTCCAATGCCAAGACCATGTTGATTGCTTTGTTCGACATTGATGGGCTGGCTCATGATGAATATGTCCCTAGAGGACACAGTGTAAATGCTGAATTTTACAAAACAGCCCTGCAATGCCTCCGTGATGCTATACACAGACATCGCCCTGGCGCATAGGTAATTGGATTTTACATCATGACAATGCCCCTGCACACGCGTCTCCAGAATGACATTTTTGACCAAACACAACGTTCCATCACCCCCCATTCTCAACTGGGCTTGCTCCGTGTGACACTTTCTTTAAAAAACAATAAAAGGTCGCAGATTTGATGACATTGAGAAGATTCAAGTCAACACGACGAGACAAATTAGTGCTATTCCGAAAAGTGCTTACCAGAGGTGCTGCCTTAAGTGGTAGGAATGCTGGATTAAGTGCATACATTCACAAGGCAACTACTTTGAAGGAGATAGAACCAACTAATCTGTAGAGATACTTATTCTCTTAAAATGAGTCTCAGAACTTAGTGAACAGTGGAGTATATTTAAAACATATTGTTCTGGTCCTATAATTGTGTTGAGTATAAGACACAAAGTGCAGCAGTTTACAGTTGGGCTGTATCCTCTGCGTCTTTTGGCCTGGGGCACACCTGCTTTTGGCAAGTAATTTTATTTTTTATTCAGGTACACTTTCCCAAGTCTTTGACTGTTCCCAGGCTACCTGAATTGCAGCAGGTAGTTTTTGGTGAATTTGAGGTGATTTAATATAAGTTCATAGGATAATCAAGGTCAATGATAAATTAAACTATAAAAAGTTTTTCAAAGTACAACCACCTAGAAGAACAAGAGGGCATGGCTACAGCCACCTAGAAGAACAAGAGGGCATGGCTACAGCCACCTAGAAGAACAAGAGGGCATGGCTACAACCACCTAGAAGAACAAGAGGGCATGGCTACAACCACCTAGAAGAACAAGAGGGCATGGCTACAACCACCTAGAAGAACAAGAGGGCATGGCTACAGCCACCTAGAAGAACAAGAGGGCATGGCTACAACCACCTAGAAGAACAAGAGGGCACATCTACAAATTAATTAATAAAAGGTCCAAATTAGATAGTTACAAATATTTTTGTAATCAGAGAGTGGTTAATGTTTGGAATGCATCACCACATGAGATAGTGGAGCCAGAGTCAATTAATGCATTCACAAAATAGATTGGATGGCACATAGTTTTTAGATTAAGTGAAGTTAAAAAAACTGGTTGTAGTCTTCTAAATCAATATAAGATGTTAAGTTGAGTTAGGTATTATTTCCTTCTAGATGAATTACCATTTATTGCTGATGACCGTCATCTACTCACAGCATTCTGATTTTAGGGAGCGAAAGACTTGCATATCATTCCTTGTCCTGGTAGTGGTGATAATCCCAGCACAAGAAGGTCCACGAGCTCGGCATTTGCTGAAAGTGACTTTTTTGTTACACATGCCATGGGATCATATATTTAAAATTGAGAGCCTAACTTCGATTTTGAACATTTTTACTGTCATGTTGGCATACCTCCAAGTCTAATTTGCGCAGTTGTATAGTACTCGCTTTCCACAGCAATGGTAAGGATTCAGCTCTTGCTACCAGTATCCATCAGTTGACCCAGCTGTAAATAGTCACCTGGCTTATGATCAGGTAAGGACAGACAGCGAGGAAGGGATCTGGCCACCGCTACCTCATACAAGTTGTGACTTAGTATAATGAAGTCTCTAACACTTCATCTCTGACGGCAGTGTTTGCTATGGGACTACATTTTCCTTTACCTCCTCTCCAAGGTATAATAATGGGAACAACCCAGTAGCAAAGCCTCCCACAATCAGAGCTTAATGACTGCCAGCATAGCCAAAGTTAGAGTTCAGGCCCTATACTGATGGTCAGGCTAAATGGCAAAAAAACAAAAGTCTGGAGACTATCCTTCCCAGACCTAGTGAGCAGCAAAAAAGGAAATCACACACAAATTTATGAATAGCCAAATGAGAGTCCAAAAGACAGAAGTGGGGATGGCACATCTACAAGAAGATGAGACGTACTTACAGAACAAAAGAATAGCTTTTAGCCCCCTGAAATCAGGCACAAGTTGATCTGTCTAGCTGAATAAAAGGATTTCAGTACTATTACCAGGAAAACAACCTGATTTGCCTCCAGTAAATGAAGGTAGCAATGATCAGAAAGTCAGAGCTTGATGCTTAAGCCATGGACTAAGTTATTTCATTTTCTTCCTGTTTTATTCTGTCTATCAATAGTTTCTTTCACATTAAGAAACCCAACACATTCCACTCCAGAGTGCCAGCTGTGTACACAGCCATATGAAACTGTTGATCATATTTCTTTGAGTACCAGGCCACGATATTAGGAAAAAGATTCTTCCACCAAGGCTGGACAAATTGAACACTTTGTATGGTAATAAACAATAACTAACAAACAATTGAGATAGAATTACATGGCATTGAGCCAAAGTAGTGCAAGACCCCAGAAGCTGATTACTACATAACAACAAGAACATCAAAGTTAGTTGAGATATGGCTTGACCGAAAGCTGCAAAAAAACAAGTACTCTAACCACTCAGACAATTCTGCATATGCATAGCTTCTAAGAACAGATTTCCATACCTGTGGTACAGATTTACTGACAGAACTATCAGTCAGGTCAACATATGCACCTGAGATGCACACATTACCATTCTCCAAAACCTGGATGGGAAGAGTACAATATTACAAATCAATATTAATGATTGCTAATGAAAATAAAGGATTGCAAAATTAATGAAAACTCTTCATAATTCATAAAAAAGAGACCTGAAAACATTGAACACATTCTTTTCTAATAAATGAATCTGTGAGAGTGTTTAGTAAAACTGAATACAAATGGCGACTGAAAAATGAAAAAACAAATCATTTTAAAATAAGAACAGTAACAAATCTGTTTTGACTTATTTTAAGTTATTTTTCTTCCTCCATTGACCATTCCTAATAATTAGCAATGGAGACCTGCACAAATGTACAAAACTATTAATAACTGGGAAAACAAAAATTAAAATATTTAAAATAAAAATATAAACTCTTCCCAATAAATGACTAATCTGAAGAAAATAAAAATTTATGATTCACATTCTTCCCAATGAATGATCAAATAAAAAAAAAAATGAACAAATTGAATGATACAAATTCCCCCCAATAAATGACCAGTATAAATAAAAAATACATTAAAAAACATAAAATGCTATGATACACATTCCTCCCAATAAATGACCAATTCAAAAAAAAAAAAAAACATTAAACAAAATAATTTTATGATACAAATTCATTCCTCATAATAAATGACACAAGTAAAAAATGTATAACATTTTTTTTACAATTCATATTCTTCCCATTAAGAAAAGGACATTTTTACACCCTATCAAAAAAGATAAATTTTACAAACTTTTATTGATAAGACACTTCACATGGTCGAAAGCTAGGAGCATGGTACCCAGAGTGAAAGATAAAGAGTGATTTTACAGAACACATAAAGACAAGACTGTTGACAGAAATTGGTTTGGAAAATTTCATTTTCCTCTGATTCAGAGTTTCCTAAGCATATCGTTGAAAATATGGCGGGTGTGATACAGAATCCGTCCAGAGTTGATCAGCGAGCGATGATTTGGTTTCTCACTGCTGAAGGATGTCAACCAGTTGACATTCATCACAGAATGCAGGCAGTGTACGGTGACAAAAGTGAAGCACTGGACAACGATGTTTGAAGAAGGATGTGAGTTAACGCAACAATATGTGCCTGACCTGGTCTCAGAAGATCTTCCGCTAACTCACGTCCTTATTATCTCCTCTCAACAGCAAGGAGCGAAATACGCATGTTGGTACAAGGTGACCTTTCTTCTTCCTAAATAACCCATTAGAAAAGCGAGTTATTAACTTTTGTATTCCATGTTATCATATAATATATGGAGGTGTTTCTGGAGCTTTCTTTCAAACCCAGTTGAACTTCCTCAACTGGCGAAGAGTTCCAACATCAAATATTGGGAAACCTTCTACCATTAAGACATTCTTACAAGGTAACTTAAACAATAGCAAAACGATAATGCAAACTGTACAACACAAATTTATATATATATCTCAATGTTACTGTACCTTGGTTTGGAAATGAATTCGTTGGCCATCCCTCCACATCTCAGTCTGCAGTGTCTGGCCTGGCAGAACTGGTTTGGAAAACCTCACCTAGATTTAAAGACATCAGACTATTACTTTCAATGAAACTGACAAGTTAGTTACTTCTACGACAGTCCTGAAAAGATGTTAAAATGTTATTAGAGACTACATTACTATGTGAAAAATAATTATCTTCAAGTTCATTTTTATCTTGTCCATTTAAAACAACTGCAGAACTCTACTGCACTTCACTTCACAAGCACATGCAGTGGTTACTTCTTTTTTATATGAAGATGTTGCTATCTACATACTTTCTGTGTCCTGAGCATCATGTCAGACATTATGTTTTCAATGTTTGGATACATGAATTGAATTGTCCTTCCCTTTCAACATGTCATCCATATTGCATGTTTCTAGAAGGTTTGGACAGATCATTAGGTGGTCTGGGTCTTGTATTGCCCCACAGTCGCATATCTCATCATCCCTGTATTCCCATCTCTTCCTGCATTATGATACACCAGTTCAGAATCTATTTAGTGACTTTTGTTGTGTAATGCAGGTGGTACCGAGTTCCTGCCGCAGCTCCATCCAGGGACATGCTCTAGTTCATTTCATTGTTCGATGTGCCATTTTCTGGGACTCGTCTGTAGGGGCTGTGTTGATTAACAGAAACTTCATCTAGAATTTGGTCGAGTACTGAACTTGGCGTCCAAAAGGTGCCTTGGGGGGTCTACCTGTTTCTCTCTTTCGATTTCTGATGCAATACTTCTTTATATCTCAGGTGGTTCTACGTCGATTATGCCGTGTATATTTTTCAGTTGGAGCAGGTTATAGGCATCCTGTAACTATCTGGCCAGGATATGAAGAGGAGGCATTGATGTTGGATAGGTCATACCAAATTAACAATGAGCGAAATGGAAGAGGCTATGAGAACATTAAAGAAAAGGAAATCTCCTGGAAAAGATGGGATAACAAACGAAATGCTGATGGGGCTGGGCCAAACAGCGAAGAGGAAGCTGCTATCGGTCCTGAACCAAAGCTGGAAAAGGGGAATTGTACCACAGGCATGGAAAGACGCAGTACTGGTACCAGTACCAAAAAAAGGAAAGGACAAAACAGATCCAAATGGATACAGGCCTATCAGCCTACTGAGCTGTGTCGGCAAACTGATGGAACGTATGATAAACACCAGACTGATGTGGCATCTGGAAGAAAAACGAATACTAATTCCACAGCAAGCCGGCTTTAAACAGCACAGATCCACTGAGGACCAGGTCATCCTCATAGCCCAGGAAATAGAAGATGCCTACCAGGCACAGAAACACACAGTAGCGGTTTGGGTGGACCTGGAAAAGGCATTTGACAAAGTCTGGAAAGATGGACTTAGAGTCAAGCTAAGAAGAAGTGATGTTTGTGGGAAAATGTACAAGTGGATCAACCACTACCTCAAAAACAGAACGGCCAGAGTCCAAGTACAGATGAGCAGAAAGGTGACACTCGAGCAGGGAGTACCCCAAAGGGGGAGTACTGTCACCCACACTCTTCCTGGTGTATATAAACGACATCACAGAGAATATACCAAGAAGAGTCCATAGCTCAATGTTTGCAGACGATCTGGCTATGTGGACCTCTGAAAAGAATCTCACCATAGCAAGAAATCGGATGCAGCAGGCCCTAACATCGCTGGAAGAGTGGGCGAACTCATGGCTTGTCAAAATAAACGAGGAGAAAACCACATGCACAATATTCTCGCTTTCCATCAAACCCCAAAATACCAAGTTAAGTTTAAATGGCAAATTCCTGCAGCCAAACGACAACCCAAACTATCTGGGAGTCACATTTGATCGGCGCATGGCATGGAAAAGTCAGATCGAGAGAAACCGAATGAGAGCCAGAGAAAGAATGGCAATCATGAGGAAACTTGCTGGCACAAGCTGCGGAGCAGACGAAAGCATACTAAAGAAACTGTACACTGGAAGAGTGAGACCAGTTCTCGAGTATGGCATTGCGGCATGGACAACAGCAGCAAAGGCGAACTTCGATAAAGTTAGCAAACTTCAAAACCAAGCCATGAGAGTTATAACAGGTGGCATGAAGTCAACGCCAATTGTAGAACTTGAAAAGATTACAAAACTGCAATCCATGACCGATAGAAGAGACTGCAGAGCCCAGCTGCAGTCAGAGAAACTCCGGAGACTGACCGACCATCCAATGCACCAGAGACTAAACAATTTGGGAAATGGGAAACTAAAGCGGAGAAACTTTGCAGAAATAGCCAAAGCAAAGATGCACGAAGATCCCATAAATGCACTAACAACACCAAAACCCATCACTACTGTACGAAAGCCTACCTGGAGGCAGGATATATTCCCAGAGGTGGTAGAAAATATACCAGGTATTGGAAACAAAAACTGCCAGACTGAAAAAGAAAGGAGAGATAATACCCTAAGCTTTACATCGAAAAACTACCCAAGCATGGACTGGACCCATGCATACACCGACGGTTCTGTAACAAACACTACACAGAACGGAGGGGCAGGAGCATTCCTGAACCTACCAAATGGCAGAAAAATAACACTGTCATTCGCTACTGGTAAGTATACAAGCAATTTCAGAGCGGAGGCAGAGGCACTGAGGGCGGCAATGGAAGAAATGGTGACGCATAAAGAAAATGAAAGCCATATAGTCCTGCTTACAGATGCTCTCGCCGTAGTCACAGCGCTAAAAAGCCAGAAAAACACTGAGCTTAATGACTTAAGAGCAGCACTCTGCAAACTGTTCCAGCAGTCCGCACCAAAAAGGGTAGTGGACCAGTGGGTCCCATCACACTGCAACATCCAAGGCAACGAGGAGGCAGACAGACTGGCAAAAGAAGGTGCTAGACTACCACAAACAGATACTAGTGTGACGTACGAAGAGTCAAAACGGCTTATCAAAGCCAGATACATGACCAAATGGGAAACCGAACATACTGGTTACACCAAAAACGATGCCTATTACCAGTTGAACAGAAGAGAGCAGGTCGTTGTCTTCAGACTTCGCACTGGCCACAATAGACTGAGATACCACCTATTCAACAAATTGAAGATAGGTGGTACTGACGAATGCCCGTGCGGTACCGGTAAAATGACCGCTGAACATCTGCTGCAGAACTGCCCGACATACGAGGATCAGAGAGAGCAGATGTGGCCATCACCAGTGGAACTGCAAGACAAGCTCTATGGCAGTGTTGACAGCCTCAGGATGACCGCCGCTTTTTTCGAAAAAATAATGGTTACTGTCTGACTGCGTACGAAGAAGAAGAAGAAGAGGATAGGTCATACTTAAACCATAACAGATTAAAAAATTACGTATATTCCCTGCCGCTGCTTGATTTTTCAGTACGTTAGGTCATGACATGGTTGTTGATTTTGAGAACCTCAAATTTTGTGTGTGTGTGTGTGCGCGCGCGTCTAGAGACATATATTAATAAAGAACTTGTTGGTGTTATTGTTGTTATTGTGCATATGCTAGTTTCTGAGATAAAGAAGATGAAGGTGATAGTGGTTAAAAATAGCACAAACTATAGACAACCCGGAAGTGGCATCCTTTGGTTAGGATAAAAAACATAAAAAAAGCATAGAAAACATACTATTTACTTCTATCGATGTTTACCGTAATGGCTATGTCTGTCACTTCGACTATAAACATAATTATTAACAAACAAAATAAACAGAACTACCTCAGAAAAATCCGTTGTAGGAACTTAACTCCCCCATTCACAATAATGGGTGAATATTCAAATCCAAGTGAAAAAATTAAGAAATCCTTTCAAAAAATCTAAAGCAAATTTTTAAATTGCCATTGTTTTCGTCTAACCATACATGACAGAAGTTAGAACTCTATACAATCAAAAGAGCAGTATGTTCCACCGTTTCTATGGCATTAACCCGGTAGTTTATAAATGATAAAACGATGACCCTAGAGATGGTGCAGAATTTTTACCGCTGTAAAGAGCGAACGTGTCGCAATTTCACTGCGCTAGTACGGGTAAGGGTTAAGGAAACCAGTTAATAGCATTACAAGGTAGTCTATGTTCTGGAATCCCAGAGGCAAGAGTAGTAGTGACAGACCTATGCATTCATGGCAGAGAGAGCTTAAGGCGAATATCAAAGTGATTGGCAAGACGTGGATTGAGCTAGTGCAGATGACCTATGACAGGAAGATTTGGTATGTATTTGTAGATGACCTATGCTCTACAAGGGTGGTAAAGATGTCAGTTGATTGATTAATTGACCAAGCCATCTAAAATATACATATTCATTAAATATTCAGTGAAGTGGCAAACAGAGTGAACAGCACTCACCTTGACAGCTTTGAATCTGCTCACGTCATTGTTGGCATATTTGGCCATGACTTGTCTAACGGCGTAACCAAAGCTACACAGGCCATGGAGAATCGGCGTTTTGAAGCCTACAGATAGAAGTTAAATTAATCATCATGTTATGTCTGCTGTGAAAACTGACAAAATTTGATGTTGACTGAAGTCTTATGAAAGTTATGGGAATATTGATTCTGTGTTATCTGTGGTGTTGTTGGAAAGAACATTTGTGTTGCCTGAAATGGAATGAAACAACTATGTGCAGTCCACAATGATGTCTATAGACAAAATTAAATAAACTGCGTGGTATCTGAGATAAGCTTCTTCTTCTTCTTCATCGATCAAATGATGATATGCTTCTAGTCCGGTGAGGTTCACGAGGGAGACTGTTCGTTTCAGGTCTTCGCTGGTTCCCCACAGCTTTTCTAGCATGGTCAGACTGCCTCTCTTTGGTCTGTATAGGTAGGGCAGTCCTGCAGAATATGTTCTGATGTTTGCTATGCGTGCTCCACAATCGCACGTGGCAGTGTCTACGAGACCCATTCTGTGGAGGTGGGCCTTGAGTCTACAATGTCCCGTTCTGAATCTGAAGATCTTTGTCTGCCCATCTCTGCCAAGTTTGTCTATGCTGTCATTTTCTAGCTTGTATTCTTTGTGCTAGTCTCTCCCTTTTGTCCATATGGATCGTTTGATGAGTGTCTTTGCTTCTTTATAAATCTGTGGATGGGGAGTCTGCGTGCCGCTACCTTCAGTTTTTGCGAGCTCATCTGCTTTCTCATTTCCAGGGATCCCACAGTGGGCGGGAATCCAATGTAGGATTAAATCTGTTTTTTTGAGACAGCAATCCTATGTTGTATGTATTTTATTTCATGTGGTAGTTTATCTTGTTTGTGGCTTGAGGTGGCTTGGAGTACACTCCTGGAGTCTGTTAGAATGACAGTTCTCCTTGTAGTTATGTTTTGGCTGATAAGAATCTGGGTTGCTGCATGAACATCTCTTGACCACAAACAGATACTAGTATGACGTACGAAGAGTCAAAACGGCTTATTAAAGCCAGATACACGACCAAATGGGAAACCGAACATACTGGTTTCACCAAAAACGATGCATATTACCAGTTGAACAGAAGAGAGCAAGTCGTTGTCTTCAGACTTCGCACTGGCCACAATAGACTGAGGTACCACCTATTCAACAAATTGAAGATAGGTGGAACCGACGAATGCCCGTGTGGTACCGGGAAAATGACCGCTGAACATCTGCTGCAGAACTGCCCGACATACGAGGATCAGAGAGAGCAGATGTGGCCATCACCAGTGGAACCACAAGACAAGCTCTATGGCAGTGTCGACAGCCTCAGGATGACTGCCGCTTTTTTCGAAAAAATAATGGTTACTGTCTGACTGCGTACGAAGAAGAAGAAGAACATCTCTTGCTTCAGCTTTGAAATTGGTACAGGTCTCTCCTGCTGGTATGGAGTGATTTTCTAAGTCGCCATTGAAGTGTGCAATGTAGATTCCCCTTCCTCCCTTTTTATCGCTCACCGAGGTCGATCCATCTGTGTACATGTATGATTAAGAGTTGCTAGGGTATTGTCTCTTGAGCACCTGTAGAACGTGGATTTTTTGTTCTGTCGCTGACTGCTCACTTTTCTTCATTAACCCTGGAATCTCCAAGATTATTTTGGACCTGTCCTGGTTCTGTGAACAAAGTTCTGGAATGAGTGCTTTGCACTTTTTGGTTTCAGCTTCAAGGATGTCTGCGTGTTTTCTGTGGATTTCTCTGGCCAGATGGTTGGGGCTTTTCTTTAGTAATCTGTTTTTTGTTCTCTCTTGAAACTTCTGTTGTAGAGGATGATCAGGTAGCCTCTGTAGTTTTTTCAAATTGAGTAAGGGATTTGTATTTTCTCCTTAATTCTAGGGGCTCAATATTTGCTGTTTTTCTCAGCTCTGTAGTTGGAGTGCTTTTCAATGCCCCAAGGGTAATTCTGAGACCCATAATTTGGACTCGATCTAGTTTTCTTCTGTTTGTTTCTGTCTGTTTGTTGACCAAGATAAGAAGTAAATGACTGGAGTTTGATTGTGATGTAGCCATCACCAGTGCTAACACTAGACAAGCTCTATGGCTGTGTCGACAGCCTCAGGATGACTGCTGCTTTCTTCGAAAAAATTTAAGTTGACGTCTGACAGCGTAGGAAGAAGAAGAAGATTCTGAAGTGCTTATTACTTTACCATCTTTTATGTTGTTTTGTGTACAAGCTTCCTGAGTGTTTAAAATTTATTTGTTTACATGCTTACTAATCATTGAGTTCTCCTTGATCAAGTTTCTTAATTCAAAATTAACACCACTTTGAGCAGTGCAGCAAAACTGCTAGCTTGCAATGGAAACATCCCGGATCACCGAAAAAAATAATAATTCAAGTCACACATTTCCGCTGACAAAGTTTTTTTTACCATGAGGGACTTTTGTTGGTAGACTTTAATGATCCTGGCATGAACAGTAATGCCATCCACTACAATTTATCTAGGCAAGCTGCATACAGCAATCAAGAATAAACGACCGGTATACTTTCGCGTGGTGTGATTCTGTTGCATGACAATGCGCGTCCACATGTCACGAACATTGTTCAGAAAGCATTAACACGGAAAAGGTGGGAAATACTGCCATACCCATTCGATAGCCCCTTATGACTTCCATTTGTTTGGACCCTTAAAAAAATGTCTGAAGGGACAAAGATTCTACTCCGATGCAGACATCATGGCCTCAGTGACCAAGTAGTTCAAAGAGCAACCTAAGTCATTTTTTTCAGACGGTATCCACAGTCTACCAAACAGTGAGATGCATGTCTGAATGCTTATGGTGACTTTTTCTAACTAACCCCGAGGCATGTTTCCTTCATAAAAATTGCTATATTTAATTCTGTCACACCAGATGATGTAACTTTCATATGTTTGTAATAAAGCCACTGGGTTTGGTTTCATTTGAACACGCCTCACATGTAATAATTGTCTGAATTGAACTAGCTTTACATTTCATAGTTACTAAAGTTGAGCATATAAAAATAGTCCAATGGTAACACCATTTTTGGGGTGTTTAGTTTGTAGAATATCATATCTCATGTCCTTCTTGCAGTAAGACACATTCGTCAACTGGAGGCATGGGTTTGATCCTTGACTGAGGCCCAAGCTACAGTGAATGAGCTGACAGCATAGACAACAACTCATAGCTGGCTGCTGTCAGAGCTGATTAAGACCATATTCTGCCTCCAAGTGGTGGCATTGCAGTCTCGCCGAGATAATAGGGATATGTTTAGAAATTAGACTATAACAAGTTTTTTCAAAATTCAACCACCTAAAAGAAAAAAAAGAGGGCATAGCTACAAATTAACTATAGTAAGGTCCAGATTAGATATTAGAAAATAATTTTTTAGTCAGAGAGTGGTGAATGCTTGGAATGCATTGCCACAGGAAGTAGTGCAGGCAGGGACAGTTAATGCATTTAAGAATAGATTGGATGCGCAAAGCTTTTAGACCAAGGAAATGTAAATTAAACTGGTTGTATACAGACTATGCAGTCTTCTAAACCAGTATAAAGACGTTAAGTTAAGTTATGTCGAACTGAAACCGAATGTGTCAGGCCGAAAGGCACAGATATTGCAGCCTCACTGTAAACTAGGACATAATGTAACAAAGCCTCTTTTTTAGAATGATAGTAGAAAGGAAGATTCCTGACTGCTAATAACTTCACTTTCTGTTTTGTTGATTCATGTTTTGGGTGCTTAAAATACACTAGTCTTTACAATTGTTGTTGCTACATCATTCCTGTAATGAGACCAGTTACAATGGCAGTTCTATTTTACTTCATATAGAGCAAATCGAAAACAAGAAGATGATAAAGTTAGCTAATACTATCTTACCTCCCATTGCAGCAAAACTTGGCTCAATATGCAGTGGGTTTCTGTCTCCACTCAGCCTATACAGAGCAGCCTGGTAACAGGAAGGAGAATTACTATCTAGCTATTTGGCATCTTATCAAAACAAAATTGTGAGCATATAATTGACACTAAAGTTTACCTAAATGTATTTCAAAATAGTCACTGAGTCCTGCAAGAACTGCTATTAGATTAAACATCTGTTTTTCTTTCAATAAAAATCAATCACAATGTTTGTATTAATATGAAATTGGTTTATGTAAAAACTAGATATGTGTTGCAGGTTTGTAATTTCAACTTATGAGATGGTGGTAGGAGTTTGGGAAGGGGGGGGGGGGGGGGGGGGGGGGGGGAGGCGTACGCATTGTTTCCAAGGGAGTCCATGATCTGGAAAAAGTGATAACAGCTGATACACAGCAATTACCACAGTATATTAACAAACAATTCTTCATCATAATAAAACAGTTAGAAATAAGACTAAAACTGAATGACAAAAGTCAATATTACTGAAACAAATATGGGTAAGTTTCACATGGTCACAAATACAAAAAGTGAGACAAACTAACAAATCTAAACAATTAACCACTTTGTAATAGCAGTCACAGCTTAGCCTTGGGCAGCGTACCAGGCACCATCGGGATCCCACCTGATTTCAGTGATAATAAATGGTCACAAATTTCTACCTGGTCAACTGAAGTCTTTTCTTGCACCACAGCATCAGGGGCACGAGAAGGGACATCCACAAGAGGTATTGCCACCTTACTAGTTTTGGGACCTCCAAAATTTCCTGCTCCAACAACAAATGTTGTGAACTGGTTGAAGGCAATTTTCTCTTTATTCTCATCAAAAGTGTCCACTATCGACAAAAATAATTTTAAAAATGTCTTACAAAAAAACGAACAAAATTTTTAATATACCACTTTGCATGTCAGATATTCTGAAAAATATACCTTCTAAAAGTTTCTGAGTGAATGTAAGTCCAAAGATGCATGCAGTGAATGTAAGATACATAGTCAGGTATTTAAAGTTGTACAGCACACAATTCTCTTGCTGGAAGAACAGACCAAGATGGTAATGGCAGGATTAACAAAGCCAGACTCACCTTAAACACTCTTAGCTTAATATGGAACTCAGCATCTGATTTAGAACCCACATGGGAAGGGAGAAATGTGGAAGGCCAAAGAACACCTGGCTAAAAATGCTGGAAGAGGTGGCCAACTCAGTGGGAGTCTAATGGGCAGGGATCAAGCCAAGTCAGTGGGAGTCTAATGGGCAAGAATCAAGTTCAGTCAGTGGGAGTCTAATGGGCAGGGATCAAGTCAAGTCAGTGGGAGTCTAATGGACAGGGATCAAGTCAAGTCAGTGGCAGTCTAATGGGCAGGGATCAAGTCAAGTCAGTGGGAGTCTAATGGGCAGGGATCAAGCCAAGTCAGTGGGAGTCTAATGGGCAAGAATCAAGTCAACTCAGTGGGAGTCTAATGGGCAAGAATCAAGTCAAGTCAGTGGGAGTCTAATGGGCAGGGATCAAGCCAAGTCAGTGGGAGTCTAATGAGCAGGAATCAAGTCAAGTCAGTGGGAGTCTAAAGGATAGGGATCAAGTCAAGTCAGTGGGAGTCTAATGGGCAGGGATCAAGTCATCAGTGGGACTCTTATGGGCAGGAATCAAGCCAAGTCAGTGGGAGTCTCATGGGCAAGAATCAAGTCAAGTCAGTGGGAGTCTAATGGGCAGGGATCAAGTCAAGTCAGTAGGAGTCTAATGGGCAGGGATCAAGTCAAGTCAGTGGGAGTCTAATGGGCAGGGATCAAGTCAAGTCAGTGGGAGTCTTATGGACAGGAATCAAGTCAAGTCAGTGGAAGTCTAATGGGCAGGGATCAAGTCAAGTCAGTGGGAGTCTAATGGGCAGGGATCAAGTCATCAGTGGGAGTCTAATAAGCAAAGATCAAGTCAAGTCAGTGGTAGTCTAATGGGCAGGAATCAAGTCATCAGTGGGAGTCTAATGGGCAGGAATCAAGAAGATGGTCCGAAAAAATAACCAGCAGTAAGTATCTGTTTCAATCCTTTTGTTCCAAGGGGAACCAGAGGAATTAAGAGAAACAGTAAGTATGTGGCGACTGTAGAAGCAAGCTGCCATTATTTCTCAGTCATAATAGTTCTCCTGGTGTACATCAGCAAACAGAATAAGTACCGCAGTGATAGTTTTTTTAATTGTAAGTATGTGGCTCAATGGGGGAGCAAAGTATAGTAACACTGCACCCTACCAGGCATGTTATAAAAGGTGACTAAGTTGGGTTGGGCATCGGGGCAAGCTAACACATCATGTAGAAATTAAAAGCCACATGAAACAGAAAAAAAAGACCTCTACGCTCAATATGATAGAGTGGAGTGACTAAATCAAGTAAGTATGCCTTTTCAATGTGTAGCTACTATAGGGGAAAAATATTATAATGCCCAGCCGTTATCATCAACTAGCTAAGCATAGACATTGACAGTTTAGACAAGAAAGCAATAAACCCTCTGATATTTTA
Source organism: Ariolimax columbianus (assembly GCA_036924085.1). Taxonomy (NCBI): domain Eukaryota; kingdom Metazoa; phylum Mollusca; class Gastropoda; order Stylommatophora; family Arionidae; genus Ariolimax; species Ariolimax columbianus. Next base: position 33,691,296 of record JAVGWX010000003.1, on the reverse strand, counting down.
GTCTTCACAGATTCAAGATATCCTAAAATCATATCTTCAAACTGACAACAAAGAAATACTACAGCTTGCCGAGCAGCTTGACAGGATACAAATAATATACTACATTTAAAGCCACTCTTCATCGCATTTTGGGACATAGACAATCAGGTAGTGAGAAAGAAAATAAACAAGCACAATTGAGTAAGTATAGTTCAAATAAATGCTTCAGTCAACATGCAGAAAACAAAACAAATATTCTCAAACAACTGAAAGAGGAATGGTTGAACTGATGGCAAAAACTATAAGCCCTACTGGAATGATGAGTTACAGAAAGTGGAAGATGCAGTAACAAATGCTAGGAACATGGCAGAACGAGAAAAATCCATGGAGGCAAACATCGCCCTCAAAGCCGCCGCGGCGAAGTACAAACACACTCTCAAGCAAACAGCAAGAGAAAGTTGGAAAAATAAAACGGAAAGTTTAAACCTGGACAAAGAACGGAACAAGCTATGGAAGCTAGTCAGAGCCATGAATGACGAAACCCCGTCAAATAAACAAATTACTATCAAGCAGGGCGAGAACTTGATCACAGGTAAGAAAGCCGCAAACGCCTTTGTCGATCACTATGCCAGAGCAAACCACATCGAGGTCCCTGCAGATAAGCATACAGACATTAGCGAAGAGCTAAAGGGACACGAAAACATAAATACGGCTCCTGAAGAGCACATGATGGCCAAACTAACAATGCGCGAAATGGAAGAGGCTATGAGAACACTAAAGAAAAGGAAATCTCCCGGAAAAGACGGGATAACAAACGAAATGCTGATGGGGCTGGGCCAAACAGCGAAGAAGAAACTACTATCAGTCCTGAACCAAAGCTGGAAAAGGGGTATTGTACCCCAGGCATGGAAAGATGCAATACTGGTACCAGTACCAAAAACAGGAAAGGACAAAACAGATCCAAATGGATACAGGCCCATAAGCCTACTGAGCTGTGTCGGCAAGCTGATGGAACGGATGATAAACACCAGACTGATGTGGCATCTGGAAGAAAAACAAATACTAATTCCACAGCAAGCCGGCTTTAGACAGCACAGATCCACTGAGGACCAGGTCATCCTCATAGCCCAGGAGATAGAAGATGCCTACCAGGCACAGAAACACACAGTAGCTGTTTGGGTGGATCTGGAAAAAGCATTTGACAGTCTGGAAGGATGGACTTAGAGTCAAGCTAAGAAGAAGTGATGTCTGTGGGAAGATGTACAAGTGGATCAACCACTACCTCAAACAAAGAACGGCCAGAGTCCAAGTACAAGGGCAGATGAGCAAAAAGGTGACACTCGAACAGGGAGTACTCCAAGGGGGAGTATTGTCACCCACACTCTTCCTGGTATATATAAACGATATTACAGAGAATATACCAAGAAGAGTCCATAGCTCAATGTTTGCAGACGATCTGGCTATGTGGACCTCTGAAAAGAATCTCACCATAGCAAGAAATCGGATGCAGACGGCCCTAACATCGCTGGAAGAGTGGGCGAACTCATGGCTGGTCAAAATAAACGAGGAGAAAACCACGTGCACAATATTCTCGCTCTCATTAAAACCCCAAAGTACCAAATTAAGCCTAAATGGCAAAATCCTGCAGCCAAACGACAACCCAACCTATCTGGGAGTCACATTTGATCGGCGCATGACATGGAAAAGTCAGATTGAGAGAAACCGAATGAAAGCCAGAGAAAGAATGGCGATCATGAGGAAACTTGCTGGCACAAGCTGGGGAGCAGACGAAGGCATACTAAAGAAACTGTACACTGGAAGAGTGAGACCAGTTCTCGAGTATGGCATTGCGGCATGGACAACAGCAGCGAAGGCGAACTTCGATAAAGTTAACAAACTTCAAAACCAAGCCATGAGAATTATAACAGGTTGCATGAAGTCAACGCCAATTGTAGAACTTGAAAAGATTACAAAACTGCAATCCATAACCGACAGAAGAGACTGCAGAGCCCAGCTGCAGTCAGAGAAACTCCGAAGACTGACGGACCACCCAATGTACCAGAGACTAAACAATTTGGGAAACGGGAAACTAAAGCGGAGAAACTTTGCAGAAATAGCCAAAGCAAAGATGCACGAAGATCCCACAAACGCACTAACAACACCAAAACCCATCACTACTGTACGAAAACCTACTTGGAGGCAGGATATATTTCCAGAGGTGGTAGAAAATATACCAGGTATTGCAAACAAAAACTGCCAGACTGAAAAAGAAAGGAGAGACACTACCCTAAGCTTCATAACGAAAAGCTACCCAAGCATGGACTGGACCCATGCATACACCGACGGTTCTGTAACAAACACTACACAGAACGGAGGGGCAGGAGCATTCCTGAACCTACCAAATGGCAGAAAAATAACACTGTCATTCGCTACTGGTAAGTACACAAGCAATTTCAGAGCCGAGGCAGAGGCACTGAGGGCGGCAGTGGAAGAAATGGTAACACACAGTGAAAATGAGAGCCATATAGTCCTGCTGACAGATGCTCTCGCCGTAGTCACAGCGCTAAAAAGCCAGAAAAACACTGAGCTTAATGACTTAAGAGCAGCACTCTGCAAACTGTGCCAGCAGTCCGCACCAAAAAGGGTAGTGGTACAGTGGGTTCCGTCACACTGCAACATCCAAGGCAACGAGGAGGCAGACAGACTGGCAAAAGAAGGTGCAAGGCTACCACAAACAGATACCAGTATGACGTACGAAGAGTCAAAACGGCTTATCAAAACCAGGTACATGACCAAATGGGAAACCGAACATACTGGTTACACCAAAAACGATGCCTATTACCAGTTGAACCGAAGAGAGCAGGTCGTTGTCTTCAGACTTCGCACTGGCCACAACAGACTGAGGTACCACCTATTCAACAAATTGAAGATAGGGTGTACCGACGAATGCCCGTGCGGTACTGGTAAAATGACCACTGAACATCTGCTGCAGAACTGCCCGACATACGAGGATCAGAGAGAGCAGATGTGGCCATTGCCAGTGGAACTGCAAGACAAGCTCTATGGTAGTGGCGAGAGTCTCAGGATGACCGCCGCTTTTTTCGAGAAAATAATGGTTACTGTCTGACTGTGTACGCAGAAGAAGAAGAAGAAGAACTGATGGCAAGATGGTATACTTCTAGAATGTGTGATGTATAAAGAAATGTGCCATCCATGAAAAAAATGACAACATCCACATACTATGACGCAAAGAAGATGGTATGTTGATCTTCCAACTTAGGACAACACGCTTTAGACTAACAAAATACTTAAATTAAATGTACCACACAAACATAACTGCCACAACAGTATCCACCCACAACCAGCTAAGGACAACACATGCCACGCCTGAGGGCCGTCTCATGGGCCTATCACTTAAACAACGGTGCCAGATGGGCTTACACAAGTGCCATCAGGACATTGTTCCACGTCAAGGATGTCATACATTATGCCAACAACTCCAAGCACCACTGGGCTGGCCATGTAGTCAGAAGGAAAGACGAACGCTGGAGCACAGCAACCACTCTGTGGTGCAGCGCGGCAAAAAAAAAAGACCACATGGCAGATCCCCCACTAGATGGCAAGATTCACTCGAGCTGCACAACACTCGCAATCCTGAAACAAACAAGTTAGCCATCCACTGGACAACCCATGCCCAAGACAAAATCAACTGGAAATTGAGATGAGACCAGCACAAAACCAAAAAACATAGCCCTGCTTGAACCCAGACCGATAAGCAGTGAAATGCACTCAGCTACTACCAATTCACACAAGAGTTGGGACCTGCACAAAGGCAAATGCACTTGTAGATGCACAGGTCGACTAAGACAGCATCCACCCATTTGAAGCAGTACAGCATGTGCTCCTTGCATGTCCAGGACTCACCACAGAAAGAAAATAAACTACAATAATCACTAATAGCTTATACACTATCAACTATGAAAAACATGCCCATTTTTCAACTTGGCATTGACTGCGAAAGAGTGAACAGATCAACAGCTTTAGTTATACAACAATAACATGAGACCTGCCAAAAGATGCAGCATTGTAACGTGTACCACTTTTCTCAACAGGGGTTTCATCTTTTTATGTCCTACTGCTCTTGTCTTGCGTCATCGCAGAGAGGAGGTATGTGTATACTTCTGGATTCAACTAGGCGAGAAGCTTGTGCTGCCTGCATGTTGAGCTTTTGAGGAGTTTCTTTGACCCCCCTCTATCCATCGTTGTCAAGGTTAACCTCTTGCTCGTGGCCCTGAAACCTTTATGTAGAATGATTTAGCTACATGTTGATCATACTGTATCCTTGTCACATGACCAAGCCACTTTAACTTCTGTACGTCAATATGGTAGATAACCGATCTTATGGATCTCGATCCTATATTAGTGCATGTCTAATAGTGTCCACGTTTGACACTGATAGCATAACATAGGAATGATCAATATGTTTATCAGCGTCTGTTTAGTGGACATAGTGACACTTAGATGTTTCAGTATCTGCTAGTTGGTAGTGCACCTTGTTTGCCTTATGAATTCTATTCTTTATCTCTATGTCCAGTCTGCCATCATAAGTGAGTGAAGTCACTTCCCAGGTACAATAAACTACTGTACCTGTTTGATGGTTTTGTCACGAATGTGGAAACTGGGCTGACCTTTGATTGTCATAGTTTCAGTCTTATCACAGTCGATCTTCATCTCTCCTATAGGCAAGCTAAGTCAAGACAGGTGAGGTGTTGTTGCAAATCAATATGTTTATTGTAGAAGAAACTCTGGTCATATGCGAAAATCAATTCGCTGAGCAATTCCTCACAGTGATTGGCTATTTGGGTGATTCTATCCATATAGGTGATGAATAAAAACAGGGGATAGCACACACCCCTGACTCAACCTACTCCTCACTGAAAACCAGTGTTTTATCACCTTTTCTATATACCTTTCTCTCCATATGTAAGCCTACCTTGCTGAGGTTGGAGAGCTTGCACGAGCCAATGATCAAGGGAGCTATGCCGTCAGCAGTTCTATTCCTGGCAGACACCTAAGCTGGATATGTCCTGGAAGACAAGCCAGACTAAAATGCTAGGTAGCAGGTGGTGAAGCCCTATAGGTGTTAGCTGCAGAACCCACTGGCGAGTGGTATATGCTCTGGGCTGCACCAATTCACTCCCACCTCATGGGCTAAATGCATTTTTGTCTTGTTCTTTACAGTTTGTTCTTTATCCCTATGGATGACGAAGAGATGCATACCAGCAGATATTGTACCTCTGCGTCTTTGTGACGATTTCCCAGGTGGCGGGGAATGCCAGACATACCATCACTAAAAAAGAGCTGGCAAATCTGACTGAAGCATGATCAGACAATTGACCTATTGGGCTATCAAGAGATACCAGCTCACAGCAAAAGGGATCATATCATCTTACCCCTAACTTCATTTCATTATTGCCGGTGATAAATATGGAATGTAATTTTTTTTTAAGGGAAATACAAAAATATCAGAAAATATCACAATGTCTAAATAAACATTTAAATTTCAGTTAAAATCATTTCAGCAAATTTAGGGTGATGACCATGATTGTGAAATTATTTTTTTACAAACATATTTCCCACATATTACTTGACAAAAACAGAATCTAATGATTACCATTATAATAGATGACCGCTCCAGATTTCTTGTCAACAATGTCAGCAATGTACAATTTTGAAGTTAGACTGCCACGGCACGGAATAGGTTTTAATAACTCTAGGTACTGTTCTCCATGTAAGATCTGAGATATCAAATAATTGAAAGGAACTTTTAAAGTGTATTTAGGAAATGAAGAAATGTACAAGGTGATCTTAAAATCCCTTGACACTAATATGTATATTTTAATCAAGACAACTTGGTGGCAGGTTATCTTATACACATCTTTGGGAAGATAATAATTGAGATGTTAAATTTAGTTTATTTTTATAATGATGTGTTTGAGTTGTTATAAGTAGATGTTTTGTTTCCGAAAGAGTCAATTAATTATGTATTTACTATTTCATACTGGGGTATTGCAACATTGTGGACACCATATAAATGAAACCCATTTCATCCTGCTCTCAGTGCAGTAGTAGTCAATTCTTGTCTGCCACACACAAAATCCTATAGGAAACCACTAGGGCTGATATACATATGAATACTCATATACATGTCTACTTAAGTTCTGTTCTTAAGAATCAACTTTACTGCACTCCAGACTTACCAACAGGTGCTCAAACTCTCTCAGTACAATGCGAAAGGTGTGGATACTGATGTTTTCTGTAGCTCGTTGGTTGAAAGTCTGTTCTGTTCTCTCATGTGCCCCACACATGTTTGACCCTCATTTGATTTCAAAGTTCTACAGTCTGTGTATTGCTAATTCATCTATTGCAGTGCTGCCATCCAATAGGTGGTCATTGATTGACTTTTGTTTTGTTTTAGACTTCAAAATATCACCCATATTTATATTCAAAGTGACCATAATAGGTGCTTGAGTAGTCAAGATGTCAACTTTTTCTATAGCCTGGAACCCCAGTATGACAGTAGATCAGCACAAGCCCCTTGAAGGTTTGAGGTCTCTACAGCTGCTATCAACTCATGCCTTAGACATAACCCCGGTTTGACCAGGACAGTACATCTATGCCAGCCCCTTGAAGGTTTTGGGTCTCTATAGATGCTATCAACTCATGTCTTAGACACAACCCCAGCATGACCAGGACAATAGATCTATGCCAGCCCCTTAAAGGTTTGAAGTCTCTACAGCTGCTATCAACTCAGGTCTTAGACATAACCCCGGTTTGACCAGGACAGTACATCTATGCCAGCCCCTTGAAGGTTTCAAGTTTCTAGAGCTGCTATCAGCTCATGCCTTAGAAATCTCCAGTATGAGATATGTGATAGTACATCAGATATATCACTAATATTTAAACAAATGACAAATATGAAGAAAGTAAAATGATTATTTATTATTACACAACTATTGCAGAATCAGTGTCCACAACATTCAAAACTGAAGGATGTAACAATTTTGAGATACACTTTTTAATATTCTAAACAATGATTGAATTGGTCTAAGAAATATACATGACAAATAAAAGTATTGTGGTCAATGTGTAGACTTGGACTTATGAGAGCTTCAAAATGGTAGAAACGTCAGCAAAAACAATTTTTTTTTAAAGGAGAAAGGTAATAACAAGAAAATGGAATCTCAAGACAGAATAAGAATAATATGGTTACAGGAAAAGATAAGTCATGTAGACAAAAAGTGTGTGATCTGGTGGCAGAGATAAGAATAGCCTGGTTAAGTGAGAGATAAGGTGTCTTATGACAGGAATAATAGCTATCAAACTAAAATGGAGACTTTGGAAATAATATAAAGCTTTTTAACTCGTGTGTTATCGGGGCTGGATAAGGGAGTAAAGAATGGTAACATTCATGTAGTAACCTGCCAGGCATGCTGTAAGAGGTGTAAGGACTATTGGAGACTGGGCAGGCTACCCCATCAAGGAAAAAAAAAGACTACTACAGCCTATAGTAGAAGAGGAGCAACTAAGTAATAAGTGAAGAATAAAGCTTTTAAGAAACTTTTAAGTGTCAGCTTAGTTAACTTAGTAAACCTCTGTCAAAACTTGGTTATTCAGATAGATGATAAATTTATGGTTTGGCATGTCTCAGTAGCAGTGCGGCAAGAGCGATGACTTCCCACCCCAAAAGGTGCCAAGTTCAATTACCAGTCTTGACAACCTGATTTTCTGTTAGGGAAGGCAACACAGAGTCACATCACGTAGAAAAAATATGGTGATGGTAGAAGGAAAGAGCACACTATAAGAATTAAACTAACCTTTGTGGGGTCAATGTTGAGACCTGGTATGCCGCTCACAGTTGACTCATGAAGGCAAGCAAAAGCTGGGATGACACCAAATGTTGGAAGGACTGAAAACTCATCAGTCATCTCAAAAAGAAACTTCAGGTGATCTTCCTGCAGTGTGGACACACCCACTAACAATATTAAAATAATGTAATGTTAGACTCAGGTCTGCAACAGAATTCACATATTTATCAACTCAATAAGATCAGGAGAGATTGAACACCTGCATAGCTTAGCCTTAGTCGATCTGTACAATTACAAGGGCAAATGACCCTGTGCAGGTACCAGCTCTGGCATAAGCTTGATGTAGCTGGAGGAGGATTTCCTGCTTTGTAGGTTAGGCTCGAGCAATTTATTACTCTAAGCTGCGCTGGGACAAGTGCCGCGGAGGATGGTTAATCGATGTGCAAGTCCATCATAATTAGACTCAAGCACTAGAGCAAAGTAGACCCGCAGCTTGTTAGGCACCATCTATACTGCTCTTAACGAACCACCTAACCATGGCTGGTGTTATGCCATGTCACACAGTTAGTCGCCTCTTACGATATGCTCTCTGTGGGGCAGTGGTGCTATTCTTGCTCTTGTCTTACACAACGACCACTCATGATCTGCAAATAAAATGTAATAATGCTCTTTGCTAATTAGGCAGAAGAGTGTTTAGTTAAGCATTTATGATAGCATTTTCATAGTTTGGAGGCATGGGTTCAAATCATTTTTTTAAAACAGGAGGGATGGTATGCAGGTAAAACCTAGCCTGCACATTCAAGTTACTTTTTTTCCTTGGCGATGTAAATTCCTCTCTCACAGAATGACATAAAAAGTGCAAAATATATCGATATATGATTGTTAAAGAGACCAACATCAAATAAAATAAAATAGACTATTGACTCAGTAATAAAAACCAAACAAAGCTCTATAGCTCTATAATAAACTGTCCTCACCTCCCAATGCATAGAGGATGACATCTCTTTCTGTGTATGTGAATTTTATCGGTGTTCCTTTGAATGTCTTTGCCAAGGCCTATTATGTAAATGATAATAAGCAAGCACTAACAAACAAATATATGAATGCAGAATAAATTCATCTATTGCCTTTTTTTGCTAACCACCAGTAATATTTTGTAAACACAAATAACCAAAAAAATGTTTTAAAAAGAGCTGTGAACTTATGTTTTCTTGAGAAAAGACAGAAAAGAAAAGAAGAAATCGAAAAAGTAGGAAAAAGCCATGAAAGGTATATATCAGTCTTTCTCAACATTTGTATCTTTGCTGAACCCTTGAAATAATTGCCAGATCTCAGGGAAGCCCTGCACACATAGGATTTTAACTTCAGCACACTACAGAACATTAACTTGATCAGTAATATACCAGTATTCTTCTATTGCATATGATCTTTTCATCATTTTAATTAATGCTGTTTATAACATGAACATTCATTTAGAATGTTGAATAATAATGCTATTGATCAAGAAAAATGTATAATATAGAAATGCACCCAACATGTGTCCACAGTATCCAGTCTACTAAAAATCATTTTCATCAACATTGAACATGTTCAACATCAGTGCAGATTCTTCGGCTCGATGCTCCTTTTGATATGGCGTGAGAAGGCAAGGAACCCACCTTCTTCTTCTTCATTGTTCGCTCCTTTTGAGCTTGAGTTACGTTGTGCAGCATTTTACAGTTGTACTGCGATATCTGCGCCTTTTGGCACATCAACTTTCAGCATACCTTTTGTTTTGGGTTACTCTCCCTTGACTTTGGCTGTCCACATTCATCCTGCAAGGAAGCAGGTGGTTTTGGGGTCAGAGCCTTCATTCTCCTAGATAAGCCATCACCAAGCTAGCAAGTCTCATCTAACGGGGTTGTCTTTGGTTTCCTCCGGTAGCCTTTGATACGCCAGTATCTCATTTGTAAGGCAGCAGGTGGTTTTGAAATCAAGAGTTTTTCCTTCTAGACAAGCTGCCTTCCTAGGCTTATGAATCTCCTCCTCATCTATCCGAAGCGTCTATCTGGTTTTAAGGCTCCAGAAACTCGTCTGTTACCCCTTCTCCTGTTAGTATAAATAGATGTGCCACAGGAAGGCCAGGAGTTGGACCTGTGCTGTCAGAGGCTATTTGAGATGCATGTCTTGGGAGTATCTGATTAAGTTAGAGCTTGTCCAGACCTTTGCTGTCCGAGGCTATTTGAGATGCATGCCTTGGACGCATGCCATCGGAGTATTTGCTTGAAGTTAGGGAGCTTGTCCAGACCTTTGCTGTGAGAGGATATTTCAGACGCATGCCTTGGGAGTATTTGACTCAAGTTAGAGAGCCTGTCCAGATCTTTGCTGTCAGAGGCTATTTGAGACGCATGCCTTGGGAGTATTTGACTTAAGTTAGAGAGCCTGTCCAGATCTTTGCTGTCAGAGACTATTTGAGACGCATGGCTTGGGAGTATTTGACTGAAGTTAGAGAGCTTGTTCTCCACTCCACTCCCGGCTATGACAAGCATTTATAACCCTCTTTGACACGTGAAGCAGCTCATGAAAAATTGTCAATTTAGTCCCATGACCAAGTCCAAACTCTGCCATAATTTTCTCGATGGTTAAGAGAGGATGAGGGCCTTCACTCTTGCAACATTGCTGGCATCATCTACAATAGACGGCCTGTCATTTCTTGGTTTATCTTTAACAATGCTGTGTCCCATTTGAAAGTGACTTTTCTAACTCAACAGTGTCATCCTTATAAACTGCAAACATCTCATCATGAATTTGCTTTGCGGAATTTGCACAGCGAGCCTACGTTTTGTTCATGACACCACTTCATACACAATTAACCCAGTTTTCTGCCAATTTTCTTGTCCAAAGGGAGCCCACAAGTGTCATGTAAGTGCAGGAAATATTTACCAACAATAATGTCTTTACAATGATACACACCACTCCCATCTGCCCTACCGATTTCTTAGGAAAGTGCAAAAGTTTGCTACCATCCCTCATTTAGTCTATAGGACAGTTTCATACAAGATTTTGAAGGTAAAAACAAACCATTCCTAAATGTGGGCCTATGAGTTACAATGTTATAATGCATAAGTGTTATTTCATCATCATCATGTGATATATTCTATCCGTTTTCTATGTCACGGTAGCTCTATATGCATCTCGATTTAGAGTGCATCGGCCAGCGTCATACAAAGACATCCCCAAACTGTCCGTAATGTTTTGACGACACCTTCAATGCGGTCAACCTCTTTTACTACTCACAAGAACCGTGCCCTCCATTTTCTCTCTCCAGACCATTATGTCTCTTCTCACGGCCAAACTATCTATGTGCATTCTTGTGATATTGTCTAGGAGCCAGTTTTCTGTAATATGCAGCGATTACAAAATTTGTCTTTTTTTCCTGTCCATGATATTTTCAGCATCCTTCTGTAACACTTCATTTCTTCTTCATCGTATGCACACTTCATTTCAAAAGCTGTGAACTTTATTGCAAATTTTTGTTTAATGTCAATGTCTCACAACCATATGTCCCCACTAGGAAAATGCATGTCCTGATTCGTTGAATCTTTTGTCCGCTTGCATGTGCCGTGCCACACATTTTTCATCTGTTTTAGTTTGTGTGTAGCAATTGCAAGTCTTCGGTTGATTTCAATTTCGCAGTCGCTTTAAATTGTAATAGTAGATCCCAATTATTCAAAATCTTTTACCTCTTCTATTTCTACATTATCAATTGAGAATACCGATTTGTGTTGATTACTTGACCCTTTGTAGGCCTTGTAGACATCAAAATTGCTGTGTTTGAAAGCAATAATAACATGGAAATGAAATTTACACATTCAATGTGAAACCAGTGCTTGGGATCAAGACAATTCCACGCGGTGATCCTGGATAACAGGCTGCAACAGCGCAGGCTGGCTAAGGAGAAGGGATCGAAGAGGGAAGGTTAACCCTGTACTAAAAAAGTGTCTGCGGCTAAAGACTGATGTGTTGGACCTAAAGGTCAAACTGACTGTAAAGTGGCAACACAAAGCATTCCGTTCTCCGGACTACATCCTGCTACTTGCAAAGCCATGTTTAGGGCTTGGTAGTGGGAGACTGAGAACGAATGAAAAAGAAACCAGTGCTCATCTGTTGCTGCTCCAAAACTCAATTCCTGGTCAAACTTAAGATAGCACACACAGATTTAATCTGCAACTGATATGAGGCAATTCCTATTTTGCTTTTCATGTCTGTTAAACAAAGAATAGAATACTTACACATGTAAGAAGTTTGCAGATACAGCAATATTTTCATTGCTTTCCTATGAATGGCAGGATAGTCTAGACTTAGTCAGCAAATCTTATCAGCAAAGTGAATGCGGCTGAAGATCGTCCAACACTCAGAATTTTAATCAAATATACAGATTTATTTTTTCCAATAGTGACCTCTCGCAGATTAATAGCAAATTATATAGACAGAGAGGTAATTAAATGGTTTGGACAACAATGCCTCAAAACCTATCTGTGCAAGGGCCAGACAGCAGAGATATGGAGCAAGAGCTTGAGTCAACAAAAAGGTGAATTGATAGTGTTAAAGAAACATTACACGGGCATGGATTGATAGCAGGCAAAAAAAAAAAGAATGCAATTGACCATGACATCTAATGGCACAACTGAACAGAAGCGTGAAGATAAATGTATGTTATTTTGAAGTAGTACAACTATGAGAAGAAGCAAGCAGGAAAGACTGCAACTACTTAATCTGCAGATATTTTTTTCCCTAATAACTCGGTATTTAGGTGAATAGCAAAACTTACAATAGGGTCACCAGAGGCAGATACTGTTTGTGCGTCTTTTTCTTGTTGATCCAGTTTGTTCACAAGCCCAACAATAAAACTAGTGCCCTCTGGGACATGAAATAATTAAGAAAAACTAAGTGAGTTAATGCAACTGAAATTCAGTAAATTAGATAGTATTTAAACAAAATATTTACCTTCATCATTTTTTCAAAGGTGGTGTGTATTGCATTAATGGCCCAGTGCATTCAACTCAATAATTCTTTTTTAATGAGTTTATTTCTCACAAGAGATGCTATTTTATTGAATGTAAAAATGGTCCCATGACAATTGGTACCCATTTACAGCTGGGTTGACTGGAGGAGTGGTCATACCCGGAACAAATCACGGCCTAATTTATTTCTGTCCTCCATGATTTTGAATCCTGGCGCAGTGCAATCCCAGTTTTAGCAAATCAGCTCACTGTTGACTATGCTACATGCTCCACCATTTTTATTGCATGTATCCGACTGCAATTTTGTGGTGTTCAGTTGGTCAAACACCTCAACTCATAAATTTCTTGTAGAGATGATTCTGTCACCTGAAGCAATGTGCCTAATAAAAACTATGTTTCCCCGCGGGTGGTATTGTGGGAAGTCAAACGCCAGCAACCAGTAATATTATGTTTAAATATCCAGGTTAATGCTATGATAATTGCTGAACATGCATATTTGAATATAAATAGACGTCACTTCCTTCTTGTGCATTTTTCAAATCGGAGATGTGATTGTGGATATTTAGACACAATATTGAAACGATATATTCTCTATTTCACTCGGTTTGAAGATTATCCCATTATTGATTGGGATAAAGTTAAGTTGTTGCAATGGATTTTTCTGAGGTAGATCTGTTTAGTTTGTTTATGTAGATATAAAAAATATGTGTGTAGTGGAAACAATATGCCAATATTGTTAAGAACATTATCAGTGCTTTGTGGCAATTTCATGGATTTACTTCTGGCATCCCTTAAAATAGGTCTGTGCTGTTTTTCAACATTTTGACCTTCAACTTCTTGTATCTCAGAAACTAACACACACACACACACATCAAAAACAATAACACCGCCAAGTTCTTTATTAATTTGTGTTTCTACATACAATCAAATCATATACATATATATATACCAACAAATAAAAAGGTTACAGACTCTGAAAGTCAACAACCATAGTAAAACATGATGTGCTGAAAAATAATGTCACGGATGAAATTGCATGTTTTTAATGTAGTGGCGCTAAGGTTAAGGGCTGCCGTCAGCAACTATGTAGGGCAGTGGTGGGTGTGTGTTGGAGTTCGTCATGTCACCAGAGCAGCCCTACAAGACACACCCAGTAACAAAGTTGCTATATTTGGATACTTTCCCTTACCGTGCCTGAAGAAATATTGACTTACCTATTTTGCAACCAAGGGACTACATCTACAGTTTTTTTCTGTTACTTTAGGTTACCCGGTGGTATATGTGCTTTTATCATACTGCAATGAATTTATAATCCCTATCTGACAACTCAGACAAAGGCAATCTCCAGCTGGTTTTACAATCATCTTATAGAGTGTGTTTAAAGTAGAAGCCAAATAATCTAGTGATATACCTTGATTTGAACCTGGGGTTGTATAATTGGTGAAATCTGTAATTCTGTCCCAGTTGTCTCTCACTGTGAAACAAACACAGCAAACAAATAACAATTGTACTCAATAAACAATGGACAAATAATAGTTGATAAATATATCACTGCTTGTTATGTATAATTGGCATAGTTCAAGCATCATCTTTACATTGCAGTTGGCCTTCAACAGAAAGCTTGGGTGAAAGTATCTGTGCTTTGAAAGTGGTAATATTTATCATCATTCATCATTATTAATTCTTCCTTGTTCTGAAAGGGGAGTATGTGGTCACAACTGCATGTGTTCTGTAATACTTATTTGACATATATATATAAAGTTTAGGCATAGACGTGGCAACCTTATGTCAAATTAGTATATATAAAAATATATATATATATACTTATATATGTGTTATTATTATTAAATAAGTAAACATTGCAGTGGTCGCAAAGGAAAACTAAAAATCAAATGTCCATTAAAATAGAAAAAAGTATGAATGAGTTTATACAGTGGCACATGTACCATACACAAGCTATGTTCCAATCAAAGTTTTCTAGTTGAAAGAGATGGTAACAGATAGAGATAGTGTACGTATCTAGAGAGAGAAGTGAGGTGAGAAAAGTGGTGACAGAGTGAGACACAGAGATGTAACTCTACATACCATCTTCAGCTGAAAAATCTTTGTTAATCTCTCTCAAGACCACACCTTCCGTTCTCTGCCATTGTACTGATACAAATTAAAGCAAAACAATATTTAATCTTCCAGAACCAGATAGAGCAGAGCAGTAATAAATTTGTATTTATAAAAAATAACATTATTAATTATGAACGTAACAAGATACTGCTAGATAGCCAGCTCATTAGAGTTAGATACAAGCTAGCTTAACTTAACGTCTTTATACTGGTTTAGAAGACTCTGCAGAGTCTGTATACAGCCAGTTTCAGTTACATCACCTTGCTCTAAAAGCTATGCGCATCCAATTTATTCTTAAATGTATTAACTGTCCCTGCCTCCACTACCTCTAGGGGCATCATAAACATAATTGTTTCACTGAATTCATTAAAGAATATACAGAGAAACAAATAAAAAGTTTATGAACACATACAAAATAATCCCACAACACTTAACAGCATAAGTGGAAATAAAGCTAACTAACAAAATAATTATAGCGCTATGGCATGGTAGATAACAGACATAATGTAATGGACTCAGGCATGTAGATCTAATGTCCTGATCGTGCTATCCATAGTGGAAACATTAGATATGGATAAAAGGACACACTGACATTTTTCATTGGCCATCTGTTTCAAGATGTAAGTTCTGGAGTTAGGAATTAAATGTGGATCTTTTACCTTAATTTTGATGAAGGTACACTTTATTCAACCATTGATCAAGCAGTGAAAGAAGTCTATTGACAGAATGGGAGTGTGTACAAATAGTAAATGAGCTACAGGAACACTCAGTATTCATACCGTTTGTGATCTGCTAAAAGAGACTGAGCAATTATTGGTCTGCAGGAGTTATCTGATGTTGATTCTATTTAACATAACATAATTATATAAACTATAGCCAGGGTTACAATTTGCAGTAAAAAATAGCAGAACAAAAAAAAAATTCCTTGCAACCTGAAATTTTCAACATGTAAACTTAGATTTTGTTACAAAAGGAACATTACCACACAAACTCACATTTTCCTATAGTAAGGTTGAACAAAAGAAGAATATAATTTGAAAGTACTACAGATTTAACTACACATAGACTCACAATTCACGAGATGATAGTTTAACAACAGCTGCCTAAAATTGCATAAAATCAATCCTACTAAATGGCACAGAAACAAGACGTGTCACTAAAAAGTTTCTAACATAGGTTGCAGACCTTCATCAACAGATGCCTACTTTGGAAAGAGCGGCAAAGTTGGCGTCCTACCGGCTGCGGGCCTACATTACTCTGGTGTTTTAGTTCATTATGGATGCTGATAGGTCACGGATTTGCCTGGAATTCACACTAGCCAGTGGCTTACACTTGTGTTCATGGAAACGTGTCGTTGTTTTCCATTTGAACTGGTTAATTTGTTTGTATTTTGTTTTTTTTTCCTTCCAATTATCCTGGCCTGGACATCAGCTATATGTATTAGCACTACGCTTAAACCTGTGTCGTATTTTCATGGTATAGTTCACATGGTTGAACTTCACGAGATCACCGCAGTTCGCCCTAGCTGCATACAGCATCAGTACAGCATAATTTAGACATGACTATAATGGACAAGAACACTGAGCCTGGAAGAGATGCCCAACACATGACTTACACGCCAAGTAGTGTCCCTACGACCTCTTGCAATTATGGGAAAGGCACGACACACAACGATATACGTCATCCACCTCTGTTGCACTGAGGGATAACTGTATACGGCAAAGGCTTTGAGAGTAAACCCTGAGAAAAAATCTGCATTCTGTGCTATCTCCAGTCGTCTTGATAAAATCTTGCCACTGGCCAAATGTAGCTAAGAACCGGAAAGTGAGGTTGACAAAAAGCAGAGTTTCTTCCCCCTTTAATTCAAATCACGGCGCGTCATCCATTTCAGAGGAAACAGCAAGACCTGTCTATCCATACGGCTGAACAAAGAGAGTGATCTTCATCACATGTGATGGACGAACACCACTTTGAATAATACAAATTTCTCAGATATCTGACATTTTAGCAAGGCCTGTTGACATGAGCTGTTCGGTTCCTTTGAAATTCAAGCCTAATTTTAGTCATCACTAGATTATGATCTGAAGGAGAATCTATTCCTCTGTAGACCATGACAACTTGTAGAGATCATTAAAATATCCGATTTATGCATATGTTATCAATCTGGTTTTGAGTTTCATGATCTAGAGATAACTCATGTTCAGGGCTTGACAAAAGCGCTCGTCTGTGACGAGTAAAAATGTTTGCTTGACGAGTAATCTTAATCGTTACCACATAACGACTCTCACACGACTGTTAATGATATTACAGTTCGAATAGATTGTACATAAGCTAGTTTATGATCGTGAATTTAAATGGACTTCCACTGCCACAATTTAAACTTACTAAAGCCATCTATAAATAGTACTACAGTGCTAAAACTACTAAGAGTGTTGAAGGACACTCTGACAGTAGTGCATTTTATGTTAAGAAAAGACTTCTAATGTGTAAGTAATACAATATATTTGGGTTTTTGTAGGCATTTGTTTGTAGAAATAAAGGTGAATGAGTGCTTAGTTTAAATGTGTTAACATAAATTGCTTGACTGTAGTCCGAACACGCACACTGGTGAAATTTTTGATAAATGGTAAGCCACCCTAACATTTGTCAAGCCCATCTCATGTATGAATTTTATGCACGGAATACACAAACAAGTAACTTGAATGGATCTTCGAAGTAAATATGAGGTTGACAAGTCTACATTTATGCCATGCAATAAAGTGGTTCTATTCATTTCTCAAATGACAGTAGGAATAAAAAAAGGGACAGGAAAACACATTTTCACAACTCACATTTTGCTGCCCACCCAGCTCCAACTTCAAAAAGTCCACCTGTTTCATTGCAGCCCTCGTGGGTCAAGTAAACAATCACCGGAGCCACATACTCCGGCTTTAGTGCCATCACAAGCTCTGTAACATTATTATCAAATACAGGGACATTAACCAACAAATCTCAAGCTAATCATTGTCTATGTGTTAAAACTTTATGCTATATTATGTAAAAACATCAGAGAGAAAATAAGTTTAAATTAAATGGCAGACGCCACAGTAATGAGCATGAGGCTAGCAACTTCATCATGCTTAAGAAATAATCTCTGCCAGAACTGACACAGTGCAATCTTCCAGTTAGTGGCCAACTACAGTAGTAGTCCCTTACTTCTTAGGGAATGAAAAAGGAACAGGAAGAAGAAGACAGTAATGGTTTTATCACGAAGATTCTAAATCCGAAGAACTACTATTTAACACATTAACTGTCATGAGCGACTCACAGTGCAGTGCTAGAAAAGTTTTATCAGTGCCAATATTAAGGTAGCAATAAAATGAATTAAAATGTACCAAACACATTTTAATTAACCACAGAAAGTAATCATTTTCAAAACTGGTGCTTAATTTGTACACGCTTCAAAGTGCAAAAAAAAAGCACACACAAATTTATTACAAGACCATGTTTTTTAATTCAGTAGCTAATGTGTTCAAGAAAACTGACTTAATAGGACATGATTAAAATAGTACTGGAGGATATAATGGCTCAGCAAAGAGACTAACAGACTAACTATATTAAAGAACGTATAGGAAGCATTTAACCTATAATTGAACCAACCTGACCATAATGAATTACATCAGTGAATATTTATATATATAAAAATGTGGTCAATGCAGTAGAAAGTAGCGTTTAACTTATTTATTCAGCTTTTACCTTTGGGTAAAATTGTTTCTGTGAGTCTGGACCCTGCAGTAGGAGCGACACAATTGCAGTGGATACCGTATTTAACTCCTTCCAGGGCTAAGGTTTTGGTCAGACCGACCAGTCCCAGTTTGGCAGCACTGTAGTTGGCCTGGCCAAAGTTGCCATATATACCAGATGTGGAACTAATCATGATGATTCTGTTCAGTGGAAAATGCAACATTGTAATTATACAAAATTAACCCACATGGGTAACTACTGTTAACATATCTGAACACAATCACTGAATTGAAAAACATGTTGTGGTGTAATATACTTTTTAAATTAATGTTTTAAATAATGATAGCTGCCCATTGTAAACAAAGAAGATGACAGTATCAGATGTGTTGCAAGATCTGATCTCATTTGACCGTAAAGTCAAATCCTGACACAGCAGATTGTAGCCCTCAAGACACATGCAGCAGTTGGCTGTGGGTCGCTATGAATGTTGTTCTTTTGGGTGGTTTGCTTTCTCTGAAAATTCACAATGTTTCGCTCTGTGATCTGAGCATCTTGTGTGATGCTAGTGCGCCATGTGGAACGGTTCTGAGCAAGCACCTCCCAGGAGGTGACATCAATGTTGAGGTTTTTCAAATACATTTTCAAGGAGTCTCTGTCTCCCTGATGAGCGTCTGCATGTTCTGAGCTCACAGTGTAGCAGCTGCTTAGGGAGGTGATCAACAAGCACGCAAACATGTCCACTCCATATTTGACATGTTAAAATTAGGTTAGATACTTTGTCCTGCCACCTGATCTCAAGCAGCCTGCGCAGACAGCTCATGTGGAAGCAATTTAGCTATCTGGCATATATGTTATACACTGTCCATATTTCGCAGGCACTTGTTTACACTGAGGTGAGTGTACAGATGAGGCTGTTGTTTTTCGAATTCCCACAATGAGTAGGTCTACATTTTTGTGCGCCCTGAAAAGGACAATAAGTGATGGGTTGCAGTAGCTTTCCTCACATCCCGATGAAGATTCACCAGGGTTCTGAAGGTGGTTGTGAATATCATCTGTGTGTCGTTCACTACTATGGGGATTACGTCGATCCTTCACCTCATTAACCAGGCTGCCAAGAAAAACAGCCTGTTTCCAGTGAGGGCTACGAGGAAGCCATGGTGAGGGTTTTGGCCAGTATATTTTGCCTGACCCTGGCTAACATGTCTGATCAGTATATTTTGCCTGACCAGACGTTAGTCTTCCTCCCCAAATGAGGCTGTAGTTTTGTTAATTGTTAACAGCTTCCTATGAATCACATGTCATTTTGAAGACAATTGAATGTGCTGTTTGACACTAGTATGACGTACGAAGAGTCAAAACGGCTTATTAAAGACAGATACATGACCAAATGGGAAACCAAACATACTGGTTACACCAAAAATGATGCCTATTACCAGTTGAACAGAAGAGAGCAGGTCGTTGTCTTCAGACTTCGCACTGGCCACAATAGACTGAGGTACCACCTATTCAACAAATTGAAGATAGGTGGTACCGACGAATGCCCGTGCGGTACCGGTAAAATGACCGCTGAACATCTGCTGCAGAACTGCCCGACATACGAGGATCAGGGAGAGCAGATGTGGCCATCACCAGTGGAACTGCAAGACAAGCTCTATGGCAGTGTCGACAGCCTCAGGATGACCGCCGCTTTTTTCGAAAAAATAATGGTTACTGTCTGACTGCGTACGAAGAAGAATGTACTGTTTAGCAAGCAGCTGCATACATTTCTCTGACACTGTGAGCGGCAGATTGGTTGTTAATGTTTTGAGCTGTCTTCATTCTGAACCCACCAAAATCATCAGCGCAGGAGATGACCAGAAAGTGCTCATAATCATTGTATGTTTTTGGAAGTGTATACCGAATGTTAGGTATTTGCATTCTCATGACTGAACACAAAATTCAAAAAAAATATGCCAGGAACATTAGTCTTCTTCTTTGTTTTTCTTGCTCAGTCTCAAATAATTATGCCTATTTCCTTCATATACTACAGAAGCATAGACTGAAAAATTACAGCTACAAAGACAGCATGCAAAAAGAAGAGTGCACCTCCCTATGGTGTCTTACAACAGATGGACAAATGAGGGGATTATGATGGCTTCCCTCATAAACTTGACAGTCTCCCCTCTCATTACTATATAGCTTATCCTTTAACAAAATCTGATAACTGTAGTAGGGACTGGAAGTTGCAACAAGACAAAATTCTATTAGTGAAGTAGGTTGACTGACAGTTCCTAACAGACACTCTTCTTCTATCTAGATATTGTAAATTATAAGATAAATTTCTTTTCTGTATTTTAGATTCATGTTACGTATTTGAAATATGAAACCAGTTTACATATCGGAGCTGGCATTTGTCAATGATGTGGCACTAATCACCAAATCATAGGCACATCTCAAGACCAATCTTCAAATCTGAGAAGAGGAGCTGGAGAAGAGAGTGATGACCATTATCAGTTTAGAAACAAAAAACTATGGTGGTCTCAAAAGAATAGACATCATACTATGCTCAGAGAACAACCTCTAAAACATTAAGAAGTACCTCGGAGATGTAATAGACCAGAAGGGAGATATCAATGAAGAGTTGGCTACTCAAAGTGCAGCTACTGGTAAACTTTTTCATGTCATAAATAGAGAATTCCCAGGCAACAGGGCAATAAGTAAGAAAGCTAAGATGGCTGTATATAGCTCCACCTATGTATCAGTCTTGACTTATGGATGTGAGTCATAGACAATGACAACAATAATTCCAAGTCTAAGAAATTAGATATCTAATGGAGGTGGTCCAAGTAACAAGGTTCGCAATCAAAGAATTCACAAGATCTTGAAACCCAGCCCTTGCAGACACTAGTAGAGCAATGACAACTGTGGTGGTTTGACCATGTCTGCAGAGTGTAAGAAGATTGACTACCATCGCAGACATGGAAAGCAAAAAGCCAAATACCCAGACCCAGAGGACAACCCAAAGTCTTCTAAAATTACAACATAAGACAGTCTATTGCTTCTTTGAGTCTTAGGACTAGACTGAAACCAGACCAACAGAAAGATGAGATAGCATAGTCTGGTGTTCTTTCTTGCAAACCTTGACACCCCAGGGTAGAAGAGGAGCAACTAAGTAAGTCTGTGTAATTTCTGTTTTCTGTCAATAACAACAACTTTGAACTGGGTTTTTTTCAGCACACATGCTCAATGTATGGGGTTTAACATTTTATTTTACTAGGTCATTTTATCCAAAGGGCTTTTTAGATTTCCATATTATAGAAACTTTGACTTGTTTTCTGTTACATCATTTTTCATTAATTAAGCTACCTAGATCTCTCACAAAGGTCAACTTGGAAATCTTCCCACACTCTGCCTCCATCTGAATGTAACAAAATTAACAAAGTCTTCAGAGCCACTTACTTTCCATAACCCTGTTTTCTCATGTGAGGCCAAGCAGCTCTTGAGACAAGGAAAGATCCCCTCAAATGCACTCTCTGAACAAGGTCTGATGAGAAAACAAATATCAGTTTTGATTATAATAATCACCACTCATTTCTTCTTGTTAAGTTAAATTAAACAGTCTTTGAAATGTCATAAATGATTTTCTCATTGCTGAGTTCATTATCTGTAAAGATAAAATACATGTTTAGAATCCATTACCAATAAAATAGAATACAGTACTGATATTGGCTTTCCATAAATTTAAATTATTGAACAAATTTAAAAAAACAAAAATAAATCCAAAATAAACAATACTAAAAAACTACTGTTTTCTACTTCTTATGTGAACATTGCTTATTTAGACAGACTCTGAATTATTCAATAGTCTGCTGTCTTTTTCAAAAACACCAAACAGCCGCACAGTTTCTCCTTGAGGGTAGTTGACATGTGCCACATCCTTTTCCTCAACTCTGTGTGCTGGAGGCAGTCCTAAAGTACATGTGCTGGTGCTGCAGCAACGTAGGCTGTTGGTACCTATCAAGAATTTAGTGTACAGATGGTGTCCCATTCTGTTATGGCCAGCTAGGAGATGAAATATGATAACTTTGTCTTTTCTGGATAGTTTGTAGCATGTCATCTGCTTGATGTCTGGGGTGTTCATCCTGTCAATTTACATTGTATTACTCTTTTGTTATGGCTTTTGCTTCTTCATAGTTGACCAGGCAATCTTCCTGTACCATTTTTGTTCCCTTTTTGGCTAGACTGTCAGTCTTCTAGTTTCTTTGATGTTACAGTGTGATGGCATCCACTGAATCACTGTTTTCTGGAAACTTTGAGACATTTTCACCAAGGTCACCTTCAATTTCATTCAGTTCAGCATTCAACAACTATTGAAGATAATGAATGCTACCCAGAACAAATATATTTAGAAACAATGAGTTTAAGAAAATTAGTATTTAATAACAACCAATATTAGTGAAATAGGTGACACACAACTAGAACTTCAATAGAATTAGATACTTTTTGTCTGGATTCTCCCATGTGTTGATCCTAGCACCTCTTAACAGGGAGGAAATAAGCATCAAACAAAGAGCATCAGAAACCAAAACAGCAAGAGCACATAAAGGATCTGATGCAAGCATCCTGCAAGGAGGCTAACTGCAGTGGTTGGCCTCAACAGAATCTTGAATTTTGCAGCAAAAAAAAAAAAAAGGTTATATAACATATTATATGTATGGGTAAGGGGTTTCCAAGTAGTTAGTGTTAGGTGTAATATACTGCCCAAGACACTACATTATGTTTTTACTGTGTATATAAAAAACAGGACATATTACAGCAGCTTGGCAACAGGGTGGGGATATATACTGTAATCTCCATAGTGGATGGCCTACTGAGAAGTCTAACACTGCACAACAGCCAGAAGACCCCAAACCCACATTTTTCAGTATACCTTGATATTTAAGAAGAGCCACTATAATCCACCACCAGAGACAAAAATTGTCAATAATGAAGAGTTCTGTACGAGTAGCTTCTACAACAATTTGTACAGGTAAAAAACAAAAGCTGTTAATCTCATTCTTCCCTTATCCTAGTTTTGACCACTGGTTAAAAACAAAAGCTGTTAATCTCATTCTTCCCTTATCCTAGTTTTGACCACAGGTTAAAAACAAAAGCTGTTAATCTCATTCTTCCCTTATCCTAGTTTTGACCACAGGTTAAAAACAAAAGCTGTTAATCTCATTCTTCCCTTATCCTAGTTTTGACCACAGGTTAAAAACAAAAGCTGTTAATCTCATTCTTCCCTTATCCTAGTTTTGACCACAGGTAAAAAAACAAAAGCTGTTAATCTCATTCTTCCCTTTTCCTAGTTTTGACCACAGGTTAAAAACAAAAGCTGTTAATCTCATTCTTCCCTTATCCTAGTTTTGACCACAGGTTAAAAACAAAAGCTGTTAATCTCATACTTCCCTTATCCCAGTCCTGATACCTGGTAAAAAAAACAAAAGCTGTTAATCTCATTCTCTCCTTACCCCAGTCCAGATCACTTAACCGTGCAAACGTCTTGTCCCTCAAGATGCCAGCATTGTTGATGATAACATCTGAAAAATAAAAGCAGCATAAATGTGGACAAATCAAAGAGGGCTATCAAACAGATTACACACCAACTATGTAAACTTTTTATGATCATGCCTGAACCTATCATAATGTAGAACACAGTTTAGTATCTGCCCTGGTAAATGAGCTAAATTTTGCTTTTAAAAGAAGGAACAAATAGATTCAGCTCTTCTCACTCCATAATTAGAATGTATTTGCACTTTTAAAAAAAGAGATTTTTTAATGGATTTACTTTAAACGAAATTACAAAAAAGGGAGTGTTTAAAAAAAATTATATTCTTTTCCAAATTTGGGAGAGATTATACAAAATTTGAATAGGAAAAAAAGCCATACCAATTCATCTAGTCCACTCACCAATTCTTCCATAGGCATCTAATGCTGTTTGAACTACTTTGTCTCCATTTTCAACAGAATCTAAAAGAAGAAAACAATGAAGTATATACCGTAATCAAGACTGCACATTTTGGTGCTGTACTTCGAAAATGTAAGTATGAATGATGATGATTCTTCGCTGTTCTCAAAGTAAAGAATTGAGCCAACACTACAGTTGGCCCATTTATAGGAAGTCTGTATCATGTATCCAAACATTTACAATTATGGTTTCAACTGCCCCATTCACAACCCTCTTTATCTGATTTTTATGACATGTTTGGAAGGTTACAGTGGTCTAACTCTTTTCAATCTGGGTACCCCTATGGTGGCATGTAAGTTTGCTGATATACTAATAGCATACATGGCATCACTGCAGTTCTGAACAACCTGTTATTACTCCCTCACAGTTAAACTTTTAAAATAACTAAATTACAACATTTATAGCAAATAAATTGTGAAATATTTAAATTCGGAATCAATTAAATGAGTATGCCTATTACTTGATGGCATTTCACAAAATGACTTGATGATCTGGCATTGCTGATGTCTAACAACCACATTTAAGAAAAATGAGTATACTTGATGAATAGATACACAAATTTAGTCTGAGGATACAGATAGAAAAAAAAATGATTAGAAGAATAAAAGCCCCCAACGAGACAATCACAATGTATTAGGAGACCCAACACTACAAGAGGTGGATCATTCACGTATTTTGTAGCAATATAGACAAGATAAAAGATACAGATAGAGATATCAAATTTAAATTCAAAAGGCAAGAGGAGCTTTCATTGGATTAGGGAATTTATGACAATTATCATAAATTAAATTTGCCAAAAAAAAATACAAATCTACAACTCCAATATAAGTATGTCCTATTGTATGATTTTATAATGAGGTGAGTGACAATAACTACACTAAAAATGTTCAAGCTTTCGTCAATAAGTTTTGGGGTAATAGAGGAATTAAAATGGTGTCACAAAGTCACTAAAATGGAACTGTGGGAATGAATCAGACTGATGTTAGTGGGACCTTATGTATGGAGAAAGCATTGGATTAGATATGTGTTGCGGAAAACAGCTGGTAACATTATAAGAGTCTCTATTCTGGAATCACAAAGACAAAAAAAGTAGAGGCATACCTAAACACTCACGAAGAAGAGAGTTTGAAACAAATGTAATGGCAACAGGGTAGACGTGGACAAAGCTGCAAAGGATGACACAGGATAGTAAGACTTGGTGTGCATTTGTTGAAGATCTATACTCTGCACGAAGTCTAAAAGTTTTGATAATGATGAATCAACTACAAAAAGTGGCAACTACATTTTATCAAATATTACAATGATTTAAATTGCAACATATATTAAATTACCATCAAATGTATTTAGCAAAATCCAATCAATATATTTCAATTAGAAAATTCAATGCAAGTGTCAAGTCGGTGTTGTTGTATGGAGCGGAGACATGGAGAACGACCAAGGTCATACAACAAAGACTCCAGTCCTTCGTTAACAGATGCCTGCGAAGGATAATGAGCATAAAGTGGCAGGGAATGATGAGGAATTAAGACTTGTGGGAAAGGAGCCAACAACAGCCATTGGAACAACAAATTAAGCTGGATAGGACATACGCTGCGGAAGGCACAGTCTAACATAGCCAGACAGGCTCTTACATGGAATCATCAGGGGAATAGAAAAGATAGGTAGACCTAAAAATACGCGGAGAAGATAATGTGAGAAGGAGCTAAAATTAAATAATTACACCTTGAGAGAGGCAGAAAGAGTAGCCCAGGACTGAGATGTTGTCGATGGCCTGTGCACCGAGAGGAGTGATGGGCTTTGATTGATTGATTGAATCAATACATTGTAATCTAAATTCTTTGTCTCTGGCCAGCTGTTTTCAGAGGCTTGCATAAGCCAATGTAAAACAAGTTACATATTAACACATTTCTTTCTTTCATGGTATCAACTAAAAATAAGAGGATTTGTTTTCTTTTGTAAACAGTTGAACAAAAAGATGTAATTAGCAATTGTATTTATTGCGTCAAAAAGCTGCATTTTTCTATTCTTTACATTTTTCTTCTCGTTATAAAAAAACCGTACTATGTCTGTAATGAAATGACTTCTTGCTCTCATCAACTGTTTCCACTTGTATGAGTTATAGACATAAGGAGCATGTATCTGAGGCACATGGTTCAGGCGCCACATGCAACCCACCACATCATTCTTGTAAGCCCACAATATGAGTGCAATCACATGATGCGATAAGTAAATAATATCAATTTTTTAAAGGGACTAACAATACAGGATTAAATCTAAATATGACCATTGTATGACCTTTACGTAGTCAACATTGTCTTCAAGTAGTCCCCAGGGTGACTTGAGACTCCTAATTTAGAGTGTAATTAAAAATATACAGACACAAAACAATCACACATTTTTGTGTGCCTCTTGTTGTTGCCAGAAAACCCTGTTAGCACAAAACTTGAACCCTCAGATAAACTATTTAAAGAAGTGTTTATAACTGGAAACATAAAACAAACTAGTGTGATGCTATAAAGATGGAAGGATTGATGAACATTGAGGTTTATAAGGTAAAACATACAACTGCACAATGTAGTGAAAAATTCATTATCTTTTAGTTAGGTCAACCATGCCATGATCATATCTTCTTCTTACACTGTCAGGCCATGATCATATGATTTTTAACAAAGTTCACAAAAGAAGCAATTTTAATGTAAACTAACAAACATACAAATAATCTCTGCTGTCAAACAACACCACCATTGGTTGGTAGTTACAGTGACTTTAAATGTTACTATAAAAACAAAACTAACATTCAGTGAAAATTGGAGTGAATTAATCTTTCTGGTTCATGTAACATATGGATGCTCTCTGCTGGTGTTTATTTTGGACCATCTTCTTAAGATCCACCAATAAGATTCCAGTTGCTCTGGCTATTTCTTTCATTGTATCTCACCAGGTGTACTTTGACCTCCAATTCCCCTCTCCTTTCTCTGTAGGTTCCAATTCAGTACATGTCTGGTTATATCTCACCAACCATTACCTATATATATTTCAATAGACTTTTGACCGTCAGTACATCTGAAGTTTCAATCGATTTATGTCTGGTTCTGCTAGCTTTCTTTCTAAATGTGCATACTATCCATCAGCCACTTTCTTTCTTATTTCTTCCCTGCGTTCAGGATCTTTGGTCATGCTATATCTGTAGGCCAGACTCTATCATGGAGTCTGTAGTCTTCACCAGATCAGAGCGGCTGCCCCACAGCTTTCCCTCAAGGCTGGGGACCCGGTACTGCTCCTCTCTGGTTGTAACTTTTAGGAGTGACACGCCGTGATGATATGGTAGACTGTCACGTGACCATATCCTGCTGATTCGTGTCTGCCCTGATGTTCCCCTGCCCCATAGCTGAAGCTCTGTCTTTGGCAGGCCGAGTTTCTCATTCCAATCTCCAGCAGCGTTGTCATGTTTTTTGCCACAGATGTGTATTGTAATCACATCTGACCAACTATGTAGACACATGTAGGTGAAGGTCTGCAGTCTAGATGTGATACTCTTAAGTTACATGTCTTGTTTGTGTTAAATTGCCTAATCTTATTTTCCTCAGAGAATGCTGTTGTGTTAGTTTGTTCTCCCATTTCTGTCAATGTTACTTCCACTTATTCAATTACTGACCATTAATAAACTTTACGGGGTCCTTTTGTTAGTTATTTAAGTTATTTTTTATGTTTTGTTTGTGTTGATCTGCAATCATGCATTTGTTGCTCTCACAGTCCTGACTTTTTCCACCTATATTTTGTTGCTATGTGACAGCAGAAAACTGTACTTTTTTTACAAGCGACTCGAGTAAACAAGCCACGACATAAAAAGAACTGTTAGTAACAACAAGACATAAAAATAGACAGAAAAACAATATGTCGAATAATGATAAGAGCTCAAAATAATAACAACATATATAGGTATGGCTCAGTTACTGTGACAGGATAGTAACAAAACAATACCAATGTAACGGCCACAAGGCCTTTGTTAGGGATAAAGAATAAAGGAAAACACCTAACAAAAATCATAAAATTGATAATGATATTTGACATCTACAACTGAAACACAATGCATAGGGAGATGCCATATTGGTCAAAGAGTGGCAAGGAATGTGTGAACTGTGGTATGATACTTAGAATAGAGTAGGTCATACCAAGGAAGTGATAATACATGCGATAATGAGCATATGCATATCAAAAGAGACACCCATATATAAGGATACAGAAATGGATGTATAAGCATAATAATAATATTGAGAGACAGATAAAAAAAGAGAGGTGTAAAAGAAATGGGAATGTGCAATGGAGCCTACACAAATGTATTCAAGCCATGAGGTTTAAGACATCCCATTAGGATGTTTAAATGATTTAACGCTCAATGTGTCGATCATGAGTAGGAAACAATGTCAGTGACTCTAATATCATGCCTTACTCTGGCATGCCGGAACTAATGAAATGGTTGACACACAGGCAGCCCGAATTATTAGAAATTTCACTGAAGTGTTGGAAGCAAGCACATAGTTCAAGGCCTGGTGTATTTAATATTGCAAATAATAGTGTAGATTAGGTTTTGTGACTTGCAGGTGAACCCCTCTTTTATCTGAAAACCTGATTTCAGGAAGGCCACCGAATGTTTCTGGATATCATAGTGACATGTTATGCAACCATAGTGGTCCTATGAGATGAGTTTGGAGCTGACCTCCATGTCATGCAACACCACACATGTGGAAGGACAGGGAAATGGCATAACATGACCTCATAGAGAGTGGAACTGCGAAGATGAAATGTTTTACACACTTAAAATAAGCATGATATGAACTAATCACTTACCGTAGTTAGCCACAGCCTTGCCTCCTTTTGAAATGATTTCATTCACCACATCATCAGCAGGAGTTGAACTCTTTCCATCACCAAAAGCACTACCGCCAAGGTCATTCACTATGAGAAGGCAAACAATGATGTAATGTTAAATTTTTAATATATATATTTTAGGGTTGCAGTTATTAGAGCATTAGTCTTTTACAATAAAGAGAAAAGGTTTGTGGTATATTCCAAATTGTTCAGCTATTAAATTGAGTACATTATTGCTTTACCCCTGTTTAGTTTCAGGAGAATTTTAATAGTGAGAAAAGGGGACCTAAGACACAGCATTGAATGAATTAGCAGCCAGCAACTTATAGTTGACCAAAACCCTGTTCCACCTCCAAGTGGTGGGCCTGGAAACAAGTTGCAGCAATGTAGTCTGGCTAAAAGAATAAGGATCACAGAGGGAAGGAAAAGCCAGATAAAAAAAATTTCAGCGCTCAAATCAGATGTGTTGTGTCAAAAGGTGCAGATATCGCAGTCAAGAGAACCAGCTTCATCCATATATCAAACCACTTACATAAAAAATATGGAGAACTAATACCCAACCAACCTGCAGAAATTGAAATGCTGATCAACTATGAAGAGCCAAGCTGCAACATAAACATCGAAATAAGTACAGAGCAGAAAAAAAGACCAATACAGTGTCCACTAGCTGAAAACTTTAGAACAAGCAATGATTGAGGAGAAATATAATACCAAGAAATGGACACAGGTGTACACAGATGGTTCAGCAGAGGGGGCACGTCGAAACGGGGGAGGAGGCATATTCATTAAGACACAAAAGGCGCGAAGACGATCAGATACCGTCGTAGTTCTGACCATAAACGATCCGCAGGAGTTGCTTCGATGACTCTGCGGGCAGCTTCCGGGAAACCAAAGTGTTTGGGTTCCGTGGGAAGTATGGTTGCAAAGCTGAAACTTAAAGGAATTGACGGAAGGGCACCACCAGGAGTGGAGCCTGCGGCTTAATTTGACTCAACACGGCCAAACACTGAAATGATTGACAGGCCGAGAGCACCATCGTTGGGTCCAATATGGAACGGGTGCTGGAATTAGACCCTCGAAAATCTGGGGCTATGCTCTCGGTGGCTTGACTGTCTCGCATCCAGTGTTCGATAAAGGAATTGACAGAAGGGCACCCCCAGGAGTGGAGTCTGCGGCACAATTTTACTCAACACGCCAACACTGTAAAATGACTGACAAATCGAGAGCACTTTCGTTGGGTCTAAAAGGGAACGTGTGCCGGTATTAGACCCATGGAAGACAGGTCAAATTGTACCCTCCTAATGAAAGAGCGTCTACTACGGTAACCCTGCTTAACCCTACATAAATCGCAGGTTCCAGACACTTGGTCATTGACTGACTAAAAAGCCCTCTATTGATGCGTTGGGTCTAATAGTGAACGGGTGCTGGTATTAGACCCTCGGAAGACAGGTCAGTTTTACCCTACTAATGACAGGGCGTTGCTACGGTAGTTCTGCTCAACTCGAGAGGAATCGCAAATCGCAGACATTTGGACCATGTGCTAGGCTGATAAGCCAACGGTGCGAGGCTACCATAGGAGGGATTACGGCCGAATGCCTCTAAGCCATAATCCCGCCCTGGGGCTTGTGTCCCAGTCGAGCCGCAGAAAGAGATCTCTGCCGTCCGCCGATCAAAGCGGGTGTGAAGCTGCCTGATATTCACCCCATATGGCAATGAGGTGTGAAACCACTAGTAGAAGTTCTCGGTCTGGGTGTTGTAAGCAGTAGAGCAGCCACCTCACTGCGAACTGTTGAGACGCAACCCCTTGATCATGAGATATGTCCGCATACCAGACGAACAACATCTCCGTAGCATTACCAGGCTTGTCCCCTGATCAAATGCACTCCTTCAAGAAGAATCGCAGGTCGCTGACATTTGGTCCACGTGCTTGGCTGATAAGATAAAGGTGCGAAGCTTCCACTGAGGGACTACGGCCGAACGTCTCTAAGCCAGAATCCTGCTCTAAATCTCAGCACCGCTGTGATGGGAGGCCACGATACGGCTGGGACCTGGGGCTCGCGTCTCAGCCCGGCCCGGTCGAGCCGCAGAAATGCACCTGGACAAATGCACTCCTGCCTCGTTCTTTACCTCTGTCTGCTATCAGCCATCCCAATGGACGCAGAAGAGATGCAGTCCAGCGGACATTGCACCTCTGCCCTATTGTGACAACGTCCCAGGTGGCTGGGAATGCTAGACGTGCCATCACTGCTGATGAGCCGAGAAAATAAAGGGAGCAGAGATACCTCACTCACATGCATATGCTACGTTTCTGGCAGGACGTGACGATCCTGAGACACAGTCACACTGGACTGCCTCTCTTCCGGGATAGTACAAACTAGTACATAGTCCATCATATCATTGCCAAACCCTATAGACACGAGTGGGGAAGACTCGTTAGTCCTGCAAGACAACTTTCCTAAGAGAGACAACTCTGACCAAAAACAACTGCTGCCTTGCAGATAGGCTGGGGACAGCCAAAGGCTAAGGAGGGCATCCCTACAGAAACGCCTGTTGAAATCGGATGCACTGAGCCACAGGCTTAACAAAATAAAACAGTGCAACGTAAATATCGCTGTAAACAACGTACGATGAAGAAGAAGAAGACACAAAAGTGGAAATACAACAGAAGAGGCCCTCACAACAGGAAAGTCGTCCCCAAACCTCAGAGCAGAATCTATGGCCCTTCTGCAAGCACTGAGAATACTTCAAACAGAAAGGCAACCACCAACAAAAATAGCTGTATTCACAGACTGCACAGTACTATTAGAGACAATACAAAAAACAAACAAACCACTGTTATCAGAGATCAGAGCAACACTAGGAAAACTCCAGAGATCCTCAACAATAGCGCTCCAGTGGCTACTCTCCCATTGCGGAACCATGAGAAATGAGAGAGCTGACAATCAAAAGATGGCAGCAAAAAGGCACAATTTAAATATCGAGTACCATACAGAGAGATCAAGAGCATAATCCAAAATTAGTATACACACAAATGGAGAGAAGAGAGAAACATAAGCAGTACACCAGATCCAATTCAACAACTCAAAAGAAATCAACAAACTGCCTTATTTCTCCTGAGAACTGGACACTGCAGACTACTAGAACATCTATACTGACTGAAGATCTCGCACACCGGTAAGTGCACATGTGGAACAGGAAGACAGAACCTTGAGCACATTCTATAGGAATACCCAATCTATAGGGAAATGAGATGCCAGACCTGGCCAGAGGGTGCGGAGCTGAGACAAAGGCTGTGGGGCAGCCGCTCCAACCTGGTGAAGGCTACAGACTTCATCATGGCGACTGGCCTGCAGATATAGCATGAACAAAAGATCCTGAACGCAAAGAGGACAAATGCCAGAGGAGGAAAGAAAACACAAATGCACCCTACTATGCATGTCATAAAAGGTGCTACAAAAACCACCAGTACTGCAGCATATACATCATTTTGGTGCAAGCTTGCTGCAGTGTTCCTACTGGATTGAAAAAAGGACAAATAATGAATGATTCTATTACATAGGGAAAGCATAGTAGCATGAAAGGGAATAAGTCATCAGACATCATTAAAGCCAATGATCCAGAACATGGGTACTGAACCTATTGTAATTCGTGGACCAATTTGAAAATTTCAGTGAACATTGCAGGCTATACAACAGACAAACCTTATATACTGGCATGAATTCTTCACATAAGGTGTAACATTTGTTCAGTAAAACCAATTGATATCAATTCCAGTGTTGTGTCCATGCACTTTACTATAATGTGATTCTTGTACTTTTTTACTTGAAAATATTTCCATTCAAAGTTATTTCTAAATTTGACAATATAACAGCAAATTAAAGA
Source organism: Ariolimax columbianus (assembly GCA_036924085.1). Lineage (NCBI taxonomy): Eukaryota > Metazoa > Mollusca > Gastropoda > Stylommatophora > Arionidae > Ariolimax > Ariolimax columbianus. Next base: position 33,657,868 of record JAVGWX010000003.1, on the reverse strand, counting down.
AATGAAAGACTCAGTGATTTAGAAAACAGACTGTTTATTTTTACCTAACAATTCTAAGCCAGAAACTATTTCTGTGGCAGCTAATTGAAGACAGTGCTCCAAATGACAATCAGTCATTTTTGTTCTCAATATAGACTTCAAATGTTTCATTCTGGAAAACGTCTGTTCAAATAGTTGCATGCTTCCAAAGAAGGAGAAAATTCTATAGATTTTTATCAAATATAATTTTCAGGTATGAGTCCCAGTGAAGTTTAATTACTTCCATTTGGAGATCCGCTGGAGTGTCCATCACATTCACTGAACATGGAAATCTTGGAACACGGTCTGAAGCTGAGATATTACAGCCACATATTGGGGAGAGTTTTCTGCATACTGCAATTTCAACATTATTTGAAAATAAATTAAATTCTGGTCTTGAAGTTCACACTTAAAAGAGTTCTAATTTCATCTAAAAAACTTTGATGTGATTAAACAGTGTATGCACCAGTTGATATTTTGACTGAAGCTTAAAATTTAACTCATTTAAATGAGAAGAAATGTTTGTAAGAAAGGCAGTCGACCAACCATTTCGGATGGTCAAACTCTGGTGTTGGCTTGCCTTTAGCTGTCATGAACTCTTGGATGGCATCTTTCAACTAAATAATCCTCGTGAGCACTTTTGAACAGCTTAAGCAGTGCATGTCGGAATTATTGACAACATAGTCATTTTATTCAGCCTATTCCTTCTGTCGTCAATTGTGAAATCTGCTCAGATGAAATTCATTGTCTTTGATAGCTTTCATGACATTTTCAAAACTGAGAGATTTGGCAAACACATTTTCCTGGTGAACAATGTAATGGAAGCTGATAAATCAACCAGTATTTATTTGTTGGTTTTAAAATGCTACAAATTCCATTTTTGCTCCAAACATAGCTATGCTCCCTCCAACAATCATCAACCCTGCAAGGTTTTTCAAACAGGTGATATCTAGCACAGGTCATTTTCATAGCTTCCACAAAGTGTTTTCCTTTCAATGGACATAAAGACAACAGTTCTTCAAAGACATTATATTCTAAAACGATTCCATGAATAAAGAGAATCAACTGAGTTATAATCGTTAAATCTGCACTTTCATTCAAAGCCAATGAGGAGAACTTCATTTAAAATGTCTCCTCACATTCAATGCTAGTTCTTCTACTCTCATAGTAAGTCATTTGAGACAACTTTATTATATTTTTTTTTTAAGGATCAGCTACACTTAAACACATAACTTCAGCTTCTACTACAAGATACTCTTTCAAAATAGATCCATAATATTTTGATTTTGAATTGTTTCAATTTTTTTAAAGCAATGATACAACTAGCTTTGACATAACTCTCAGCTTCCACTGACATAAAAAAAAAAAACTTGTAATGATTTCAATGATCTTGTAGGTTCAAAACCCAGAGACTGCCAAACTTCGTTGCATATGTTTTGAAATTGTATTCAATAACAACAGAAATGGATTTCTGACATATTCAACAAACAGGCTTCCCATCAGTTTCAATAAAAAATTTAAATAAGTTCATGTTGCACTGAGAGAGTGAGGTTGACAAACTACGCAACCCTTCCTCACATAAATCAAATTCATCGCGCAAGTCATTCTTTTTTCATTTATCAAGTACTAACCCTGTCGAGTACTGTGACAACGGGCGAGCGGTGAAGCGGAGCGCGTAAGACCAATGACAAGCTAAACTACAGTCAAAAAGCTGAGTCAGTTGTGGGATTCCTGACTGAGCAATAAAGCGGATGAGATACATGGATTTGCTGACGATCATGATCACCGTCTCGCAAAGCTAACTTTCTATGCTTTCACTGCCTGTGAGTATCCAGATCCCAAATTGGACTCGTCAGCCATCCACAACCGGGATTTACAGAATACTCGACTGGAAGGACTGGCTAGGTGAAAAAAGTAAAGGTCCCCATCACTTGTGATGGACAAATAACATATTACCCACCCTTTCAAATTTAATAATTATTCTTATTAAATTCACATAGCTTAATTTTTACAACACTCAAACACAGTAACTAAAATATTAATCGTTAATAATCGAGATAGAGTTATAACTGACTAAATTCCAAGTGACAGCAATTATATATATATTTACAGTTTCTAGAAAGGTCCAGAGACTCAAAAAGACCTTTCTGGTAAACACTAGAACTAGAAACAAAGAGATAATGTAGCTGTGCCAGATGTGCGCACTCGTCAAGAAGCAGGCTTGTCCGCTTAATTGATAGATGGCACAGGAGTTGCTATACTCTATTTTGTACTATTACATATATATTTTTTGCAACAAATAACTGGGCCGCTATTAAGGGTCCAGCAAGCCACAATTAAGTTAAGGGTCTGGCAGGCTACAAGTGGCCCATTCGAAATGGTTTGGGAATACCAGACCTAGAAAAATAAAATCACTAGCACTTCATTTCCACGACAGTGTTGTGTTACAGGACTATCCTTTCTTAAAATGTCCTCTTCCTCTCTCTATATATATATATATATGGAGAGAGAGAGAGAGAGAGAGAGAGAGATAGGAAAAAGACATTTAAAAAAAAGGATAGTCCTGTAACACAACACTGTCGTGCGTTGTTCCTTTTGTCATATATTTGGTTGTACCTCCTGTCCTATATACAACAATAGTTCGATTAGGCCACCGGGGCTCATTGCGTCGAATAACCATGTCCATCTCTGATGGCCTGCAGTTCGGTTGAGGAGGTAGTGATCTATTTAAACCAGGTGTTGCGAGGCGACCCTGAGAACATCTCCATGATAAGCATGGCTTCTTCCCATAACTTGCCCCCACAGCCTGCCGGAGCATCTCGTGGGCTGGGACTTCCCAGGAATGGCGTACAATGAGACCGAATACGGAAAGACGACGGTGATCAATGGTTGAGACAATGCCGGTGAGTTGTGTATGTCCTATATAAGTTTACTCCATTTGTCATATATTTGGTTGTATCTTATGTCCTATATAAATTTGTTCCATTTGTCATATATTTGGTTGTATCTGACGTCCTATATAGGTTTGTTCCATTTGTCATATATTTGGTTATAATTCATGGCCTATATAAGTTTGTTCCATTTGTCATATATTTGGTTGTATCTTATGTCCTATATAAGTTTGTACCATTTGTCATATATTTGGTTGTATCTCATGTCCTATATAAGTTTGTACCATTTGTCATATATTTGGTTGTATCTCATGTCCTATATAGGTTTGTTCCATTTGTCATATATTTTGTTGTATCTCATGTCCTATATAAGTTTGTTGCATTTGTCATATATTTTGTTGTATCTCATGTCCTATATAAGTTTCTTCCATTTGTCATATTTTTGGTTGTATCTCCTGTCCTATATAAGTTTACTTAATAATATAATATAATTTTGTTCTTTTTATAGTATTTAACGTTGTTTATTTTTTCACTATTTGAGCATGCTCCTTTTATCCTATATAAAACTGTTTATTTTGTCACTATATCACTTTGTTTCTCTTGTTATATATCAATTTGTTGATAAATCTCTTGGAGGTGATGGTGGCAAATGCCTTGTAGCAAGACCTCACACAATGACAGATTAGTGGTTACTAGCAACACAAAAGGCAGAGTTCAGACCATATACTGCTGGATAGGTTAAATGTCAACAAGGAAAAGTCTAGAGGCTGAAAACCTCGGAACAGCCTCTTCCCTGTGCCTAGTAAGTCATAAGAAAGAAACCATTCGCAATAACCACTAACAGCTAAATAAAAGTCCAAAAGATAAACAAGGGAAGATGCATGATGACACCAGTTAGGGAACAACCGGGAACAAGATGCTGAGCAGCGCATGAGCTGCAGTGGTCAGCGACGCATAGCTGACTGCTAGAGTCAGGGCCAGCGAAACAGAGCTGCCAAGACCCTTGTACACCTCCACGCGGTGATCCTCGATAACAGGCTGCAGCAGGGCAGACTGGCGAAGGAGAAGGGATCGAAGAGGGAATGCTAACCTGGTACTCAAAAAATGCTTGCTGAAGTCAGATGTGTTGGACCGAAAGGTGCAAATTTCGCAGTCAAGCTGTAAACTACGACACAACGCATTCCGTTCTCTGGACTACATTCTGCTACTTAAGCCCTTTCCGGATTTGGTAGTGGGAGATTGAGAACGAATCAAGAAGAAGAAGAGAGACCAACCAAATCGGTTTGCAGAACAAAAGGATAGTCTTTGGCTATCTGGTATCAGATACTGATCTGCCCGATTGAAAACTAGGATTCCAGTAGCAGTATGTATAACAATCATCATCTAAAAAGTTAATCTGTACAATAAACACATGAATACAATTAACTACATGTGGGCATTAAGTGAAATATAATATGACTTGTGCATCATACTTACCAACAACCGATGCTCCTCTTTCAGCAAAAGCTAATGCATATGCTTTTCCTAAGCCTATGAAAGAACATTAAAAAAAAGAATATTTACAAGTTTCAATTTCGTATCTATAGATCACCATGGCAGATAAATTTGTGTTAAATGATTATGTAATATAATATATTATATATTATATATAAAATATGTAAATTTGTCAGAGTGAATCAATACCATCACAGCCAACAATATACATTTATTTAAATAAACAACATAATTTGGAACACACAAAAAACAAAAAAGGCTATGTGCTATTTGGTGCGATGAAGGTAGGCAGTAGTACTGTCATTTTAATCACCCATCTCACTCTAGATACCAGCTACGCATTGCACTGCCTTGAATGTATTTAACTCAGCACTGTGCTGTGCTGAGAGTGCAAAACTTGGCACTGCACTGCGGGAAATGTGGTCTGTGCCCTATTGGAAAGTTAAAACATGGTGGACTGATGGATACACGACTTCAAATGGCTTCATTTGTTGGTGGAGAAGGTAATTCCGCCAGGAGCTCCTCAGAATTGTTTAGCTCAGCATCAACATTGCACACCATCATCTGCACTACTCTCCCCCCCCCCCCCCCCCTGTGGTCAGGAAGGGACCAATATATTTCTGGTTTCTGCCCAGGATGGGATAGAAAGTCACAGGACCCTCAGCACTTATATGTAGAACCCTCCAGAGATAATCGCTAATGGATGCCGAATAGAAGAAGAATCATTGTCGTTTTAACAGAGAAGAAATTGGAGACTACAAATATTTTTTTTAAAGTCAAGGTGATCATACAGCAGACAGACAACAGACAGTAACTAATGTTTGGGATGAAGTGTTAGAGACTTGATTGTACTGGGCTGAGCAGTTCTCTCAGACAGTGTCATCAGAGATGAAGTGTTAGAGACTTGATTATACTGGGTAAGTCTCAGCTATTTCAGGTGGACTGACCAACTTCTTTCATTACTGCCTTGCTATCCCTAACAATACTGCACTTACATCTCTATCATGAAAAAAGCACTCTAGCCAGTCGCTGTCAGATACAAATAAATATGCCACCATTTTTGTTTCATACTTAAGAATACAGCTCTATATGGAAGTACACAACAAAAGCTTTCCCTTCTTCTTACTGTGACATGTAAACTTGGATGGTAGCCTTGGCAATTATGTGTCTGATGTTACAGTGCTACAGTAACTGTGTCAATCTCCAGTTTCCTCTAACTCTCTGCATCTCATAACATTAATCTTCCTCACCTCAGTGCTACAGTAACTGTGTCAATCTCCAGTTTCCTCTAACTCTCTGCATCTCATAACATTAATCTTCCTCACCTCAGTGCTACAGTAACTGTGTCAATCTCCAGTTTCCTCAAACTCTCTGCATCTCATAACATTAATCTTCCTCACCTCAGTGCTACAGTAACTGTCTCAGTCTCCAGTTTCCTCTAACTCTCTGCATTTCATAACATTAATCTTCCTCATCTCAGTACTACAATAACTGTCTCAGTCTCCAGTTTCCTCTAACTCTCTGCATCTCATAACATTAATCTTCCTCATCTCAGCACTACAGTAACTGTCTCAATCTCCAGTTTCTTCTAACTCTCTGCATCTCATAACATTAATCTTCCTCACCTCAGTACTACAATAACTGTCTCAATCTCCATTGAGCTTTAACCGTCTGCTTCTCATAATCTTCCTCACCTCAGTGATGCAGTAACTGTCTCAATCTGTTGAATTGTTCACTCAGTCTGCGCTATCCTTGACTTTATTCTGGTAACCTTGATTTATGAATGGTTTGTTCGCTGTGGATGTCATATCTGCAGTTGCTTAAAGATGGGTTTTTGTATGTCTTAATGTTGCACACTGAAGTCCAAGCATGCACCTCATCTACATAATAGGTGTACCTTAGTGCAACTCAGGACTGTTAATATTAATTAACTCTGGATATGTTCCAACCTTTCACAATGTGACCTGGACAGAGTGATGACGTTTAGCCTATACTCAACAACTGAAAGGATGCACTGAGGAAAAGCAGTCACTACTCCAGATTTGTAGCTGTCATTGTCTATTGTAATGCCGACTTCACTTAGACCTCTGTATGATTTGATCAACATAGTAATTGTCTGGTCGATTGTGTAGAACATTACTCTGTCATATTTCAAAGTCAAACACATAGATATATGCAATACAGTTTTCTTGTTTTTTTCTCTGAAAATCCCCATCAGACTTTAAAAATCTCCATTATATTTTTAACATTCTTCTGTGGCATCGACATGGATAGTGACACAGCTTGTGCGTGTTCAGATTCATAAAACAGCAAGGTATTGCCTATGGTAAGTAAAAACAACAAGGTATTGCCTATTGTAAGCAAAAGGTAGCCGTCAGAATACATGGTGAATCCTCAGATTGGTTTGAGATACACAAGAGGGTCAGACAGGGCAGTATTTTTTCACCCTAACTGTTCAACATATATGCAGAAAACATTATCAGGAATGTAAAGGCAGATCCAATTTCTACAGACTTCGATCCTTTCACAATAGGAGGAAAGGAGATACCGGAAATACAATATGCTGACGACACATCTTTGTTCTCGAACAGCACCAAGGGCCTAGTACACAAAATTACATAAATCCAGAAACACAGTGAAGCCCAGACTCTCTACATGAATACAAAGATAATGACAGCTGATAAGACAAAACTCCAACCTAAAATCGAGATAGCTGGCGAAGAGACTGAGAATGTTGCACATTTTGAATATCTGGGATCAATACAGAACAACAATGATGAAGTAAGAAAATGACTGACTATGGCAATGCAGAACCTATGGGATAATACAAAGAACTAAAACTAAAGATCCTAATAACATGCATTTTTCCTGTGGCAACCTATGGATGAGAAACATGGACGATTATAAAAGCAATAAGAGTAAATATCAGTGCTTTTGAAACATAGTGCTACAGAAGAGTCCCAAAAATAACGTGGACAAAGAAAGAAACAAACAAATCCATCCGGCAAGACCTGAATGTAGAAGAGAATTGGCTCATAAATGACCCAAAAACTGAGGCTTTTTGGACACATCAAAAGACACAACGGACTGGAGAGAGTGGTCATGGAAGGCATGGACACTGGGAAGAGATGCAGGGGCCGACTGAGAAGACGATGGACCCAGGACATCAAGGAGACACTGGATTTGACCTTGGAGCAGGCCGAAAGACTGAGTTTCCTACAACAGGCTGTCATGAGAGCGACATTCTGCAAAGAACATACTTCATGACGATGAAGTAAAAACAGCAAGGTATTGCCTATGGTAAGTAAAACTATTTTACAAATTGTGCTGAGGTTGGATGCACGGGGCAGGTAGTTGCAAAACACAGTACAACACCCCATCTTACGGAACAAGGCGATGAGGAACAAAAATTAATGATATTCAAAGTGTAGTAAGTTAACACCATTAGTAGTGTATACTGATATCCAGAGGGAATGTATCTCATAATCTATGCAGAATGTCATAATGACTGGGAATAGATAGCTAAATATGAAATACTGAATGTCCATTATTTATGGTTGGATAAAGTCTATACATATGATTTGAATCACGTGCAGTAAAAACGACCATGAAATGAAAAAAAGTGTCATGAAAGATTTACAAGCAAAAGGACCACTTAATCTGTGTTATCAGGATTCTATGCCCCACTTTAAAGTAGATTTAACAATAAAATAGATTGATCTACATGCAGGAACTCCAATGCAAAGTACCACATCATGATACTGTTTGTGTTTAGTATGCATGTAGTCATCAGAGACAACAACTGTGATGAAGATGTCTCATGGCACAACTTAAGCAATCCAGGATGACATACGTGATATTTGCTTTGTTCAAATAAAGAACTTTTACTATCAATGATGACACGACGACAGTAAAGTAAATTACAGCAGACAGCAGATCATAGACTGAAAAAGAATTATTTAAATTGTTTCAAAAAGGCTTCTTCCAATTTTTGTTGAGCTATAAACTACGATAACGTAAACATAATAGCACAAGAAAAGTGAAAGTTTTGAAGGAAACAAAATTGCAAGAAGAAAATCAAGTTAGGAGTGCCGCCAGATTAAAAAAGAAAATTCAAAAGCCTCATCCAAGAAAGTTTGAAACCAACATATCTTCATGTCGTCTGTTGAAAACAAAGCAAGTAAAGACCAAACTAGCAATAATATTGCATCATGATTATTCACCTCTGAAACTAATAACAAATCCAGCAGGACTGAAATTAAGAAAAGTAGCAAACAAGAAACATACAAATATTGCAGTCCATGATATCAGAGGGTAAAAGAATCTTATACAACATGAACAGAAAAATTAGCTCTATCGCTAATTTGTATATACATCTAAGTATTCTAAGCAATTGTAAACTAATGTCAATCAATTTGATTCATTCTCTCAATTAGTTAGTAGCCTCTTTCAGTCATGACTTACTACAGGATGATTTGTTCTTTGAGTAGTAACTCTGCCGAGTTTGTTGCTTTCCCTTTCCCACTAGAGTTTTCTTATGACTTCTATTATTATGTGTTGCAATTCAATACATTTACTGCTGTGTTGTGACCTCTCTAAAGAGCAAGCTGGCGAGCATCTTTCTAAAGCTGAGGAGGGGGGGATTTGGCATCTAAGGTGAACAAGCTGTTGCCCGTGCAGCACCAGTACCACCCTCCCCCCTTTTCCCCCATATCTAATTGATGCAGGAGAATATTAGTATAAGATCAGAGATGTCGCAAGAGTTGCCAAAATAGAGATGCGCTGATGAGATCTCCACTGAGGGACTCCAGCTCCGGATTTGTCTTCAGTGTTTACTCCTGTAGTCATTCCTGTTATAAACTTAACTGGTTTCCCAAAAGGTAGATGGGGACACAACAATAAATGCACTAACAAGGCAGCGAAGAGTAATCAGGATCAAATGTAAAATAAATTCATGCTGATCAAGACCCCCACCTCACGTCCTTAGTAGCGCACCTGGAAAAAGACTGCCATGCCCATATACTATATGGGCATGGCAACCATATACTATTACTTAATTACTATATTAGTATATATATAGTATAGGTCTGGCCAACGAGGCGGGGGTCAACACTGAATGTGATCCCCATAGCGATGAACTTAACTAAGGATAAACGCATGCATTACACTACAGTCAGGACGCATCGGGATGTATGAAGGGCCACTACAACCCGCTATCAAAGAATCGTCATCAAGAGTTCGAATAAATTCGAACAGAAACATAAAAACAGTACTGATGAGTACTCACACGCACAATTTTCCTGGAGACTTCACTTACCATTCCCTGCACCAGTAACCAGCACAACTTTGCCATCAAATCTGAGAGAATCAGAATGAGACATATGAAATTATTAAAATATTCTAGTCTTCAACAGTAAAACAAAATGTTCTCTTCGCACAAAGGTTCAGTCAGACCTCAACTTGAGCTACGTTCGTTATCAACGTTATGTACTTTGTACCGGCTGATAGTGACAGAGACAGGCGGTAAGGGGAGGTCAATACCAGCTACAATAATACTCTAAACAAATGTGACACTTGCTGAGTCTGCAGGCGGGATACGAAACTCCAGAAATGTGTCGATAAAGTTATAAAAGTAATAATTAATAGTAATTAATGGTTTTGGACTTAGAAACTTTCGCAAGGCTCCACTAGCTTAATTATTCGTTCTATTTAATGATAAAAACATGTACTTGTTAAAGTGTAAGTGAACTTTTTGTTGTTTTTTTTGTTCTAAAAAAAAGATATATTAAAATAATTTAAAATTTAATCAACAATCAATCATCAATGCGTAAGGACTCGGTAATTTAATACTATTTTTTCAAATTCAGTAAATTGTCACATTGTGTATATATATTATTATCTTCGTATCGTATCAGTAATTAATAAAAGCAAGTTCATACTTTTTATTGGGTAATAGTATCTTATATATTTATATAAGAATCTACCTTAAAATTTAAAGTAACGTAACGTCTTTTTTTTATATGGTTTAGATAATAGAAGAAAAGTGTAAATGTAAACAAAAACATTACTCAATTACTGTCTAAACAACCAGTTTGAGTTTCATTTAGACCTACATTTCCTTGCTCTAAAAAGGCTATCTATGTCAGTATGTGCATATCCAATCTATTCTTTAAATGATTAGATGCATTAATTTTCCTTGCCTCCACTACTTCATCACGGCAATGCATTCCAAGCATTCACCACTCACTCTCTGACTAAAAAAATATTTCCTAAAAAAATATTTCCAAATACAAAAACTTATCAAGTAATATCTAATAGTAATCTGGACCTTTCTTTAGTTAATTTGTAGCTATACCCTCATCTTCTTGTAGGTGGTTGTATTTTGGAAAAAAAACTTGTTAGTTTTACAGTAATAGTTTAATTAAGTAAGGTCAAAAACCTAAAAAAGAGTATAGCATAGCCATAGGTCAGTCTTTCTCAACCGTTTTGTCATGGAGTAGGCCCTAACCGTTGAAATAATATTAATGTCTCAGGGAGCCCTTGCAAACAAATTATTTTATCTGCAGTGCAAGATGAACTAAGTTCAAAAATTAAACCTTTTATTTAATTCATTTCTAATCGCTCCCAGAATCCCTGTAGATCTTTCAGCAGAAAACCAAGTGAGAATCTAGAGAATGATACAGTATGACAATCACCTCCTTACTACTATGTTTAATATTTATTTTTATCATACCTAACATTGCATTTGCCTTTTTCACTGCTAACTGGGCTTGCTCACTCACTTTACCTGTATGATCTATTATAACTCCTAGGTCCCTTTCCTTTTCTATCTGTCTAATATTGTTCTCGCCCATTCAGTTATTATGTTCCATATTGGATCTACCCCGTTATATAAAAAGTAAGTGCTGCCGGGGAGCCCTCGACAAATCTAAGAACAGAGCAACAGGCAATAATTGAAGCAGTCAAACTATTGGATGAAAAGGGGTTAAAGGATAACAGAATAGTGTTTTTGTGCGACTGCATAGAAATTTTGCTGGCCACACAAAGAGAACCACGAAATAGTATGGAAAGGGAACTGATATGCCAGCTAAACAAACTCTCAGACCACAATAAAATCATCCTCCAGTGGATTCCAGCTCACTGTGGCATACCTGGGAATGAATGGGCGGACAGGCTAGCCAGGGAGGGAAGACAAAGAGAACAATTCACCCACCCAGTGTCACTGCCAGAAGTCAATGCAAACATCCAAAAAAAATATAAACAACAGTGGATAGAGAGAACAAACAATACATACCCACATGACCCAATCAATAGACTGAATAGGAAACAGTATACCACAATTATTCGCCTCAGAACAGGTCATTGCAGACTAAATGCACACATGCATAAAATGAAGGCAGCACAGACTGCACAATAGACATGTCAGAGAGGACCCCAGACTCCAGAACACATCCTGGAAACATGCCCACTGCTCCAAGACTCCCGTGAGAAGACCTGGCCAGAGGAGAGAAACATACAAGACAAACTGTGGGGAACCATTGAGGACCTGCGACTGATGTGTCACTTCATGGATGCAACCCATCTGGTGGCATAAAACGAGCATATGAAACCGAATGCAAAGAAGAGGATCTACCCATGTGAATAATTGTACATATATCTACATTAAGCTCCATTTGCGAGCTCGCAGACCATTCTTGAATTTTATCTAAATCCGACCTCAACATATCTACTTCTGCTTAAGATGAGACACTACTGCATAGTTTTGTGTCATCAGCGAATTTTGCGATCATGTATCCAAGATCATTGTCCAAATTGTTTATATATGTCAAGAACAAAATTGGTCCCAAAACTGAGCCCTGTGGCACTCCACTTTTTACTTCACACACCACTCAGTACTCATTATTTATGCCCACTCTCTGCCTTCTTCCCGTTAACCAATTTCCAATCCCTTTGACAACTTCCCCAACTATTCCATATGATTTTAACTTTCTAAATAATCTTTGATGAGGTATTCTATCAAAGGCCTTTGCAAAATCTAGATAAATAACATCCACTGGCTCCTCTTTATCTATCATTTTAGTAACCTCCTCCATGAATTCTAATAGATTTGTTAAGAACGATCTCCCTTTAGTCTCGTTCTTTTCCATAGTTCTATATTATGACTAAATAAATAATATTTTATTCCCTCAATTCGGTACATGCTACCATTGATGAAATCTTGAACCTTTTTAGTTGTACTTTTCTTTGTTCCCCACGTCACAGAGCCATACAATAGGACGGACTTGACATTGGCGTTGAAGATTTGTATTTTTGTGGCGAACTTTATTTTTTTAAAATTTCCAAAATTTTGAAAAAGAAGAGACACATCCTGGCCGACTGGCGCGATGGAATCGTCGTCTCCCTGTACAAAGGCAAGGGAAGTTGCAAAGACTACAGTAATTACAGGACTGTAACACTACTGTTGGTACCGGGGAAGATGTTTGCCCACATGCTACTGGCTAGACTCTCTTGAGCACAAAACGTCGCCCAGAAAAGTCTGGCTTTACCCAAGATCGTTCTACAGCCGACGCTGTCCTTACTCCTCGCCATACTGCACCGCGCATACAATCCACCCCTGTGCGCTGCCATTGTGTACTTGAAGTCTGCCTTCGACTCGGTTGATCGGTCGGCTTTATGGAAAACTCTTCAGAGAATAGGCACCCTGGGCCCCCGCCCTGTTAAACCGATCAAGGAACTAAACAAGGTCACAGGTGCCAGAATTCGACTGGGTGGCACTCTCTGACAGATTTCCTACGACTTCGGGTGTCAGACAGGGATGTGTTCTTGCCCCCGACCTATTCTGCTGAGCAGTGGACTGGAATCTTGATTGCCTCAGCGAGCATCAGGGGGGTATAGCTATTGATCAGTCAATCTTTACTGATCTCATTTACACGGACGACATTGTCCTGTGTGGCACAGACATATCTGCTGTGCATCGCTCTCTGAAAATGTTAGACAGGGAAAAGCTTTTCCTAGGCATGTCTATATGCTCGGCCAAGACCAAAGTTCAGAACTTCATTTCCGCCACAGCACCCCAGAGTATTGAAACTCAAGGTCACATTGCAGAGGGCACCAATGAATTCATTTATCTCGGGAGCATGATATCATTCAATGGGCGAGATATGTCAACGCGGATCGGGCTAGCTGCGTTCTCGATATACAACCTCTGACATGTGTGGAGTAATGACAAGATTTCCCTTAGGACAAAAATCCGCATCTACCAGTTCTGCATGGTCCCAGTCCTGCTTTATGGCTCTGAAACCTGAACATTGCTGAAACATGACATGTTGAGACTGAAAGCCTTTCACATGCACAACCAGCTGCGTATCCTGCGCATCCGATGTTATGACTACATCTGCAACGTGGAGGTCTCTGCTAAAACAGGCCTCCACCCAATCTCAGAAACATTTGACCGGCACCGAATTTCTTTGTTTGGTCATGTTGTACAGCTGGACCAGAAAACCCCTTCCCACAAGATATTACACAAGTCGTTCTTCCAGATCATCAAGTCTTTTTGTTCAGATGCAATTGAATTCCATTTTCGTTTGTAGAAGTCTTATTGCCAGCAGAAAGAGGAATGGTGATAGGAAACAGCCCTGTCTCAGTCCAGGTCTTATCTCAAAGGCTACATCACACATTTTTTGAATCAAAACCCATCTTAGTGCATAGGCTATTAGCCACATCTTGCCAGCATACACAGTCCTGGGCTGCTCTTTCTGCCTCTCCCCAGGTACTTACTTACTTTCCGTTTCCCACATCATACATGTTTCCAATGTTCTTTTCCCTTGAGGATTCCATAAGAGAACAAACATAGCTTTGTTGGGCGAGCCTTGCTGAGCAAATGTCCCAGCCAGTCACATTTTCTTCTCTTAATTTGGTGTTCCATTGGCTGTTGTTGACTCCTTTCCCACAGGTCTTCATTTCTCACCATGTTCTCTCACTTTATGCCTTAATCCTTTGTAGGCATCTGTTAACGAAGGATTGGAGTCTTTGTGGTATCGCCTTGGTTTTTCTATGTTTCTACTCCATACAGCAGCACTAACTTGACACTGGCGTTGACTATTCTAACTTTGGTGTGAATATGTTGTTTAATGTTGGAAATGCCATTCTTGTCTTTCCAATTCTGGTCTTTACAACTGCATCTTTACTCCCTGACTTGTCAATTGTACTGCCCAAATAGGTAAAGATATTCACCTCTTCCATCAGCTCTCCTTCCAGCATGATTGGTACTTTGTTGATCAGGTTAATTTTAAGGAGCTTGGTTTTCTTCATGTTGATATTCTGCAGATTGTTTTTTCACCCTGTCAAGTTTCTTTTTCACTTGGCTATCTATGACTGTGTGACAAAAGTACCAGATAATCTGCATAATCCAGGTCCTCCATTTGTGACCATAGTGCCCACTGAATACAGGTTTTCTTTCCATCATTTGATGTCTTCATCAATCCAACCTATAGCCAACAAGAACAAAAGGATGAGAGAAGACATACATGTCTGCGTCCCAAACTTTCAGTCAGCATTCCTTAATTAATGTATTACTCTACTAACTGTATCAGTTTTTTAGACCCTGTGAATGGTGGGGTGTGCAGTGTGATAAGACGTAGTCTTCAGTCCTAGAGGTGCTAAACTACACTATTAGCCACCTCCATGACATGCTCTCAGTGTGGCAGGGGCTCTATTTTTATCTCTGCCATACAGATAACCCTCCTTGAAACAGAAAATGGGAAAATAAATAATAGCTAGTATGTTCTATGGTCATGTCCTTTGTGTATGACAAAGACAAGAATAATACCACTGCCCCATAGAGAACATGTCGTAAGAGGCGACTAACTGTGTGACATGGCATAATACCGTCCATGGTTAGGTGGTTTGTTAAGAGCAGGATAGATGACGCCTAACAGGGTCTACTTTGCTCTAGTGTTTGAGTCTATTAAGATGGACTCGCACACCGGTTACAACATAGCAGAGTAATATGCTGCTCGAGCCTAGCCCGCTAAGCAGGAAATCTCAACCAGCTACATTCAGCTCACGCGACAACAGGGACCTGCACAGGTGCATCTTCCCCTGTAGAAGTACAGGCCGATTAAGACTATGTTCTAATTTTATTGCGTCTCTGTAAAAACAATGTGCGCAAGAAAATATTACAATTACTTGCAAGTCTAAAATAATTTATTGAAATTTTCTCATTTCAGAATTGTACTAATTCTCTGCTGCTTAAAGTTAGTACTTTTGGTAGTTAAACAATACACTTTATACAAGTAGCCATTATGTCTGAGGAAGGAGTCCCAGCTATAAAACGCCTTGATGAAGTGGTAGTAAACAGAATTGCAGCAGGAGAAGTTATACAAAGACCAGCAAATGCTCTTAAAGAAATGATTGAAAACAGGTTTGATTTCCTTTCTCTTTACAGAGTGTATTTGCATTTCTTCATCTCTATACCCATATTAGGGAGCCGCGTAGCGCAGTGGTTAGCGCGCTGGCTTCCTATCTGAGTGGTCCTGGGTTCATTCCCCAGTTGAGGCGGTAATGTTTTTTCAGACTGCAATGGCTCGCGGGTCGACTCAGCCTTAAATGGGTACCAGTTCAGTCCGGGAAGTAAAAGCGGCGAGGGAGAGGGGATGGCTACCGCCCTCATATAGCTGAGCCGTTGGAATGTGAGATCGCTAACACCTTACACCCCTACGGCAGTAATGCTATGGGTTACTTTTATACACATATTTGTATGTGCAATCTTAATGGCAGAAATGGCTTTCCATTACAATAATCACCTGCTACATATGAATTTAAAGACAGTGTCCACATAATTGTTTGTGTATTCTATTTGCCTTCTATTTCATTGATTATGTTACAAGTTACAACTTTCCTTACAAAATTCAAATGTTGAAATTGAATATTTAACACATTAAAAATGTTTTCATTACTTGGCAAGACATTTATGTATTTAGTTTTGGCTTTATCCTGTTTCCAGATTTTGTTATATATTAAGCATTTGTAATTATTTTTTGTAACATTAAAATGATGATTGCACTTGTGAGTATTTATAAGAAGATAAGGGGAGGAAGACTAACATCTGATCAGGCAAAATATACTGATCAGACATGTTAGTCAGGGTCAGACAAAACATACTGGCCAAGACCCTCACCTTGGCTTCCTAGTAGCCCTCCCTGGAAAAGGACTGTTTTTAAAGGCAGTCTGACTAACAAGGTGAGGGATCAATGTGATCCCCATAGTAGTGAGTGACACGCAAATGAAGCCACGAATAGCACAACCGTCTGGAGGACTCCAGTCCACCTTCATCAGCACGCTTGGAATGTGAGGAAAGCTACTGCAAACCTCCACTTAACGTCCTTTTCAGGGCGCACAAAAGAGTAACCTACTCATTGTGAACATTCGCGAACAACAATAAGAAGATGAATCATTCTAAGACTTACATTAAATAAAAACAGCAATGACAATATGGTATGATAATTTCATGAAATATTCAGCTCACATGAATATTGTTTCCAAAACACAAATACACAAAAAATTATAATTTTAACAGAATCCAAGAGCATACTCCAAGCCATCTCAAGTTCCAAACAAGATAGATTCTCACACGAAATAAAATATTACATCAGGTTACAATCCCAAAAAACAGATTTAGTCTTACAGTGAAATCCAGTCCACTATGGGAACCTTGGAAACGAGAAGACAGATGAGCTAGCAGAAGCCATAAGTGGCGGTACATGAGGATGAAATTGACAGACCAGCACAAAGAATACAAGACAGAAAATGACAACATAGAAAAATGTGGCAGAGATGGTGTAGACAAAGATTTTCAGACTCAGAAAGTGACATTGCAGACTCAAGGCCGACCACCACAGAATGGGTCTTAGAGACACCGACACGTGCGATTATGAAGTACCCAAGGAAACACCAGAACATATCCTGCAGGACTGCCCCACTCATGCAGCCCAAATAGAGGCAGTATGGCTCGCGGGAACGGCCATACTGGAAAAGATGTGGGGAATCAGCAACAACCTGAAACGCAGTCTAATTCGGGTTAGAAGCATAGCTTCAGTTGATCGAAGAAGAAAAACTGTTTATCTGTATTGTCAATTTCTGTGTAAAACCTGGTAACAACTATACTACATCAAAAAGGAGGTCATGATTGTAAAATTTCCTAAATATTAAATGTGTCAATAAAATTATGTGCACCAAATCTGGTGTCATGTTGAATTCCTTATTTTTATTTCAGTCTTGATGCAGGGGCCACAAGTATACAAGTGACAGTCAAGCAGGGTGGTCTAAAAATGCTGCAGATTCAGGACAGTGGATGCGGAATAAGGGTACAGCTATGTCTCATTTGGAACCATTGACCTGTTTATTATGTGTCTGTGATGCTAGTTTAAATTCAAATAATGAAAAAAATGCAACAACAGGATGCTGTTTTGAAGCCTTGCATATAGAGTTTCAAGAAGCTAAAGAGTTGAAACATGTGTTAAATGGGGACACATATTCTGATAGAAAATTAACTCTGTTGATATGCTGTGTATAACAACTTCTATCATCATCAGGTGCCCTGCCGGTTGGCGATCATGGACCTCCATCTGCCTCTATCCACGTGAAAAAAATCAGGGTCTCCACCGTGATTTGAACCTGAGTTCGACGTCTTACCTCAAGACCACTTAGTCCCCTTCTCATAACATGTCTGAAAAAGGATGACTGCCTTGTTCTGTTCTTTGCAATGAGTTGTGTTTGTGCCTCTTCGCGTACTGTTATCATTAGTCTTCCTTACAATTCATGGGATCCGCAGCATTCTTTTATAAAACCACATCTCCATTGCTTCCAAAGATCTATGCGCTTGCTTACTGATTGCCTGAGATTCACTGCCATATGTCAGTACTGGTTCCACATAGCATCCAAGGACTCTTTCTCAGTCCCAGCGACAATGTTTTGTTGCACAATATTCCCTACATGGTCTTGAAGACCGATTTTGCTTGGGCTATTCTGCATTTTATTTTATAATTGCAACTTCTATCATCACTAAATAAATGTATGCTGTTTTACTTGAAAGGAAAGTGAAGGAAAGCAATGCAGACAACCTGCTTTTCAACAATTAGCTTTCTGATGCTTCGATTGTACAATGTTTTACAATTGCTGCTATTCTTCAATTACTCAACAATTGACTGATTCATATGATGCTACCGGGTTCATGAACTCTGTTTATGATGTGTTTTTTGCTGTATCTCTGCATATATAAGGATTTTGCAATTTTATTGTTGTCAATAAAATACAAAATAAATCAATAATGTCAGAGGAAAGTTGAAAGAGTAGTTATGAGTTTATTATATTATATATCAAGATTTAAATATGGGGAAACTGTTAATGGTGAGGATAGATGAACAAACTACGAGGCGTGTTCAAATGAAATCAGACCTAACTGCACCAAGTGAACATATGTACAATGCCCATGATGACGTCATGTAAACAGCACATACCAACTGTCAAGTTTGTAAAATTTATTATCCTCCGACTCATAGCAGACTGTTGAAAACATGGCAAGTGTGATACGGAATCCGTCCAGAGTTGATCAGTGAGCGCTGATTTGGTTTCTAATAGCTGAAGGATATTGACCATTCATCGCAGAATGCAGGCAGTATATGGTGACAACTTCTGTGACACCGTCCTCCATACGCACTACACACTCGTTCCATTGGTATAAAGACCTTATATTGTCAAGTAACTGGTCTCCAAAGTCTATTTCTTTCAGCTCTGTCGAAAGCTTTCTCTTGGCCGATGGTTGATAAATGCTAAGCTGCCATATTCAATTGTTTTCTTATATATCTGTCTTCAGGTAAATAAAACATTTGTGCACCCTTTGCCCTTGCAGAAACCGAACTAGGCTTTATTGAGCTGAGGTTCAGCAATCAGTCGCATTCTCTGTTTGAGAAGTTGTGCATACATTTTCCAAGTTTGACTTAACAGAAAAATACCCCTATAGGTGTCACAGTTCCACGTCGAATCCTTTCCATATGGGTGCTATTGTAGCCCCATACAAGTCATCAGGGGCTCTTCCTTCCCTCAAAGCCGTTGTGAATATTCTCTTTAGCCACATCACTCTTGTCTGCCCACACACTTAGATTGTCTTGGTATGAATGCTGTCTTTACCTGTAGACTTGTATTTTTTACTGTTTTTGAGGGCTCTTTCCACCTTTTGAATCAGTATGTCTAACTGGTCCATGTATCGAAGTACAAATGGCATTTTTTCCATTGTACCAGTTGGGCTAAAAAGGTTGTGGAAGTATTCCTCTCAGGCTCACTCCGCTCGGGCACCTTGTTGGGTGATAAATATCATCCCTCTGTCTCATCTTTTGATGCTTTTATAAAAGTCTCTAGGGCAGTACCCCACCTGCATATGTTTGGGTTCAGGCATAAGTTATCCACATATATAACCATTACAGTGCTTACAATACAGTCATTGGCAAGTGAAAAAGGCCATTAATTTACTTTTAAGGGGGACAAAAATCTCGAACCTAACATTTATGAGTGTTGTATGCATGTATCCTATTTTGTAACGGTGATAGTGTTTACACAGATCATTGTATGGCTTAAGGATAGTTTCTTTTATAATGTGATCATAATATGCATATATTTTCTAAGTACACAACGTCCCCAATCTCATGCTGTTTGTGTTCCTGTTTGCTGCAGAAAGAGGATATGGATATTGTGTGTGAACGTTTCACTACTAGTAAACTACGACAGTTTGAGGACCTCAACACTATAAGCACTTATGGTTTCCGCGGAGAAGCCCTTGCAAGCATAAGTCATGTTGCCCATGTTACCATAACTACAAGAACAGCATCGTCAAAATGTGCTTTCAGGTAATCCCCTAATTGGATAGCTTTAAATGAATAGTAATGCTGTTCCTATTTTTTTAAGAAATTCTCTGTGGTTATACTATTTTGAGACAATATACACCCCTTTTGACGGCAATTTCTGGTTAGTTAATCATATCAATGCGGCTGTCTGTGATTTTGTCCTGGGTTTGCCATGCTGCTGTACATATACTAGGCTCTATTAAAAACACATCACTTTATTTTATGTACCGCAACTCACTGTGCTAAATTTAAAGTAACTGAAGCTACTGATTTTACATTGCTGATCCATTTACTGACTCAAATTTGTGGTTTTCTTAAACATGAGACAATCCAGAGAATACCACTTGTGACTCCCTGCATCATTAATACAGGCTTGGCATCAGCGTCTCATGCTATTGCAGAGTGTCTCGCAAAATGTTTTGGGTATGGCCTTCCATTCTGCGAGAGCCCTCTCCAGATCATTCACATTGTTGATGTCATGCTGGTGGACCCTTCTGTTCAGTTCAGTTCATCCCGCATGTGATCATCCGGGTTCATGTCAGGAGAGATTGTAGGCCGATCCAGTACAAGAAAAGATTGCTGGACTAAGAAATTCCTCGTAATGTTAGCTGTGTGAAACCTGGTGTTATCGTGCTGAAAGATTTCCAGATCTAGGTGATTCTGGAAGAAAGGCACTATGATGGGTCACAGTACTTAATTAACATAGACGTCGGCGGTAACATTAGCTCTGAAAATATGAAGGTGAGTACGGTGGTCATTAGAGAATCCATCCCATACATGTACACTTCCTACTCCATATCTGTTATGCAGGACTACACAGGCACTGACATATCTTTCTCCGGGACGACGCCAGAGTAGATTTCTCCTATCAGCAAAGGAGACATTAAACCGGCTTTCTTCAGGGAACATCGTTGATCACGATTCCACCCTTGGACGATGAATTTTGTGAGAATCCAAGCCACTCTGTTGGTGTGGGGACATCTAGTAAGGATAAATCCAATGTTTTTTTTTGCAAACTAGTGGTGCAAAGTTTCTGTCACACAGAGTTTGCGCTGACAAGTCTCACAGTGTCAAGTAAATGAGTTGCTGTTTGGAAGCAGTTGCACAGATGTATCAAGAGAATTTGATGACTTTGAACTTATTATATATATATATATATATATATATATATATATATATATATAAATATAAATGAGGTTGATCAGGCCTGGGACGGTCATTGGTGGTACCTGTTGCCTGAAACCACTGGTCCAGCCTTTCTATAGTAGACTGGACACAATTAAAATGCCTGACATCATCTCTTGTCGCCATTTCACTCCAGGGCATATCAACAGCCTGCAATCACTCTCGTAGCGACAGTCAGGGCATGACAAAAACATTAACAGACTTTTTTTAGATGAAAACAAATAATGGCCTTTTACTTGCTGGAACTTGACAAATGTGTGTGCCAAATTTCAATGTGATTAGATTTTTTATAATGCCAGAATTGATCAATTTGTTGTTTTGCATGTGAAGCACGTTAAAAAGGAAGTAAGAATGACATGCACTGGAAAATGGGTCAGTGTGACCTTCATCACTTTTGGGGTTTGTGTAAGTAGGTCACTCTCTGTGTTAATGATAATAATTATCATGAAACAAAGTTATGTAATTTTAATGGCTGCTAGTATATTAGTACAGTTCTGTCTCATTACTTTTAAAGAAATCAGTTCACTGCTAATTTCTTCTTCTTCTGCGTACACAGTCAGACAGTAACCATTATTTTTTCGAAAAAAGCGGCGGTCATCCTGAGGCTCTCGCCACTGCCATAGAGCTTGTCTTGCAGTTCCACTGGCAATGGCCACATCTGCTCTCTCTGATCCTCGTATGTCGGGCAGTTCTGCAGCAGATGTTCAGTGGTCATTTTACCAGTACCGCACGGGCATTCGTCGGTACACCCTATCTTCAATTTGTTGAATAGGTGGTACCTCAGTCTATTGTGGCCAGTGCGAAGTCTGAAGACAACGACCTGCTCTCTTCGGTTCAACTGGTAATAGGCATCGTTTTTGGTGTAACCAGTATGTTCGGTTTCCCATTTGGTCATGTATCTGGCTTTGATAAGCCGTTTTGACTCTTCGTACGTCATACTGGTATCTGTTTGTGACTGCTAATTTCAACATAATAGCATTGTCAGAGTACTGAGTAATAGACAAGAATTATGAAGCTCAGGTGATTGCTGGCTTTCATGAAATATTAGTTGAAGGCTGATAGTATGTACACAAGGGGAACGACTTAGTAAATAGACACAGTAGTGAGAATGGTTGAAAAGCAAGTGTATTTTAAGCACACAGAAAACACAACTCACCAGACAACAGAACAATTATGTGTCAGGCAATCCAGATTCTGATTACCAATCTGCAGGTAATGAATGTGCCTTGCTGCAAGAGACTGTCGTGATTTAGGCAGAATTAGTTGGCTCAATCGCTCAACTCATACCTTTGATGCAGTGAGACACATACGTGACCTGGAGGTTCATAGTTCAAATCCAGATTGCACATCACTTCATTTTCTTTTCAATTTTCAATGTTTTCGTGTTCTTAAAATATCTTTGCGGCCATTGTCACAACCTTGCATAAATGCTTGTAATTTCAACATGCAAGGAGTTATGTAGCTCGTTGTTTTTTCTACATTTGAGAATGAGAGGCCAAAATACGCAAGCCCCCATAATTTTTTTATTTTATCCAGAGGCACCTATTCTGACGGTAAATTGAAAGAACCAGTGAAACCAACAGCAGGAAATATAGGTACCCAAATTACAGTAAGTGACATGGTTTCACTTTTGAATACATTAATTAATGTGTATAAGATCGGCATGAAGGCAATGGACATTGGTCTAACGTCCTGTGAAGATAAAGCTGCAGTCTGATCCAAGTGGAGAGGTGCTCTAAAGAGCCATCACAGGCTGGGTGAAAAGGAGTTTTTACAACACAGAAGTCAAATGACATCCGGGGATGGCGTAGTTTAGTGGCACGGCTCACAATCCGAAGGTGCTGGGTTCGATCCCCATCACAGCACCGGCCGTTACCCCTGGGAAGCAAACCCTTAGAAAATGCAGGAGGAAGCAGACCCTTACATAAAATGCATGCTGAAGTCGGATGCACTGTGCCGATAGGCGCAAAATAAAAACCACAGTGTAACGCACACCCGCCTTGGGGAATAGAGAAATTAGGCGAACGCAAAAAAAAAAAAAAAAAAAAAAATTGCCAGCCCATCTGACTTTCACATTGGTGCAGTCATCGACATTCCGGAACTCTATTTACTCAAGGATGTTGGTATTTTGGATGTGGTCTCTTATGGAGATATTTAGGACTCTTTGCTCCATTGCTCTTTCGGTAATATGGAGCTTCTCTGCGTCTGATTTGCGTAGACTCCAAACGTCACATCCATATACCATTGCAGGGATAACCATACTGTTGAAGGTGAGAGCCCTGGCCTTGACGTTTATCATCTGCTTGAGTATTGGTTTTATCTGGTTGAAGCTGAGCCAACCCGCCGCTTTCTTGTGTGAGAACTCCTTAGTAATGTTGTGGTCGTTGTTGATTTCCTGGCCTAGACAAACAAATGCATTGATCTTTTTGATGGGCTCATTTTCCAATCACAGTTCCCTAGTGGGGCAGAAAGTTTTCCGTAGAAATTGAGACTTCTTTCAATTTATGTTAAGACCAACCACCTTGTGTTTCATTCAGCTCAAGCTTTGTTCGACTTCTGCAATGTTGCGGCTGAAGATGTCCTGTGTATTTTCTGTTCAAATTTCAGGTTGAGGATTTGTTTTACAATGTCTCCACTAGGCGTAAGGCTTTACGCAGTCCAGCTGAAGAGCATGCCAAAGTTGTGGATGTTGTTAGCAAGTATGGATATATATATATTTATTTTGTTTTTACATTTTTAGTAAGGGACAGTTTTATTTTAAAAGATTTACAACTGCCAGAAAAAAACTGAGCTGCACACACAAAAATAAAGAAATTATAGTTTTTAAAATACAGTTCCTGCTAATAATTGCACTGGTTACAACACATTACTACGATATTGAAAAACAATGCTGTGGCATAATTAATTTATTTCAAACTTTTTCACCCTGATCTGAATGTACAAATTAAGCTGTAATTCTCTTAATTGTTAACAGGTTTTTATGAATCATATCTCATTTTGAAGATAATTGAATGTACTGTTTTACATATTAATGCCTATATGAACAGTTCATGCTAGTTAATGTTTTAAGGGGGTATGTTGGTGTATTTCAAACCTGCTATAATTTTTACTGCTCATGTGAAAGCTGTGATGTGTATTGAAAAGATAAGCAGATATCATTCACTATTATATTTCATTACTATTTCCAAGGAGGCTGTTTGGCCAAGGGGTGAAGCGTCCGTTTTACAATTCCAACGCACCTGGTGCGGATCACACTAATGTCCAAGTTGTCAGACATGGTTTTTTTTCACTCCTCCGCATAAGAAAAGTAATGGGAACCTACCGTACTGCACACTTGCCAAGAAACTTTTATAACCTCATAACAGCCAAATAAGATGCCGGTTATAAGAAGCGACATTATGCAAAGGAAATACTACTTATATTTTAAAATATTCGATTTAAAAATAATTTGACAAACAAATTTTGCTTAATCCTAGAGAGGAAACGTGCTCGATTTTTGCAAATCCCAACACTTAGATCCCCCCCCCCCCCCCCCCCTTTACTTTTTATGTTGTGTATAATATTGCATGTAACAATTTGACAATTGTTTTATCAGGAAAAAAAGCGGTCAAGTATTTTATAGAATAGAACTTTAACAGTTTGAAAATAACCAGCACTTAATCATTATATATTAACATTGCAATATAATGCTGGAGATCTGTCATCTCGTTCTTGTTTCCAAGATTTAAAAAATAAAAAGAAAGAAAACATGGTTGTCAATGGCAGCAAGTTTTCCAGTTTTATTTAAAAAAGCACTCTTTGTCTACATTTTCAGATATGCAATACACAATAGTAAAGTTGGCTTCACACTGAAAAAGGTATGTAACATTTAGATTTAGTTATTAAATTTGGTTTGATCAAGGTATTTGTCTCAGCTTTGTAAAATTCTTAATACAAGCAGTTTAGTGGTACGGTTCAGTCGTTCTAAATCTCTTTTAGTGGACCCCCTGAAGCCAGGATAGTTCAAGGCAGCACCCTACTACCTTTCATTTCAGTTAAATTAGGAACCAAATTATTTACAAATCCAGATATTGTTCACATATCCAGAACCACGACCCCACCACAAAATGGCTGTGCTCGTTGCATACTCCCATAAATCCACAGACCCCAGGTTATGATTCACTGCCATAGTTCATCTGTGCTTACACTTCTGTAGTCTGAAGACACACACCCCACCCTCCACACCTCTTCTCCGCAGTATTTTAATTGGTTCTTGTATCCCAGCAATGACTTCATGGACCAAATTTAATATTAATTTACATTTCATCATCATCAGGTTAGTCAGTCTGGAGACTGATGTTGAAGTTGTTTAATTATATCATGCTTCTGTCCTTTGTTCTCGACAGATCTCTTCAGTTCAGCATAAATCTTGCATGGCCATTGTTCTTGCACGTCTGTGTGATGCACTTGTTTCTTGGATGCCCTCTTCTTCTTTTTCCCCTGAAGTTTGCCTTCTAGTATTTTCAATATTAGTAGGCCTCTATGTCTCATAGTGCAGCCAAGTCAAGACAATCTACCTTTTCGTATATTTTTCATTAGTTTTCTATCTGCTACTATATCATTAAGCACTTGCTTATTTGACCTTTTTATCCAACTCACTCTTTGCATCTTTTGATTGTACCATATCTAAAAACTTCTAAAGTCATTTAATCTTTTTTATTTAGAGTCCATGTTTCATAGTCATGCAGTGTTATGAGCCAGATATCAACCATGAAAGCCCATCACTCCTCTATGTGTATCGGTCATTGACCACATCTCGCCAGCATTTATGGTCCTTGGCTACTCTTTCTGCCTTTCTCCAATTGTAACAATTTTTTTGTAGTTCCTTCTCGCATACTGTTCTTCATGCACTTTTATGTCTACCTGTTTCTCTTTCCCTGTGGATTCCATGTGAGAGTCTGCCTAGCAATGTTGGACAGTGCCTTCCTTATTGCATGTCCTATCCAGCCCCATTTTCTTAGCTTAATTTGTTGTTCCAGTGGCTGTCGTTGACTCCTTTACCACAGGTATTCATTCCTCGCCATGTCCTACCACTTTATGATCATTATCCATCATAGACATATGTTAACAACAGACTGTAGTCTTTGTTGTATCACCTTGGTCGTTCTCCATGTTTTCGCTCCATACAAGAGCACCGACTTGACTGACACTGGCGTTGAATACTCTCACTTTGGTATGAATCTGGATTTCTCTGGATTTCCATATGTTGTTAAGTGTCAGGAATGCCACTCTTGCCTTTCCATTTCTGGTTTTTACATCTGTATCTGTACTTCCTGACTTGTCAATTGTGCTGTCAAAATAAGTAAAGATATCCACTTCTTCCAACGGCTCTCCTTCCAGCAGGATTGGTTATTTGTTGATCAGATTAATTTTAAGGAATTTGATTTTCTTTATGTTAATATTCAGTTCTAATTTTACTGATTGTTCTTTCACCCTATCAAGTTTCTCTTGCATTTGACTATGTCTGCGAGACAAAAGTACCAGATCATCTGCATAATCTTGTGCAAAAATTTGTCAGAAGTCTATCAGGCTGCAGCACATGGCCCAGATCATAATTCCATATATTAACTATTATTTGCAAATGACTAATGCTTCACATATAAACAGAAACTTCAAAATCACTTGGCCATAACCTATGATAAGTATGGTACGCAAATCAGCATATCTAAGACAACTCTGGGTGGGCAGAATACAGGGGTTGTTAAACTTGAGCATTCAGAGCATAACCCTTTGGCAGGCTCATGAAGTCAAGTGAAGTGCCTGGGCAGCATTTTCTCAGAAGACGGCAGGTGTGATGGAGAAATTGAGACCAGATACCAGGAAGCAGCAGGAGTAACTTTTCAGCTGTCATCACTGCTCAAACATCCCTACATTAGTCTGGCAGCAAAACAGCAACTGATCCACAGCATATTCCTACCAACCCTGTGCTAGCAGAGCCAAACATGGGCCATGTCCAAGGAACAATGTAAAATTTCCATCTGTGAAATGAGATGTCTGCGAAAGGCCGACACCGTCTCCAGGAGAGATAGATTGAGAGATGAGGACATTAGTAAAAGGGTCAGTTACATCCCATGTGCCAAATACATGCTCTGACAGAAGGTGCACTAGATTCGGTCATCTCACGAAAATGTCTCCTAATTAGCTTCCCCTGCTAGCTTCAATGCCCGTCGGGCTGGCTTCTGGGAAAAAGGCAACAGGGGGGAAATTGGATAGATGTCATAAAGACAATTTTCCAGCGATGAAAGTTGACATCAGACACAACACACATCTGGCCAAGGAGAGGCAACTTAGGCTCCACACAGCATCCATCAGGACACTCATGAACTGACAATTGACACTTGTGTTAAGAAAGTGTATTTATTTGTTGGAAATTGAAACTCTAGAGGGTTCAAGACGCTGTACAGCGCTTGAGCAGCAGCATCAGCGACTCATAGCTGACTGCTACCATCAGGGCCTGCGAACCAGAGCTGCCAAGACCCCTCTGCACCTCCACACGGTGATCCTGGATAACAGGCTGCAACAGAGCAGACTGGCTAAGTAGAAGGGATCGAAGAGGGAAGGAAACCCGGTACTCAAAAATACCTGCTGAAGTCAGATGTGTTTTACGGAAAGGTGCAAATATTGCAGTCAAGCTGTAAATTATGACAGCGCATTCCATTCTCCGGACTACATTCTGCTACTTGCAAAGCCCTTTTCAGGGCTTGGTAGCGGGGAGATTGAGAGCGAACGAAGAATAAGAAGAAACTCTATAGACTGCTCTTCTTCTTCTTTCCCATAACCTAAGAGAAATTAATCTCTAGAAAAGATGTTAATGTCTCATCGCTGAAATTGTATCAACAGCAAGGAGAAGGTGTGGTTGATGTTCGTACTCCACCAGACTCAACCTACATTGACAACATCAGAGCCATTTATGGTGTAGCTGTCAGCAGGTAATTGTAAAATACTGATTTTGTAATGCAAGAGAAATAGTAGATTCAGATATTTACTGGAAGAATTTTTAAACTATGGATGGATTTTCCAATAGGTTCTCTGGATTATAAAATTTTATGCTAGGAGTCATTCTTTATTGTTAGATATTTGAACGTTGAATAACTTCCTAAAACACATCTATTTAAATGGAAAATACACAGTGGTGTATATTTTTTGTTGTTGTTAGCCTCATTTCTCTTTTTCCCAAGGCAGTGTGCGTTGCACTGTGTTTTTAATTTTGGTACTGTTATGGGGAGCGAACCCAGCACCTTCGGCTTGTGTGTCACTTAACCGCTAAACCATTCTATCCCCAAAAAAAGATAGCATTAATAGAAGTCAACAAATAAGTAAAAACTTGGTGTATTTTGGGTGATTTTTAATCACTCACATTTAAGCTTTAAATTGTATTTTGAGCTGTTTTCGTTTCTACAGTCCTTAATAAAAACCTTATAAGTTAGAAACCTCAGTAAATATCTGTAACTGTTCTCAAGTAAAACTACATTTGATTTCCCCTATTCTTTAGCATAATTAGTATTAACTTTTACTGCCATCTCTCATATACCCGACTCTTTTGTATCTTGCACATGTTTATTTGAATAGTTTGTAACCATTTTCTTTTGCCTTTCAACCCAAAGTCATGTTGTAAATGCACATGCAGATGTTGGTTTGTTAATTAGTTCCTCATAAAGCAATTTGCTTTTAAAATCATTTGATAACATTTTCTTTAAATTTATTTCTTTTTTTCCACCCAGAGAACTGCTGGAAGTAAAACATGATGATAGTAAACTTGGTTTCACAATGTTGGCTTTTGTGAGCAATGCAAATTACTCTGTGAAGAGGTCCACATTTTTGCTTTTCATTAATCGTAAGTTACAAATATATTAATTGTTTTCTAATATAGAAGATTCAGTTAGTGTTCTATTGAATGTGTTGATATGCATATTATGTTCAGATTTGTGCTAGTTATGAGCCATATCATGGGTCCCAAATGCTGTCATAGCCAGAAGTAGAATCAAAGATGTGCTCTAAATTCTACTTAAATGCTCCTAAGGCATGAACAACATATAATCTCTGACAGTAGCACAGTCTGGTAATGCTCCCAAGGCATGAACAACATATAATCTCTGACAGTAGCACTATGGGGTAATGCTCCCAAGGCATGCACAACAAATAATCTCTGACTGTGGCACTATCTGGTAATGCTCCCAAGGCATGAACAACAAATAATCTCTGACCGTAGCACTATCTGGTAATGCTCCCAAGGCATGAACAACAAATAATCTCTGACTGTGGCACTATCTGGTAATGCTCCCAAGGCATGAACAACAAATAATCTCTGACTGTTGCACTATCTGGTAATGCTCCCAAGGCATGAACAACATATAACTTCTGACAGCAGTACAGTCGAGTAATGCTACAGTAAATAATATCGCACTGTGGCTTACCAAGAAACAAGAGATGATGCTGATAACTGTCCATTGTTGCCAATGACGACCACTAACATCATCCTAGTTGTATGAGGTCCGTTTTGTTTTTACACTGGCTGTGATGATCAGACATGTTAGCAAGGGTCAGGCAAAACATACTGGCTATGACCCTCACTTCGGCTTCCTAGTAGCCCTCCCTGGAAACGGGCTGTTTTCATGGCAGCCTGGCTAACAAGATGAGGGGATGAATCGCAGTGATCCCCGTAGTAGTGAGTGACACGCAGATGAAGCCAAGGATAGCACAACTGCCTTGAGGACCCTGGTCCACCTTCATCGGGATGTGAGGAAAGCTACTGTAACCCACCACTTAATGTCCCTTCCAGGGCGCATAAAATAGTAATCTACTCATTGTGGGCATTCGCAAACAACAACAACACTGGCTGTCATGTTTCAGCGTGATGTTTGCTGGACTACATGTGACTTATCAGTCCAATGCGTGCACAGAATGTCTATTGCATGGTTTACACTCTAGGCCTTCTGATGCCAGCCAGGGTAGTCTCGCTGCACTTTCTTTCTGGATCAGATGCTTGGTTTGCGCTATCTGCATACAGTGACTCTCCCCTTCAACAGCACCCATGTTTACTGCATTTCTCCGGTCTGATATGTTTCCACAGTGCTCTTCCAGTTGTCCATCTATGTGACAGCATCTCAGAATTTCCTTCAGGATCTTCTTTTTTGGGCGACCTCCTTTTCGCCAGTCTTCCTTAGACCCACAATACAGAAGTGTTTTTGGCAGTTTTGTGTCTGGTATGCACACATGATGCCCATCTCAGCTGTGCCATCTGCGGCGATGCATGGATATTTGGCATTTCTGCTTGCTTCAGGACCTCAGTGTCTATAACATGGTGCTGTCAGCGGATGCAGAGCACATGTCTCAGGCTCGTTGTGCGAAAGGGGTTCAGTCTTTTTGCGTGTCTCACATAGACGGTCCAACTCTTGGGTGCGTATAGCATGGTGCAGAGGATAGCAGCTCCATAGATCTTGAGCTTCATCTTGGCGCTAATGATCCGACTCTCCCATACTGTCACATGCATTCTACCGAAGGCTCTACTGGCCTTTTTTATTCTGCTTGCCATCTAGATTGACGGTTCTTGAAAATGTACTCCCCAGGTATGGGAATTTGCTCACATCTTTAAGTATCTGTCAATTTACTGTGAATTTTGGCCGTGTGTATCTTGTACCGGGAGCTCATTGGTGCAAAACTTCAGTTTTTCATCATGTTTATGGCCAGTCTGAAATTGTCACACGCAGCAGAGAACCGGACAATGTCCTCCTGCATTTCCCACTCTGAGTTGCTATTCATGGCACAGACATCAGCAAATACGAGTTCATGAATAATGTAACCTGCTACTCTTGTTTTTGTCCTCATTCTGCGAGCATTGAGGAGCCTGCAGTCCGTGCAGTATTTGATGGGTATGCCAGATTTGGTTGTTCTAAAAAAATCCGTCAACGAAAATATCATACTAAACAGAGTTTGACAAGCACATATCCCAATTTTACACCATTTGTCACATCAAACGTTTTGGAGGTCTCTTTATTTTCCAGCACACGAGTGCGCATGTGTTCTTCGTGGAGTTGTATCGCTGTGGTGATACACTTGGTGGATCAGCCGAACTTGGACATAACCATCCACAACCACCTCTGCTTACTGTGTGTCGAATACCTTGATGAGGTCAATAAATGCAGTGTTTAATTTTATGCTATGCTCTTGGCATTTCTCTGGTTTTTTGTTGCACATCAAAGATCATGTCTATAGTTCACCGTCCAGTTCTGAAACCACACTGACTCTCTTGGAGATGATAGTCTTACTCAAGATGTTTGATTAGCCGATTTACTAATCGGTGTGCTAGGATTTTTCTGGCTGCAGAAAGCAGAGATATTCCACGATGATTGCCACAGTTCTGTTGGTTTCCTTTTCTCTTATATATGTAGATGCTGTAGATGAATTGACACTTACACTAATTAAAACATGCTCCATCACTCATGAGTACATGTGGACAAGCAGCATAAGACTGTTATATCCTTAGGTAACTGAGTACTGGCCCACGGAGACAAAACCATTACATAAAGCTATTGGTGAGCCTTAAAGAACTCTCCATCATGCCATTTACCCAGAGAATTGAACTTATTAGGGATCAAGATGTTGAGCAGTGCATGAGCTGCAGTGGTCAGCAACCCATAGCTGACTGCTAGCATCAGGGCCAGCGAACCATAGCTGCCAAGACCCTTCTACACCTCCACGTGGTGATCATTGCTTGCTGAAGTCGTACGTGTTGGACCAAAAGGTGCAAATATCGCAGTCAAGCTGTAAACTGCGACACAACGCATTCCATTCTCTGGACTACATTCTGCTACTTAAGCCCTTTCAGGATTTGGTAGTGGGAGATTGATAACGAACGAAGAAGAAGAAGAACTTAATTAAACAATGGTGAGCAAAAAGCAAAATAAATTTCATAGTAATATACTAACTCTTGACCGTCTTGGTGTGGGACTGTTTCTACTAACAGGAGAAGAGAAGAGGTGTGACTCTCCATACCCCAAAAACTAGTATATTCTGGGTAGATGAAGCCATAAACTATAAGTGGTAATTCATCTAGGAGAAACACAAACTGGCTTCAAACCACTTGTTTGACCACAAACAACTAAAGAGTTAACTAAGTAGAAACACTTGTCGCCATAAGTAGATGTACTGGACCTAAAGTACAGATATTGCAGTCCAGCTGTAAAATAGGGCACAACTTATATTAGAAAAAGTTATTTCATAAAAATGTAATAGTTTCTAGCTTTGACTTTGTAAAGTGTCTATCTCCATTGATAAAATAGTAGGAAATGCTAGCTTTGACTTTGTAAAGTGTCTATCTTCATTGATAAAATAGTAGGAAATGCTAGCTTTGACTTTGTAAAGTGTCTATCTCCATTGATAAAATAGTAGGAAATGCTAGCTTTGACTTTGTAAAGTGTCTATCTTCATTGATAAAATAGTAGGAAATGCTAGCTTTGACTTTGTAAAGTGTCTATCTCCATTGATAAAATAGTAGGAGGTGCTAGCTTTGACTTTGTAAAGTCTCTATCTTCATTGATAAAATAGTAGGAAATGCTAGCTTTGACTTTGTAAAGTGTCTATCTTCATTGATAAAATAGTAGGAAATGCTAGCTTTGAATTTGTAAAGTGTCTATCTCCATTGATAAAATAGTAGGAAATGTTAGCTTTGACTTTGTAAAGTGTCTCTCTCCATTGATAAAATAGTAGGAGGTGCTAGCTTTGACTTTGTAAAGTGTCTATCTCCATTGATAAAATAGTAGGAAATGCTAGCTTTGACTTTGTAAAGTGTCTATCTTCATTGATAAAATAGTAGGAGGTGCTAGCTTTGACTTTGTAAAGTATCTATCTCTAAAATACAGTGTGTTTATAAAAATGTTATGGTGCCCTTTGTGTGACAGATTGTCTCATGTCATTTTACATGCATAAAGTTGGAATCACTCTTGCTTCCATCCCAAATTTCCAGCTAAAATATTTTCTGCAGAGAATTAGCTACAGTGTGGAATTTATTGCTGACATTGTGTTGTAAAACTACTATATGATAAAATAACTGCAAAGACTGTCTTCTTTTGTTTCTTATTGTATTTCACCACTGATCTTTTGATGACTATAGTGACCTCTAATGTTTTCACTTGGGGTCTCTATGTTTTATGTTGGTATTAAAGTGTCTGACATTAAAATAATACATATATCCTTCCAAATATTTTCATTTATAGACAGACTTGTAGATTCAGCAAGCATAAGAAAAGCCTTGGACACAGTTTACCAGTCATATCTCCCCAAGGGAACTCATCCATTTATATATTTAAGGTAGGTTGTGCAGTCATTATGTAAGGTAGTTTGAGATATGAACTACCTGTGAATGCAGCTGTTGTACTAATAGAAATTCAACTAAAAGTGCCCAACATACATGGAACGAAGGGCACAATTAAAGAGTATTATTCCTGGACAAATGTTATATATGTTTATATACCTATAATCACATGCTGACCACTCCTTCTTCTTCTTCTGCATTCGTTCTCAATCTCCAGAGAACGGGATGCGTTGTGTTGCTAGTTTACAGTTTGACTGCGATATTTGCACCTTTCGGTCCGACACATCAGTCTTTGGCAGATGCTGACCACTACTTTCTTTAGATATATTTGAGTTGATATCTGGAAGCACATGAAGAAGATGGGGTATTGTCTATGTATGTGTGTGTGTTTGTTTTCTATCTGTGGGCTAGTAAAATTATAGTTTTATTGTATTTTTTGGGTCACTAAAATTCTGTAGTTTATAAGAAAGGTTTGTACTATTGTCAAGATTGAGAACGGGAGAAGCCTGATTCAAGTCATTTGCAGTTCATTTCCACAGCAATAGATTATACATGATGAGATCAGCATTGTCATGCACAACCCTCTTTAGTCATCTCTTGCAACATGCAAGAAAGGAAACATTGGTCCTATTCTGTTTGCCTTGGGAGTCACCAACTTTTTTACCACCTTATAAAATCTGAGACTTTGTACATTGAGGTTTTTAACACTTAATCCCCATTGGCAGTCTCTGCTATGGGACCATGTTCCCTTATGAGGCACAAAGAGCAAGCAATAGCACACATTTATGGCACACATGTTAACTTGCCCAATATGAAGACCTGTATACAAGACCAATTTGATTGGTTAGTACTACAATCCTACCAAAGGATGAGAAAGGACCTGAACCAACATTGGAAGAAGTACGCTCTGCAATTAAAAGCCTGAAAAAGAAGAGTCCCCAGGATGCGATGATATCCCAGCAGAGCTAATACAAGCAGGAGGGGAGGCAAGTGCTCGAGTCTATCACAAGCTGTGTAAACAGATATGGCAGAGTGGCCAGAAGCATGGAAGAAATCAATTTATATTCCCCTCCCCAAAAAAGGCAACCTGAAGCTGTGCACGAACTACCGAACTATCGCGCTGATCAGCCACGCTAGTAAGATACTCTTGCGAATCCTATTAAGAAGGATAGAGAAAAGGTTTGAATCTGAAATTCACGTAGTCCAGGCAGGTTTTAGAAAGACAGAGGGACGCTGGACCACATATTCAA
This sequence comes from Ariolimax columbianus, assembly GCA_036924085.1. NCBI lineage: Eukaryota > Metazoa > Mollusca > Gastropoda > Stylommatophora > Arionidae > Ariolimax > Ariolimax columbianus. The sequence continues at coordinate 33,622,785 of JAVGWX010000003.1, read as the reverse complement.
TTTAAGGAATATCTACGAAAAATGTAGAGAGTTTAATGTAGACCTGTACACATGTTTCATTGATTACACCGAGGCCTTCAACACGGTAAAACATCAAAATCTGTGGAGAATCATGAAGGAAATGGGGTTTCCCTTGCATATAGTCAATCTCATTGAAACATTATACCAAGATCAACAAGCCGCTGTCCGAGTATCTGGGCAAACATCAGATTGGTTTGCAGTACGACAGGGATGTATTTTCTCACCTTATCTGTACAACATATATGCGGAATGTATAATGAGAAATGTTCGAGAAGAAGATAACATTGAAAGTTTCGACCCATTTACGATTGGGGAGTATGAGATTCCAGAGTTACGATACGCAGATGACACAATGATACTATCAAGACGTGCAGAAGGGCTAGAGCATCTACTTTCAGCCATTAATGGACATAGTAAAGATTAAAACCTGTTCATAAACATAAATAAAACAAAGAAAATGACCACCGACAAAACACAATATCAGCATAAATTTACAGTGGGTGGTGAAGAAATAGATCAGGTCACACATTTTGAATATCTGGGCTTCAGAATTGACAAAAATGGTGACTGCTCGAAAGAAATCAGAAGACTAGCTATGGTAATGCAGAGACTGAAGAAATTATGGCAGAGCACCAACAAAATGATAAAAGTAAAAGTCTTGAGAGCCTGTGTTTTTCCTGTGGCAGCTTATGGCTGTGAATCATGGACGATTACCAAAACTTCTAGACAAAGAATTGAATCCTTCAAGTCATAATGTTACAAAAAGATCCTCAAAATACCCTGGACAGAGAAAAAAACAAATGTAGACATTCGGCAAGAGTTGAGCATAGAGGAGAACTGGTTTATTAATTCCATTTTTGCTAGAAAATGCAAATACTTTGGTCACATCAAGAGACACAATGGTCTTGAGAGAACGGTGATGGAAGGTATGGTGCCAGGCACAAGAGGAAGGGGTAGACCAAGAAGACGATGGCTCCAAGATATCCAGGAATGACTGGCGGAAGCTGGAGTTTTGGCAAGAGAACGAGTTTCTTTCAGATAGACTGTCATGGGAGCGACATTCTACAAAGGACATGCTACATGATGATGAGTACTACAGAGGAAAATACAGTACATGAAAAATCACACCCCTCTGTTTGTTTGTGTAAATGTGTGTGTGTGTTTAGGTGGAGAAAATTTTCTGAAATTACTGTCTTAATAAGTAAGTTAAAGTCTAACTATAAAAACATACAAACTTCTAAAATTAGCTTGCAATTTACATGAGATTTCTGGACATTTTTAAGTTGAGGGGATCACATTGTGTTGGCTACCTATTTTAGGCAACAAAATGGCAGCAACAAACTTTAATCATTTTAGTAATAGACCATCATGAGGTGTATTTTTGGCTGATAAGATTTATTGTTTAGAGGCTTTGTTTTGTTGGGACATGATGTGCAATACAAGAAGTCACAATGTCTCTTAGCCTCTCATGTCCAATCCTTCTTCACCATCAAAAGGGGGTGAACCCTGTTCTTCCCAGTAATTCAGCTGAAGGTTGGGGTTTCAATCTCCAGTGGGAGGCCAGATGGGACAGTAGATGAGGTTCAGATGAAATTTTTGTATTCTTAACCAGCTGAGAAAGAAATTAGCCCACTCTCCCAGCGAAGATGTGTTAAAGATGGCAATACTGGATTAGAAGGTGCACTGGACACCACAGTATTACGCAACTCTCACTTTATCTGGATGAGTACGCCATTAAAAGGCCCAGTTAGTTGAAAAAGACATACCGTCCAACCATTGAGGATATGAAGACAAAATAGATATAATTAAATCATTTTAACAAAATCTTTTAAATTAACATCTTTATACTGGTTTAGCAGAGTCTGTATACAACCAGTTTCATTTACATTTCCTTGCTTTATAAGCTAATCTTTTCATTCAATGTATTCTTAAATGCATTAATTGTTCCTGCATCCACTACTTCCTGTGGCAATATATTCCAAGCATTCACCACTCTCATATTTAAAAAAATATTTCCTAATGTCTAATCTGGACCTTTCATTAGCTAATTTGTAGCTATCTTGTTCTTGTTGGTAGTTGAATTTTGAAAAACTAGTTAGTCTAATTTATCCGTTGCTTTGATTATCTTATAAACATGTATTAAGTCAAATTTTTCTCTTTTCTAGATACTGTACCACAGTTTTTCTGAGTCTTTCCACTTAACTAATTTTTTAATCCCACTATCAGCTTTGTCGCTCTCTTTGTATCCTTTACATCATGTTTATATCTCCTCTGCGATAAGGACTCGACACCTGTACATAGTACTCCAATCTAGGTCTAACTAATGCTTTTATACAGTTTGAATATCACTTCCTTGCTATTATGTTTAATATTTCTTTTTATCATACCTAACATTGCATTTTTCACTGCTACCTGTACTTGCTCAGTCACCTTACCTGTATGATCTATTATAACCCCTAGGTCTCTTTCCTTTTCTATCATTCTAATATTGTTCTCGATCATTCAGTATGACTACATTTATCTACATTAAACTCCATTTTGTGGGGGGAAAGCTTGTAAAAATTGGAGAAAACATGGACAACCTGAAAACATGGACAACCTGAAAACATGGACAACCTATCTCAATCACACTAACTATTACAAATTAATATCGATGTTATAAACATACGTCGAGTAACATTTTATCATAATTGAACATTCTTCTTTGTATCTATGGTTTGTTTAGCCTGGAGATTTCTCCACAAAATGTTGATGTCAATGTCCACCCTACCAAGCATGAAGTTCACTTTCTGCATGAGGATGCCATCATATCATCAATACAGACAGCAGTAGAAGCCAAGCTGCTGGGATCTAACACATCACGAACTTTCTTCACTCAGGTAAATTCATCTTTCACCATATTTCTTTGTATGTTTACCTTCTGCTTCTCAATTTCATTCCCTATAAAGCATAGGGCCCTGTCCCCACTTTAGATTGCTCCTTACAGGAAGAATGTAAGTACTTTGTGTTCTTGCAGTGGTGGTTTCTGTAGAAATATGATTTATATGGTGCAGTAGTTGTATTCTTTCCTCTCTCGGTAAGGAGCCTCAGTTCTGTTTGGTTGTTATGGGATATCAGTAAAATCTGTCTTATCCATCCATCCTTTAATACCTTTAGGTGCACACAATATTTTAAGGCATTCGGTATATCTTCTTGGGTTTGTCTTTTTTTCTGTATTTTTACTCTCTTTAAATCAGCATCTGTATGTCTATTGGCTTTCCCCGTTTTCTATTTCCTAGTTGGTTTTATACTTAGAATCATTTAGCAGTATTTATATGACTTTATCAACTGACTTTGATTACAGAAATAATTTAAAGCACTAGACTTAGTTCACAATGATTTTATCCTTTTTCTTCTTCTTCAGAGTATTATTTATGTAAATAAAACTGTAATTATTTGTAGTCTAATCATTTATATCACTTCCCTCTATAATTTAGGTACCTTCATTTTCCCCTCTAACTAACCTATATTTAGTTTAGTTAATTGGTTTCACCTGGACATGTTTTAATTTCCTCAATCCTTGTTAAAGACCTTCTCTAATTGAAACTTTGCGCTCAGCTATTACTGCTCTTATCTGCCGAAGACGGATGTGCCGGACCAAAAGGTGCAAATATTGCAGTCAAGCTGTAAAATGTTTGACACAGTGCATTACCGTTCTCTGAACTACATCCTGCTACTTGCAAAGCACTATTCAGGGCTTGGTGGCGGGAGAATAAGAATGAATGTCAACAAAAAACTGCTCTTATGTAAATCTGAATTTTTACCTTTTACTTTAATATGGTCAGTGTATTTTACAAAATCTGAATATATATATTAAGAAATAAAATACAATGGTTCAGTTACCTAATGAGAATGTAACCTAATCAGCTACCATTGCAAACTTACATCACAAGAAGATCTGGCTACAAGACACGAGGAAGGCCATGTGGCAGATGGATAGATGACATAAGAGAAATCCTACAACAACATGAGCTTGCTGCAATCGACGCAACACATTTGTCCCAAGAAAGACAACTTAAGCTCCTTACGATGCTTAACAGCACATGTGGATGAAAATGTCAAGTATCTTACAAAACATTTCTCTCTCAGGCAATGCTACCAGGACTAGCTCAAGATGAACCACGGTCCAAACAACTTAAAAAAGATGGTATGATTTTTTTAAATGTGTGTATTGTTTCTCAAATGTTTGCTTTGTTTAGTTATGTTTACCATTGTTGAGATATGTTGGTTATAATTGAAGCAATGAGAAAAATACCATAATTATAGTACTTTTTAAAATCACATTATGCATATGTCAGGAAGTAGGTATGTATTTTATCAGTGATGGAAAGCCAAATAAGATTACAATGCAATTTAACGTGAGAACAGTCATAGGCATTTACCGTTTCAACCTATAAACACTAGTCAATCAATTGAAAGAAAATAGCGAACAAAGCTAAACAGTTATCAATAAAAATAGCGAACAAAGCTAAACAGTTATCAATAAAAATAGTGAACAAAGCTAAACAGTTATCAATACAAATAGCGAACAAAGCTAAACAGTAAACAATAAAAATAGCGAACAAAGCTAAACAGTTATCAATAAAAATAGCGAACAAAGCTAAACAGTTATCAATAAAAATAGCGAACAAAGCTAAACAGTTATCAATAAAAAGTAATATGTCCATTCACCTAGGATTTTCAGAGACCGAAGATACAGAGCAGGGAATGAGCTAATAGCAACCAGCGACTCATAGCTGGCTCCTTGCATCGGGGTCAGCGAACTACTGACCAAGACCCTATTCCACCTCCAAGCAGCAGCCCTGGAAAAAGGCTGCACTAACTTAACTTAACTTCATTATACTGGTTTAGAAGACTCTACAGAGTCTGAATGCAACCAGATTATTTCACTTTAAAAATGACTGTGATCATCCAATCTATTCTTGAATGCATTAACTGACCCTGCTTCCACCACATGCCGTGGCAATGCATTCCAAGCATTCACCACTCTCTGACTGAAAAAATGTTTTCTAATATCCAATCTGGACCTGCCTTGAAATAATTTGAAGCTATGCCCTCTTATTCTTGTAGTTGGTTGAACATTGAAAAACTTGTTATAGTCTAATTTATCCTAGTGTGGTTTGGCTACGGGAATAACGATCGAAGTGGGAAGGCAAACCCTGTACCCAAAATAAGCAGCTGAAACTAGATATGTCAGACCGAAAGGCGCAGATATCGCAACCTCACTGTAAGCTAACAAAACATCACAATGTTCTTTTCAGGATGAATGCAGAAGAAAAAGAAGGATTGTCAAGTAATTATTAAAGTGTGTTTAGTTTTTGAAGTTGTCATTATAAGCAAATTTTAAAAGAAACTTTGAGTCATACAGGAAAGAAAAACAGATAAGTGCCATAGAGAGTAAGCACACAAATGCAGTAAAGATCTGAAATAAAATGAAGTTCTTCTATTTTAGATTTATGAATTGAGCATGAGATACATTATGCAGTATTTTATAGTTCTACTGCCATAACTGCACCTTTCGGTCATGTACATCCACACTTTGACAAGTTTTTGATTTTGTAACCTTTATAATTTTGTCCCACTCAGTGGCTAGTAGCCTGCTCTGCTCTTTTCAGTTTTCAAATGCCAAGGGTTCTTTTATGCGTACACAGGATCTCTGAATTTATCCTCCATCGTTGATGCTAGGTGTCCGATCAGGGACCTTGAGACCAAAGAACTCTTGAAACATGGGGGATTCAAACACCAACCATTTCATTTGTTGAGAGGAGAATCACCTTACCACACAGCTATAATGACCCCTATAATGGGAACAGTCTAAACATAAATAATGCCAGGGGCTCATTTTTAGCTGTCAGATGCTTTTTGGTGCTCATGGTTTAGAAGTATTATTTTAGAATTGAGAGCTCATCTTTTGATTCCACTCTTTCCTATGACAGTATTTGTGACATCAAAGTTTACTCACAGATATTGGCTCCAATGGGGAAGTTTTCTAATGCCACATGCTCCCTTCGGTGTTGAGGATTTTTCTGATCACAAAATGACTTCTGGTGTTTACCCAGCCTAAATAATTGTGTACCAGAATATTCTTGGAAACCAAATTCGGCAGGCGTGATGTTGAAAAATAATTACCTAAATCATATTCCCAATATGCCATACTGGCGTGTTAATGGGATCTTTACTTTTTGTTTTGTTTTTTCAACATGCGGGCTTTAGAGTTAAAGAAAATTATGAACCTGGACCATGACTATTTTGTTACTCCAGGAAATGAACCAGTCAGAGCTCAGGACATGATTCGGACAGATAGCAGGGATCAGAAGCTTGATGCTTTTATGGGCCAACCTGTTGTAACCCATTCAACAAAGACATCTCAGCAAAGTTCAGGGTATGTTGGTGCTCTGTTATTATTTTTCTAGTGTAAACTGCAATTAGATATTTGTAGAATAACACATGTATTGTTGTTATATCAATACACTTATCATTCAACCAAACAAGAGAGAATGATAGAAATAGCAGGGAAGTATAAGATAATAACAATGAAGAACCACATTAGAGGAAGTAGGGTGGGTGTACCTGAACTGGCATAAAATGGGTCAATGCATTTTTGGGGATGATTTGTCAGTGCCCTATGCTCCCATTTGAGCTAGGAGAAAATCAGATATCTGAGCCCTGGGGTTTTTAATTTGAAGGAATGAATCAATCAGATGGTCCAGGCATCCATTCTGTGTCTTATTCATTTAGAATAACTTTGACATTCACATTTGTATGGTCTTTAGTCCCAGATGAAGAAGCTTAGGTCATAACAAATTATTTGTATCTATTTTATTGTTTACAGAATACAATATCATAGCAGAACCATGTTGTTGAATACCCACAATGAGTCAGTTTACTCTTTTGTGGACCTTGAAAAGGACGATATGTGGCAGGCTTTAGTAGCTTCCCTAACACATAGAGTGTGCTGATGAAGCTGGACCAGGACTCTCCAGGCCGTTGTGCTATTCTTGGCTTCATCTGAGTGTTACTTACTCACAACTACAGGAAATCATGTCAATCCTCACCTTGTTAGCTAGGCTGAAATGAAACAGCCTGTTTCCTAGGAGAACTGCATGAAAGTGAGGTGGGGGCTTGGTCAGTATGTTCACCTGGCCCTGACTAACATTGTCTGATCAGTATGTCTTGTCTGACCGGCGTTAGCCTCCTCTCTCCTGCAGAAACATGTTCAGGCCTTTACCTTCAATTATGTAAAATAATCTTTGATATTTCAAAATACCCAATCTGGATCTTCTGATCTTTTTAAAAAAAATGTATATCAGAGCTAATCGAAAGGGATAAAAGATTAATCAGGGCCAGGTAAAACATCCTGATCAAACCCTATCATGCTCCTGGATCTAAAAACAACTTCCAGTTCAGTTTAATTGTTTCCGCTTCTTCCACTTAATAAGATAGTAAACTCAACTAAATGTTATGACACTGAGATTTAATCATCATTATCCTTCACAATGTAGTTATTTTACTTCATATCTCATGTCCTAATTATGCTTTCATCAAAGGCAAGAAGAGGAACTCAAGGGGATGGACACTTCAGTCGTAAGCAGTAATGGTGATCAAGTTAAACGTAATGGAGCTACAACCAGTAAAAGTACTGGTAGTAACACAAACAAAGACAGTGGTGGTGGTGGTGGTAGAGGTCCTAAAGTGAAACGAAGAGAGATTACGTTGACAAGTATGTTGAAGCTCAGGCAGGAGATTAAGGACAATGCTAGTGATAGTAAGTGTTACCATTTTCTTAATTTATGCACATTCTTTTTATCTCCTGCTGGTCTTAGGGAAACTTGTCGTTTTTCTTCCTGTTTAATTGAGGGGACTTCAAATGAAAACTTTAAAAGTGGAATAGAAATGAGAAAAACCATGTTTTTGTATTATAACTTGTTAACATGGTTGCTAAGGATGTAATGAGTGGCCTACTAGTGCCATCATGGTGCAGACGAACAACATGACGTCATAATTGCAATTAAAAGATGGCTGCCCCACAATTGACATTCATCAAAGCGGAGCAGCATTCTGTTATCCATTTTTTTGAGCAGTGAAGGGGTGAAACCTGTAGAAATTCATTAGCGAATGATAGTCCAGTACAGTGATGCATGCCTTTCATTGCCACGTATACAGATATTGTTATGACTTTTCTTCCACCCGCAATCAAATCTAAATCACATGGACTTCTGAGTAAAGGTTCCCTTTTCCAACATGACAATGCTCGACCTCATACTGCCTATCCATCGGCTGCAACCATTGAAGACCTCCACTTTCAGTGTCTACTACATATGTCGTACTGAGGAACTGAGGGATTTGTATTGATCACAAAGTGACTGCGTCAAAAAATTATATGGTTATGTTTCGCTATTTCAGAATAAATTTACCCCAAAAATATATGAATAATAGATTGTATCAATTTTTCTGTCCACAAAGTGAAAACGTTCAACAGACAGCTCATCTTTAATGGATTACCTTTCTCTCTTTGGTCAGGTCGAGTCAGGTCATCCCGTAACCGATAAGGTTGTTGGGGCACACATGAAGACATCCTCACAACTCCACGCCATCCCTCTCTGTCAGAAGCCGCTGCCTGTGACACTTCTGGTCGGAGACTGGTCCATTCTTTTATGTTGTCTTCCCATCTCTTTTTGGGCCGGCCTCTTTGTCGTCTGCCATGCACCTTCCCGTGGAGGATTGTATATGCAAGACCATTTGATCTCGATATGTGACCGTACCAAGTGAGTTTCCTTTATTTGACAGTTGCCAAGAGATCTTCGAAAGGGCCTATTGCCGTCGTAATTCTATTTAGGATTTCCTCGTTTGTAACTCGATCTTTGTACGTGACGTTTAAAAGTCTTCGGAAACATCTCATCTCCAAGGCCTGTATCCTTCGTTGAAGGTCAGCGGTAACTGTCCATGTCTCACACGCATAGAGAAATATTGATAGGACCAGTGTACGCATTAGTCTGATTTTTGTGCGTAGTGCTAACCGTTTATCTTGCCAGATTTTGTTAAGCCGTGCAAGCGCCGCTATTGTCTGTGCTATTCTGGCCAATACTTCACATTTTGATCCTTCATCACTGACAATCGACCCAAGATATTTAAAACGGTCAACTACTTCGAGTTCTAGGTACCATTTTTCTAATTCTATTTCAGGCATGCGGGAGTTGTTACAAAAGCATTCTTTTGTGGGCTGCGTTAGTGAAAGCCATGCATTGATTCAGCATGGCACCAGGCTTTACCTAGCAAATACAACAAATTTAAGGTAAGTAGTGTCTATCATGACAAAGACCATAATTTTTACATTCTGAAAATAAATACACAGAATAACAGAAAAAAAAGATACAAGTAATAGGTTCTAAATTGATTCCAGGTGACAGAAGTGTTTCATTGCATATGGTCAATAATAAGAAAGTTAGAAAGGGAAAGTATATAGAAATGTCTGATTGAATAATATGTATATTCCATAGTTGCAAGATGAATGTGCCTCGGAACTTGTGTGGATCTACTGTCCTGGCCATGCAGGTGTTTGTGGAAAACATTGGCAATGGATAGAGGTGACATTTTGAAGTTGAGCAGAGACCATGTTCTGAATTAAAACACTGCAGTCGATCAACCAGCAATGTACAGATTGCCACATTTTGAAATCATACGCAGAGAGAGGCGCCTGAAAGTATGGAACAGGAGTGTGTACAACCAGCGAGCTACCGGAACAATCAGTATATTACACTCTTTACCATTTGATGTGAGGGATTGAATACCTATGGGTGTGACTGGAGTGCAAAGGCATTTATTATTCTTACCAGGACAGAAGATGAATGTGAAGAAATGCTTGACCAGCTGTAGCACTTCATTTGGGATGTACAGCTAACTGAATCCATTAACTTGTCTCTTTTCTGTAGTGATGCCTTGATACTTTCATCATATGGAGGTCTGAGGTTCAATTCTCTTCTGTTGTTTGGTGTATACATTTTCCAAGTGCAAAAATTCTTGTCTTTGTCGCTACTAACCTTATTGATTGATTGTTTCACCTTTTCACGTCCAGTGAAGTATAGATACACCACTACAGTAAACTCCTAACAAGAAGCTTGTATCCAAGTATTTGCAGTGGCAGTTTCAATAGCAATGATTTTACATAATGAGGTTGCTAATCTCATATGCGACAATTCTTGGATGTTTTCTATGATATACACAGTAGGGTTTAGTGAATGTGCCCTGAGATCATAGGTGGACATTTGCATGTACATACGCATGAAAGCTTTGTCTTGTGTGCACTACCTTGATGTCATTGGGGGTGGCTCGCCTGTCTCAATGATCCTGCGAGCTGTGTTGGCGGGAGCTTTGTACTACTCGCAGGTTCAACCAAGTCGGACAGGTCACCAAGGGAGAGATCAGACTAAAAGAGCAGTGGCGCCCCCCCCCCCCCCCCCCCCCCGGTTCAATAGATATTCAAAATACAAGTACTGCTGGCTTGATTCTCGATGATCCCTCACAACTGAGGCATATGGAGCGACCTGATGGAAGTCAGATCATAGTTAATCTTCTGATAATGAAGACAAAATAAACAACCAGGATAGGGTCTTGGAACTCTAGAGCCCTATATGATACAGAAAAGACGGCCCAAGTTGCCAAAGAAATGAAACAATACAAGATATGTCTATTGGATCTTGAAGGGAAAGATGGAACTGTGCAAGAAATCTCACACTAAGCATAGAGAAAATAGCAATAGATATGACACGGACCTTCAGGAAGAAGCCGAACAGTATAACCAGACATGCGCTGGATTATAACCCACAGGGAAAGAGACAATTGGGCAGACCAAGAAGTACCTTGGGCAAAGCAGATGGAAGAGGAAGCCAGTTCAGCTGGTGTCTCAGAGAGATTACTTGAAAGCTAGTACTGAATGGCACCACAAGATTTAAGGTTCATGTCCTATTTTGCTCTAATGGTTATTGATCCAGATCCTGTTGCTGGTATGTCTGTGGATTTTCTACCCACCCAGGTCTGGAACCAGAAAGGGACTGAGACATAAGTTAACGACTATGGTCCGCTCCAAGATACTGTAGCCAAGATAGGGTTCACTACAGTGATTCCCCGCCACCAATTGCCTGTTGGTTATGCCGAACTCAAGGTGTGAAACCAAAAGTTTATGGCAAATGGATCGTCACGTCCTGAACCACTGTGCCTTAATGATGGATTCCAGACACAAGAATGCAGTGCAATTTGCCTCCTCGTCTCCAGTGCTGTGCAGTACATTTCTGGTTCTTTTCCAACCACAGAAGGTGCATGCATCATATCCAATAGGAGACCCGTTTGTACAGATGGGTTACTGGTAAGGTTTTTAAGAATAATAACCTCACTATATAGTAAATCATCTACTGGGTTCTACTGTAGATCTGATAGGTCATAGGGAGACCGTCGGAGCTGACTCATGCTTGCATGTATTCACCATCCATGGGGATAACTGATCGAGGACTGAAAGTAAAGAACGAGACAAGAATGCATTTAACCCATGAAGTGGGCAATGATTAGTGCAGCCCAGAGCGTAATCCATTCACTGGTGGTTTCTGCAGCTACACCTATAGGGCTCCACCTGCTCCTCAGCCCTTTTGTCTGGCCCCTCTCCAATGCTCTAATAGGGGCACAGGTCCAAAACAACAGTTGATCTGCTTGCAAGAAGCCTCCATTGATGTGCTCATGTAGAGCTAGTTTCTGTGGCATTTTGTTTTTCAACATCATGAACAGCCTGCTAAGTCCAATTTTGTAACATGTATTGTATGGTACAGTGGCCATATTTTTTTTTCACCAGTAAAGGGGATCTTGTCCTAAAAAGAAAATCTGATGCGATCGTCAGGATAACCATGCTATGAGCCCGAAAGGGAAGCCAGAAGAGTGGTTAACCTAAGACATCTTGGTGAAGAGCCTGAGACATAGAAATGAAGATCATGAGTAAGAGCTGGGACACTGTACAAAGGATGGTCTTGGGCTAGGTGCAGTGGAGGGGGGCTGGGTGTGCTGCTCCTTATAATAAGGTCATCGTGCGTGATGGTCACTAATCACTTTATCAGTCATTGACCAAGGATCAAAGAAGAACAATCAAATTATCCACACAGGGAATGAAGTGTAGTTATTGTATGTTAAGTATACATGCATAAGGATTGTGTGTTAAGTATGCACATATAAGGATTGTATGTTAAGCATGCACACATAAGGATTGTATGTTAAGCATGCACACATAAGGATTGTATGTTAAACATGCACACATAAGGATTGTATGTTAAGCATGCACACATAAGGATTGTATGTTAAGCATACACACATAAGGATTGTATGTTAAGCATGCACATATAAGGATAGTATGTTAAGTATACACACATAAGGATAGTATGTTAAGCATGCACATATAAGGATTGTATGTTAAGCATGCACACATAAGGATTGTATGTTAAGCATGCACATATAAGGATAGTATGTTAAGTATACACACATAAGGATAGTATGTTAAGCATGCCCATATAAGGATTGTATGTTAAGTATACACACATAAGGATAGTATGTTAAGTATACACACATAAGGATAGTATGTTAAGTATACACACATAAGGATAGTATGTTAAGCATCACTAAAACTGAATACCAAACAGTGTTTAGTGTCTTCTTCTGGTGAAGAATTGTTAAAGACTTAACATCTCAACGTTTTTATATATCAAATATAATTCAGATTTAAAGAAAATTGGCACAATTTCTTTGACACACTAAAAAATGAGACTGACAGACTAGATGGGAAAACAAAAGTACATCAGGGGAGGAGCTAAAATGCTTAGAGTACAGATAGTTGTGGTGGGATTTTATCATCAATGCATAATAAACAATCATAATGATGCTAACTGACATTAGTTTTCTGCATGTTTACCCATGGCAAGCCGCGTAGCGTAGTGGTTAGCGCACTGGCTTCGCATCTGAGTGGTCCTGGGTTCATTCCCCAGTTGACGCGGTAATGTTTTTTTCAGACCGCAACGGCTCCCGGGTCGAACCAGCCTTAAATGGGTACCGGTTCAGTCCGGGAAGTAAAAGCGGTGAGGGAGAGGAGATGGCTACCGCCCTCATATAGCCGAGCCTTTGAAATGTGAGATCGCTAACACCTCACACCACTACGACAGTAATGCTATGGGTTACTTTACTTTACTTTTTACCCATGGCAAAGCAGAATACTTTCAGTGGGGCCACAAGGCATAACAAATGGTTATAATAATGCTAACTAACATTAGTTTTTTTGCTTGCTCACCCATGACAAAGCAGAATACTTTCAATGGAATATTAGTTTACCGTATATGATTTGTTGAAGTTTAAAACCAGTCTAAGACAAAGTTCAAACAGAAAATCAATAGCTTGTGATATTTCTGTCTTACAGCAAAGAGCTTTTCTATCAGATAATTCTTCAGGACTTTGGTAACTTTGGAATTCTAAGACTGTCAGTGAGTATCATGAGTTTTCATAGACATGGTCCTATTTTAATTGCATAAGTCTCTGAAGATTTAGTTACTAGAAAAATAATGCTACGCTCTAATTAAGGATTTTTGAACAGCATTTTTAAGAAATGTTTGAACTGAAGAGGAGCATGTGGTCGAATGGTTTTGAGGCATGCCTGCCAACAAGGAGGGCAGCGGTTCGAATCCTGGTATGTTCTCTTCTATGCATTTTACCGCGGCCTTGGCTGCAGTGCGTGCAATCTCTGTCCTTCTCAACAAATTCCACAAGATGTCTATTGCCAACTGTCCTTTCCACTTCTGTTCCTTTCATGGAATGTTCACAATTTTTGGATGGACAATTTATCAGTCCATCAGGTGTCAGCTTCGCAGCTTCAATGACTAGATTCTCAATTAGCCACTGTTTGAAATCTTGAAGTGTGAGCTTCTTTTTCCCATGACCTTCCTGGCATAAACTAAATAATGTGGGCATTGATTTGGGGTATCTCTATAACCCAATGGTAAACTTTGTTCCACCACTTTCGGGTTTTACGGTTGTGCATGCCATAATAATCAACCATTTGATCCATCCGATCACAGTCATTCATGCTCATATTGTAGTCATGAACTACCTTTGGCTTTGTTGACTTATTCCATCTACCCTTCTGAACTGTTGATACTGTGGCTGTTATGGAAACAAGTATGCAGGGCTTCATTGCCTTTTTATCTTTCCAGGCAACGCATAATGTTTTGTCCACCGAGTCCAAAAACCACTTCATCTCTTGGTGCCCAAGCTTCAACGTCTTTATTTCGTGTGGGGGGGGGGGGGGGGGGGGGCAACACGGTTGACATTTAGAGTTCTTGTATAGTTGTAATTATGGGGCAGTAGATAATCAATTAAAGCCTTGGAAGAATAAAATCTGTCTGCAAAAATATGATGTCCAGGTCTCAACGGCTTCAAAGGAGTGCTGAAAACTTTCACAGCATGTGCGGAGCTGAGATCAACATCCAGATTATACACAGTATTTTTATCAAAATAAATTTGTTAATTGAATACATAACCCGTGGCGGAATCACAAAGTCCAAAAGTCTTGATGTGGAACTTGTGTGACTTACTGGCATTGTACTGCTTGTACTTGAATCTCCCTTTCCATCCAATAACCATTTCATCAATGCACATATTCTCAAAAGGGTAGAAAGCACTCTGAAATCTTGTCATTAACAAATCCACTAATGGCTCAATCTTGGCTTGATCTTGTGACTCTGGTTCACAAACATATAGCACATGCTGTGAAAAATACACTGGAAACGGTTTCTTACAAACATTTGATGGAACCATGGTGCATAATAATTTCCTACAGTACGCCAGTAGTCTTTCATTTTGTGTCTTGGATCAATGCCCATGGCGATCATCACAGCTGTGAACTTGAGCCATTCATAATGTGTTAGTGGTGTCCATGAAGCAAATGTAGAGTACTTCCTTGGTGGGTTATTGGCTTCAATAACCTTTGCAGCATAAGCATTTAGGCTTGCTAATAAAATGCCAACAGCATTATCTAGAAAAACTTTTTAAAACTCAAGGGGAGTTTCCGTTCGATAGAAAACTGGATTTATATTATTTCTAGTCTGGTGAAACGTAAAATTTGAGTTGGTCTTTTGGTCTCAACTGATCGCCAAGCTGATATGTTATTATTACCCTCATGTCCATGGGTAACAACGTTACGATCCTTCCTCGTTTTCTTGGTTCAGACACAGTCGCTGATATTGTAGCAGTCTGACTTGGTTGTCTTGTGCTCAAAGTTGGACTATCACTGTCTGTATTGTCGTCACATTTGATTTCAGACCCTTCGTAATAATAATCTCTGTATGTGAACTACAAAAGAGTGAAGTTTATACAAGAGACAATATTGCAGATATAGACAATATTTTAAAGCGAACGAAAGAAGAAGAAGTAATAATAATCTGACAATTCTTCATCATCAGAGCTACTGTCGTCCATATCGGAATTAGATTCTTCACCTAGAATCACTTCAAACATCTTTCTAGCTTGATCTGAAGTAAATCTACGAGGCCTATCACTTGAGGTGGGCATTGCCATTTTAAATACAGTAGAATAAGTACTGAAGATTTGTATAAATATCAGTAAACTTTACCAAATTTTCAACAGCGATGTCAATTTGTTACCTCTCCAGTTTTATATTTAGTAAACGGAAGTGTGAAACGATGTCTGGTGTCTATAAAAGTAACAATATTTGATAGAAATGAAACATAATGTAGGCGCCGAATTATCGGCCCAAAGAGAAAAGATGACTGAAAATCTGTCCAATCGGCTTCCTGAACTTATAGTGTTAAAACAAGTCAGTGAATTTAAATACTTTGGTACCGTTAGCGTGTTCACACAATATGCAAGGCTAGATAGAGGGGTGGTATCAAGAACACAGAAAGCAAATGCAGTTTCCTATCAGCTCTCACTATTACTAAGACACAAACACATTTCAATGAAGACAAAGAGACAGCTGATAAATAGAATTGTTATACCAACTCTTTGCTACCAGTGTCAGACATGGACTCTTACCAAAGCACAAAAAAGAAAATCATGTTATGTGAAATGATATGTTTGAGAAAGGCTGTCGGGGTCACAAGACTGGACATAGTACGAAACGAAGTAATCAGACAGAAGGTGGGCGCAACACCGTGGCAGGATTACATAGAAAGGCAGAAAATAAAATGGTTCGGATACCTGACAAGAATGCAACCAAAGTTACCAGCTGCTCGTATCTACAATATCAGACATCAGGGTTGCAGAGCAAGAGGCAGACCACTAAAAAGATGGTGTCAGTAAGACACTGAAGAAAACACAGAATGACAACATCAGCAACAAAGATGGCACATGACAGAAAATTACACCTCCCCACTACATCTAATGACACAAGTGGAAGAAGAAGATGATGATCTACATCTGTGTTGGTTGGTGTGTTCTTTGTCAGAGATTTGTGTTTGTGATTACCTCGGATTAGAGCCGCGTAGCACAGTGGTTAGCGCGCTGGCTTCGCATCTGAGTGGTCCTGGGTTCATTGTCCAGTTGAGGTGGTAGTGTTTTTTCAGACCGCAATGGCTCCCGGGTCAACCCAGCCTTAAATGGGTACCGGTTCAGTCCATGAAGTAAAAGCGGCGAGGGAGAGGAGATAGCTACCGCCCTCATATAGCCGAGCCTTTGAAATATAAGATCGCTAACACCTCACACCCCTACGGCAGTAATGCTATGGGTTACTGTACTTTACGTTATTACCTCGGGCCATCTAACATGTAGTATGCAATGGGAACATCTGGTGTTGAAGGTCTACAGTGTGAATGTGATACTTCTAATCACATGTCATGTTTCTAAGCAATATAGTAGGACCAACTTTACATTACTGTTGAACAGCCTAAGTTTTTTTGGATGATGAACCTGCGAAGATCAATGTAGAAATATATTTTTAATTTAACATTGCAGTACACTATGTCCAGTTGGTATCCTCATTTTTGTTACAGGAACCTGTGCCTGTCAAAGATCTGGTGTTACTGGGCTTGGATTGCTCTACTTCTGGGTGGACTCCTGCTGATGGGCCTAAAGAAGAAATGGCTGATTATGTGGTCACTTTCCTTTCATCAAAAGCAGAAATGCTTCAAGATTATTTCAGCTTGGAAATTGAGGTAAACTTTTGTGCTGCATACAATTTCAACCATGATTCTAGACTTCTAAATTCATCATTTGTTACAAACAAAGAGTTTTGTCATTTATTTGATTATATAGCAAGTGTTGCTCTTAAATTGAGTTTTCCATTGTAAGCTTTTTTTTTTATATGGTCTAGCATTGCTTTGAAGAGATTACATCTGGTCATGCAGCTCACCTATTTATTAGTGTGTGTGATCTCCTATTTTGTGTGTGAATGTTAGATTATATTCAGAGGTTTTTTTGTCTTATGTAACAATTAATTTCTGTTTAGAGCATCTTTATAATGATCTATCCTGTTATTTCTTTTCAGTGTTCATGATCTATGCTTTACCATTTGTGTGTTGTGGTATTGCCCTTTCCTTAATAGCATTCTTGTGATGCTGTACATCTTTAAATTTTCTTGTTCTCTCTCTCCTCTGCCACTTTATTTAAGAGGTTCTTTTTTCCTGCCTGGCACTCTTTCTCGCCATCTTATTGAAATTGCAGCATAAAGTATTCAGTTGTGCTTTTTTTTAAGTCATTTAATTTTGTGCAGCAAAATAAATATATGAGGATGTCGTAAGTCGCAAATGGAAAGACATATCAAACTTAAATTTTAACTGAACATTTTATGGCAGATTTGTAGATCAGTCCAACTTATTTGACGATGTTATCTTATTTCCTTTAGGAGTCATGGTCAAAAAATTATGTATATTGTTTACCGGCAAATAATAATGGTGACTTCTTGACCGAATTTGCTTGGCCAAATGACCATGTGATCGTTAAATCTCACTGTTCAATTATATTGTCATGACACCATGGGGATAGAAGAGCATGGCCAGATGGTTTCGATGCCTGTCTGCTGACAGGGAGGGCAGCAGATTTAAGATTGCAAGTTATTTCACAGGAAATAACAATTTTCAGAACGGATGAAACTAGCTGAATTGTTTGAATGAAAACATTTTCTCGTGCAGGAGGGATGGGCAGTTAGAGTGTCATAAAGATGGGTCGTCTGTTGAGAATTTCATAGACAACAAAGATGACTAATAATGCAGCACTTGAAGAGGCATTGACACAAGATAGCATATGGCAAAAATCAGAACAAGGCAATAATCCTTTTTTGGGCATGCCATGAGCAGAAGTGGGTTGGAACACACATGGAAGAGGGGTAGAGAAAAAATATTAGAGTGCTAGGAATGGCTAAGAAGATGTGGAGATCCATGAACGTCAACCAACAGAGCTCATGATGGTGATGAGTGAGATGGGCGGAAGAAATCCACGTAACCGAGGAACTGCTAATTTTCATCCGATTTAAAAATATTATTTTCTCTGCGAAGCCTGGTACTACAGCAATTTTTTTTTTAAATATTCCTGAAAGTTATTTAATATATTTGTCTGAAGACATTATAGCTCGCAAATAGAACATATCAAGCTGAAATTGTAACTGAACATTCTATGGCCAATTTCCATATATCGCAACTTATTTCAAGTTTCTATGTTATTCCCTTCACAAGTTATGGACATGTGATCTTTGCATAATATATTTGTCTGAAGATAAAACATATTAACTTGTCAACCGAATGACATATCCAGCTGAATTTTTCACGAGTGATGAGATAGATAGGGAGAAGGCAGGCTGGGGGAAGAGATGAGGACAGATTTAGCGGGGGAAGAGATGGAAGGAGGAATGGGTAGGTTGAAGGAATTGTTATTTTTTAAATCTCAATTTACCCTCATCTCCTTTAAAAGTTTCCATTTCCCATCTATTATGAAATGACAAACTATATTTTCGATGTGCCCATCTAGTGAGTAGTAGGTGCCCGTGTGCACATTTTGGTGTGTGATGATCACTCTATTTCTACTTGTTTCCCTATGCCTTTCCTTCTTCTCATGCCAATCTTCGCATCTACATCTCCAATAATTATGAAATCCCATCTTGGTGCTTTGCCTCATGCTCTATGAACTTTTATCATAGAAGTCTTGCTTGGATAGCATTGTCTGCAGATATTGGGGCATAGCACTGAATGATTGTAGTTTTCTTCCTTTTGTTCTGCTTTTATTCAGCTGGATCCCATTATTGCTTTTGTTGACATTTTAAAAGTGACTGCTCTTTATTTGCACAATACGTAAATTTAACAAATTTTTTTTCAGGATGGAAAATTGGTTACGCTGCCAATGTTGTTAGAAAATTATGTTCCGCCATTAGATGAACTTCCACTATACATGCTGAGGCTAGCAACAGAGGTAATCATTTTGAGTTACTATGCAATTGGTTTAACTGTGTTTATAGTCATATTAGCTATGTCCACATATTTTCAGCTGCTTTGTGGTTTCTGCCTTCCCATAAAGCAGTCATTGTGCGAGTCCCTTCACCTCAGAGATACCAATGGTCAATAATATAGAGCAGACTTATGCTAATTATTGCAGATAAAGATTACTTAGCTAATATACTTAAGTGCTGACTTTGAGTGTAGGGGTCTTTACTCTCTGCGATCTGAGTGCCTTTGATGATGCTGGCACACCAGGTTGTAGGGTTTTGTGCAAGCAACTCCCAGGAGGTGTCATCAATATTGAAGCTTTTCAGAGACACTTTCTAGGAGTCTCTGTAGTGTTTCATCTGCGACGCTGCACCGCAGGTGAGTGTTTGCCTGTTCTGAGCTCACCATATAACAGCTGTTTTGGAATCCGCTCATCTGGCATGCAAACATCATGTCCCGTTCATCTTAACTTAGCTACTTGCAAAAGTGTACGGATGCTCAACATGTTAGTTTTGCTAATAATTTCAGAGCTAGGCCCTTTATCCTGTTACCTGATCCTGGGCAGCCTCCAGAGACAGCTCAAGTGAAAACGATTTAGCTGTCTGGCGTGTCTGCTATACACTGTCCATGTTTCAAAGGCATGCAGCACGTTACACTTTTACCTTGGTGGTGACAGACGTTTGCTTGGAGCCTCCCAAATGCAGAGCTCACCTTAGCAATCCTGTTGTTGACCTCACAGTCAATATACGCATTTCAATCAAGTAGGTTACTGACTAGGCTGGTGAAGTTAGTGACTGTCTGAAGACATTGATTCTGACCACAGCAATGTTCGCACTTCAGTTCAATGTACAGTTCCCCAGGGGCAGATTGGAAGAGTACCTCTGTTTTCCTAGTATTGATCGTGAGACCAAAGTTACTGCATGGTGGACTGCATATCTTATTCTGAGCAAGTGTTTAGGAAACAATCATCCCCTAACAGGATATCCAAGATCGTGACCTCACTCACCTTGGTGTAGGATTTCAGGCGGCCCGGAATGAACAGCTGCGTCTTGTACCTGGTGTGTATGCTAGTAGCAGTGCCATGTACAGCATTAGTGAGCATTGCTTCAAAGACCATGCTAAAAGTGTCAGTGCCAACACACAACCCTGTTTGACATCATTGGTGACTGGGAAGGCTACAGACAATTCTTTGTTGTGCAATACATGAGCCATCATAAAATTGGCAGACAACATCAATGAATCTGTCCGGGCAGCCAAACTTCACCATCATTATTGATGGTGTCAAGGGTTTTGGCCAGATTGATTAAAAACTGCGTACATCTTTGGTTATTATATTTCCAAGATAGGAGACTTGTTCTAGTATTTTAACAGAATGTTTAAAAATGTACATTAGTAATAGCTGTCCATCGTTGTCGATGAGGACCGCCGACATCATCCTTGTCACAGATTCTCCTGTTGGGTGCGCATGTGGCTGAACAGGCCAATGCGGGCATGAAAACATCTGCTACATATCGGGTACACGAGGTTTGTAGAAGGTGATGGTGTTCCCGCTGTTCGGAATTTCTGGGTCTCGTGTCTGCTCTGGGCTTTCACAACACGGTCGTCTTCGCCGGTAATTACACCCGATTTAACTGCGCTTCTCCAGTCAGGTCTGTTTTGCGCAAGACACTCCCAGGTGTCGATGTCTATCTGGCAACTTTTCAGTGAGTCCTTCAGACCGTCTTTAAAACGTTTCTTTGGGCGCCCTCTCTCAGCTCGCCGTAGAGAAGCCTCTTTGGGAGCCGCTCGTCTGACATATGGATGAGGTGTCCGGCCCATCCTAGTCGTGCTTTTTCTGGCAGTGCATGGATGCTGGGCATGTTAGCCCTCGAGAGAACCTCGATGTCAGTGATACGATCTTGCCATATGATGTGGAATATTCACCTCAGGCAACCTGTGGAAGTGGTTTAACATCCTTGCATGTCCAGAGTATACAGTCCAGCTTTCGCAAGCGTATAGTAGTGTTGGAATGATGGTTGCATGGTAGACTTTGATTTTGGTCTTGACGCTGATGCCACGACGTGCCCAGACCATCAAGCGCATTCTACCAAAGGCTGTACTGGCCTTTGCTATTCTACTTGCCACCTCATCGTCTAGGCTGACAGATCTCGATAGCGTGCTGCCCAGATATGTGAATTTGTCTTCGACATTCATCTGACTGTAGTCTCTGGTGCTGGTTGGTACATGACCTCTGTTTTTTTGGCATTAAAAAGTGTGGAAGGTTTGTCTGCTTAGATCACTTAAGACCATTTGCAAATTTGACACGAACTCAGTGCTCCGAGAGATACATAAGTAGGATCACTAAGTACTGGGTTAGCCACAGCAATTTCAGGAATGTTTATCTTGCACAAGCATTTCTCTCCACAACTCAAGGAGCATGAGGCTGTGCAGAGAAATACTTAACTTAGCATTGCCTTCACCTCTGCTGGTAAATTGTTTCTGTTGATCACAGGTGAGCTGGGAATCTGAGAAAGAATGCTTCCATACTTTTTCTGAAGAGACAGCCCAATTTTATTCTATGAAGAAAAGCTTGCTGAAGCCCATGGATAACAAGGATAAAATGGTGAGACTATAGGAGTTGAATACATCTGTTAACAATTAGATCAAAATCAATCAAGTTATGCCTTGTTTTTATTGAGTTACTGTACTGCTTTAAATCTGAATTAATTAAATGAAGTCATATGCCCAGAAACGGAAATAGAAGAAGCCTACCAGGCACAGAAACACACAGCAGCGGTTTGGGTGGACCTGGAAAAGGCATTTGACAAAGTCTGGAAAGATGGACTTAGTCAAGCTAAGAAGAAGTGATGTTTGTGGGAAAATGTACAAGTGGATCAACCACTACCTCAAAAACAGAACGGCCAGAGTCCAAGTACAAGGGCAGATGAGCAGAAAGGTGACACTCGAGCAGGGAGTACCCCAAGGGGGAGTACTGTCACCCACACTCTTCCTGGTGTATATAAATGACATCACAGAGAATATACCAAGAAGAGTCCATAGCTCAATGTTTGCAGACGATCTGGCTATGTGGACCTCTGAAAAGAATCTCACCATAGCAAGAAATCGGATGCAGCAGGCCCTAACATCGCTGGAAGAGTGGGCGAACTCATGGCTGGTCAAAATAAACGAGGAGAAAACCACATGCACAATATTCTTGCTTTCCATCAAACCCCAAAATACCAAGTTAAGTTTAAATAGCAAATTCCTGCAGCCAAACGACAACCCAAACTATCTGGGAGTCACATTTGATCGGCGCATGACATGGAAAAGTCAGATCGAGAGAAACCGAATGAGAGCCAGAGAAAGAATGGCAATCATGAGGAAACTTGCTGGCACAAGCTGGGGAGCAGACGAAAGCATACTAAAGAAACTGTACACTGGAAGAGTGAGACCAGTTCTCGAGTATGGCATTGCGGCATGGACAACAGCAGCAAAGGCGAACTTCGATAAAGTTAGCAAACTTCAAAACCAAGCCATGAGAGTTATAACAGGTGGCATGAAGTCAACGCCAATTGTAGAACTTGAAAAGATTACAAAACTGCAATCCATGACCGATAGAAGAGACTGCAGAGCCCAGCTGCAGTCAGAGAAACTCCGGAGACTGACCGACCATCCAATGCACCAGAGACTAAACAATTTGGGAAATGGGAAACTAAAGCGGAGAAACTTTGCAGAAATAGCCAAAGCAAAGATGCACGAAGATCCCATAAACGCACTAACAACACCAAAACCCATCACTACTGTACGAAAGCCTACCTGGAGGCAGGATATATTCCCAGAGGTGGTAGAAAATATACCAGGTATTGGAAACAAAAACTGCCAGACTGAAAAAGAAAGGAGAGATACTACCCTAAGCTTTATATCGAAAAACTACCCAAGCATGGACTGGACCCATGCATACACCGACGGTTCTGTAACAAACACTACACAGAACGGAGGGGCAGGAGCATTCCTGAACCTACCAAATGGCAGAAAAATAACACTGTCATTCGCTACTGGTAAGTACACAAGCAATTTCAGAGCGGAGGCAGAGGCACTGAGGGCGGCAGTGGAAGAAATGGTGACACACAAAGAAAATGAAAGCCATATAGTCCTGCTTACAGATGCTCTCGCCATAGTCACAGCGCTAAAAAGCCAGAAAAACACTGAGCTTAATGACTTAAGAGCAGTACTCTGCAAACTGTGCCAGCAGTCCGCACCAAAAAGGGTAGTGGTACAGTAGGTCCCATCACACTGCAACATCCAAGGCAACGAGGAGGCAGACAGACTGGCAAAAGAAGGTGCAAGACTACCACAAACAGATACTAGTATGACGTACGAAGAGTCAAAACGGCTTATCAAAGCCAGATACATGACCAAATGGGAAATCGAACATATTGGTTACACCAAAAACGATGCCTATTACCAGTTGAACAGAAGAGAGCAGGTCGTTGTCTTCAGACTTCGCACTGGCCACAATAGACTGAGATACCACCTATTCAACAAATTGAAGATAGGTGGTACCGACGAATGCCCGTGCGGTACCGGTAAAATGACCGGTAAAATGACCGCTGAACATCTGCTGCAGAACTGCCCGACATACGGGGATCAGAGAGAGCAGATGTGGCCATCACCAGTGGAACTGCAAGACAAGCTCTATGGCAGTGGCGACAGCCTCAGGATGACCGCCGCTTTTTTCGAAAAAATAATGGTTACTGTCTGACTGCGTACGAAGAAGAAGATATGCCCAGAAACAATAAACCTTTTGATTGTAACTCTTGTGCACTACTTGGTATTAACTCTTTCCAGTCCTTCCAGCAAGAAAGGGTTAAACTGCTAGCTGGGCTGGAAGGAGTTGAACTAAACTTTTGACAGGACTGGAAACAGTTATTAATCTTAATGTGTGGTCTTGTGTAGCGTCTTCGTAGTATATCACAAACACCAGACTAAGAATATACAAGTTGGGTAAAGTTCTACGTAATGAGGATTGTTGGAGAGTAACAACCAATCAAATGTTAAAATTGTTGTCTTTCCACACAACTTGCCTGAGAAAAATTTATCACATATACAGGTTGATGCTCACCAAATATCATAACAGGTTGACCTTGGAATTGGTTTGTCCATGCCTCAGAAGACTCTGTGATACTATCACTGAACTTCTATGCTATGTGCCTCAGAAACAAGCGAGGTATTTTCTAAAATAACA
Organism: Ariolimax columbianus; assembly: GCA_036924085.1. Classification (NCBI taxonomy): domain Eukaryota; kingdom Metazoa; phylum Mollusca; class Gastropoda; order Stylommatophora; family Arionidae; genus Ariolimax; species Ariolimax columbianus. Next base: position 33,598,056 of record JAVGWX010000003.1, on the reverse strand, counting down.
TGGTGAAGAACCATAGAAGCTCAAATGAAAATCATGAATCAGAACTAACATGCCTTAGGAAGGAAGACTGCAGTGAAGTGGAGAGAGTTTGTTCCCTGAAAGAGACCATCATGTATCCAAGAAGAATAGATACAACAATCATTCAACTGCTTGTTGCAGTTGATAAATATTGAACTAATTTTTAAAAAAAAGATTTGTGATTAGTTAGTACCGTAGCATTAAATAATTTTAAGATATTTGCTCTACTTTTGTGATGATGTAAAACTTTGTTTTTGGTGATTACTTTATATACGTAATTAGGTATACTGAACATAACTTTTTATACCAAACATTCTTCTTCTTCTTCGTACACTGTCAGACGTCAACTTGTATTTGTTAGAAGAAAGCAGCTGTCAACACTGCCATAGAGCTTGTCTAGTGTTGGCCACATGTGCTTTCTCTGGTCCTCGTATGTCGAGCAATTTTGCAGCAGATGTTCAGCAGTAATTTTCCCTGTACCACAGGTGCATTCGTCAGTGCCACCTATTTTCAGTTTATTGAATAGATGGTACCTCAGTCTGTTGTGGCCTGTGCGGAGTCTGAAGACCACGACCTGCTGGCTTCTGCTCAACTGATAATAGGCATAATTTTTTGTGTAGCCAGTATGCTCTGTTTTCCATTTGGCCATGTATCTGGCCCTAATAAACCCTTTGGACTCTTCGTAGGTCACACTAGAATCTATACCAAACATTCACTCACTATTCATATTGGGCTAAACAATTAAAGTCCTCTATTAATATTTAACTGAATAGTTAAAACCCCTATTTGGTGTATTCAGAGTAAATGTGTGCATGACATGCAGTTAGGGAAGGCAAGCAGTCACTTCACAAAATGCTAAGACTTTCTATGAAGAAGTTTAACACTTGGTCCTCAATTGCATTGGCTTATACTCACTTAGTATTTTATATTAGAACTTATTTGTTCTAGACCAAATGAATGCATATTTTATTTCAAGTAAATTTTGTGCCTTTGTAATAATCATAGCATCACTTGTTATGTCATTGTAGTGAATTACTATTGACATGAGCATAGCCATCTGTTAATTAAAATTGAATAGAATGTGGCACTTTGTGAATTACTTTTAATTATAAACTATTGTGTGATCCATTGTTAGAATGTGTATCTTTTTCTATAGGAAACTGATGCAGATGAGAATGAAGTGTCTGAAAGCACAGAAAGTGGACATGACTGGCGATGGACAGTTGAGCATGTGATCTACCCAACCTTAGGACAGAATTTCTTGCCACCTTCATACACTGAAAATGATCGCAGCATCATACAACTTGCCAATTTACCAGATTTATATAAAGTTTTTGAGCGATGTTAAATCAAATATTCAGTTCCTATTTAGGCATTTTGTCTGTTTTTTTTACTATGGTATAAAGTAAGTATTCATAATAAAGATTTATATGTTCTGCGATTTGTCCAATTCTGTTACACATACCTTTCTTATGTGTGCCAAAGAAAGTCTGAATGGGGCTTCTGTTGAATATCCATGAGTAATCAAGATGTGTGATCATTTCTCAGATCTTGAAGCCCAGCTTTCCTCATGCTAAATATGTAGACTTTGAAACGTAACAACTTTCTCAAATGTCTACCTAATGGAAATAACTGTACAGTTAAACATCAACTGAGCATGTGTGAATCATCATCTTGTAGTGACATCAACAAATGAAATATCACAAGCTTAATTTACAAAACGTCAATGCAAGTTTCAGAAGTCTTGAGTTGGTCTCGGCCAGTCACAATTTACATTTTTACAGAAGTCAGTGACAGTTCCTACAATCCGGAAAAGGTTAATGTGTTTACTTCCCATAGAGGCACTAACTTGCTGAACCCAAACATTTGTTTGGGTTGTGAGTCGTATCATTAACCACAAAATTCATTGCACAATTATTCTCTATTACATCATTGACAATGTCACTTCACAAGTTTTAGACATATGTTGGACAAAGAAAGATAAGTTTTTCTTTCATTTATTTTGACCAAATTCATGTGACACAGCAAATAAAACATTTTTGCAGTACCATTCTTTCCTGAGTTTCTTACTTCTTTATCTGATTTACTTGCATTCTAAATATTGATTACAAATGTTTGTGTAATAAAACAGTGACTCTTAAACTAAGATCCACAGAACTGTTGCTGAAGATACAATAGGGTGGGATCCCCAGACTACTGAAGTCTAATAACAGCTGGTATAAAATGTCAGTTTTGAAATGATACAGAATGCTGTGCCACACTTAATTTTTATATAAAACAACTGATTCCTCTATTTTTGTACACTGTGGTTGGTTTTGATATCCATCATATTTTTGTATTTGTGACAGCGTGTGTAACTACAAAAACTATCTTTCAATAAACTATTATTATGCTGTATTTTCCATTGTCAGGGTACATCAGGCAATTCATAGTTTGTTTGCCCCATGTAGTCACAGTGGAGTGCAGGTTAGGTGTTTATTTCACTTCTAATAGATCCAATTTAGATCCTTAGTGGGATTAGAACCTGTATAATTTTGACTAGAATTCGTGTTGATATTCTCACAACTTCGTCAGCATATGTACTGGTAGATGAGATGACCCGATATTTATGCATTTGTTGTTGAATTATTAAAATGATATAAACATATTTTATTTGGAAAATCAAGCAGTTCTTTTATATATATATATATATATATATTTCTGCTGCTTGTTACAAATTAGCTACGGAGCTAATTTGTGACAAGCAGCAGGAAGTTTTCATAAGTAGATAACTGAACCCTCTGTTTACTAACCCAGACTGCAATGCATTATGAGTTTAACAGAGCAACAAATTATTCATAATTTCATTTTATAAAGAACATCTTAACTCAGCAATCACTTAGATATGTCACGTATACAAAATCTAGTGTGCTTCTGCATGACATTTTGTGTAAGAAAAAAAGCTCTCAGATGTTCTTTATTTTGCCCTGAATTCATCCTTCTCGTTTCTCAGTGCACCCATGACCTTGACAGGATCAGACTCACCGGTATGCTCCTGAACTGATGTCACACTAAGAAAAAGAATTGGCATATTATATGTCACATTTTTGTCAAATGCAATACACATGTTATAAAAGATAGCAAATGGAATACTACATTTTATGTTGAACAAGCCAAACATTTTATAACCTCTTACTAAATACAGTAAATGGTATACTACAAATTATGTTTTGATGCTGGGAAGGAAGACTAACATCTGGTCAGGCAAAATATACTGGTCAAGACTCTCATTTCGGCTTCCTCGCAGCCCTTCCTGGAAACGGGCTGTTTTCATGACAGCCTGGCAAACAAGGTGAGGTATCGACACGCAGATGAAGCCATGCATAGAACAACCGCCTGGTTCACCCTCATTAGCACGCTGAGGATGAGGATAGCTACGACAACCTGCTACTTAACATTCTTTTCAGGGCATACATCAGAGGAAGCTTACTCATTGTGGGCATTCAACAACAACAATCTCTTTGATGCTGAAAACAAAAATAAAGGCCTTTTTCTGACATTTGTTCAGAGAAAAGGTGGGCTCCTTACAATTTTGGAGTTTTGTTTAATTTGACAAGGGAGTTGCTGAAGAAATATTTGTCTGTTTTTAGTGTCCTGTCAAAGTTTGCTATTGTACTTGAACTAAAATGAACAATATAACAGGATACATCGTATGTTTTGACCAGATAGTCAAATTTCAGTTAGCCGAAATGAGGGGACGGTGTGGGCTAGTGGTTAAGTGACCCGGCTCACAACCAGAAGGTGCTGGGTTCGATCCCCTTCACAGCACCCGCCATTACAACGGGGAAGCAAACCCTTAGAAAATGCAGGAGGGAAATAGGCCCTTACATAAAATGCATGCTGAAGTCGGATGCACTGTGTCGACAGGCACCAAAAAAAACCACAGTGCAACGCACACCACCTTGGGGATTGGAGAAAATTTAAAAAAAAAAAAAAAGATATCTGAAACAATATTTGAATGTCCTAACTAGCACTTACTTGACCCTCATGAAAGGGTTAAAGAGCAGCTCATCCCTGATTGTGGATGGAACAGTAGGTTCACCATTCTTTCTTTGCTCCTGAAGACAAATGTATGAATAAGGTGTAAAATTATAAGTTTATGCATCCCATTAGTCACTCTTTTACCATAGGTTGTAGAGGGTTTTCTGGCGGCTTATAGTTTCTACAGGAATTGGTAGTCAACCCCATTTCCAGTCCACCTTAGTTGCCTCTTATAACATGCCTAGCAGGTCACAGTGTTTCTATTCTTTGCTCCTCTTTCATACCTAGGTGACACATGAGTATTTTCATTCTATTGGTGACAAAATTTCAAAACAAAAAAAAGATAACTAATGATCTCTCAAATAGGTAATATGCAACAGAATTGGAAAGCAGACAAATTTCAACAATTAGGAATTGCTTACAGAATGTGATGTAAAAAAAAGTAATTTTTTTCCTTCAAATATGGCTTTACTGACCTGTGCCAAGTCCAATCTTGCTAACAGATCACGGTTTTTTGGCTCAACTGTGGCTGCAAATTTCAGGTTGTTAACTGTGTACTCATGCCCACAGTACACTTTCTGAATAATTGACGGCACAATAAAGTGTTTGATTAAATGTTAATCAAACATTAAATAATAACTAGACATTTGTAAAGTGAACTGAAACACAGAGTATCACAGAAGCTACACTGCAAGGTCTCTATGAAGAGACCACTAGCAGATTAGTTCACAAATTATCAGAACTTTCTACAATAGTTGGTTCACACAAATCTGCAATCCGTAGTGATTGTCCTCATCATTGCCTGGGTCTGGTCTGTGTGCTGGAAGTCAGGTTCTGGTGACCTCTTGACAGCCTCCAGGATCAGCAAGAGGAACGTGTGACCCTGTGGTTGATGCGCTATTTTACTCCAAGTGAATTATAGAGACACCACTACAGTCCATATCCGAGCATTTGCAGTGGGGGTTTCAATAGCAACGGTTTTACATGAAAATGTTACTAGGCCCATGCACAACCTTCTTTAGTTATCTTTTATGATTCCTGTGGTCCTATTCTTTTCAACTCAGTTGTGAAACCTTGTATGTAATTGTAAATACAGCACAAAAAGGCAATGACATGAGATGATACCCCTCTTGGGTGTTGTTTAACTACAAGACATCTTCTTGGGTGTTGTATAAACTACAAGACATCTTCTTGGGTGTTGTATAAACTACAAGACATCTTCTTGGGTGTTGTATAAGCAACAAAACATTTTTTTTAAAGTCTACAGATCCGTTTTTGTCACTTCATATTAAAAATAGGGCCTTCACTATATCTCTCTCCACCTCTGCCACCACCACCACACACAGTCTCTACTCTATCTCTCTCCACCTCAGCCGCCACTCTATCTCTCTCCACCACCACCACACACAGCATCCACTGTCTCTCTTCACCTCCACACACAGTCTCCACTCAATCTCTCTCCACCTCAGCCGCCACCATACACAGCCTCCACTCTCTCTCTCCATCTCAGCCACCACCACACACAGCCTCCACTCTATCTCTCTCAACCTCCGCTGCCACCATACACAGCCTCCACTCTCTCTCTCTCTCTTCACCTCTACTACCACCATACACAGCCTCCACTCTCTCTCTCTCTTCACCTCTACTACCACCACACACAGCCTCCACTCTATCTCTCTCCACCTCCGCTGCCACCATACACAGCCTCCACTCTCTCTCCACCTCCGCTGCCACCATACACAGCCTCCACTCTCTCTCTCTCTCTCTTCACCTCTACTACCACCATACACAGCCTCCACTCTCTCTCTCTCTTCACCTCTACTACCACCACACACAGCCTCCACTCTATCTCTCTCAACCTCCGCTGCCACCATACACAGCCTCCACTCTCTCTCTCTCTCTTCACCTCTACTACCACCATACACAGCCTCCACTCTCTCTCTCTCTTCACCTCTACTACCACCACACACAGCCTCCACTCTATCTCTCTCCACCTCCGCTGCCACCATACACAGCCTCCACTCTCTCTCCACCTCCGCTGCCACCATACACAGCCTCCACTCTCTCTCTCTCTCTTCACCTCTACTACCACCATACACAGCCTCCACTCTCTCTCTCTCTTCACCTCTACTACCACCACACACAGCCTCCACTCTATCTCTCTCCACCTCCGCTGCCACCATACACAGCCTCCACTCTCTCTCCACCTCCGCCACCACCACACACAGCCTTCACTCTGTCTCTCTCTCCACCTCCACACACAGTCTCCACTCAATCTCTCTCCACCTCCGCTGCCACCATACACAGCCTTCACTCTGTCTCTCTCTCCACCTCCACCCACAGCCTCCACTCTATCTCTCTACACCTCCGCTTCTACCATACACAGCCTCCACTCTCTCTCTCTCTCCACCTCCGCCACCACCACACACAGCCTTCACTCTGTCTCTCTCTCCACCTCCACACACAGTCTCCACTCAATCTCTCTCCACCTCCGCTGCTACCATACACAGCCTCCACTCTCTCTCTCTCCACCTCCGCTGCCACCACACACAGCCTTCACTCTGTCTCTCTCTCCGCCACCACCACACACAGCCTTCACTCTGTCTCTCTCTCCACCTCCACACACAGTCTCCACTCAATCTCTCTCCACCTCCGCTGCCACCATACACAGCCTCCACTCTCTCTCTCTCCACCTCCGCTGCCACCACACACAGCCTTCACTCTGTCTCTCTCTCCGCCACCACCACACACAGCCTTCACTCTGTCTCTCTCTCCACCTCCACACACAGTCTCCACTCAATCTCTCTCCACCTCCGCTGCCACCATACACAGCCTCCACTCTCCACCTCCGCTGCCACCACACACAGCCTTCACTCTGTCTCTCTCTCCGCCACCACCACACACAGCCTTCACTCTGTCTCTCTCTCCACCTCCACACACAGTCTCCACTCAATCTCTCTCCACCTCCGCTGCCACCACACACAGCCTTCACTCTGTCTCTCTCTCCGCCACCACCACACACAGCCTTCACTCTGTCTCTCTCTCCACCTCCACACACAGTCTCCACTCTCTCTCTCTCCACCTCCTCTGCTACCATACACAGCCTCCACTCTCTCCACCTCCGCCACCACCACACACAGCCTTCACTCTGTCTCTCTCTCCACCTCCACACACAGTCTCCACTCAATCTCTCTCCACCTCCGCTGCCACCACACACAGCCTTCACTCTATCTCTCTCTCCACCTCCGCTGCCACCATACACAGCCTCCAGTCTCTCTCTCTCTCTCCACCTTCGCCACCACCACACACAGCCTTCACTCTGTCTCTCTCTCCACCTCCACACACAGTCTCCACTCAATCTCTCTCCACCTCCGCTGCCACCACACACAGCCTTCACTCTGTCTCTCTCTCCACCTCCACACACAGTCTCCACTCAATCTCTCTCCACCTCCGCTGCCACCACACACAGCCTTCACTCTGTCTCTCTCTCCACCTCTACACACAGCCTTCACTCTGTCTCTCTCTCCACCTCCACACACAGCCTCCACTCTCTCTCTCTTCACCTCTACTACCACCACACACAGCCTCCACTCTATCTTTCTCTCCACCACCCCTATATTACCCCTTATTTCAAAAGTGAACTCGTCAAACACTACAGACAGACAGTACGTACTGTCTCAGGTGGCAATGTGCTCAGAATTTCTATGAGAGCTCTGTGCATCTCTTCTGGGGTGCCTTCAAAAAATTTTCCGCATCCAGAAACAAAGAGTGTGTCACCTGATATCAAATGTAAAATTTATCAGTACAGAGAAGCCAAATAAAATTACATGGATTTGCGTAAGAGAATAAGACAACAATTACTGTTGGATTAAGGAGAAAAGAAAAAAAATGGAGATGTGTTGAATAGTAAGCTAAGACTACATAACCAAATGTGCGCTGGGTTGGAACCCACATTAGAGGAGAGTAATAGATAGGTCAAAGAATACTTAATAAGGATAGGGTAAGCCTGAAACAATTAAGCCTAGTGGGTAGGACTCCAGAAGATTGATCAAAATAGGTATTGATGGTGAGTGACTATTCTCAAGCAGTAAAAAAAATGGAAGCAACCCCTGTGTGGATATCAGGGCCCCTTACTGGAGAGGAAAGAATTGCACCACTGCAGATGTAGTGATTGTCCTATACTCCAGCTGGATCAAAAAAGGACAAGTAATTAAGTCAAGAGAAATCATACAAACTTAAATATTCTGTAATGTTTGATTTTGTTTCTTTTCATTTGTACCATTAGCAATCTACGAGGGTGCTTCAAATGAAAACCTGAAAAGTGGGATAGAAATTAGAAAAATTATGCCTTTGCATTGTAACTTGTTAATATGGTTGCTAAGGGTGTCAAGTGTGTCTTGCACATGCCTTCACAGTGCAGATGAACAACATAACGTAATAATAATTGCAGTTGAAAGATGGCCAACCCACTTTTGACATGTACCAAAGAGGAGCAGCATTCTGTTATCCATTTTTTGAGCAGCGAAGGTGATGACACCTATAGAAATTTATCAGCGAATAAAGATAAAGGTCCAGTACGGTGATGCATACCTTTCACTCCAGTAAATGTATGAGTGGAGCAGGAAGTTCCAAAACAAAACGGCGTGAGGTCTGTGACAAACTTTTCACGACCAGGTCAGGCACAACAAGTAGTGATCCCCAGAGTAGATTGCAGCCATTGACCGTCTTGTAAAGGAAAATCACTGAATGACACTGATAACTAAGATGCAGTTTTCATGCTTGAACTAAGTGTTTAGCCTTAGCTAGCACCAGGCCATGTTTCTGCTAAGACCATCTCTATCTTCCGCTCAGGAGTCTTCTTGCCCTCAAACCAGGTATTACGGTGTTGAGGGAATACAGTGGCTACTTACTGAACTGAACTGAAATTTCCACATTAATGTTTGTTCAATGTCTGTGTTTCTCCTATTACACTAAAAGATAATAGGGGACAGCATGGGCTAGTGGTTTAGTGATACTGCTCACAATCCGAAGGTGCTGGGTTCGCTCCCAAATCACAACACCTGCCATTAAAGTAAAGTAAAGAGGTCAACCAACCTCAGAAAAGCTGGGACTTAGTACAGTGAAGCCTGTAATACTTCATCTTCAATGGTAGTTGCCGACTATGAGACTACCTTTACTGTGAAGCACTATTTGTTTGCTCAGAAAATCTGCAGCTACTTACCTGTGAAGACAGCTGGATCTGTACCAGATGGTCCAGTCACAAAATAACAAATATGTCCTGATGTATGGCAAGGAGTAAACAGACACTTCACATTAAGGCTGCCAATCTGCAATGACATATTTGTCACATTAATAATAATTTCCCCTGAGAAAACAAAAATAAACACTACAATACAAAATAAACATACAAACATGAAAAAAAAGTTTCTTGGAATCCTGGTATTCAAACAGGCATGTTAATAGCCAAATGCTATCCGTAGTAGGTATTTTAAACTTCCTGCAGTTTACTAGGCCTAGGGGAAGGTACAAATAATAATTTGGGTAGACTTTTACCTATAATTTGTTTATTTTGTACGGGCAGAGGCCGTACGTCGAGACCACTAAGATATTTGTATTACCTTAGTTCCTGGTTGTGACAGGGGTTGCTTGTGTATCTGTGATATGACATAAAATGATTCATACCTATTTATGTTATCATTGACAGCAGATGTTATTGTCTTCCTCATTTCAGTAACAACAAACTAACCTTAAGTTTATCTCCATGAACCACTTTACGAGTAAGAGCCCCAATTCTTGTGTCTCCTCCCACTACTTCCTTCTTTCCCACAGCCTCAATAAGCTTCACATTCCCTCCGGCGTGGTCCCTACAGAGTTGACACATTGATATGATAAATTCAAGAAATCACTCACAGCTTTCATAAATAGAGTTTGCCTGCTCAAATTATTGATATTATAAATTCAAGAAATCACTCACAGCTTTCAGAAATAGAGTTTGCCTGCTCAAATTATTGATATTATAAATTCAAGAAATCACTCACAGCTTTCACAAATAGAGTTTGCCTGCTCAAATTATTGATATTATACATTCAAGAAATTACTCACAGCTTTCACAAATAGAGTTTGCCTGCTCAAATTATTGATATTATAAATTCAAGAAATCACTCACAGCTTTCATAAATAGAGTTTGCCTGCTCAAATTATTGATATTATAAATTCAAGAAATCACTCACAGCTTTCATAAATAGAGTTTGCCTGCTCAAATTATTGATATTATAAATTCAAGAAATCACTCACAGCTTTCATAAATAGAGTTTGCCTGCTCAAATTAGTGGCTGTAATGCTGCTCCACTGATTATTATCATGAATATGAACAAGCCCAGGGCTGTTTTTGGTCATCTAGTGTACTAACATACAATTTGATTTATCCAGATAGAGAATATAAATTTTAAACTGCAGTCACACATTAAATTAAGATGGCCACGCCTTAATCGCTGCACTCTTGACTCGCTCCGGTGTCTGTGTCGTTTTCTGATGTTTGGTGGTTCCTGTTCAGATTATAATTCACAACTCCTTCACCAGGTGGTATCAAGGACTTTATTCTGTGGAGTTGATGTGCTTTAAATTGGTTATTCTGTTTGTAATGCTGCATTTCATGTCTGGCTTACACCATGTGAAAACCAGTCCATGACGGAGTTCAACGTTCCACTTAACTGCACTCCAGAATTAAGTCCAGGTTATCACTACTCAAGGGCCTCCTGCTCGGACTGAAGACGACTTCCTCCTGCCCGCCCCTCCCTCCACTGGAGGTTACGAGATAATCTCTTAACCTTGTATTCTCAGCACAACAAGAGTCATGCTGACCAAAAGGTGGACACAATCTAGAAGCTTCAGTGGCAGAACATGGAAAAACAGGGAGTCTGACACAAAAAAAGTCTGACACAAACATTGGTCTAACACACTCCTCACGGCCCTCATCCCAAGGCAGTGGAGTACTCGGCACCACCTGGGGAGCCTGTAGTGATTTCAGTCGATACGCTACGCATGAACACAACCTCAGCAACTCGACATGGTAGTAGTCGATCGACGCAACAGGCCTTTGACGCCTACGCAAACATTATTATTACTAGTCACATATTATTTTTATATAGCAGTTTGAATTAACCCATTCAATCCCAGCTCAGCCGCTATCGATTAACTCCCAGCCCGGCCGCCGTGGATATACTGTTTTAAATTATTTTTTTTTATGCTTTCCTTGCGAATGCACGTTAAATTTAGCCGCCACGTGACTACTGGTAATGGCGGCTCCCATTGCAGTTTTCAGATTGTTTCTATCACGTGTGGTGTTTGAACCATGCCTTTTTTTTTTATATATGGCCTTCAATTTTCTTCAAAACTTGGTGCGGACTGAAGATACTTATGAGTCAGACAATGGTGGTGGAGATAGTGGTGGAGTTGCAGAGAATGAGAATGAATCGGACGTTGATGAGGAATAAGTTCAGGATTTAGAACATGAAAGTAGCAACACTGGCCTCAGTAGTGATGACGAATTATCGGTAGCAGACTGTGACGTGACCCACCTCACCCCACAGCCAGGCCATAGTGGTAATAGGGAATGGTCAATGCAACTGAGTATATCATTATTGAAGGATTTAGTGAGAGAACAGGTCCTGCAGATGACATAGATCCAGATCAAGATTACTCTGCTTTTGATTACCTTTCGTTATTTCTACCTCAGACCTTTTTTGAGTACTGGGCAGAGCAAACCAGTCCAATGCATATGCCTGCATCAGAATTTTAGGGGAAAAAAAGATCCTTCATGGAAACCTGTATGTTAACTATATGTTTGGGGTTCATCAGTTACCCTCCTACATAATGTTTTGGTCTACTGGTGAACCGTTGAATGTGCCTGCAGTGTCAAGTGTAATGTCAAGAAAGAGATTTGCACCTCAATGATAATTCCAAATTTAATCCACAAGGACAAGATGGACATGATGCATTTTTCTAAGATTAGACCTCTACTTGATCTTATTCTAGCCAAGTCTAGAGAACTAATGAGGCCTGAACAGGATATTAGTATTGATGAAGCTATGGTTGCTTTTACAGGAAAACTCCAGTTCAAGCAATATATTTTTTTTTAAAACCCTGTCTTTGAGGAATTAAAATTTGATGTGCTTCAGATCCTCATACTAGATACCTCTATAACTCTGATGTGTATACTGGAAAGTCAGACAAGAAGATGAAAGATAGACTAGTTGCAATGGACATTTATCAGCAAAATTGACATTTTATATTGATACAATTTTTTTCTTCACTTGTTTAATTTTTAACATCTAACATACATGCCACTCACAAAAAACATGTGCAAAGAAGTGTATCTCTTCCATTTATCTGTAAACAGGAGTTTGAATCACACAAATAAATTTAAAATTTTATTTTTTATTCATTTTATTGCACAAGTACGTCTAATGTTTGTATGAGTTATTCCCCTTGCACTGGGAATTCAGTTGTGAGTTTTTCTGATCAGTTGGGATTGAATGGGTGAAATCAATTTCACTAAAAAATATCACTAAAACATGCAACAAATAACTTTCACACCTAGGCTGCAAAAAACATTTTCTGCATCAAGATTAACAATAAGTTGGTAAATAAAATTGACACAAAATTATCAAGTGTGAAATTTTCAAGAAGATATTTATTTTCAACTCTTCTGTCCACTTGTGTCTTTAGACCTCATGTGAAGATGCAATTTTCTTTTGTACGCAATCTGTTTTCAATCCACACAATCTTCTTTTGTAAGCAATACTATTTTCAACTCACACCTTTGTAGTGTTTTTCAATTGAACATTTTCTTCATCTTCTGATTGTTCTGAAAACCGGTTCTGTTCATTTGGGTTTGTGTGGCAGGTTGTTTCATAGACATTCTTGTCATATGTCCAAACCATTCAATTTTGTGTCTGTCCTGTACTATGTGTGGCGTTGTTCCCACTTTTTGTCAGATTTCTCTGTTTCATCTAGTGACCTTGACTGCTTTTTGCAAGCATCTCATATCATATGGTGTGATCTTTGATTCTTGTATCTTGGTCAGGGTCCATGTCTGACACTGATAACAAAAAGTTGGTATGTAGATACAGTTAATTATTTATCTTTTTGTCTCCATTGGAAATGTTTTGATGGCAACTTTATTCTGTACATTCAACCTTTCTTGTTTTCAACTGTCACAACAATATCTGTTTACTTATCATCGTGCATAATGGCCACTTTTCAGTTCCTCGTGATCCATTTTTAAACTGATCATCAGGTTATTATAGAGACTTACTTAAGAGCAATATATGAAATTGAGAAAGCAAAGTAAACTTCAGTATAAGATATCCATGAAATGTCTAGATATAACTATACCAGTGATGATGGGTTGTCAAAACTGTTGTTAATTCCACACCCTCCTCTTTTAAGGCTTGCTGCACCTTCAGACAATATGAGACATTTGAAACAGTTACTATAAAAGTGAAAATGCACTGCAATCAAGTTGTCATTAACCATTTAAAGCCTGGCCTCATTTAAGAAATTTGTGTCCGAATGTCAAATATTAATTTGTTTTAAACAAAATTTATTAATATTAAACAAAAAGAGCTAAAATTATGATAAATATATATAAAAACATACAATAAAATTATCTATGACATGAAGTATTCGTAATAAAAATATGAATGAGTATGAATCATTAAATGTCATAAGTATGGAGGGAGAAATACTACTTAATTTGTATTCTCTTTACTCACTTGTGTATTTGAATGTTGAGTTATGTTCTGGTTTGTTCCTAAGAATCAACTTCACTGCACTCTGGGCATACCCATAGGTGCTCAGTATCTCTCAGTAAATGGAGCAAGGTGTGGATACTGATTATTCTTGTAGCTTGTTGGATGTACACACATCTGCTCCTTCCTCTCTTGCACCCCAGTTTGCCCAAACCACGTTCAATATCAAAGATCTGCAGTCTTTGAATTGCTGATTTTTTTTTTTTTTGTGTGCGTTCGCCTTATTTCTCTATCCCCCAAGGCGGTGTGCGTTGCACTGTGGTTTTTATTTTGCGCCTGTCGGCCCAGTGCATCCAACTTCAGCATGCATTTTATGTAAGGGTCTGCTTCCTCCTGCATTTTCTAAGGGTTTGCTTCCCCGGGGTAACGGCCAGTGCTGTGATGGGGATCAAACCCAGCACCTTCGGATTGTGAGCCGTGTCACTTATCCACTAGCCCACGCCGTCCCCTGAATTGCTGATTCATCTATTGCAGTGTCATCATCTAACAGGAGGTCATTGATAAACTTGGTTGGTTGGTTATTGATCCAGCGTCATGTGGGCTCCTACCCTTTGGCCCAATGCCATATAGTGGTATCTGCAAGTGTTTGTGAGCAGTTGTTTTGTTCTGTACAAAGTGTTCCATCTGTGTGGCCTTGGAGGAAGAAGCTCCTTCCTAAAACCAGCGAAGTCAGAAAATTGTGCTTTGATCTTTTCTTTTCAGGAGGTTGATGTTTTGTGTGCCCTGAATAGAATGAAATCTATTTGAGATGACACCTCCAGATCGCCTCATTTGTACGATGCTTAAAAAAAGTGTTCGTAATAAATAAGCCATGTTCCACACAAAGGTTTAACAATTGTTCACCATTAAAGTTAAATCCCTCTCTGGTATCACTATGTGATCGGTCCAAGATGTAATTCCCAAGTAGTACACTGCCCTCTATCAACATATAATTGTTGTGTATTTGTGTTATTGAATTGCTGTGTTTCCTACAGTCGGCCAACTCTAATATTTGTATGTTGTGATACTCCACGAAGAAGACCATCTCTGTAGCCTTCAGTCCCAGGCTCATTTAAAGTAGTCACTTTGAATGTTAGCTCTATGTTTGTGTCCTTCACACTGGTTGTCGCTTTCATCGTATGCATTCCCACATACCTATGTAATCTTTGTTGAAACAGTTGTGAATCATCTATCGGCTTGCTGGACCTGTCAAGTTTACATAGATCTCTTCCCTGATGGCACTATCTAGAACATTTTACCTTGTTTTCTGGAGCACAGCTCTATCCTCTTTTTCTAATGGGCAACATATCCATTAAAAAATCCAACACCTTTCTCTTCATCTGTCGTCAGGGACGTCCTCTTGGAGTCCTGAATAGTGGGGATGAGCTGGCTTACATTCTTATCATTTATCTTCCGATGCACATGGCAGAACTTCTAGAGGGTGTTATTATTACCTACCCCTGTAATAAATTCTTCCCACCTCTCATTTTTACGATTCTTTCATTAAAGTTTTAAAACAATCAGTGACTGGCCATCCACCTCACAAACAAGCTGTGACACCGTGTAATGGAATTTCTAACACTTCATACTCGATAGCAGCAACTACCTTTACCATTATAAAAACAAAATATCTAGGCAAGAATTGGTTAAAGACAATCCAGGAGACCTTGCAAACAATCTCACAGTGGTGTGGCGACTCAAGATCAATCTGAACAAGGCCTGCATGATGTGGTGTTCTTTGAATATTCTATAGTAAAGGCTGAACATTTGAGGGATGCACCATTTACATGTGTGACAGGTTGAAATACTGCAGAGTGACATTTGATCGGTCTCTCCTATAATTGCTATATTGACCAGGCCGTACAAAGATGTAAGTGAGGGCTAGGAGCACTCAAGACTATGAATGCTGCCAACTTTAAACAGTGCCTCCTGTTCATCCTATTTCGTCAGGTTGTGTTGTCGGTTATCAATTACGGACTGGGCATCCTCACACTATCAAGAACACAGTGTGAAATGTTGAAACGCTTCCAGAATGAAGGTATGTGACTGGTTATGGGCTGTAATAGAGATACCCAGACTGTGATGATGTGGTACATGTTGGAATTATTATTGTGACATCCAGACATAAACTGGCACAAGTTTAAGCCTATATGCGTGGCACCCTCTGTACAGTAGTATCTCAGACATCAAGAATCAAGAGAAGGGAGCCACAAATGGCAAGGGCAGAAAAAACAATTGGATATGTCACCCCAGATGAGACGATAGCCAAGGGGGAAGAATGGGTCCACACTGGTGATAGAATGATAAAGTACCAGAGAGTCATCATAACCTTAGGCAAGGAATGCAGATAATGGGGCAACGGGAAAGCAGAGCATGAGGTGAATCATCTGATGAATGAGAATGTAGCATAGAATGTAGCATAGTTATGCCATCATATACACAGACGGACCAGTGCTGTGCAGTGGGACATCAGGCTGGGGCTTCTCAGCTAGAGTGAGAGAACAGGCCTTTGCCGAGCGCAGTAGGGCATACATGACAACAACCTCCAGTTTGAGAATGCAGATGGAAGCAGTGACCTTAGTGCTGAGATGGGAAGCAGTGACCTTAGTGCTGAGATGGATATCTGACACTTCTTTAACAAGGGCAGTCATCATGACAGATGCGCTAGCTGTACTTCAGAAGGTACAGAAGGGATGGCTTAGGAACAAGTAGATAGCAGCTCTTGAAGCCTTAAACCTCCAGAGGTTGACATGGATCTACTGCCCTGGTCCAGCTGGGGTTCAGGGCAATGAAAGAGCTGACTGCAGGGCAATGAAAGAGCTGACATCTTGCCTTCACAAGCTTCCATCATGAGCATGTTAGCGGTGAATAGAAATGACATGTTGAAATCAATCAATGACCGCCTGTTAGATGAGGACATTGCAATAGATGAAGCAGCAATCCACAGGTTGCAGAGTTTTGACATTAAACGAGGTTCGAGTGAAGTAGGGTGCATGAGAGGACGGAGCAAGAGAGTGTACAACCGGCGAGCTACAGGGACCATCAGCATCCATACTCTGCACCATTTGCTGAGAGAGAGACTGAGCACCTATGGGTATGCCCAGAGTGCAGTGATGTCAATTCTTAGAAACAAACAAAATATCTGATACTCAAATGGTTACACATGTCCATGAAGTGAATGGGATAAAAACTGACCTTTTCTGGGTCAACAGGATCTACCACAGCACACTGCTTAGATACCTCATCTATGATGAGGTACATGTAGTTGTCCTCTAAAGCAGGTAAGAGTTTTACCCTCATGTCTTTGTGATGTGTTATCAATGGAGATGAATGACACAGACAAGATATAGCAGGTCTTACTGAAAATAAGATAATAAAATCATAAATAGTTCTACATGATGGATGCAATCAATAACTGCTAGAACTATGGCTACAAACTTCAATGAAGGAAGTGCTACGGCTAGTTTACTTTCTTCTCTACTTTATTGTAGTTTTGGTCTAAGCATTGATTTTGCTCAAGATAAGGAATTGCATCAACATTATTGTCTCTAACAATACCTTACTCCAAATGGAATATACCTTCCACATACTACCTGTTCCTGGATATTTAAATTTGTCAATGAGAGTTTTATATTATACTTCAAGTGGCAGGTTCCTTTAGCCAGGCATCAATAAATCTCAAGTTCTGATCCACAGAGGTCGCTGTCTACTCTGATATTTTATTTCTCCACTCCATGTCATGTTGTTAGACATTACTGTACAGTATAATGCCAGAAGTGTGGGATCCCTGCTAACAGCGTTGTAGTTGAATAATATTATATGACAAATTTGTTTGAGGCTAATCATTATTATTTCAAAAAATAATGTCCAGGGCTGAACTATGAAACATGTCAGCAAGTTGTTGAAAGTGCACTGTAGATCATCCCATGTGATGGGAAAGCTTTGTCCCATTAGTTGGTTATAGTGTATGTATCTGATTATAACTTTATTTTAATCTTGCTTTTAATCTCAAATATCTTCTATCTCTTGCCTTGAAGATGCAATGTGATTGGCACTTTCTTGCCCGCCCCTTGATACTATCCCTACAACTTACAGCATTTTCATCTTCTTGTGTCTGTCCTCTCATTTTTTTTCCAGTATATTCTCCAGGAAGAACTTATGTCTCCTTGTATGACCTAAATATTTACTAAGCTATCAGACTTTAATTTTATAAATTATTGATCTGTCCATCGACCCTAGTATTTCCAGGACCTCATTTGATTTCTTCTCTTTCCACTAAACGCATCTTATTCTTCAATATATCCACAACTACAAGCCGCAGTTCTGTCTTCCAAACTGTTTGTTTATAGTCTGTGTTTTCATACTATACAGGAGTGATGAGTACTTTATGAAATGGATATGATGTTAGGAGGAAATATTGTAAATTTTTTTAATTTTCAAAGCATGCAAACAATATTGAACAGGGTAGATTTATCAGACTTCCAAGAATTTTGTTTGAAAAAATTAATAATATTTAAAAATGTTTGTTTTAGTCATGACTTTTTTCATGATCTCTTCTTCTTCTTCCTCGTTCACATTCAGACCTCAACTTCAATGACTCTAACGAAGGTAGCAGTCGACTCAACGCTCTGTACGCTTCCGTACAGCTTCTCATGAAAGGACACTGCCTGTTGCCAAATGCTACTTCTTTTGTCGGTATACAGTGGACAGGACTGCAAAATATGTTCTGCCTTCATGGGGGCTTTGCCGCAGGCACAAAGGTCTGTAGTGCCAATTTTGAACTTGTTGTACAGATGGCATCTAAGTCTGTTGTGACATGTGTGTAGCCGGAGAATTATCACCTGGTCTTGCCTGAAGAGTTGATGGTAGGCATCATTTTCTATGTGGCTAGGGTGGTCTTTTTTTCATTTTGCACTGTACATTGCCCTGATTAATGCTTTTGTCTCATTGTATGTGATTTCTGTATCACTCTGCTGCAGCATTCCTCCCTCTCTGGCGAGTCTGTCTGCCTCCTTGTTGCCTGGAATGTTGCAGTGGGCTGGTATCCACTGAACTGGGACAGGCGTTCGAGCGAATCTGCCAGAGCACCAAGTTCATCTTTGTGCTGGTTCTTGATCGCCATTAACACTGCGAGGGCGTCTGTGAAAATGACCACTTGCTTTTCTGCCTGCTCCTTATGGTCTATAAGAGTTTCAGCTGCTTGTCTCGGGGCTGAAGTTGCTGCAGCGTCTCCCAGTGGCATATGCTGCTGAGTATACTTTGCTTTTTAGTTTTATAGTGATGCCTCCCCCCCCCCCCATTTCCAATGGCATCTTTGGCTAAGCCATCCGTATAGGCGTGCATCCAGGCTGTTGGTGAAAATTTTTGGTTGATGTAATTTGTGACTATGTGTTTTTTCTGTTCCTCTGTTTGTGTCTTTTTGTCTTCGATGTTGGGGATATTGCATATAAGATCAGGGAAGGGTCTTCCTTTCCAGAGGCAGCGGATGGAGCATGCTGGTATTGGTTTGTTTTTGTTTTTTTGTTTAAGAGTGCAGCATTGTTTTTAATCTTTTCTTTTGCCTGGACTGTAAAACTTTTCCTTTTCAGCCTGCCGCGTCCCAACTCATTTAGTCTGTGATGCATC
Organism: Ariolimax columbianus; assembly: GCA_036924085.1. Classification (NCBI taxonomy): domain Eukaryota; kingdom Metazoa; phylum Mollusca; class Gastropoda; order Stylommatophora; family Arionidae; genus Ariolimax; species Ariolimax columbianus. The sequence continues at coordinate 33,578,602 of JAVGWX010000003.1, read as the reverse complement.
AGGTGGTCCACGATTCTTTTGAATTTTTCTGCTTGCTGTAGGATTCTGCAGTCTCTGTGGTCTTCCATTGGCTGTAGCCCAATCATGGCTTCCAGGTCTTTTATTTGGGTGGACTTCAGGGCTCCTGTTATGATACGGGTTGCTTGGTTCTGGGTGCGTCCAGATGATCTTATTTTTAAATGTTTCTATGAACAAACAATGTCTGCACTATCTGTATGCTTTTTTAAGATGTGTCCAAGCATGTAATAAAGTTTTAGCAGACTGAGGTACCAAATGCAACAATCAACATACAAAATAAAACATGAACAAAGCAGGTAGAGTGTATACTATTATTATACTGAATGAGATAGATAAGGAGGCTAGACATAAAGCCAGGGTGATTGTAGAAGAGCAGAGATAAAGAGTGCTTGGTAGAGGTGGGGGTGGGGGGGTTACTGAGTGAAATATGTTGAACAACTCCCAGAGATCTTTACAGAAAAGTGCGTGCTCTGCAGTTGAAAGATGAACAATATAATCCTTACACCTTACACGGTAGTAAATGACAAAGTGGGACAACCACTCTATGAAGCTGAAAGGATAAGAGAAAAATGGTAGGAGTATTTCACAGACTTACTTGTCCCAAGTGAACAAGCAGATGATGGTATAGAATCTGCAACATCATTCATTGGTACAAACCGCGAAATGTATTATGCATAACGACAGATTAATATGCTAGCAAGAAATCAGGGAGGCAATTAGAAGAAACCCTAACTACAAGGCCCCAGGTGCAGACAACATATTGGCAGGATGCCATAAAAGATTGTCACGATGCCCTGGTAAGAAGGCTCACTTATATCTTTAATAATTGGCTCTTTCCACCTTGTCAGATGATAGTAATTGTGCTTTGAAAAAAAAGGTATGTAACCACAGTCCATGACGGTAACGAATGTGACTCGTAAGACCAATCCTGCCAAAAAAGCATCTTCCACAGTGTGTGCAAGGACTAGTTGTGGCATCACATGGTGTGGTGTGTCTTCTCATACGCTGAGTCTTTAGCCTATCAGCAATCAGCGTCTCCTTTGTCTGTATTCCATGCTTAATCCTTGACTAGCCCCCCCCCATAAGGAGTCCCTCGATGAACTATTGTTTGCTGATGATCAGGTTATCTTTTACCAAAATAGAAAAGACCTGATCAATCTCAATTTCGCTCTGACTAATATGACATGAAAAGTCAACACAGACAAAACAAGACTATGATGATATCACGTGAACAAGTGCAGAGAAGTTTCTACAGCAGTGACAAAGGTATCAAGCAAGTAAGAGAGTTCAAATACCTCGGTAGTATGTTCACTGATGACGGCAGAGTGAACAGAGAGAATGCACATAGAATTCAGAAGGTGAACAGTGTCCACTATCAAATTGCACCGGTTTTGAACTAAGAGGAGGCTCATAAATGCACTGCTTATTCCTACTATATTGTGTTATCAATGTCAATCTTGGTCCTTACTAGAAACATATAAGAGTAAGATCCAACGCTGTGAAATGCACTGTGTGAAAAGTGCCGCTGAAAAGACAATCTTGACCAAATCCGCAACAACACACAGAGGCAGATAGTGGGGACAAACCGAGTTAGTGCCTACATTGACACCCACAAAATGAAGTGGTTTGGTCATTGAGTCAGAATGCATGCTGACTAGCCCGCAACGAGAGCATATCATATGCAGGTCTGTGGTCTACGTGCAAGAGGTCGACCTTGACGTCGGTGGATAGAGGGTGTCTCTGACACACTCAGAAAGTTACACCTAACAACAACACAAGCGTCCCACCTGGTGATAACAAGAAATCTACGCATTATACCTCTCTGAGACGCCTCATTGCAAGAGCAGTAGGACAAAAGAAGAAGAGATTGATACAAGATAAACTCTATAAGTTGGATTAATAAAGTTTGTAGACTCAAAAACATCACTTGGTAAGATATAACCAAAAGTCAAAGTGTTAACTTGATCATGATAAATAATAGAACTATTGTTCAGTTTGATTTTTGAATTGCCAAAGCGGCAATTATGTAACCATTTTTGATAGGATAAAATTACAATCTAGCAATAAAGAGGAAATGGTACAAAGTAGAGCCATTTTTGATACGGTAAAATGGCAATCTAGCAGTAAAGAGGAAATGTACAAACCGGAGAAAGAAATGGCATGGAGTTCCGCAAAACTTGTTTTAAAATCTACAAGTAAAGAATAAAAATGTCCTTCAGCGTTTGTCCTGAAAAGGACGTCTGTGACCATGTGTAATAGTAATAGTTTACATGGAGTCTGTTATCCTCAGAACTGTATTTTTAGGACTTGGTTTGCCTTTCGGTCTGTTTCAAGTGCTGCACTTGAAGGTGGGAAAGGGTCTGGTCAGTTATACTTATAGATCACTGGCCCTGATACAAGCCTATATGTCTCGTTTAGATTCCGAAGATTGTAGTAGATTATTATATGACACTTACAAGTTACGTTACAGGCGTTAACTACTCTCAATTTTCTTCTTCGGAGTTGGTCATGAGAAGGACTTCGTGTTGACTGTTGTGTTGTAGTTTACAATTACAGTTACAGCAAGGCTGAGATATCTGTGGCTTTCGGTCAGACACATCCGATTTTCATCTAACATGCACAGCAGTTTCCGCCTCAATCTTATTCATTGGAAATCCGAATTTCGGCGAAATGCGTGTCAGTTACAGTAACTGTTACTAAAAATACTACTAGTTTATTAGTTAGTATGAGTTTCAGTTAGACATATTTGTTTGAATGTCATGATAATGTAATGTCTCGCACTCATGTTGAAGAATACACTTATACTTATACAGCCTCAGTCACTTCATTTTCTTCCTAGTTTTTGTTTGTGTTACTACTCCAGTACTAACTTAGTAACTATGGCACGGCTACGCCTACACTGTTAACACACTTGACACTTGTAGTGAAGTAGTACAACCTAGTCTAGAGACCGGCCCAGAGTTACAGTGTGAGTGTTTAGTGTTTCAGATCTTCCATCCCTTATTAAATAGGATATGGAGTGCAGTGGAACAAAAGAAACAAGAAGTCAACCCAGTTTGAAATTCACTCGTAGACATAAAATAGCTAATATTCCATATATATGATAAATGACTGAGTTTAACTGCAAACCGTCCTTACCGTGACACAGCAATCTGTGCAGCCGTACTAGAGACTTGCGCACGATCATTATTTACATAATGAACACGGAAATGAGTGTTGATAGTTTACAGATTTAGCAGTCAGAAAACTGTACACTAGTAAGACAAATGTTTCGTTATTTTTTTCAGGCCAAGGCAATGGTAACTGGCGTGGTCGAGAATGTATCTTCATAACTTACTATTACCAATTATGTTGACTTCATGAAAGCATAATCTATTCATGTGTGATGAAAGCGATACAACAAAAGATGAGAGACGCGAAAGAAGCGTGGATATGTGAGCAATGTACAAACATCGAAGAGAGATTAGACAGAAATGACGTTCAAGGAGCATACAAGGTTGTCAAAGAACTGGTAACACCAGGACAAGGCAGGAACTTTATGATCCAGGATAAAAGCGGCAAGTGCCTTATTGAGGACAATGACGTACTGGCACTATGAACAGATTACTGTTCCGAGTTATTCAACTATGAGGGACGGAACGAACCCGAGAAAACAATCCCTTCAACATCAACAACTATAGAGGATAACCAACTGATAACGAAGGGAAGAGGTAGCTGCAGCGGTAAAGACACTGAGAAGAGGGAAGGCGGCCGGCGTGGACAATATACCGGCAGAGCTCTTACATGCAAGTGGGGCGGTAGTGGTGGAAGGCCTGACGCACATCTGCAACAAAATATGGGCGACAGGAAACTGGCTGCACTTATGGACAAAATCAACGGTTATGCCGTTACCTGGCTTGGCTTCGTTCGTTCTCAATCTCCCACTACCAAACCCTGAAAGGGCTTAAGTAGCAGAATGTAGTCCAGAGAACAGAATGCGTTGTGTTTAAGTTTACAGATTGACTGCGATATTTGCACCTTTCGGTCCAACACATCCGACTTCGGCAAGCATTTTTTGAGTAACGGGTTAGCATTCCCTCTTCGATCCCTTCTCCTTAGCCAGTCTGGCCTGCTGCATCCTGTTATCCAGGTTCGCCGCGTGGAGGTGTAGAAGGGTCTTGGCAGCTTTGGTTCGCTGGCCCTGACGCTAGCAGTCAGCTATGGGTCGCTGACCACTGCAGCTCATGCGCTGCTCAGTATCTTGATCCCATGCCGTTACCTAGTCTGGAAATCTAAAGCTGTGCCAAAATTACAGAACAATAAGCCTCATCAGCCACCCTAGCAAGGTCATGCGTAGGTTAATCCTCGACCGATTGAAACCCGAAGCAGAAAACATCATTGATGAGGAAGAAGCAGGGTTCAGACAGGGAAGAAGCACTACAGAACATCTATTTAATTTAAGGCCGCTAAGCGAGAAATATCTAGAACAGCAGCAAAATCGGTATCATATGTTTGTTGATTTTAAGAAGATGACATCGACGTTCAGAAGCAGAACTCCAGGAATGGGTCAGAAGGTTCGATGAAACAGTTCTTGGCTATGGTATGGAGATAAACACCGGAAAGACAAAATGAATGACTAACAACGCCGAGGACTTCCACAGTAGGATAAAAGCTGACGGTCAGGAACTCGAAGTGGTTGGCCGTTTTAAATATCTGGGTTAGATCGTCAGTGATAAAGGATAAAAATGTGAGATGTTGTCCAGAATATCACAGACAATAGCGGCGCTTGCACGCCGTAACAAAATCTGGCAAGATAAACGGTTAGCACTATTCACGCAAATCAGAATAATGCGTACACTGGTCCTGTCAATATTCCTCTATGCTTGTGAGACATGGACAGTTACAGCTGACCTTTATCGAATGATACATGCCTTGATGATGAGATGTTTCCGAACTTTTAAACGTCACGTACAAAGATCGAGTTACAAATGAGGAAATACGATATAGAATTACAACAGCAATAGGGCCTTTTAAGACCTCTTGGCAACTGTCAAAAGAAGGAAACTCGCTTGGTACGGTCACATATCGAGATCAAATGGTCTTGTAAATACAATCTTGCACGGAAAGGTGCAAGGCAGACGACGAAGAGGCCGTCCCAAAAAGAGGTGGTCCCAAAAAGAGGACAACATAAAAGAATGAACCAATCTCCGGCCAGAAGAGGCACAGGCAACGGCCGCTGACCGAGAAGGGTGTCGTGGGGTTTTGAGATTGTCTTCATGTGTACCCCAACGACCTCATTGGTTATGAGATGACCTGACCTGACCAGATAAGTATAACACACACAAATATGGTTTTCCGAGATCTTTGTGTGTGACAAGAATACTGGCCATTGTTACGTCCAGTGTGTGGTTTGTTGAGAGTAGCATAATTGACACCTAACACGTCTATTAATTAAGATGGACTCTCACATCGGTTAACCACCCTCCACGGCACTTGTCCCAACGCAGCAGAGTAATAAGCTGCTCGAGTCTAGCCGGCTAAGCAGAAAATCCTCCTCCCGACTACATCCAGCTCACACCAGAGCTGGGACCTGCACAGGGGCATCCGACCCCTGTATAGGTAAAGGTCGACTAATACACACACAAATTCATGTTTTTTACTTCAAGTCTCAGTTATTTTAGATTTATGAAAGACATTTTTTCCTATTGAGTTGTTGTGCACTTTCTCTAAGCAATATCTGCTTTCTAATATTGTTAATGTACCTGGGTAATTCAGTTTATTGACTTATTTTAATAGCAAAAGACCTTAATTTTTACTGTCTGTCATCCTCGTATATATATTTTTTTTTTGCGTTGCCTAATTTTTCTATTCCACAAGGCGGTGTGCGTTGCACAATGTTTTTATTTTGCGCCTGTCGGCATAGTGCATTCGACTTCGGCATGCATTTTATGTAAGGGCCTGCTTTCTCCTGCATTTTCTAAGGGTTTGCTTCCCCTGGGTAACGGTCGATGCCGTGATGGGGATCGAACCTAGCACCGTCGGGTTGTGAGCCGTGTCACTTAACCACTAGGCCAATCTGTCTCCTTCTTCTCATTTAAATCATGTCCTATACCTTGGCTTCACTCTTGCTAATATAGCAATCTCCAACAAGTGATGTATTGTGATACAAGCTATATTTTCACGATGATGCTGATCCATGCCTACTTCTTACATTTCAAATGAATGTTTGAGGTTCTAATTTCATCCACCGATAATGCCCACGTGCTGATTCTTATAGCAAAAAGAGAAGGACGCTGGCAAATCATGGCACAGTTTAGATGCCTCGGCAGATTCATTACAGTTGTCCACAAGTTTCATGATGGCATGATGACTTTAGTACTGCACGAAGGAGATTGTCTATAGCCTTCCCAGTCACCAACGGTGTCAAACAGGCATGTTACTGACACTGAAACTCTTTAGCGTGGTCTTTTTATCAGTTCTATCTGGCGCTATACACGCACTGCTATTGACATGCATTTAAGGTACAGGACTCAAGGTCGGCTGTTAAATGCGACACACCTGAAAGTCTTACACCAAGTTGAGTAAACCCAGAATATTTGATCTTCTGTTCACTGACGAATGCGCCCTCAACACATGCACAGACAAGATATGAAGTCCACCATATCGGAGTTTACAGGAGCGTGCAGCAACTTTGGTTTCACGATCAACACTAAATAAACTGAGGTGCTCCTCCAGTCTGATCATGGGAAGCCGTACATCGAACTAAACATTATCGCGCAGAACCAACATCTCTAGTCAGTCGATGGTTTTATTTACACAGGCAGTATAGGCTTCTTACCAAAAAAGGCAAATATAGACACTGATGTCAATATAAGTATTGCAAAGGAGAGCTCTGCGTTTTAGAGGCTGCGAGCAAACGTCTGGAATCGACAAGGCGTCAGTATCGTTACCAAGATAAAAGTGTTTGGTGATACAGTGTTAACAGCTCTGCTGCATGCCTACAAATCGTTGGCTGTGTATAGCAGACATGCCTGGCAGTTCAGTCGTTTTCACTTGAGTTGTCTGTATAGACTGCCCAGGATCGTATGGTAGGACGAAGTGCTTAACTCTGAAATTCTTCGCATGTCGAACATGTTGAGCTTTCATACGCTTCTGCAAAAAACTCCGTTAAGATGGACAAGGTATATTGCTCGCATGCCTCATGAGCGCCTCCCCAAGCAGCCGCGAACTCTGAACATGCAGACGCCCATCATGGGGACAGAAGAAACGCTACAGAAACTCCATGAAAGTGTCTTTGAAAAGATTGCGCAGAATCTTTCAGTTAGAACCATAGGTGCTCAACTCGTCGAGTGAAACTCCATTCCTTGCTGTGGGTGATGATGATGACTCGGGTGTAGTCGTATACTTCATCACATCATTCTTCATCTTTGATCATAGTCTCAACTGTGTGGAGGTGAGGTGTAGGAGGGGGGGGGGGGATAGTACAGTTGTAATGGGTGCAAAAAGGAGAACCTTGAATTGTTAATCTGCTGTTGTTTCTGTTAACTTGTGTTGTTCGTCCATCTTAATAGATGAGGACCACTCTGTCAACATTCACGGTTCGCATGAGTTCGAAGATGGCTAAATAAGCCAATCGGAGCTCTGAATTGTCTGTTGCACTTACTTCAGAGAAACATGACACCCTCTTCCACCGGAGTGGAGAACGGGTTGTTGGTTGTGATGTGACGCCGAGTGATGGTCTCTAGGCAACCTCATTTATTCTTGATACCTCATGTAACTGAACATCCTCTGCAATGGTATTGCGTCAGTCTGGGCGATTATTTCTTAACCATCATGGTTAATACCGCACTTGATCAGTGATCTCTTAAGTGTGTCATTGTACTTTTTCCTATGCCCATCGCTTGCTCTTTTGCCTTTTTTCCAGTTAACCATAGAGTAGCTTTTGGTAGACGTTGATCGGACATGCGTACCACATGGCCAACATATCTCAGCCGTGCTGCATATCTTTCAACTTAACTTAACGTCTTTATACTGGTTTAGAAGACTCTGCAGAGTCTGTATACAACCAGTTCCATTTACAACACATTCCTCTATAAGCTGTACGCATCCAATCTGTTCTTAAATGCATTGACCGTCCCAGCCTCCACCACCTCACTTGGCAATGCATTCCAAGCATTCACTACTCTCTGGCTAAAGAAATACTTCCTAATATCTAATCTGGACCTCTCCTTAGTCAACTTGTAGCTGTGCCCTCTTGTCCTTGTTGGTGGTTGTACTTTAAAAAACTTGTTATAGTCCACTTTATCCATTCCTCTGATAATCTTATACACCTGTATTAAGTCACCACGAATTCTTCTCTCTTCTAGACACTGAAGGCCAGTTCTTTTTAATCTTTCTTCATAACTGTAATTCTGGAATCCCACTATCAGCTTTGTCGCTCTTTTTTGTATTCTCTCCAGCATGTCTATATCCCCTCTCTGATAAGGACTCCACACCTGTACACAGTACTCCAATCTAGGTCTAACTAATGCTTTATACAGTTTGACTATCACTTCCTTGCTCCTATGTTTAATATTTCTTTTTATCATCCCTAACATTGCATTTGCCTTTTTTACTGCTACCTGAACTTGCTCCCTCACCTTACATGTATGATCTATTATAACCCCTAAGTCCCTTTCTTTATCTATCTTTCTAATATTGTTCTCTCCCATTCTGTAATTATGTTCCATATTGGATCTACCCATGTGCATGACTATTCATTTATCTACATTAAACTCCATTTGCCAGCTTACAGACCATTCTCGAATTTTATCTAAATCCGACCTCAATATATCCACTTCTGCTTTAGATGAGACACTACTGCATAGTTTTGTGTCATCAGCAAATTTTGCAATAATGGATCCCATACCTATGTCCAAATCATTTATATATATCAAGAATAAAATTGGTCCCAAAACCGAGCCCTGTGGCACTCCACTTTTCACTTCACACCACTCAGAATACTCCTTATTTATACCCACCCTTTGCCTTCTTCCCGTTAACCAATTTTCAATCCATTTGGCAACTTCCCCACTTATTCCATGTGATTTTAATTTTCGAAATAATCTTTGATGAGGTACTCTATCAAAGGCCTTTGCAAAATCCAGATAAATAACATCCACTGGCTCCCCTTTATCTAACATTTTGGTAACCTCCTCCATGAATTCTAATAGATTTGTTAAGCATGATCTCCCTCTGGTAAACCCATGCTGACTATTTCTAATTAGATTAAATTTGTCTAAATGCATTACAATGTTTTCTTTGATTATTGACTCTAACAATTTACAGACTATGCTCGTTAAGCTCACAGGTCTATAGTTTGCTGGATCTGCCTTTTTGAATAAGGGGATCACTCCCGCATCTTTCCAATCCCGTGGAACAATCCCTTGTGCAAGTGATTGAGAACATAATATAGCCAATGGTTTTGCTAATTGGTCTCTAATTTCAAACAGCAATTTTGGATGAATACCATCTTGACCTGGACATTTATCCACTTTCAACCCCTCCAATTTTTTAAAAACCATTTCCTCTGTAATACAGATTGATCCTAATCCTGCTGTATCCATGTCTCTTTGAAAAATATCTACAGGCTCTGGGATCTTTTGTGTACACTGTGCCAAAGTAGTGATTGAGTAGATTTGCTGCCTCCCTATTTTCACTTATTTTTGTTCCTGTGCTGTCTATGAGAGGGCCTACTTTGTCCTTTGATCTTTGTTTATTTCTAACATAAGAGAAGAAGCTTTTACTATCAGTCTTGATTCTCTGAGCAAGTTTCTTTTCGAAGTCTATTTTTGCTGTTTTATTTGCTTTCTGAGATATGTTCTGCTTGTCCAAATATTTTAAATATGTTTCTTTTGATTTACCTGCCTCTATATATTTTTTCCATGCTTTATTTTTAGCTCTTCTACATTTAACTACAATTTTAGTGATCCACTTTTTACGCTTGGGGTTTACTTCCCTATACGGAACACATTCCTCTTTTAGCGTTTCGAGAACTGCTTTAAAACTCACCCACTCCTGTTCAACATCTGTTCCTCTGACAATATCTTCCCAGATTATGTGGTTCGCTGCCTCTTTCATGCTCTTAACATTTGGAGTGTGTATTTGTCATGTCCGATCGTATTAACACATCTGTATTTGACATCATATCCTGTCATCTAATCCTCAACAGTTTTCGCAGGCAGTGCATGTGGAAGTGGTATAATTTCCTGACATGACGACTATATGTCTCATACGTATATAACAGGGTAGGTAGAACAACTGCAGTCTAGACCTTCATTTTTGTTTAAGCCTATCCCACACCGTAATATAAAGTCTACCAACTGTCACACTTGCCCTAGTTATTCTTGTATTCACCTCATCACCTATGTGAATAACCTGAGATTGCCACGGTACGCAAACCTGTAAACATTTGTTAAACAGTGGCCGTGTACGGTGACTGAACGTTTAAGAGAAGGCCATATCTGGAGCCGGTTGACGTAGAACCTCTGTTTTTGTGATATATATGGTGAGGCTTAAGTTTTTTTTTTTAAAGCTGAGGCATTCTTGCATGTCACCCTCCGTATTTGAATTTAAGGCATAGTCTTTCGCTTAGAGTAAATCACGGAATTAACTTGTGGATTTTGGTTTTGGCTTTGAACCTTTTCAGATTGAATAGCCCCCCCCCCCCCCCCCCTTCCTCGCCAGTGCGGCAGTGAAGCCAAACTCCAACGTCGCAATCGCTGAAGATATCCACATCATGAGCAGAGTAGTTTCCCTGATCAATAACTCTGGCACGCATACCGTCATGAAATTGTCGCAATAATTACAGCAAATGTTGCTGACAGTAGCGAAGCGTTAGAATAGACACGATAGGCTGAGTTATCCCAAACGGTTTTGATGAAATATAGAAAATATCCGGTACCCAAAAAAGAAGCCAATTGAAATAGGATGTGTCGGGTGGAAAGGCGCATGTATCGCAGCCTCACTATAAAACACAACATCTCAGCGTTCTTTTCAGGGCGAATACCAAAGAAGAAGAAGAAGAAGAAGCAGGAGGCGGAGGCTATTTACAGGCAGCATGAGATCAGTCTGAATATGACGCCACAGCTTGGTCTACAAAAGCATAATCTAACTTCACTAAAATAAAACATCCAAAATCCAGCAGACTGCATAACAGCAGCCTTAACGTCCATACAAATCAAGGATCTGTATAGCATTACAGGACTAAAGCCATTGGAGGACAGACGAGAAAGTTAAATCTTAGAGCAGACTGAAATATTTTCAGAGATTCACAGACCATCCATTGGAAGACTAAACTGACTAGAAAGAGGCAGGGGCAAACAAAGTAATTTTCCAGCTCTGCCAGAAAGAAGCATCTAAGATAATACCGTGTTTGTCAACACAGCTGGAAAAAAAACAACCCTACCAACCTGCATAACTCGCTCCCCTCTTGAAAAGAAGGTGCTTCCCCAAATTAATAACCGACGTCCCCAACATTGAAAACAAGAAGACACAAACAACAATGCAAAGAAAGCACAAATCATCTAATTATATCAAAGATAAATTGCCACTTAAATCGTGGACACATGTATATAGAGTGACAAATTATATTGAAATGGCGGGAGACAGCAGTTATTCAATGTAAAAATGGAGTCTACTCAAAAGAAATTGCTACTGGCAGCTATTGCATTAATTATAATACAGAGGCAGGATCGCTGAAAAGGCAGCAGAAACTCTCATAAACAGGCAATAAAGCAAGTAGTTATCTTCACAATTGCCCTCTCAGTAAAAACACCACTGAGAAGTCAGTTAAAAAATGAACTTGGTGCCTTATCAGACTCACTTGAATGCTTGGCAAAGTGCTTTAAAATGGGCTCATATAAACAAAATAATACTTATCAAGAACTCTCAATGTGAGATCAAGTGATTATGTACAGGGCAAAACAGATTCAGGAGCTGTCTATCAAAAATTCAAGATTGGCATTTCGGATTTGTGTACCTGTGACACTCGCCCTACGCCAACCCGGCATACATCGGTAAAATGAGTGACACGGCAGCAGCCTGCTTCCTTCGACAAGAAACTGTATGGGTTTATCTGAAACCTCGTGCTGATTGCTGCCTTTATTAAGGTCATAAACAGTGCAAGTCTGAAGGTGAACAAGAAGAAGAAGTTGAAGTAGAAATGTTTACCCGTTTAATTTTGCATTAAAAATAGTTTTGGTAGTTGTGTTTTTGTGCCATTTTTGCTTGTCCAGTCCTTAATAAGAACAACTTCATTTGTTTATACGCTTATTTTTGTATTCCATTCATATTCATATTTACCGAAAGTCGTCAATATTCTCTTTACCGTGAAGTATTTTCTAAAAGAACATTTTTAAAATACAATTCGCTCATAGTTATTGACACCATTGTCATGATTGTGGAGCAGTGCATGATCTGTAGCGGTCAGCGACCCAAACCTGGCTGCTAACGTCAGAGCCAGCTATCCATAACTGCTAATAACGTTCTCTATTTCCACGTGGTGATCATGGATAACAGGCTGCAATAGGGCAGACTGGCTAAGGAGAAGAGATCGAAGAGCGAAAGCTAAGCCAGTACCCAAAAAAATGCCATGCTGAAGTAGAATGTGTACTGTATCGGACCGAAAGGTGCAAATATCGTAGTCAATATGTAAACTACGGCACAACGCTTTCCGTTCTCAGGACTTCTTGTAAAGCCCTTTTCAAGGATTGTTAGTGAGAGTTTGAGAACGAACAACAACAAAAAAAAACGAACAAAATTACAAACAAGTGATTGTTCTTTTCTCCATCACTGGCTTTGGGTTCGCTTCCTGTTTTACCTGGACAGATTAAAATCGCAGCCAATCTGTAAACTACGACACAAAACATTCCGTTCTCTGAACTACATCCTGCTATCTGCAAAGTCGTTTTCAGGGCTTGATAGCGGAAGTTTGAGAATGAACAACGACAAAAAAGAAGAACAGAATTGAAAAAACAAGTGATTGTTCTTTTTCCAAATATCACACTGGCTTTGGGTACGCTCTCCTGTTTTCCCTGGACAGACTGTCGACTAATGACCAGGCTCAAACTCAAGCAAATGAAACATACTGCCATAACAATATTAAACTGAAAACAAACTAATATTTTTTTAACAAGTTGCTCTAAAAATAATTTTGAACACTTGCTGACTCCCAGCCAGGAAAAGATTTATTTAAAACAATAAAAAACAAAACACAATTTTGAGACATTTTATATTGACAAGCAATTCAAGAAGGAAAATATCAACAGTCTACGATACCAAACAGCAGTGAACACGCCTATAAAAATTTTTTTATTCAAAATAAGTGATTGAGCTGCCCTGAAACCATGATCATAGAAGACAAAGTAACTAAACTGTCTAAATACAAGACAAACATTTTAATCTTCCAGAAACTTCAAGAAACTAAATTGAGAATGCAAAATTAAATAGGATACTATATTTTTACATTCTTTAAATATTAAAATGGTTTAGTTTATGCTCATGAAGAATGTACAGATAAAGAAGAGACATGTTAATTCTGATTCAGGTGTACACAATATGTCATCATCATCATGTAGCATGTCCTTTGTAGAAGGTCGCTCCCATGACAGTCTGTCTGAAAGAAACTCGTTCTCTTGACAAAACTCCTGCCTCCGCCATAGTCATACCCAGGGATTCCTGGATATCTTGGTGCCATCGTCTTCTTGGTCTACCCCTTCCTCTTTTGCCTGGCACCATACCTTTCATCACCGTTCTCTCAAGACCGCTATGTCTCTTGATGTGACCAAAGTATTTGCATTTTCTAGCCAAAATGGAATTGATAAACCAGTTCTGCTCTATGCTCAACTCTTGCCAAATGTCTACATTTGTTTTTTTCTCTGTCCAGGGTATTTTGAGGATCTTTCTGTAACATTTTGACTCGAAGGATTTGATTCTTTGTCTAGAAGTTTTGGTAATCGTCCATGATTCACAGCCATAAGCTGCCACAGGAAAAACACAGGCTCTAAAGCCTTTTACTTTTATCATTTTGTTGGTGCTCTGCCATAATTTCTTCAGTTCTTCATTGCCATAGCTAGTTTTTTTCTGATTTCTTTCAAGCAGTCGCCGTTTTTGTCAATTCTGGAGCCCAGATATTCAAAATGTGTGACCTGATCTATTTCCTCACCACCCACTGTAAATTTATGCTGACATTGTGTTTTGTTGGTGGTCATTATCTTTGTTTTATTTATGTTTATGAACAGGTTTTGATCTTTACTATGTCCATTAACGGCTGAAAGTAGCTGCTCTAGCCCTTCTGCACACACTATGTAAGGTGGACAAATTATACAAATCATGTTATCCTTGCTGAGTGTTTTCACTGTGAATGAATATCAGTTATAGCATCAGCAAATGTTTCTATGTTAGTCTCAATTACTTAATGTTAGGACTATGCTTTCCTGGCTCTACCTGGGGTGGGTGGGCAAGCCACTGACATATCTACCCAATAATACCTAAACAACATTGTCCAAACCATGTACCCCATGCACTTCTTCCCAGGACTGATGGTCAATCCCTACTCTGACATTGAAGTCACCAAGGATAAACAGCTTTTTGAACTTTGAAATCATTCATCTCATGAAAGTTGGAGAATTGACACTGTCAACAGGTGCAGACTCTTGGAAAATGGCAAAATTTGGTTGTCCCAAAAATTCATCACAGTTGTCTACCATTTTCATGATGCATGTCGGCTCATGTACTGAATGATGGTGAACTGTATGCAACTTTTCTAGTCAAAAATGGAGTCAAACAGGACTGTGTGCTGGCCCCGTTTTTTAGAATGGTATTTGCTACCATGCTTTCTGATGTTACACATGACTGTGACACTGGCGTACAGGACGGACAGGCAGATGTTCAATTTGAGGTGCACAAGATCCTTCACAAAAGTGAAAGAAGCAACCATCTTTGATGTCATCTTTGCTCATGACTGCACCACTAACACATGCTCAGAACAGGACATGCAGACCACCATAGGTGAGTTTTCAACTTTGGTCTTACCATCAATGCCAAGAAAACCTGCTCCCGGGAAGCCCTACCACAAACCAAACATCCCTGTGCAGGGTCAACACGCTGTTGATAGCTTTACTTTAGTTTTATTATTATTATTATTAGCAGTACTCGCTTCAGAGAAGCAAATATAGACTCTGAGAACCTCAACATGATTGCCAAGGCAAGTGCTGCTTTTGAAAGACTATGGGAAGATGCTTGAGACCAGCAAGGAATCAATCACAGTGCTACCACCAAGATCAAGGTGTACCCTACTGTTGTCCTAGCCACCCTTCTATAAGCATGCTAAAAAATGAACATTCTATAGCAGGCATTTCAGGGAATTAAACATTTTTCATGTGAGCTGTCTCTGAAGGCAACTCAGGATCGGGTGGCAGGATAGAGTGTCCAACTCTGTAGCCCTTAGCAGGGTGAGACTATTGGTCATCCAAATCCGGCTGTAGAAAGCCCAGATCAGATGGGCGGGGCATGTTGTTCCCATGCCCGATGAGCGCCTCCGTAAGCAACTGTTGTACAGTGAGCTTATGACAGGCAAGCATTCTTTGGTGGGAATGAAGAAACGATACAAAGACTATGTGAAAGTTTCTTTAAGCAGTATCTCCATTGATGTTGCAACCTTGGATCTGCTTGCTCCGAACAACTCAGCCTGATGCACTGCCATCACACACGGTGCTCGCATCGCTTAGAAGAGAACCATTTCTAAGACACAGAAAAAGCAAGCTGCGCGAAAGAACAGAATGCAAGACAACACAATTACTAATGCTGTCCACATGTTCCGCACATGCAGTATAGTTTGTCATGCTCAAATCACACTGTACAGTAATATGCAGTTGCAACTGAATATACATGGCTGATGTTAAACAACTCATCTGAAAGGCAAGAACCTATTTCTGGTTGATCCATAACAGTATAGTAGGTAGAAATGTTTTTTTAAATGTTTGCTGTTATACCACTAAATACAAACAGTAAGACCTACATCTATTGCTGATGGTTATTAAAATAAAGTTAGAAGGTACATTCAAATTGTACATACAAATTTAGGATTACAAAAATATCCAATTGCCAGCATCAAGCACTAGAAAGAGAGAACAATTTTTGAGGATGTTGAGTTGCATGAATTAGACTTCTCTGTAAGATGACCTGGTCAGACTTATTCAACAGTTTGTACAGGCAATTGCTATTATGAGTTTTCCTTTGTTTGATGTGTTTAGGAGAGTAAATGACAGAAGGAGCTATATCACATGTTTTAAACTAACATTTAGTGTCATGATTGTTTAGGAAATGTTTTGGCCTGGTCATGTTTTTAAATGCTTGCATGACAGCTGGTAGTGGAAAATTGTCTTCAGTCCATTCTGAGTTGGTATATTCTGAGTTTCTATCTGTTTTTGAGCTTGAAGGTGTTTTGTAACCTATTCTGACGCTGTTTTGAACCAAGAATGAGCTGATATCATTTGTCAGGTGCAGTGGTGCCTCTGAACGTCCCCTCTTATCAATGTCAAACTTCTTCTTTGTATGAACATCCTCAATGTGTTTACATTTGAAAATCATTCCTCTGTCATTTACACTAGAATCTTTGGATAATATAGAATTTATGACTTCTTCTGGCAATTGAGGTCTTCTGAGCTTAACAGCAGATCCCTTTTTCTTGATATCCTTATCAATGCTATCTGGAGTAAGGAGATGAACAAATTTGCCTTCATAAAATTTGGGTGCTCCTTTGACCTGAGGCATCAATGTGTATTCATCCCTTGGAAAATTATCATCCAAATTTGGCACATACTGGTTTTGTACAGCTTTAATCGCTATGTTCCAGTGTGATTTATGATGAATTGTAGAGTTTTGTTTCCATTTGACAGATTTTACAAGTCTGGACTTTTCATCGTTCTCCCTGTCATTTTCAGCAACTAGTTTATCGTCTGCCATTTCATCAGTTATTTTGCTCATCATTTCATTTGGCAAGTGTCTTTCATTCACTGGCCTCTGAATTTTAGTGGTCTCTTGTTGTTCAGTACCCTTACTTGCTCTAGATACACTATTTGCTTTGTACAAACTCTCTTTACTACTTTCTATATTTTCTTTCCCAGCTTGTTCAGCTGGCTTCTCTGCTAAATGTTTGTTTGTCATCCACTCTTTAAATGCTTTATCTCCATAAATTTGTCTAATATCTTTGATTTTTTCTTCTTCTTCAAACTCTCTCAACACCTGGTGCATCTTCACCTTCTTCAGCTGCTGCATCTCCTTAACAAAATAGTCCTTATCATGGTGCCATATTTCAGCTGACAGAATTCTGTAGAAACATCATAACAAATAATTGTCATTAGATGCATTCAATTTATGCAACCATGCTGTCTAAGTAAAGAAATTTAAATGTGTTTATAATATAATTGTTATTTAACATTTATATCTTCTTCTTCTTCGTCGCTCATCCTCAAATCAAGGTCCTGGTTTCTCTTACAAAAGCCACTGTTGTTTGTAAGGCTGTTTTATCTCCATACAGCTTTTCTCATATCTGTCTCGCAAGGCCAGTATTCTTCTCTCTTTTCCTGCGTGAGCATGCAGCTTTGTAGGATGTGTTCCACGGTGATGGTATGCTCCCTATGTTTCCTCCTCTGTCCCAATCCTGATTTTGTTGAAAATATGACCCTTGAGTCTATTATGCCCAGTTCTCAGTCTGAAGATATGATGACTTGCTCTTCTCTAGTTAAATCATAGTAGCTGTCTTCTTTTCTAAAGTGAAATTGTTGATCAATCCATTTCCCCTTGAAGTTGGCTTTAACTATGGTCTTGGCCTCATTGTATGTGATGGGTATCAAGATACTAGCAGTGCATGAGCTGCAGCAGTCAGTGACCTATAGCTGACTGCTAGCTGCAGGGTCAGCGAACCAAAGCTGCCAAGACCCTTCTACACCTCCATGCGGTGATCGTGGATTACAGACTGCAACAGAGCAGACTGGCTAAAGAGAAGGGATAGAAGAGGCAATGCTAACCTAGTGCTAAAAAATAAAAAAATGCTTGTCAGATGTGTTGGACCGAAAGGTGCAAATATCGCAGTTAAGCTGTAAACTACGACACAACACATTCGGTTCTGTGGACTACATTCTGCTTTTTAAGCCATTTTCAGGGTTTGGTAGCGAGAGATTGAGAACGAACCAAGCCATTATACGTGATGCTCAGGTTTGTTAGAGGGGAAGCTCCTCCACGTTTTGCTAGTATATCTGCAGCTTCATTGCCTTCAATATTGCAGTGGGATGGGATCCACTGTATGACCAACCGTGGGTGTGCTGCTGAGAGCTGTGTCAAGGAGCGCATGCATTGCTCAAGATCTTCATTTTTGTGTTGTTCTAGCGCTGCTGACAAGGCATCAGCCAGGAATACAATGTTTTCTTGATGAACATTTTCATATTAGATTATATGCTTGGCTGCAACCTTAGTACCTATGCTTTGCCACAGAAATTATTGTAGTATGTTCCTGTTGTTAGTACTTGTTTTTTTCTTCTCCTTTCCTTAGTCTGTAATAGACCCCTCCACCTCCATTGGATGTATCTTGTATATAACTTATATTCAAGTTGAACTACAAACAATATAGTAACTTTATTATCAAGGACATTATTACAGAACAAGTAACTATAACAAACCCACCTTGCACATTTACGATGGCCCCACAGTTTAGCAAGATCAAGGGGCGTATTACCTCGACAGTCATTGCTATCAAATTTTGCATTTACTTCTAAGAGCAGTTTCAAGCATTGTTCGTGGCCTTCACTGGCAGCCTGATGGACTGGAGTTATTCCATCATCATTTGCCCTGGGAAAATAAGTAAAATATCTTTATGCTTACTAGAAATATTGATTATATTAGTAAAATATAAATGTACAATTTAATTTAATAAATCATTGAAGAATTTAATTCTTGAACATAGTTGTTATTTGAGGCAACTCATGCTGAGTTCTTCACTCTGTAATCTTTCTTTAATAGTGGGTTTCAGTGTCTGTTCTTCTATCATTAGGCATACTAAAGAAGGTGTGCCTGGTCCATTATGGCTGAAGTGCAATGCCAGACTTCTCAGTAGGTTTACCACTATAGGGATTGTTGTGTCAATCCCCGTCCTCATTGACTAGGTTTTTTGGCACGGCCTGTTTCTAGGAGCATGGCAAAGACGTAAAGTGGAGTATGTTTCACCTGATGCTAGGTGTAGCTCCCAATTCTTAAATGATGTGCAACTCTATTACTTACTAACTTTCCGTGTCCAAGAACAATGTCATATCGCATTCATCCAGTGTTCAGCAACTTGAATCTCCCTGTTATTTAGCTTCAGCACGTCGCTCTCGCGACATGTATGCGGCAGGTTGGGACAAATCATCATATGACCTGAGTCTTGTACCGCACCGCAGTCACATAAATCACTGTCCGAGAGTGCCCATTAATTCATGTTCCTCCTACATCGTGATATGCCAGTTCAAAGTCTATTTATTATCTTCCAATGTGACTAGACTATGTGATGTCCAGGGGCAGGTTCCTCCTGAAGCTTGATCCCTGAGTCCTGTATCATTTTGTGCCATAATTCAATGCAACAACTTTCAGGAATTGACTGTATAGGCGTTATTGATTTAAGGAAACTATGCTTTGGTTTTGAGTTTTGTGATCTGCTCCTGGTGTTCAAA
This sequence comes from Ariolimax columbianus, assembly GCA_036924085.1. Classification (NCBI taxonomy): domain Eukaryota; kingdom Metazoa; phylum Mollusca; class Gastropoda; order Stylommatophora; family Arionidae; genus Ariolimax; species Ariolimax columbianus. Next base: position 33,558,863 of record JAVGWX010000003.1, on the reverse strand, counting down.
CATTGAGTGTTTAGGGTCATTTTCCTGTTTCTCTCGTTCAACTTCAGCAGCCATGTTTCTTCTAGGGGGAGCTATGCCAATTATAGGTTATATTTTAGCAAAGGGAGTGAGTTTTAGGCATTCTGATATTATCCTTCCTGCCTTGTTTATTTCTATGTCGACAAGATTTACAGGAGAATAGTTTCTCTAGTCTGGCGAAGCATATTTCACTGCCAAGAGGCACAGGGTGAGTGCTGATGTCCGAAGGACAGATGGCTGTGCTCCCTATGTTGTACTAGTGAATACCAAAAATGCAACTCTATTAAAAGAGCAGCAAAGATGGCGCCATAACTTGCTGCGGGTCTACATTATGTTTCTATTTTAGTTCATTATAGATGCTGCCAGACCATGGATTTGTCGGGAATTCACACTAGTCGGCGACTTACACTTGTGTTCACGGAATCGTGTTGTTGTTTTCCATTTGGACTGGTTAATTTTGTGTGTTTTCTTCCGTCCGATTATCCTGGAATGGACATCAACTATATGAATACGCTTAAACAAGTGTCATAATTCAATGTCTAGTTCACACGGCTGAACTTCATGAGATTGGCGCCCTTTGCCCTAGCTGAAGACAGTGTCAGCTTTGTTGTATGAAATTTAGACACAGCTATAATGAACTGCCACCTGGAGAGAGATGGGCTCCGTCAGGTGTGTGGCAGCCCAAGACACACCATTGTTGTATGGTGGGAGCTGGTACTACAAACTGAAATAACGGTGCCTCCATGACCTTCTAGGTTATGGGACTGATGATTATTATGTTAACACTGATGCACTTAAATAATTAAAATCAATTGTTCACTTGAAAAAGAATTATAATTTGAATATTTGATGAATTATTTTAATTATGATTACTGAAATAACTGTCAAGGCCAACTCTGATGAACTGAGATAAAAAAAGACTTTCACCACTTTGATAACTTTTCTCTGATTGACAAGATATACTGACACTGAACAATTGGCTCCTTGTTCAATCAAATATGCCAAGCACTGTAAAGATCGCTTCCCAGTTTGGTTAGTCATGCATAAATGAACAGCTCTCCATCCTGTTGAGCTTGGTAAATTTATGTCAGTCTTGAATTTCTCAATACACAAATTGAGGCAGTCGAGACGACCGTGGATGGCAGCTAAATGGATAGCTGCAAGACCCTGTTGTCACATAAATATGAAATTGTTAATTTAACATATTAACTAACTACAAAAATTAACAAAATATGCAAAGTTATTAAGTGAGAAAAACATATATACTGTAGCAGCAAGACAAAACTGAAATAGTTTATACAAAAATTAAGCCTAATCTTTTGAGTGTGCTTTCTTATCAACCATATAACAAGTAATTACAAGCACACTAAGAGAATGCCCAACGAGAGAATGAACCAAAGTGTAGCAAACACATTCAAAAAGCATAAGAAGACTACTAGTACTCAACAGGCCACAATTAAAACGCATATTGTGTTCAAATGTTTTTAGAAACAGAGCGAAAACAGGAAGCTGGAATATAATATTATAAGTCCTTACATTCTTGTCATAGTTGATCACAGATCCTGCATCTTTCAAACTTTGTTTTAACCACTCAACATCACCAGTTGCTGCAGCCATGAATTCATCATCAGCTAGTTTCTTCTCAGCAATGATCTTAGATCGCCGGCGTATGACTGTCTGGTTGTGACTAGAATCTGGAGTTCTTGAAACCTCATTTTGAGAGGCTTTCATTTTTGTTGAGCTTGCTGACATGTTTATTCAAAAGCTTACTACATGCAGTGCCATGATTTTAAAAATCAAACTGAAATGAAAATGACAGGATAATATATAAAAGTACTGAAATATTAATTAAGCATGTTGAAATGAACAACCCATTAGTTACTCATATATATGTTCCGAGTGGTTCGCCGGGGTCTTTGTATATGACAAAGACAAAAATAGCACCACTGCCCCACAGAGAGCATGTCGCAAGAGGTGTCTAACTTTGTGACATGGCATAACACCTGCCATGGTCAGGTGGTTTGTTAAGAGTAGTATAAATGGCGCCTAACAGGCTGCTAGTCTACTCTGCTCTAGTGTTTGAGTCTATTAGGATGGACTGGCACATCAGTTAACCACCCTCTAAGAAACTGGTTGTATACAGACTGCTGACTCTTCAAAACCAGTATAAAGACGTTAAGTTCAGTTTTATTTATATTTATAAAAACCTTACAAACTTCAATTTTATTCTGCTCTTCTGCATAGTTTATAACAATATTAAAATATATAATATTGACAGTTTATCGCAAACTAATTATGCTGTAGTTGTCAAATGCATTGTCACCTGTATTCTCTGGCAATGTGATGAAAGTATATTTTAATATTTTAGCAGAGCATTTCAGATGCAGTTAAAAAGTTGTGTGTTACTGATCATTAATTCTTCATCCTCGTTTGTCTTCAGACCTCGACTTTAATGACTCTATAACAAAGGCAGCAGTCGACTTGAGGCTCTGTGCACATCTGTACAGCGTCTTGTGGAAGGACACTGGCTGTTGCCAAATGCTATTTCTTTTGTTGGCATACACTGGGCAGGACTGCAAAATATGTTCTGCCGTTGTGAGGGCTGTGTCACAGGCACAAAGATCCGTAGTGCCAATCTTGAACTTGTTGTACAGGTCTCAGTCTGTAGTGTCCTGTGCGTAGCCATAAAATGATCACCTCATCTCACCTGGAGAGTTGGTGGTAGGCATCGTTTTCTAGCTCATAAATTAAAAACCAATTGTCTTCTTTGTCCGCGTCAACTTGGGGTGAATAGGCCATCAACCAATCCTCTATAAACAGACATGTCCTTTTGCAATATGAGGCCTTTCCAACACCACCTTCTTCCTAATAATACCCTGTTCCATTTGTCTTTGTTCTGTTCTCTCACAGAAAATTCCATTTATAACCTTGTCAAACCACTGTAGGCCAAGAATCAGTCTTATGGAATTGTTGATGAAGCCCATGTAAACACTTAATATTGAGTTTGGTCATCCACAAAATAAAAGGACACACCTTAGATTGCAGCTGAAAACCATTAGCTTGAAAGTATTCTGCCCATCTTTTCACCTGCTCTTAAAAATTGGTTATCCTTCTTCCAAATGTCTTTCATTGGTGTTTCTTGAGCTAGCATAAGCACAACTTCTTTCCTGAGTAGTGCATTTTCATCTTCATGACCTAAATATATGTTTTTTCTTGGTATGAGCTGTATTGTATCTACATTTGCCAATAAGAATGCTGATTTTGTATTTTTCTCCTCTCTATCACATATGAGTAGTCCCCTCCCCCCTTTTCCCCCCAACCTTCCACCCAATATGGTTCTTAACTTAACGTTTTTATAATGGTTTAGAAGATTCATCAGTCTGTTTACAACCACTCAACCAGTTCTAATATTCCAGGTGCTAGTCTGGAGGTTTTTCTTATTGCAAGAAAGGAGGTCGGCCAACCAGTTTCCTTAGGGCTTTGACTGTGCCGCGTCACTGACTTTGCTGAAGGGCCTTTCTTCTGGAAGGACGCCTCGTTAAGTGAATATAATGTCGTTTTTGTAGAAAAGAACCTTTCTTAGAAAGGTTCTTATGGGGTCAGGGTGCTGGCCCACATGCCCAGCCATTCATCCTTCTCATGATAACTTGAAACCGACCAAGGCGGAAAACATAATATGTGGATAAGTACTACACACGCTAACATAGCAACAGCATACTCAAGCACTTGACATATATAATGTTAAGACTAGTCTAGGTTAGGTAGTTAAAAAATAGTTTAGTTAAGAGTTTCATTGAATTGCTGTCTCTGTTACATTTCTCGGTAAATTATGATCTTACATTTCGATCTTGAAGAGCTGCTGTCAGTTTCAAACATTCATGTCTAGGTGTAAATCAGCGTGTCCTTACTTGATGGATGATTAATCTTTACCCATAAATAAATTAAACTGAACTACTAAACTGTAACTCGATTTCGCCCAATTTCCGTTACTAATGACGCATAGCCACATTTTTGTTAAGAGTCGCAAAAGAAATGTCGTAAAATATTAATAAACCAGCACTATCGTGTTCCTGTGTAGCATTTCACTTTTCAGGTAGGGCTCTCGTTTGGTAAATATACAGGTAACGATCCCAGTTATCAACATGTACCAGTTGACCTAGCTGTAAATGAATTCCTAGCTTATTGAAAAGGCAATGAAGAAGGGTACTGCTCATCAATCTAATAAAAAATGAAGTCTCTAACACTTCATCCTCTTCAGCACTGTCTGAGACTACTTTTATATTATCATGTGCAGATGGGAAAGTAAGCTTCATATCGTATAACCAAAAGAACGCTGTCTCAGTGTCTGAGACTGAAAGTTAAGCGCCTGCTAAAAATGAAAGTTAAACGTTATTGAACACACAATCTACGTGACATACGTTTCGAATTGAGTATTTTTTCAAAGCTAAGTGTTTACAAGTTAATTTCAATGAAAACCAAAGCCTTTGCGTTAAAAGAACATTCTATACATACTTCCTGCTATAATAACATAAAGTCGTTCACGCTTGCTAGGACAACTTTCAATGAACACTGTCCTTACGGTTAGACTCAGACTTCCAGGATGAAACATCCAACACAGACTGGTAACGAAGAACAGACACAACTATTACAGCTTGAGATTAAGAGAAGAAAACTTAGATGTTTAGAACACATCATTAGAAAAAAACCTATAAATTTAACAAAATATGCGCTACATTTGAATCTACAAGGTAAATGAGGAGTGAGGTAGCTAAATAATATTCCTTGCGTGTAGAAAAACAATGGACGATCAAAGCCAATTTGAGTTTCACGGGGGAAGCTCTGGAATTCGGTCAATTTATAACGCGCTAGAGGTTGACAATAGATTCCTATCGAAATAAAAAAAAAAACAGTTAGTAGAATGAGGCTGGACCTGGTCTTGTGATAACTGAGGTGTTACAATTTTGTGTTCGCTATGACACGCCATTTCGAAACTAACTACGGGTATAGAGTAATATTAGTGTACCATGGCTGCAAGAGATACTATCTTCTTTCTCCTTCTGTATTCGAGAACTTGCAGTGCTAGTTTAAATAGGAATGGTTTTACATGGTGAGATTGCTAGCCCCATACACAACCTTCATTAGAAACGTTTTACGACAAGCGTTCTCATATTAATGTGACTTGTCCTATGGTTTTCACGCCATGTACAAGTCAGATGAAGGAGTTACATTACTGGACAACCCGTTCATCAGCGGCGGTTACGTCGCTGCAGGTCCCAACTTCGTTTCCACTGTCTTCTGTCTTGGGATACGGGGGACCAGTGGGTGATAGTTTCCCGTCTGAAGCACTGTAGATATTGTTTCTGTGTTCGAAGGAGTCAGACCAGCGTGTAGGTGGTCTTCCCCGTGATCGTTTTCTGTCTCGTCGGTACCAGACTACTGTCGCTGTGCTCCAACGGTCTTCAGTTCTCGGAAGCATGTGACAAGCCTAGCGATGTTTTGTCTTGTTTGCATGGATAACTGCATCCTTCACCAATGAAATCTGCCGTACGTCAGTATTGTGAAGACCTTTCAAAGGTTGGTTGTGGAGCGTGAGGCCGAGAGAGGCTTGGGTCACTCTTGAGTGTGGATTGCATTTCTTTTGTAAGAGCCCATGTTTCTGCGGCATAACACATTGCAGGTAGAACTGTGGAGATGAATAGGGAGGCGCGCAGACTCTGGTCGCGGGTATGATCTTGTGTCGTCTTTATGGACGAGAAGGCCGCCCAGCCCGCGCGGCGACGTCTTGTTAGTTCTGGGTTTTGTCGTTCTGTATGTTCAATAAGGGTCCCAGGTAGATATACTCATCCACGTCTTCCAGATTCTCACCATCGAAGATAACTGGGTCATTTGTAGCGAGACGGTTACACATGACTTTTGCCTTGGAGGTGTTCATCTTGAGACCGCTTTTCTCCCTACATTGTGAAGCATAGTTACCATCTGGTTGGCGTCTTTGGCTGTTTCTGTGATGACACTATGTCATATGCGAAGCGGAGGTGGTTTAGTCGCTTGCCATTGATGTTGATGCCAAAGGGGTTCCAATCGCATTGACTGATTATGGACTCCAGGCATGAGGAAAAGAGATTTGGTGAAATAGGATCCCCGTTATGAACCCCTTTCTGGACATATACTATTACTGGTCTTTGGAATGGCTAGAGAGTTGTCGTACAGTCTGTGTAGCAGTTAGCAAGAAATCAGACATAGCCGGGATTGATGTCTTGGTCTAGCAGAAAGTGCCAGATGAAGAGTGGCTCTACATAGTCAAATGCCTTTTTGTAATCGATGAAGGTGAAGATCAAGGAATGCTCGGGCTGTTTCAATTAAGCGGCAGCAGGTTGAGATGTGGTCCATTGGGTTAAAGGCACTCCGAAAAGCAGCCTGTTCGATCGGTTGCACGGCCTTGAGAAGGTGACGGATCCTGACGAGTATACATTTATTAAAGAGTTTGTAGGTGACAGGGATAAGTGTACTTGGACGGTAGTTTCCAAGGTCTTCCCTATTTCCTTTTTTATGTAGCAGTATTGTTTTCAAGTTACGCCATGCTGTAGGCAATGTTCCTGTGTGGAGGCATATTGTATAGCGTTTAGATAGGGCTACATGGAGTGGTAGTCCACATGCTTTGAGGTAATCTGCAGTGATGCTATCCTACTCCCGGTGATTTCCTAGGTGGCATACTCTCAAGGACGTGGCGAATTTCTGAGGGTAGGAAGTTCGGAAGGGGTGGAAGTGGGGATTGTGTTTGGATAGATGGAGGGTCAGCTGACTTGAATAGTTCGGTGTAATACTACTTTATGATCTCATTCATTTCTGGTGTAGACGTAGTTCGGGACCATCAGGCGCTTTCAGGTACGGAATGGCGTGGTGATGGCGATGTGTCGAGAAGTTAGCTTTATGCTGCGTCGGGAGTCTGCCGCTTCAAGGAGGACGGGCAAACCCTTCGTGGTCTTCTTTGAGTTTTTGACCACAGAGTGAGCTGATGACCCTGAAAGATGTATTGTTGGTCGAGGAGTGAGTCCTTTTGCATCTCTCTTCCAGCAATGCTCGTGTAGCTTGTAGAATTATGTTTTGTGTGTGGTTTGGTGCCTGGCGGTTTTTGTTTTGGGCTTGATTTTTTAAATTAAGCTGTCGTAGTCGACATCGATGTCCGTGGTGGTGGATTCTGCAAGGTTGATACTATCTGCAAGGGTGGCAGCTGACGTCGGGTTGAGAATTAGCTCTGAGCCCTAGTGTGAATGATACCTCTGTAGCTTTGCATAGCGGATGTTGAAGGAATTACATATTTTCTCATATATTTGATTCCATTCTTTGGTATGTGGGAAAATATATTTCTAATTCAACTAGATTACTATCATCATGTGTCATATCCCTCCAACAGCCTGTCTCTTGTGCATTTCATATGCTTTTTGTTTTTCCTAGCGTGTCATGCTAGCCAATGCCTTCTTTGTAAATCCAGACCTCGATCTTTTTCATTGTCACAAGGTTTTTTAGGCCATCGTGTCTGATTATGTGTTGTGTCTAATTAACCTACCCACTTCGGAAATACATTGTCCTGGAGACACGTTTATATTTCCAATACAAAACTATTGGTGAAGTCAATTAAGAAAACGTGAAATTAGAAAATGTATTTGTATGGCAATTGTCCAAGCCAAAATATTAGCTATATGGCATCGTAACACATTTTGTTAGCCAATATATCGGCTTTACGGAAAGACTCAGTTAATTGTGATTTTCTTATGTTTAGTTTTGAAATCTGTAATCCTGGTATACAGTCAGACATAAGAATTGACTGACGCCAGGTAGCCTAATGTTTACACTCATTTCGGTATTTTGCGTTGTAGTACTATGTTGGACCAATGTTTTGTTCAGACCAATTCTCCATCTCATTGTGAGACGACCAAGTGGGCGCTAATTAGGTGTAGGGCTATCAGGGCGTCTTTTTTCGCGTCCATCTGCTGTCAGGTATGTACGCTACATGCCCAATCCATATTCTTAACGATGCAGTATCAACGACATCTGTCACCTGATTTATGAGTTGTGAATTCTGTCCCATAGTGATATCATCAATGTCTTCGCTCAATTTCCCATTGTGCAACTCGAAGCTCCTCTGTATCTGCTTTTCATAATTTTCAAACAACGCAGTCATGTACCCTTTTGGAAATAACAAGGCTGTTAAAGGTACAAGTTCTTGCTTTGTCGTTTCTCATGTACTGAAGTATGCATTTGATACGACCGAAACAGCTAGCATACTGTTGTCCTTCGTTAAATCTCACGATTTATTATGTGAGCGTTCGTAATGTCTTGACCCAGGTAAATGTACGAATTTATGTTTTGAACGAGATAATTTCCTAGCTGCACTTCCCATTGTTTGCAAAAAGTGTTCAGTATGCACCGTGTTTTCTTTCTATTAATTTGAGGGCCATTGCCAGACTTACCTTGTTAGGCCTATTTTCGGTATTGATCAGAATCTCTAACGCTGTAACTGAGCATGACTGTCCACAGCAACGCTTAGGGGGGTGAGCATTTCCTCGTCCATGCTAACGCCTTTATATTTTCTATTTTCAGTTTTACATAAACTGAAAAATTTTGGTGAGAGAAATTACTGTAAGTTTTCTGAAATATTTCTTCTCGTGAGATTTGAGTTGCTATAGGTTTTCTAGAACAGCAGCAAAAACTGTATCATGTGTTTGTTGATTTTAAGAAAGCGTTTGATAGGGTATGGCATAAAGCACTATGGGCAAATGTGTAAAATCAACGGACATATTATAAAGGTCTTTGAACACATGCATGACAAGGCGTCCAGCACATTTTTTGTGAATGGAAGGCGAGGGGGCTGGTTTCGTACATCAGTTGGTGTGAGACAGGGGTGTACACTCTCTCCAATTCTTTTCAATATATTCCTTGAGGGAATTATGAGTGAGGCACCTGGAGGTCACGTTGGTCCTGTCAAGATAGGGGGCCGATCGATTACCAACCTTATTTTTGCAGACGATATCGACGGGTTGACGGGTTCAGAAGCAGAACTCCAGGAATGGGTCAGAAGGCTCGATGAAACAGCTCTTGGCTATGGTATGGAGAAAAACGCTGGAAAGAATCAATTAATGACCAACAACGCCGAGGGCTTCAGCAGCAGGATAAAAGCTAATGGTCAGGAACTCGAAGTGGTTGACCGTTTTAAATATCTAGGGTCGATTGTCAGTGATAAAGGATCAAAATGTGAGGTGTTGGCCAGAATAGCACAGACAATAGCGGCGCTTGCACGACTGACCAAAACCTAGCAAGATAAACGGTTAGCACTATGTACGAAAATCAGATTAATGCGTACACTGGTCCTGACAATATTCCTCTATGCTTGTGAGACATGGACAGATGACCTTCAACGAAGGATACAAGCCTTGGAGATGAGATGTTTCCGAAGACTTTTAAACGTCACGTACAATGATCGAGTTACAAATGAGGAAATACGAGATAGAATTACAACAGCAATAGGGCCTTTTAAAGACCTCTTGGCAACTGTCAAAAGAAGAATAGTGTATCAATGTTGGTGGACGGATAAAGCGATGGAATAAGTGTATCAATGTTGGTGAAAATTATATTGAGAAATAAGGGGCAATGTAAGCACAACAATAAATAGTTTTAAAGTTGTATTTCATTTATTTAAAAAAATAGCAATTCATGGTATATTTACTGATTAGCCCTCATTTAACAGTTTTTTTTTCTTATCAACGAAGAAGTCAACTTCATAATGAAAATCAAATAATACACACACAAAATGTTGTTGTATGAACACTTTAATTATGTTTGCTCTCTTTCATATACACAGCAGGCTCACAAAACATGAGGAAATATTTGGGATTATTATTTCTGGTTACTGTAAGACTGATATTCTGGACACACTTGTCACTGCAATGAACACAATTTACAGTTTGCATGTTATTTTTAATTTATACATCATACCTTTTTGCTGTTTTACATAAAATTATAAGTGTGTTCACAGAAAATAGAAGTGAATATTTAAAAACAAACAGAAAACATGAATAACTATTGATATTATTTTTTTCACACAAGCAAAAAATGATTTTGTCTATATCTTTTGCACAGAGATTATTATTTGATGAACTGGTGTTTTCTTAATCATGCAACAAAAATTCATTTGAACTCTTTAGCGCAAACAAAGTTTATGAGACAAAGCTTTTGCTGCATCTATTTTATTTCTACAATCTCAATGATAAAAAAAATTGCCTATCCCTGTCTTTGTGTAGTCATATAGCTATTATATTCATCAATCACTTTGTCCTCTTTCATATCTCCAACTTGCTGTGGTAAAGGAACTATGATCTCAAAAGATAGGATAGTGGTAGCATAACTATCGGTAGGTTGAAAGGTAGGGTGAGACACAAACTCTTGCTGCCCTGCAGACAAAGAAGGATGAAGACAGACAAGGGTTAAGAAAGGCCAGTCTGACAGAAATCTGATGCACTCTAGTAGAGTTAATGAAAGGGTGTAATGTAATTTCTGTTGATCAAGATGAAAAAAGTCAATGAGAATTGTACATTTCAGTCACACAAGCAAGAAATTTGCCAGTGTTTAGAGGACCCAGAAGAGGAGCAAATAATAGCAAAGACTGTAACCCTGCCACACGAGCCAACTATGGAGGGTTGAGAATGAGGCTGGCTGCCTTATCTCACAGAAAATTTGCTACATAAATACTTCAATAAATGTAGACAAATCACTAAAAAGAACATTACAGCTGAACTATCTAAGACAGAAGAAGGTCCTCCGTTAAGATTGCTAATGATGTGACACAAAAGTAAAATCTGCATCGCTTGGGTCCCTGTTTTTTTCTAGAAAAATCTCAAGATTTGGTAGTTGGAATATTCATTCAATGTACAAAAAGGGAAAGGCTGAGTGGTGTGAAGTGGTGAAAAGTGGTGTGCCACAGGGCTCGGTTTTGGGACCAATTTTGTTCTTGATATATATAAATGATTTGAACATTGATATGGGATCCATGATTGCAAAATTTGCTGATGACACAAAACTATGCAGTAGTGTCTCATCTAAAGCAGAAGTGGATATATTGAGGTCGGATTTAGATAAAATTCGAGAATAGTCTGTAAGCTGGCAAATGGAGTTTAATGTACATAAATGTACAGTCATCCGCCAGATACATGACCAAATGGGAAACCGAACATACTGGTTACACCAAAAACGATGCCTATTACCAGTTGAATCGAAGAGAGCAGGTCGTTGTCTTCAGACTTCGCACTGGCCACAACAGACTGAGGTACCACCTATTCAACAAATTGAAGATAGGGTGTACCGACGAATGCCCGTGCGGTACTGGTAAAATGACCACTGAACATCTGCTGCAGAACTGCCCGACATACGAGGATCAGAGAGAGCAGATGTGGCCATTACCAGTGGAACTGCAAGACAAGCTCTATGGCAGTGGCGAGAGCCTCAGGATGACCGCCGCTTTTTTCGAAAAAATAATGGTTACTGTCTGACTGTGTACGCAGAAGAAGAAGAAGTACAGTCATCCACATGGGTAGATCCAATATGGAACATAATTACAGAATGGGAGAGAACAATATTAGAAAGATAGATAAGGAAAGAGACCTAGGGGTTATAATAGATCATACAGGAAAGGTGAATCAGCAAGTTAAGGTAGCAGTGAAAAAGGCAAATGCAATGTTAGGTATGATAAAAAGAATTATTAAACATAGGAGCAAGGAAGTGATAGTCAAACTGTATAAAGCATTAGTTAGACCTAGATTGGAGTACTGTGTACAGGTGTGGAGTCCTTATCATAGAGGGGACATAAACATGCTGGAAAGAATATAAAAAAGATCGACAAAGCTGATAGTGGGATTCCAGAATTACAGTTATGAGGAACGACTCAGAAAAACCGGCCTACAGTGTCTAGAAGAGAGAAGAGTTCGTGGTGACTTAATACAGGTTTATAAGATGATCAGAGGAATCAATAAATTAGACTATAACAGGTTTTTTAAAATACAGCCACCCACAATAACAAGAGGGCATAGCTACAAGCTGACTAAAGAGAGGTCCAGATTAGATATTAGGAAATTTTTATTAGTCAGAGAGTGGTGTCTGCTTGGAATGCATTGTCAGGGGAGGTAGTGCAGGCAGGGACAGTTAATGCATTTAAGAATAAACTGGATGCGCATAACTTTTAGAGCAAGGTGATGTAAATGAAACTAGTTGTTTACAGACTCTGCAGGGTCTTCTAAACCAGTATAAAGAAGTTAAGTTCAGAAGTAAAAACAATCATCAGAAAAAACAATATAAAATAAATGGATGAGAGGTCAAGAGAGGCAGAGGAAGCTGCATCAAAAATAAAATAAAGGCCTGTACAACACTAATAAACTAACACAAAAATTTAAAGCAAGCAAATAGTTTAATTAAAAAGAAAAAACAATTTGATTGTCAATATACATGAGCAGAAGAAGAGGTGGGTAGAACATTTTGAAGAAATAAAAGGACATTCAGTAAGCAGTGATAGAACTTCAAGTTAATTGTGCGAACCCAAACAAAGAAGTAATCAAGAAATGCTTCTGAGAGATGATAAATTGACTGATCCAGATGGGATCTCTGCAGAAGCAATCAAAACAGACATTGACACTTCAACAGAGATATTTTACAAATTACTTGGTAGTCTTGGAAAAAGAAAATAAATACCAGCAGACTGGATAGAATGCTGTCTAGTGAACTTGCCAAAGAAGGGAGATCTACAACAGTGTACACATTATAGAAGAATAAAGGTATTATCAGTGCATCAGAAAATGTTGAAGAGGATCATACTAGAGAGATTAAAAGAGGTCATAGACACACAGCTGAGAAAAGAACAGACATGCTTTCGATAAAATAGGTCCTGTACGGACCAGATAGCTATACTGAGAATAATAGTTTAACAAGATGTGGAGTGGGACGGAACTTTCACTTTATATCCTATTCACGGACTATGTCACCACTTTATATCATATTCATGGACTATGAAAACGCTTTTGACAGCTTAGACAGAATTTCTATGGAAGTTGTGCAGACACCATGGAATACCCTGAAGTTCACAAACACAAGTAATAAAACATCAAGATGTGAAATGCAGAGTTAAACATGAAGGCATCTTTCTGAGCCTTTTGAGAAAAGAACTGATGTGACAGAGATGTCTCTTGTCCCAATTTTTCATTTTGCTCACTATTGACTGAGCTACGAAGACAACAAAATAAACAGACAATAAAGGAATTCAATGGAATTTGACAAAACAACTTAATGATCTGGACTTAGCCGAAGACCTGGCTCTTCTGTCCCATAACCATAAAGAGATGCAGAATAACATAAATACACTTGATGAAAGGTCACAGCAGTTGGAACTGAGAATAAATGCAACTAACAACAATCAGCTTATGTTGGGAGAAATATTTATACAAAATGTGGAATCATTCATATATCTTGGTAGCTTGATAGATGAAGTAGGAGGTACAAACAAATATATCCTAATTAGAATACAAAAGACGAGAGGAGCTTTCATTGCACTGGACAATTTATGGAAATCAAAAGAAATGAAGTCCAACACAAAAATAAATATTTTCAATTTCTCTGAAACACAGAGAACAACAATAATAAAATACGCATTAAAAAATGGGTGCCTATACAGAAAAGGGGGATTGAAATGGTATGATAAGATTACTAATATGAAACTGTTGGAAAGAGCCAGACAGATATCAATGGAATATGAGGTCAGGAAAAGACACTGGCGCTGGATAAGACATATATTAAGAAAGTCAGCTAGTAGCATTACAAGGCAGTCTCTATTTTGCAATTCCTTGAGCAATTGATGTAGAAAAAAGTAACACACATTGAGAAGAGAGAACGAGACCCACATAAAGGAAATAGGGAAGACATGGAAATAGATGGAGCTGTTGGCTTAAGACAGGAGGACTTGACATGTTTTGTTAAAGACTTGTGCTCCACAGGAAGCTGAAAAATGTTGATTAATGAAGCACCAAATTACTTGCCAGCACCTTTTCTCACAGATAAGGAAAATTGTTCTACTTATTTCTACCATATTGGTCCACTTATTCACGATATCTGTTCAACTGCCACAACCAGGAAATGAATAATAATCTCTTGGTAAGAAAGTTATGAGAGCAGTATCAATCACAACATGACATGAGAAAAGACTGTACATCTTTAAATCCAATAACGCAGCGGTTCCCAGTCTGGAGTCTGTTGACCCCTAGGGATCCGGAAAGTAAGTACTATCCGTGAAACAAATCTAAATTTTAAAATGAAGTTTTTATGCATATGTTTTTAAATTTATCTTGTGTGAGGGGGAGGGTAAATGGGGCCACGGTGAAGTATCACTGGTTTAAGTGGATCAGCAATCTTGAAATGGATGGGAACCACTGCAATAAGGCAATGTAGAGTAATTTTTTAAACTATACATTATTCACATATTTGTTAAAAAAGAAAAGCACTTAGGCACATTCATATGATACTGCTGTAGAAACATGACTAGTAGCTGAGCTATCATCAACTTGACGATAAAAGACTACAGCATTAAATCCAATATTGTGAAAAGTTAATTGTAATATCAATAGAACCAAGATCAACAAGTCTTTAGTCAAGAGACAACAACATTCTTCATTAAATTGGCTGGTAGTGACCATGTCTGTGCACAACATCTAGTCCTTAGTGCTGTTCATAAAACTGGTTGATAGTTTTTTTATTCCATGCCATGTGAAACTGTTCAAATCTTGCATTTATTATGTCCTTTTATCCCATTTCCCATCAACATTTGTCAGTTTGTTGCCATAATGAGCTCTAATGCGTATGGTACATAATGTTGTCTGTGATTTATATAATCTGTTTTCTTTGCCAATCCTGCCTCTCACTATATCTTCATTTGTTTTTGCTGTCCTTGAGACTACACAATTGTCTATTATTTAAAGATACACAAGAGAATACATGTAATGAATTGATTATTTCCACACAAATAAAAGATTAGCGACTGAAGACCACAAAGCACATGGTATTTCAATTGCAATTCAAACTTCCAAAATGCTGACATTCACTCTATAACTGAACTCATGCTTTTTCTTCTGCATTCATTCTGAATCTCTCACTTTCAAGCCCTGAACAGGACTTTGCTAGTAGCAGGATGTAGTCTGGAGAACAAAATGGGCATTGTGTCCCTAATTTACAGCTTGACTGCGATATTTGCATCTTTCGGTCTGACACATCCGTTTTCGGCAAAGAACTCACACTGATTTTCAAGAAGAATAGGTCAAGTATTTCAATTGTCACACTAATGAAATGTTAAAAATTAAAAAAAACAAAGACTGCCAAAGACGGATGTGTCAGACTGAAAGATGCAAATATCACAGTCGAGCTGTAAACTAGCGACACAACGCATTCCGTTCTCCGGACTATATCTTGCTATTTGCAAAGTCCTTTTCGGGGCTTGGTAGCGAGAGAATGAGAATGAACGCAGAAGAAGAAGAAAAAAAGAAAGACAATCTAGCAAGCCTTAAAATAATAGTACAGAAAAGGTTGCTTTTCAAGAATAAACATATTTGATAGTATTGGCAACTTTAGTACCTACTTGCAGAATAGATTTTGGAAATTATTAAGAAAAAAAAACTACAGAACAAATAATTATTCTCCATACACAAGAACACAATGTGTGTGTTGTGCCTGTTGAGAGTACAAGAACATAATGTGTGTGTGTCTGTTGAGAGTACTTCTTCTTCTTCTTCTTCTTCGTACGCAGTCAGACAGTAACCATTATTTTTTCGAAAAAAGCGGCGGTCATCCTGAGGATGTCGCCACTGCCATAGAGCTTGTCTTGCAGTTCCACTGGTGATGGCCACATCTGCTCTCTCTGATCCTCGTATGTCGGGCAGTTCTGCAGCAGATGTTCAGCGGTCATTTTACCGGTACCGCACGGGCATTCGTCGGTACCACCTATCTTCAATTTGTTGAATAGGTGGTACCTCAGTCTATTGTGGCCAGTGCGAAGACTGAAGACAACGACCTGCTTTCTTCGGTTCAACTGGTAATAGGCATCGTTTTTGGTGTAACCAGTATGTTCGGTTTCCCAATTGGTCATCTATCTGGCTTTGATAAGCCGTTTTGACTCTTCGTACGTCATACTAGTATCTGTTTGTGGTAGTCTTGCACCTTCTTTTGCCAGTCTGTCTGCCTCCTCGTTGCCTTGAATGTTGCAGTGTGATGGGACCCACTGTACCACTACCCTTTTAGGTGCGGACTGCTGGCACAGTTGGCAGAGTGCTGCTCTTAAGTCATTAAGCTCAGTGTTTTTCTGGCTTTTTAGCGCTGTGACTACGGCGAGAGCATCTGTAAGCAGGACTATATGGCTTTAATTTTCTGTGTTGCCATGGCTAGTCTTCTTCTGATTTCCTTGGAACAGTCACCATTTTTGTCAATTCTGGAGTTCAGAAATTCAAAATGCGTGACCTGATCTATTTCCTCCCCACCTACTATAAATTTATGTTGACATTGTGTTTTGCCGGTGGTCATTATCTTTGTTTTGTTTATAAACAGATTTTGATCTTTACTGTATCCATTTATGGGATCAAGATGCTGAGCAGCGTAAGAGCTGCAGTTGTCAGCGACCCATAGCTAACTGCTAGCGTCAGGGCCAGCGAACCATTGCTGCCAAGACCCTTCTACACCTCCACGCGGTGATCCTGGATAACAGGCTGCATCATGGCAGACTGGCTAAGGAGAAGGGATCAAAGAGGGAATGCTAACCCGGTACTCAAAAAATGCTTGCTGAAGTCAGATGTGTTGGACCGAAAGGTGCAAATATCGCAGCCAAGCTGTAAACTACGACACAACGCATTCCGTTCTCTGGACTACATTCTGCTACTTAAGCCCTTTCAGGGTTTGGTAGTGGGAGATTGAGAGCGAACGAAGAAGAAGAAGAAGAAGTATCCATTTATGACTGAAATTAGCTGCTCTAGCCCTTCTGCACTTCTTGATAATCAATGACTGCTACATTCAATTATGGTGAAAAAAGAAAGCTGTGCAACAAGTATTGCCTAATAAGAAAAATAGGAATTGTGGGTCCCAGCCAGATCTTGCAGACCTAGAATAAAGATTAGTGAAGTGGGTAATGGATAGAAGGCAACAAGGCATCAATGCTACATGCATTGAAATCCAACATAAAGCTCTGGAACTTAAATAATCTTGTACATGCACAGTAGCATTTCAAGCGTCATATAGATGGGCAGTCGGTTGTATGACACAACATGGCCTTTCAGTTCGTCGAAGAACTACTATTGTGCAACATCTGCCAGACGGCCATTAATATTTATTATGATGGACCCGACTCAACAAAACTAGATGAGCTTCTTTCTAGTGAGAGTGATGATGCCGAGGAAGTACAAAGTACCTACAATTTAAATTTTGTGCCCCTAATTCTGTTTGTTATTACCCATACTTTGTTTTTAACAAATGTTTAATAAAACAAGATTGTAAAAATCATACACAAATTTACACTTTACCAGGAAATGTTGGGTTAGATCAAGCTTGCATATTATACACTAATGCATATTATATGCAAGATTTTATGGTAGTTTGTCTTTCATTTAATAATTATAAAGTTACTGTAAGGTAGTCTAGAACTTGCTGATATTTAAACCAGTTTTAAAATAAACAACCCTATTAAATATCTTTTAGTAATAAATGTTATTAAGACATCCACTGTCGATTTGTGTTTTAATGAATTTGAAAATGACTACAAGCATGTTGTTGATGTTATGAACCAACTGCGCAGGAACTTAGATATATGACAGGAAGGAACAGATTGTTATTGAGTAAGGAATGACAACTTTTTGCTTAGACAGGTACCAGCCTATGAAAGCTGCTTCTTCCTTTTATTTTGACCCCAAGAAAAATGAGTTATTTACCTTTTTATTTCTGTATCACACATGAGGTTTTGTTTTTAGAGCTTTCTTTGAAACATAAGCTACTCCACACTCAGCAGGCTTTTGGTTTATACCAAAGTAGGATCTGAAATAGCCAACAGCTGGAGAGAGTTCTACCTTACAAGGGTTATATCAGGGGTTTCAAACTTGTTGATCTTTCCTTTGCTGGATTGTGTGATGACAAAATTGTGTTCTGATTTTGTGAGAAGCTGATTCATTTGGTTGTTTTGGCAAGATAAACGGTTAGTACTATGCACTAAAATCAGATTAATGCGTACACTGATCCTGTCAATATTCCTCTATGCTTGTGAGACATGGACAGTTACAGCTGACCTTCAGCGAAGGATACAGGTATTGGAGATGAGATGTTTCCAAAGACTTTTAAACAAAGATACAAGTACAAGTAAACAAGTACAAAAATCGAGTTACAAATGAGGAAATATGAGATAGAATTACAACAGCAATAGGACCTTTAGAAGACCTCTTGGCAACTTTCAACAGAAAGAAACTCGCTTTTTACGGTCCCATATCGAGATCAAATGGTTTTGCAAATATGATCCTCCACGGAGAGGTGCAAGGCAGACGACGAAGAGGCCGTCCCAAAAAGAGGTGGGAGGACAACATAAAAGAATGGACCAATCTCCGATGAGAAGAGGCACGGGCAGCGGCCACTGACAGAGAAGGGTGGCGTGGTGTTGTGAGGATGTCTTCATGTGTGCCCCAACGACCTCATCGGTTACGGGATGACGTGACCTAACCTGAATAATGGTCATTTACTCCCTGCTAACAGCTACTGGTGATTGATGAAACTATACTTATTGAAGGGGAAACAATTATTAGTCACTAACTCTATCTTGATCTCCCTGCAGAATTTGTAAATATGGATTTAGCACCAAAAAAATATTAATAATTATATTAATGAGATGATGTCATTTATAGTTTAAACTGGTTGAAGAAAAAAATAGTTGGAAACAAGTGGGAGAAAATAAATTGTTTAATTTTGATACGGTTGAAGTTCAATGATTCAGTTGTCTTCAAACAATAGCTAATCTAAAGGAGTCCTCCATAGCGTTGGCCACCACTTGGTGTTATCATCGGAAAATCAGAGAGAACGCAACTCTGAAACTGAAATAAGCATTTGTTAAACAAAAGATCTAACAATGGTTTAGGTTATGGGGAAGAATAAAAATACATACAGGCTTCACTATGGCTCATGGACCATTTATCCACACGCTGCCTTCAGGATGGTTTCTGTTTAAGACTCCTGGGGTGCACTGTTTCAATATGGTTTCAATGTGATGATGGTTCTCTTCACATCTCTCTCACGCACTGAAAGACAAACAGTCATGATTCAATGTCACTCTTTTTTGGAGTGAATAACCCATTCCTTTGACATGAACATGACTGAAAAGACTAATCATTAATGCTGCTAGAATATGGTAAGAATACCAAGCAGAACACATCAGCTGTTTTGATAAATACCCCATATATCAATTGTTATGGCTAGGAGTGAGACATGGCTAGGAGTGAGTCATGGCTAGGAGTGAGTCATGGCTAGGAGTGAGTCATGGCTAGGAGTGAGACATGGCTAGGAGTGAGACATGACTAGGAGTGAGACATGGCTAGGAGTGAGACATGGCTAGGAGTGAGACGGCTAGGAGTGAGACATGGCAAGGAAAGAGACATGGCTAGGAGTGAGACATGGCAAGGAGTGAGACATATCAATTAGTAAGACATATCAAGGAGTGAGATATGGCTAGGAGTGAGTCATGGCTAGGAGTGAGACATGCAAGGAGTGAGACATGGCTAGGAGTGAGACATATCAATTAGTAAGACATATCAAGGAGTGAGATATGGCAAGGAATGAGACACCAGAAGGAGTGAGACATGACTTGGAGTGAGACATGACTTGGAGTGAGACATGACTTGGAGTGAGACATGACTTGGAGTGAGACATGACTTGGAGTGAGACATGGCAAGGAATAAGGCACCAGAAGGAGTGAGACATGACTTGGAGTGAGACATGACTTGGAGTGAGACATGACTTGGAGTGAGACATGACTTGGAGTGAGACATGACTTGGAGTGAGACATGACTTGGAGTGAGACATGACTTGGAGTGAGACATGACTTGGAGTGAGACATGACTTGGAGTGAGACATGGCAAGGAATGAGGCATGATAAAAATTAGAAACAGGAAAAAAATGTTTATTTCTCTACTGCAAAAAAATATAAATTTGTATAGAAAATTGAATTCATTTCTAATATCTCTGCATAAGAATAGGAGATAACAGATTGAAAAACCACTTACACAGATTGAAATTGGCCCTACCACCCTGGTGTATGTGCAGATAAGCAGCATACACAGCTGAACATATCCTACAAGACTATGATGTGCCCAGGCAATTGTGGTCTGAACACTGGCTCACGGAGACATACTAATATGGCAAATGAGAAGAAGATCTTCAATATAACTCGATAACTTGAGTCTACCCACCAGAATTAGAATTTGGGCAGGCAAGATAGAGAAGAGAGGAAATGCTCATCCCAGCTCACAAAACAGTTAGTCCATGCACATTGAAGTTCTTAACACTTCACCTGATGTCCATGGGACTACCATTACCTTTGATATACAGGTCATCTCATGAGAATAGACAATAATTAACTACCACTGTGCACATATCACAAAAGTAAATATGGTTATAAGACATGAGGAAAACAACAAATCAGATGGATAGATGATGTAGTAGAATACCAACAACCAATACAACACACTTGACGCAAGAGAGGACATTTCACCTACCTGGCAGCTTCACATCAAAAGTAGATAACAAATGTACAAGTAATATAGACAGGTAGAGTTGACATACTTTCATGTTGTTATTATTGACAGCTGGGGTTGACATACTTTCATGTTGTTACTATAGACAGCTGGTGTTGACATACTTTCATGTTGTTACTAAAGATAGCTGGGGTTGACATACGTTCATGTTATTACTAAAGACAGCTGTCGTTGACATACTTTCATGTTGTTACTATAGACAGCTAGAGTTGACATACTTTCATGTTGTTACTATAGACAGGTAGAGTTGACATACTTTCATGTTGTTACTATAGACAGGTAGAGTTGACATACTTTCATGTTGTTACTATAGACAGGTAGAGTTGACATACTTTCATGTTGTTACTATAGACAGCTAGAGTTGACATACTTTCATGTTGTTACTATAGACAGCTAGAGTTGACATACTTTCATGTTGTTACTATAGACACTCTCTCCAATATATTCTTGAGGGAATTATGAGTCTGGCACTTGGAGGTCACGTTGGTACTGTCAAGATAGGGGGCCGAACGATTACCAACCTTTGTTTTGCAGATGACATTGACGGGTTAGCGGGTTCAGAAGCAGAACTCCAGGAATGGGTCAGAAGGCTCGATGAAACAGCTCTTGACTGTAGTATGGAGATAAACGCTGGAAAGACAAAATTAATGACCAACAACACCGAGGGCTTCAACAGTAGGATAAAAGCTAATGGCCAGGAATTCAAAGTGGTTGACCGTTTTAAATATCTAGGTTTGATTGTCAGTGATGAAGGATTAAAATGTGAGGTGTTGGCCAGAATAGCACAGGCAATAGCGGTGCTTGCACGGCGTAACAAAATCTGGCAAGATAAATGGTTAGCACTATGCACGAAAATCAGATTAATGTGTACACTGATCCTGTTAATATTACTCTATGCTTGTGAGACATGGACAGTTACAGCTGACCTTCAGTGAAGGATACAGGCCTTGCAGATGAGATGTTTCCGAAGACTTTTAAACGTCACGTACAAAGATCGAGTTACAAAGGAGGAAATATGAGATAGAATTACAACAGCATTAAGGCCTTTTGAAGACCTCTTGGCAACTGTCAAAAGAAGGAAACTCGCTTGGTACGGTCACATATCGAGATCAAATGGTCTTGCAAATACGATCCTCCACGGAAAAGTGCAAGCAGACGATGAAGAGGCCGTCCCAAAAAGAGGTGGGAGGACAACATAAAAGAATGGACCAATCTCTGATGAGAAGAGGCACAGACAGTGGCCGCTGACAGTAGCGTGGGGTTGTGAGGATGTCTTCATGTGTGCCCCAACAACCTCAATGGTTATGGGATGACCTGACCTGACCATCGACAGCTGGGGTTGACATAATTTCATGTTGTTACTATAGACAGCTGGGGTTGATATACTTTCATGTTGTTACTATAGACATGTAGAGTTGACATACTTTCATGTTATTAATATAGACAGATAGAGTTGATAAAACCATGTTGTTACTATACCTATCGAAGAGGGTTGTGTCGGACTGAAAGGTGCAAATATCACAGTCGAACTGTAAACTAGCCACACAATGCTTTATGTTCACCAGACTACATCCTGCTACTTGCAAAGTCCTGTTCAGGGTTTGGTAGCGAAAGATTGAGAACAAACGCAGAAGAAGAAATTACTATGGACAGGTGGAGTTGACAGACTTTCATGTTGTTACTAGAGACTTCTGGAGTTGGCATATGTCTACTCTCTCTCGGTACACTTCACTCTTCCTTGCTCCCAAGTACACACCTAATCACTGCTGCTGATTGTTTCTTAATTTAAAAGAATACAAACTATTCTTTCCTTCATGTCTTACACTCAAGCATTTGCTTATTGACCTGTTGGCACTACAAGTCTTGGTCATTTTACTCTCATGCATTGATGAACTGATATGGATTTTCTCCCCATAGTTCAGCATAATGTTATCACTACAGTTGGCCTCTTTTAAATGAGGCCTGAATATAGTTATTGAAAACAAAAATTCAGGATGAGAAGCCAGTCACCTTCAGAAGACATTATTCCTTCTTCAACATGTAAGACCCTTCACCAACATATGTCTCAGTCGTATGCACCCCTAATGCTAGATGGCTAAATGGAATAACAAATACAGATCTGAGACTAGATGGCTAAATGGAATAACAAATACAGATATGAGACTAGATGGCTAAATGAAATTACAAATACAGATCTGAGACAAAGTACATAATAACCTATGCAGTTGACGATTGGGGAGAGTGTAAGGATCTGGAGAGCACAGATGATAATAATATAAAAAAGTATGCCTCACATCAAGTGTTGATAGGGCCTGATAGGGGAGCAATGAATAGTAACATCTTGACCTGCCAAACATGTCATACGAGGTGACTGAGGATGGGTGAGCCACAAAATATTTAACAAATATAGACAAGTCAACTATAAAACAGGGGAAGACTGCACAGGTGGCAGTGGAGATGAGAAACTGCAAAAATAAAGAAGGCAGACCAAAAATACAAATGGAGAAGAGAAGTCAAGACAAACATGAAAAAAGCAGGGAAGGTGTAGACAGAGCTGGCCCAGAACAGAAGGACTTCATGTGTATTTGTTCAAGACCTGTGCTCCACAGGGAGCTGAGAAGTTTTGATTGATTGATTGGAGTATGGTTTAGATATCACTCTGGAACAGAAACAAAATCCAAACTCAGTACAGTCACATCTTCAATATATTTATATTTTAGATGAAGGGGACACACCATGAAAATAAAAGCAAAAACAATATAACCAGACATGTGCTGGATTGGAACCCACAAGGGAAGAGAAGACTGATGATGAATGCTTGAAGTATAGGCCAGGGCAGCTGTGTCACATGGGCAGAGCTCAAGATGGCCCACAATAAGAATTTGTGGATGACATTCAAAGTAGTCTTATGAATAGAGATCAATAGGTCTTGTGTAACCTGCATGAATGAGATCTCTGTTCTAACACAGCAACACTTATAAGAAACAATGTACAATATTGACATCGACATACTTTTTATTTACAATGCATATCATTCAAACCATGCTCCATCATGATTCATATGACAGATAAAGAAAAAGCACACATTAATAAAACACATGCTCGACAGCGATCAAATTAACCAAAACATATTGATAATTTAATATCTCTTTCCAATGAAAATGTCCAAGTCTGAATTATAACACTTACATTTCTCTTACCAGCATTTAAGGAATACTGAATAAACAAAAATCATAAGTTTGCTAAAAGGCACCCACATCTGGAATGATTAGGAGTAAATTATAAGCTAAATTCATTATTTTCACTCAGCGGGTACACACTTATGGGGTTGCCTATAGCTGAAAGGTAAGGCGCTCTCCTCTCAAGAAACAAACAAATGAAAGTGAGAAATGGCCGGTGGTTCGAATCTCCCAAATATCAAGCCTCACCTTGTGCCAAGGTAGGTGAGACCAGCATCTAGTCCTATCGGAGATGAACAAAAAACTTGGAGGCACGGTGTACACATAAAAGAATCACTAGCAGTTTAAAATAAAAAAGAGCAAGTTATTAGCTGTTGTCTGAGAAAACAATACAAAGAGGTAACAAAATTCTTATCCGATGGTGGTCAGAATGAAGACCAAAAAGAAGCTTCCCTCCATCATGCTAAAACACAACAGATCAAGCACCTGTTTGTCTGCACACATGATTGCAAGTATATCAAATACTGGTACATTCCCACAGGGGTAGAAGAGGAGTGAGTGACTAAGTGAATTAGGTATATAATTTCACTGAGTGGTACCTGGATTAGAAAGAACAGTTCTACTGAAACCTTCAAAGTATGCTGCAAAAAGTGACTAAAGAGAGCTGTACAAGAGACTAGCAACCTCAATCATGTAAAATCAATGCTCTTGAAACAGCAAATGCAAATATTTGGACACAGATTTTCTGTGAGAAGGTCAGATGTAGTGGTAGTCCTATGCTTCACCTGAAGTGAAAGGGTGAATTAACCAGGTACAAAATGTGAAGATTTCATGGCTTTTACAATAATACCATATACAGAGGAATGGCTGACCAAGTAGTCAGAATGTCAGTCTCCTGACCACTAGGATATGTGTTCAAAACAATGGTAAGGCACTGGTTTATTTCTCCATCAATGGAAAAATATAAACCTAACCTGGACAGTGCTTGGTGACTGCAGGGGCAAACAGCCTCTATTCCTCAGCCCTATAAATCTTCCGGTGATTCCCAGCAATAAAATAAATGCTGTTATGATATTTTTTTCTAGGGCTACAATGGTCACTCGCTTTTGGTTCTATTTTGGGCCCATTTTTAAGCTCGGGAATGAGTCGTTAGCTGCCAGGACACTTTCTATACTGGTCTACATGTAGTTTCTTAACATTGAAGAAATTGAACACAATAAATAGTTTAGTACATATACACTTAGGACGCATAGCTCAAAGTATTTACATGCTATATCTGTGTTTAGGGTAAACATAGTAGCAGACACTTTAGTCAGATATGAAGTGTTAGAGTGTACATCTGTACAGTAAACTTGTCCCATAACAGACACTTTAGCCGGTTATTAAGTGTTAGAGTGTACTTGTGTGTAGGGTAAACATAATGTCTCATAGCAGACACTTTAAGCAGGTATGAAGTGTTAGAGTGTACATCTGTGTAGAGTAAACATAATATCTCATAGCAGACACTTTAGTCAGGCATTAAGAGTTAGAGTGTACACCTGTACCCAATTGTAAGAAACTCACAAATGCCCGGATTAAAAAAATAAAATAAAAATGGAAATAGGATTAATCTGACAAGAGAGGTTACAGAAAGTGTGCCTGAAAATTCACAGGAGATCATGCAGTTAGCAACAACAATAAAGACATTGATAGTCTAGAATAGTAACAAACTACAACCAGATCCTCTTGACTGAGCTGACAAATTAGGAAATGTAAATATGCACAGAACACAGCAGCACATGCTATTTCTTTCTATTTCTTTGTCCATTTCAATCATCTCATGCAAGATAAGAGCATTTATCTATTCGTTTTTAACCTTGTCATTGATATTAGTTAAATATTCTCATTTATGTTGTCCTTAGTCACTGACAAAGATCTTTTGGCTGTAACATATTTGTTTTTATTTTGTGCACACATGAAAATGACTCACATATGTTTATGTTATTGACCAGGGATGACAATGATAGAAGCTGACCATAATGAATAGTACAATCACATTAACATACATTCATTGTTCTGGAGAAAGAATTTGTTTAAACATTTTGTATGTGGAGGAAGACTAACAACGTCTGGTCAGGCACAACATACTGATCAGACATGTTAGTTGGGGGTCAGGCAAAATACACTGGTCAAGACCCCAAACTCGGCTTCCTTGTAGCTCTCCTTGAAAACGGGCTGTTTTCATGGTAGCCTGGCTAACAAGGTGAGGGATCGACGAGATCCCTGTAGTAATGAGCAGCACGCAAATGAAGCCAAATATAGCACAACCGCCTGAAGGACCCCGGCCCACCTTCATCAGCACACTCAGGATGTGAGGAAAGCTACTGCAACCCG
Organism: Ariolimax columbianus; assembly: GCA_036924085.1. NCBI lineage: Eukaryota > Metazoa > Mollusca > Gastropoda > Stylommatophora > Arionidae > Ariolimax > Ariolimax columbianus. The sequence continues at coordinate 33,532,444 of JAVGWX010000003.1, read as the reverse complement.
CCACTTAATGTCAGGGCACACAAAAGAGTAAACCTTCTCATTGTGGGCATTCGAAACAACAACAACTTCTATGTTCGTTCTCAATCTCCCACTACTAATCTCTGAACAGGGCTTTGCAAGTAACAGGATGTAGTCTGGAGATGTACCAGGCACTAATGTGGAGAAAACATACACCTTAAGCCAGAAGACCTGGTTGCCTATTCCATAAAGTTGATTAACTTCCCCTGTCATCTTATTTGTTGAAGCATAAGTCCAACACTGCAATTGGCTCCCCATACCATCTTTGAGAAAAGCTGGATTTCAATCATTTCTAGTGTGGTTTTATAGTAACAGTTTTTACATAATGAGGTTGCCAATCCCATGCACAGTTTTCGTTAGTTGCCTCTTACAACATGCATAGAAGTAAACTGTGGGCATATTCTGTTTGCCCTGGGAACCATTCAGATAATAAAGCTGATTGCAGGGAGTTGATTTTATAAAGAGATCATTTTAATAAACAATTTTCACTATGGTCTTCCAGAACATTGACATGTAATAATCAGTATTCACCATCCATATGGCCTTGCAGAAAGTGGACATGGATAACACATTGTCATAATTAGTATTCACTGTTTGACCTTAAAGAAAATTGAAACGAATAACACACTGCAATAATCAGCACTCGCCATATGGCCTCCCAGTAAGTTGACACAGATAACACATTATAATAATTGGCATTCACTACATGACCTTACAGAAAGTGGTCATGGAAAACATGTACTATAATAGATACAGCAACAGTTCGCATTGCAAAACACACTATGCCAATGACACAATTTTGAGCTGTTATAACAGAACAGAGGTATGATATAATGTCAGATAATGAATTTTGTGGAACAAGTGAATTATTGCCATTTCATCAATTGTTGATAGCTGAAGTGTAATCTTCAGCATAAACAAGCAGCACTTCATACAGAATTTTATCTGTTTGTTACAACAGTAGAGCGAGGTATGTTTGTTGACAACAATACAATAATATAAGTTATAAACACATATGTTGTGAGTAACGAGTTGAAAACAATACGAGTTCACGAAGCCTTTGCAGCATTTTTCAGAACAGTTCTTGGAGTGACTTAACTATTGTGTATCTGGGGTATAGTCGTAATTGGAAACAGGTGTATACATGAAGTGTCAGAAAACAGATAGTCAACAAATGGGGCATGTCTGTTATCATTATAACAAAAACCGCAAAGTAAACTCAAAAGAAAATCTAGCACAATTTGTTGACAATTTATGTTTACAATGATTCCACTACATATCAACAACTTGGGCACGCATCAATGAACTCATCTATGACAATACTAAAACAAACCGAAAACAGTGCTATCAAACATCAAATGTAAATACAGCAGGTCTATAGTGACTTGACTATATGCCACTTTGTGGGCGGTGTTCGTGCCAGAGGTTGGGAAAAACATACGAAGACACTTCGGTATACATAAAAATAATCTGTATGGGTTCATGAATATTATAAGATATTTGAATATTATGAGACTTTTGAATATTATAAGACTTTTGAATATTATAAGACTTTTAACCCTTTGAACCCGTGACACCCATATATCAGGATGTGTGTAAATATCCCATTCCCCGAGGCACCTGTTTGCCAGTGCCACAGGTGGTCCATAAATTTAAGGCGCACTTTGGGCTGTTCTGCTTGGATTTTGGCCTAATATAGTGATGCCTACACAGTACAAACATTTCCTGAAATAAAAATGACGGTGTAAATATCGAAGTATGTCTTCACTATGATTTTTTAAATAATTTTTGTGATGAAGTTTTTTTTGGTTCAAAATTCAGGATATGGTCATTCTAAAAAGCTAACAACAAAACAGGTTGAAAGCAATATCAAGGATTCTGAGGCTGACAAATCGGATTTACAGATAAAAGTGGGTACCATGGCAACAATTGATGTTGAGGATGAAGATAACTCTTCATGGACTAAGTCGCAGCCTATGTGAGGTGGGGTGGACAGTTCCCTTCATTGCTGTTTATACCTTCCCCAACTCATATGTCATGTACCCATTTACAATTTACAGCTGGGTCGATAGGAGGAGCAGTCATACCAGGAACGAACCGCGTCCTGATTTGTTTCTGTCCGTCCGTGATTTGTAACCCTGGTGCAGTGTAATCCATGTCTTAGCAAACTAGCTCACTGTCGAGTCTACAAGCTCCACAAGTTAAATTTAGAGTGTGATTATTCAGAAAAGGACCAGGTACTATTTGAACGACAACATGTGTGTGATTCGGATTACCATTCGTCTATTGATTAGATATGTTCCTTGGAGGACCAATTTATGGTTTTGTCATAGTAAATAGCTTTACTCAATGTCTCCATTGTGTGTATTTTCTCAGGAACACAGGGGAATAGGATTTTATGGACTGGTAGCTGAGTTCAAAGGATTAAATATGATAAGACCTTTGAATATTATAAGACCTTTAAATGTGATAAGACCTTTGAATATTATAAGACTTTTGAATAATATAAGACCTTAACAAATAAAGTAAGTAGGAAGGCAATATTTGCAACAAGTGTTAACGATCTGATCTACAATAGAGATGATCACATCTCAATAATCTGAAGTGCACTAAATATTAAATCAAATCTGAATACATTGACGTGCACTAGATATAAATACAATCTAAATATTTTGAAGTGCAACAGAGATTCAATCAAATTTGAGTATTCTAAAGTGCACTAGAGATACAATCAAATCTGAATTTACTGATGTGTACTAGAGATATATCAAATATGAATACTATTAAGTGCATTAAAGATAAATGAGAAACCAAATTATGAAGTGCATTAAAGGTTAAAACTGACCAGAGTAACTTTCAAATAAATAAAAATGACGATTCTTGCTGGTATGTGCAAAATTTGGACCAGAGTACTCCTTGCTGTAGTGCAATGGAAGGTTTATTAGTAGGCTCATCCCTAAGGTGACCACAATGTCAATCCCCACCTTGTAGCCAGGCTGTTGTAACACAACCTATTTTCAAGTGCATGGTCTTGATGGTCAGTATGTTGTGCCTGACCCTGCCTCGAACCTTGATGCACAGTCATCCACAAAATGGAAATGACGGTCTTGGCAGAAGAAATTCCCTATACCAGGAGTCAGTAACTTGATCAGCCCCTGGTTCTTTCATTGCTCAATATGAAGCATAGGGCTACAACTGGAGCATACCTCTTTGAAGGAAGTCTGTATCAAAGCACGTGTGTGCATTTACTGATACAGCAATAAATGAGACTGACTGGATAGTTACAAAGTGCCTAAACCTACTCCAACTGAAAAAATATAGCCCATAACAGGTATAGCACTATCTGAGACACGAAGCAGTGTCGTCTCAGAAATGTAAAGAGAGAAACAGGCACCCTATGTTTGGACACTAGGTGCAGTGCACAAGACTGAAATCTAGACAGTCAACACAGCCCCTACAGACTTGTCACGGACACAATGCATAACAAAATTGGAATGAACTGATGCAGATCTCCTAGATTGTATAACAGTCTTAACAATAATTTTATATCCTAAGTCACGGTATCATTTAATATATATGTTTGAAAAAACGTTAATGTTCTATCCTAATCTCCATTACCACTATCACTCCTTAACTCTCTAAATTAAATACCAACAAATTCTTTTAACACAAATTAAACAAAGCATGTATTTTTCACACAAGTAAAACAATATGCACATCCATCAAATCACTATTCATTCTATCATATTATACTGTTCATCAATTATTTAATTAATTCTAATGTCTCTCAAAAGGTTGGTTATGATCACTTCTCTAACTGACTAAGATTACTTCTAAAGGTTCGTGCAAGTAGCATAGGTCTTACTCTTAGTACTAAACTTGACCCAGGGTTCTCATCACGTGGTCAGAATCTAGCAATTGTTCTATTCACTGTCTATCTCTGTGCGTTGATATAATGGATGTCTATCTACAATTTCTCAGTCCTCTTTCACTGTCTATCTCTGTGCGTTGATATAATGGAAGTCTATCGACAATTTCTCAGTCCTCATCTATTTGTCCTCTCAGCTTACTAAAAAAGGGATGTTTACTGGACCACTTGTCTCGTCTCTTGTAAGGCAGTCGGTGACTGCATCTGTGCTCTGTCTGCAGCTGTGCTCGTGTCTATGACGGACGACAGTGGTTGTGTTACTGTGGTTGTCAGGACGAGGAAAACCCACAAATCACAACGGCCGTCTTAGGACTACAGCTTCGTATTGTAGCAACACGTCTCCGTCTGACGAGAATGAAGTCAGGTCACTCGAGCAAGATGTTTAGCGACGACTTGAACAGAACATCACACACAGACAAATTCTTACATGTGTGTGGTCTCTTGTTGCCTTTCCGTGTAGGTCTGCTTCGGTGGCTTCTAACTCTATGACTCTACTATTGTCACTCACTGGCTAAGTTTCTGTAGCTTTTAACTATCTACTTGTTCTAGACTAAGTGCTACTCACTACACTGTCTGGTAGGACAACCTTGCCTGCTGCTTCTCATCTGTCCACTATACTGTCTCACTCCAGTTTATAAGCTAAGTTTTTCCCGCTTAAAGTAATGACTTCGCTTTCTTGAGTTCATTTACCACCAACTTTATTTGAACTCGCGTGTCCCATAGAAAGGCTACCTTATCTTCCAAACACTGACTGACCGTTTGTTGACGGGGATTCCCAGTTCAAACTGTGAGAATTCGACCTACATTGGTCGGCCAGCCCCAAACTTGCATTGTTTGATAGTTGAGGACCATGCCTCGTTCAATGAACTGAAACTCTCGGGCCGGGTTCTCAAGTTATGTTTGGGTACCACGAACGGTATTTTCAGGGCTTCCCTGGCTTTGGCACGTTGTACCCCTGTAACTCTGTTACAATTGAACTGCACGAGGAACCTGCGTCTGGGCACCACTGGCCTTATGCAACATGGAAGTCACTAAATAGTCTCTGAACTGGTATTTCACGATGCATGAAAAATTTCAAGAAATGGGCATACAGGGATGATGAGACATACAGATGTGGAGTAACACAAGACCCAGACCACCGATAATCTGCTCAAAACATTTGGAAACAAGCAACATGAATACCATGAGTCTAATTATTCCTCCCTGGATACCACTAGTGTGTATTTAGGAAATAGGTTAATCCAAAATGTTCCAATAGGTCACACTGACATATACATGCTAACTGTCCTTTCCTTGTCCACTAGGTATGTCATCTGGTCAGCCATGTTGCAGACAACAACTACAATACAATCAATCAACTATTTTGAAAATGCAGTGCCCATACATAAACAGTTTTTAATATCAGTGCTGAATATGCTAAACTCTGGTTTTCTACAGTGAAATTACTGGCCACTGCACAAGCATGTTATATCAGGAAAATGTACTTTTTATTTTACATAATGAACTTGCTAGACACATGCACAACTCACTATAGTTGTGTCTTACAACAAGCTTGCTGTGGGTATAAAAGAAGTGACTTCAAACTTTACTTAATGACAAAGTGCATTATGATCCAACAGTTTTGAATCAACTACAAGTGGGCTTACTAAGTTAAATCAAAAAGGTCAGAGATTAACTGTGAATGTATTGTTATTGCCATAATCACAAGCATTTGATGTTATACTGCTGTATCATGGAACATCTTAGAATAAGGCAACTGGTCATGTAAATATACATATAAATATAACTCAGTCCTTGTATAAGTAATATTGTTATTGCTGGTGTCAACTTTAATTTACTACGCATATCATGAACCCGCCAGTGAGAGTTAGTTGAGGAGAAAGGGTACGCTGTTGTTTTGAAGTTCAAGACTAGTCTTAAGACATATTCAGCATGATTCAAGTCAAGTTTTGAAGTCAATTCTAGCCCCTCTAAGTCTCAAGTTGTGTCAAACCAATGATAGGAAATACTCAAGTGGAGTCTAAAGTCAATAACTGCTTGTCACTTAAGTGCAACTCGAGTCAAGTCTAAAGTCATTAACCAACCACACTACTTAGGTGCAACTTAAGTTAAAATCTAAAATCAATAAACACAAGTCACCTCAGTGCAACTCGAGCCTACAATTATGGAAGGGTGAAAATAGTGGTTAAATAGCCAAGACATATATATATTTATATGAATGAGTGACTGCAGTAAAACTAAATACCAATGTTGATTGAAAACAAGCAATGTTATAATACAGTTTTACACAAGAACAATAACAGACATATACCAACAGACATAGTCAAACGAATATCAGTATCAAAGATAAAGCAAATCCTAAATTCATTTTGTGACAGAGAGGATTCAATTTGTGTCGGAAAAGATTCAATTTGTGTCAGAGAGAATTCAATTTGTGTCAGAGAGAATTCAATTTGTGTCAGAGAGGATTTAATTTGTGTCAGAGAAGATTCTTCTTCTTCTTCTTCGTACGCTGTCAGACGTGAACCTGTATTTTTTCGAAAAAAGCAGCGGTCATCCTGAGGCTGTCGACACTGCCATAGAGCTTGTCTAGTGTTGCCACTGGTGAAGGCCACAGAGAAGATTCAATTTGTGTCGGAAAGAGTTCAATTTGTGTCAGAAAGAATTCAATTTGTGTCTGAGAGGATTCAATTTGTGTCGGAAAGAATTCAATGTGTGTCAGAAAGAATTCAATTTGTGTCTGAAAGAATTCAATTTGTGTCAGAGAGGATCCAATCTGCTCATTCCTAGATTGTCAAGGAAAGACTTAGAGGTCATCTAACAAACAAAATTTTCTCACAGTGACGGTTGTTATAACTGTAGACTATTCTTTGATAATAAAATAGATAAATGGAAAAACAAAAGGTGAAAAAAAAGAAAGTCAGCTCTTCTCAAACATATGTGTCAGTGTTAAAACCTCTTACTGATTTTCTTAAAAGGCTCCAGTATTTTTTGTTGGACTAGACTGCCAGGGTAGTCAGTCTAATAGGTGGAGCTTAAAGAATCTGTCCTTACTAGGTATTGAGGGAGAGTATCAACTGCTGCTCTATACTTTGATGGGAACCAGAACGATTAAATCGGGTTAAAGTAAAGTAACCCATAGCATTACTGCAGTAGGGGTGTGAGATGTTAGCGATCTCACATTTCAAAGGCATCTCCTCTCCCTTGCTGCTTTTACTTCCCGGACTGAACCGGTACCCATTCAAGGCTGGGTCGACCCAGGAACCGTTGCAGTCTGAAAAAACATTACCGCCTCAACTGGGGAATGAACCCAGGACCACTCAGATGCGAAGCCAGCACGCTAACCACTGCGCTACGCTGTTAGTCAAGAATATCTAACACATGATTGGTAAACAATTCCTGCACAACTGTAGAAGTTCTTTCAAGCTTTTTTTTAACAACTGTAATAATTTGTTTTCTTTTCAGATTTAGCAATGTGGTACTCGTATAGGAAGAAATCCAATTAAAAAATGAATGCTGAAGTTATATGCACGCAGCTGTAGGGTGCAAAACAAAGTACTCCACATTAAGATATGCGTCAAAAAAGAAAGTAAACGATGACAACAATGCTCAAGGACAGACAACATTAGGACAGACATTAGTCTTAACTATGACTAGATCAAACTGTAGAGGAAGTAAACAGTTCATTCATTTATGGCTTACAGTAGGATTAAAATAAAGGAAGATAGATTGTCCCATAGCACATACTGCCTTTAGGGATGAAGTGTTACAGAAAAGGTATAAGCTTTTGTGAGAAATTAACAGCTGTTTTCATGATTAGGGTATAGATTTATAGTTGGGTACACTGTGACATGACTAGATTGTGTACCTGCTCAACTGAGAAGAAAGTGCTGAAAACTCCACCTGAGATTAAGAAAAAGCTGTGTAGGCTAATTCCATTCTAATACCATCTTAAGGCTTGCTCAAATTTGTTCATCTTGGCAACACAACACAACCCCCCACCCCCAACTGAAAATACAGAAATGATAAACCCCTCCTCCTCCAAAAAAAAAAAAGAAATGATTAAATCCAGGAACATTTACTCATTAAAAAGAATATGTACACACAAAAATACATCAACAAATCCTCATTCTAAAAATTCTTTCACTAAAATAAAACATTCAGTTCAATAAGCACAACAAAGAATTGGGCTGATGAAGATGACTGCACAAAGACGTGTTTTACAAAATCACACATCTTCCACATTGTCCCATACAGAAGACAGTTAAGGCTGACACTGGCCAAATGAAGAAATGTACATTATCTCTTTGGTGTAAGATTACTCCACACACAAAGTAAGATATTGTTCAGGTTGTGATAATTAGTTACATTTCGCAGTTACATAGAAAAAAAATCTGATATTTCATCTTTCAATGGAAGTTGTTAACCAACAGCAAAAATATAAATCTTAAACATTGTCCAATGAAAGTTCTAAAGAATCACTGCATGAAGTCTTCAATAAATACTCCCATTAACGATGCCATGTCTTCAATTTTTATAGTGAATTAAGAGAAACTTATAATGGTGGGTAATACTGGATGATTATTATAAATGGCATGCAGAAAACATTGTAATTTTGACAAATATCTGTCATCGCCTTCGTATATGTGAGGTAATCCACTCCAAACCTTGGTATAACCTGAAAAATAAAACACAAAGATAGACAAGATTACACATTTTTCATGAAGTCAACATAAATTATATGTATTTGCGATTCATTATTTACAGTTCAGGTCAAGTGTCAAATCCACATCAAAGGCTGGCTGCAATGTATCTCTAACGTTCTCTGTCTCTTGCCTTGATGGTGCAATCTGTCAAACTTTCCTTGATGGTGCAATCTGTCAAACTTTCCTTGATGGTGCAATCTGTCAAACTTTCCTTGATGGTGCAATCTGTCAAACTTTCCTTGATGGTGCAATCTGTCAAACTTTCCTTGATGGTGCAATCTGTCAAACTTTCCTTGATGGTGCAATCTGTCAAACTTTCCTTGATGGTGCAATCTGTCAAACTTTCCTTGATGGTGCAATCTGTCAAACTTTCCTTGATGGTGCAATCTGTCAAACTTTCCTTGATGGTGCAATCTGTCAAACTTGCCTTGATGGTGCAATCTGTCAAACTTTCCTTGATGGTGCAATCTGTCAAACTTTCCTTGATGGTGCAATCTGTCAAACTTTCCTTGATGGTGCAATCTGTCAAACTTTCCTTGATGGTGCAATCTGTCAAACTTGCCTTGATGGTGCAATCTGTCAAACTTTCCTTGATGGTGCAATCTGTCAAACTTTCCTTGATGGTGCAATCTGTCAAACTTTCCTTGATGGTGCAATCTGTCAAACTTTCCTTGATGGTGCAATCTGTCAAACTTCCCTTGATGGTGCAATCTGTCAAACTTTCCTTGATGGTGCAATCTGTCAAACTTTCCTTGATGGTGCAATCTGTCAAACTTCCCTTGATGGTGCAATCTGTCAAACTTTCCTTGATGGTGCAATCTGTCAAACTTCCCTTGATGGTGCAATCTGTCAAACTTCCCTTGATGGTGCAATCTGTCAAACTTCCCTTGATGGTGCAATCTGTCAAACTTTCCTTGTGCATCTATTGATGTTATCTTTCCACTTACTGTGATGTTTACCACTAGGTCGTTTGCCTTCCTCCTTTCTTTCCAGTATTCTTTTCAGCAATGTGTTATTCTCTTTTGATGTGACCAAAGTATCAGCCTTTGAACCCTGTCCTATGGAAGTAGGCCCACAGGAAACAAAACCGCTCCCACTTTGGAATTACAAACGAGCCGACTGGGACAGATTTGCAATCCTGACAGATGGGCTGTGTGAAACCACCAACACACGGAACAACAAAATGAAGCCCATGGTGGAAAGTCTAAGCAAAGCAATAATGCAAGCTGCCACTGAAACCATCCCAAGAGGGGCAAGGAAAAATTATAAGCCCTATTGGAATGATGAGTTGCAGAATGTGGAAGACGTAGTCACACATGCTAGGAACATGGCAGAGCGAGAACAATCAATAGAGGCAAATATCACCCTTAAAGCTGCCGCGGCGAAATACAAATACACTCTAAACCAAACAGCAAGAGAAAGCTGGAAAAACAAAACAGAAAGTCTCAACTTAGACAAAGAAGGGAACAAACTATGGAAGTTAGTCAGAGCCATGAATGACGAAACTCCGTCAAACAAACAAATTACCATCAAGCAGGGCGAAAACTTGCTCACTGGAAAAAAAGCCGCAAACGCCTTTGTGGAACACTATGCCAAAGCTAACCACATAGATGTCCCTGCAGATAGGCATACGGACATTAATGAAGAGCAAAAGGGGCACGACAACATCAATATGGCACCAGAAGAGCATATGATGGCAAAACTAACAATGAGCGAAATGGAAGAGGCCATGAGAACATTAAAGAAAAGGAAATCTCCCGGAAAAGACGGGATAACAAACGAAATGCTGATGGGGCTGGGCCAAACAGCAAAGAGGAAACTGCTATCAGTCCTGAACCAAAGCTGGAAAAGGGGTATTGTACCCCAGGCATGGAAAGACGCAGTACTTGTACCAGTACCAAAGAAAGGAAAAGACAAAACCGATCCAAATGGATACAGGCCTATCAGCCTACTGAGCTGTGTCGGCAAACTGTTGGAACGTATGATAAACACCAGACTGATGTGGCATCTGGAAGAAAAATGGATACTAATTCCACAGCAAGCAGGCTTTAGACAGCACAGATCCACTGAGGACCAGGTCATCCTCATAGCCCAGGAAATAGAAGATGCCTACCAGGAGCAAAAGCATACAGTAGCGGTTTGGGTGGACCTGGAAAAGGCATTTGACAAAGTCTGGAAAGATGGACTTAGAGTCAAGCTAAGAAGAAGTGAAGTTTGTGGGAAAATGTACAAGTGGATCAACCGCTACCTCAAAAACAGAACGGCCAGAGTCCAAGTACAAGGGCAGATGAGCAAAAAGGTGACACTTGAGCAGGGAGTACCCTAAGGGGGAGTACTGTCACCCACACTCTTCCTGGTGTATATAAATGACATTACAGAGAATATACCAAGAAGAGTTCATAGCTCAATGTTTGCAGACGATCTGGCTATGTGGACCTCTGAAAAGAATCTCACCATAGCAAGAAATCGGATGCAGCACGCCCTAACATCGCTGGAAGAGTGGGCGAACACATGGCTGGTCAAAATAAACGAGGAAAAGACCACATGTACAATATTCTCGCTATCAATCAAACCCCAAATTAAGTCTAAATGGCAAATACCTTCAGCCAAATGACAACCCAAACTATCTGGGAGTCACATTTGATCGGCGCATGACATGGAAAAGTCAGATCGAGAGAAACCGAATGAGAGCCAGAGAAAGAATGGCAATCATGAGGAAACTTGCTGGCACAAGCTGGGGAGCAGACGAAAGTATACTAAAGAAACTGTACACTGGAAGAGTGAGACCAGTTATCGAGTATGGCATTGCGGCATGGACAACAGCAGCAAAGGCGAACTTCGATAAAGTTAGCAAACTCCAAAACCAAGCCATGAGAGTTATAACAGGAGGCATGAAGTCAACGCCAATTGTAGAACTTGAAAAGATTACAAAACTGCAATCCATGGCCGACAGAAGAGACTGCAGAGCCCAGCTGCAATCACAGAAACTCAGAAGACTGACTGACCACCCAATGCACCAGAGACTAAACAATTTCGGAAGTGGTAAACTAAAGCGAAGAAACTTTGCAGAAATAGCCAAAGCAAAGATGCACGAAAACCCCATGAATGCACTAACAACACCAAAGCCCATCACTACTGTACGAAAACCTACCTGGAGGCAGCATATATTTACAGAGGTGGTAGAAAATATACCAGGTATTAGAAACAAAAACTGCCAGTCTGAAAAAGAAAGAAGAGATACTACCCTGAGTTACATTACGGAAAACTACCCAAGCATGGACTGGACCCATGCATACACCGACGGTTCCGTAACAAATACAACACAGTACGGAGGGGCAGGAGCATTCCCGAGCCTACCAAATGGCAGAAAAATAACACTGTCATTCGCTACTGGAAAATACACAAGCAATTTCAGAGCGAAGGCAGAGGCACTGAGGGCGGCAGTGGAAGAAATGGTGACAGGTAAAAGGAATGAAAGCCACATAGTCCTGCTTACAGATGCACTGGCCGTAGTCACAGCACTGAAAAGCCAGAAAAATACTGAACTTAATGATCTAAGAGTAGTACTCTGTCAACTATGCCAGCAGGCCGCACCAAAAAGAGTAGTGGTGCAGTGGGTGCCATCTCACTGCAACATCCAAGGCAACGAGGAGGCAGACAGACTGGCAAAAGAAGGTGCAAAACTACCACAACCTGATACTAGTATGACATACGAAGAGTCAAAATGGCTTTTTAGAGCTAGATACATGACCAAATGGGAAACTGAACATACTGGCTACACCAAAAACGATGCCTATTACCAGTTGAACAGAAGAGAGCAGGTCATGGTATTCAGACTTCGCACTGGCCACAATAGACTGAGGTACCACCTATTCAACAAATTGAAGATAGGTGGCACTGACGAATGCCCATGTGGTACCAGGAAAATGACCGCTGAGCATTTGCTGCAAAACTGCCCGACGTACGAGGATCAGAGAGAGCAGATGTGGCCATCACCAGTGGCAACACTAGACAAGCTCTATGGCAGTGTCGACAGCCTCAGGATGACGGCTGCTTTTTTCGAAAAAATAATGGTTACTGTCTGACTGCGTACGAAGAAGAAGAAGAAGAACCCTGTCCACCCGTCCAGTAAAATTCAAATTCACCTGTGCTCCTTAGAAAAAAGATATCCGAGGAAAGCTATTTACTGTGTCAAAACTTTCTACTCTAATTTCATTATTCCATCTCAAAATGGCTGACCTGATCATCTCAAATTTTCCTCCTTGTAGCAGTAAATTATGGAATATATTTATCAAAGACCATTCTGTTTCAAATGTACTTGATACATTATGTAGGATACACTCCCACCCCTGACTGTAGTCTGATTCTCCAAAGGACAGGAACTGTTTTGCTAGCTTCCTTACACATGTCATTCAAATAATCACTTTTCTTTTTCAGAATAAACACCATCTAAATCCAATTTATCAGCCTCCAAACCTCTGAGAATACTTTCAATGGCTTGTTCTGTCATTAGCCTTTTAGAGCGGCCATTTCCCAAATTTTAAAAACTAATTTCTATAACAAAAAAATTCATGGACACAATTTCCTATTTTGTGGATGCTGCCATATTTGTTATCTCCGGAAATGTGTGTACAGTGTAGACATCACAATATTATGGGCAAAATTTAGACAGTACAGCCCGAAATACACCTTAGAATAATGGTTCACCCATCAGACTGATTCATGGGTGTGGGGTATTTACACACACATACTGGTGTCACAAGTTCAAAGGGTTAACTGTCAGACTGATTTCCCTCACCAATTCTCTTTGCACCACTAATTTTTCAAAATAATGTTTTTATTATTTGTAACCACTTTTCTCCCCTAATTTAATTTCCCCCATGAAATAGATACAACTCTTATTGGGGAGGGAATAAAAGAAACTGGACCCCACATGTGTGGCAATAAATTACTAGAAAACTTTGAGCATAGGAGCTACTGAGAAGTTTGACATTTAAAAATAATATATGATAAAATTGTAAACTGAAGACTTATTTATGTAACCAACTGTTTAAAATGCTTCAGCATATGAGAAAATTCCCATTTTATATGAAACGTTTCCTTGTATGATCATCATAGCTCCATATTTTGAAGGACAACTTGCTCCTACTATGGAACTCTTGCAAAATGGTCAAAGAAAATTGAGCATGAAGTTAACAACCTATAACAATGTAAATAAAAATCATTAAAAAATCACCACTGCCAAACCACATCAATGGTTTGGTACAGGCTTCCTGCAAGTATTCTAAGTGCAGAGAGGTGGCACAATGTTTCTGTCAGAATGAAAATGAAACAAGTATAGCGAAATGAAATTGTATGAACATATGACAAAAGTGCCTCCACATCTACCTAGCACAGAATAAGATACAGTCAGAAAGAAGATTGCACTTAATATCCTCTTCTAGTCTTTTTGTGAACACCTAAATATAGTTTTTACTATTAAAAAATTGACATACCCCTCTCCAGTGAGACCACAGCAGGCTTGTATGTGCCACACATGATCTTTAACGGCTGTCAGGTTGAGCTGCTGGGAAATTTCTGCTGGAGACAAGCAGCCTTTGATGTCCTGTTTGTTAGCGTAGATGAGTACAGCAGCTTTACGTAGATCCTAGGATTGGAAAGTCAAAAGAAGATACAATCCAGCCTGCGACATGCAAGACTAATGAATCTTCTTCTTCTTAGTCGACCTGCACTTCTACAGGGGTAGATGCCCCTGTGCAGGTCCCAGCTCTGGTATTAGCTGGGAGGATTATTTCCTGCTTACGGCTTGGCTCGAGCAGCTTATTACTCCGCTACTTTGGGACAAGTGCCGCGAAGGGTGGTTAACCAATGTGCAAGTCCATCTTAAAAGACTCAAACACTAGAGTAAAGTAGACCCACAGCCTGTTAGGCGCCATCTATGCTGCTCTTAAAAAACCACCTAACCATGGCAGGTGTTATGCCATGTCACACAGTTAGTCGCCTCTTATGACATGCTCTCTGTGGGGCAGTGGTGCTATTCACTCAGGACTAATGAATCTTAACACATTAATTAAAATGAGCCGTTCACAGATTTAGAGAAGTTTATTCAGTGTGGCACAGAGCTAAGACTAACGAATTTAACAACATTAATTACTATTCACAGTGTCAGAGAAGTTTATTAAATGTGGCACAGAGTCAAGACTAATGTAGTGATATAAAGTATTACAAGTTTACCTATACAAATTCTTCTTATCTGGTCCAATATTATAATTTATTGCAGCTTACTTTGTTGATATTGGGATTTCTTACTGGGGTGTGAGGGGCCCGTTAGCTCAGTTCATAGAGAGCAATTCACTATTTTCTGTGGTAAGATCGTGCCTCGGTTTTTCTTCTTCTTCTTCTTCTTCGTTCGTTCTCAATCTCCCGCTACCAAACCCTGAAAGGGTAAGTAGCAGAATGTAGTCCAGAGAACAGAATGCATTGTGTTGTAATTTACAGCTTGGCTGCGATATTTGTACCTTTTGGTCCAACACATCTGACTTCAGCAAGCATTTTTTGAGTACCGGGTTAGCATTCCCTCTTCGATCCCTTCTCCTTAGCCAGTCTGCCCTACTGCAGCCTGTTATCCAGGATCACCGCGTGGAGGTGTAGAAGAGTCTTGGCAGCTCTGGTTCGCTGGCCCTGACGCTAGCAGTCAGCTATGGATCACTGACCATTGCAGCTCATGCGCTGCTTAGCATCTTGATCCCGTGCCTTGGTTCGAATCACTAAAGAAAATCCGGGTCGTGATTTAAATCGGGGACCGCTTCTCCGGTCAACCCAGCTGTAAATGGGTACCTGACGCATGAGTTAGAGCAAGTTAAAAACAGCAAGGAAAGGCACTGGCCACCCACCCCACCTCTCACAGGCTGTGGCTTAGTACAATGGAGTCTTAGAAAAACTTCATTCACACCCAGCGGTTAATTCTGCTGAATGTCCACTTGACTTTTACTTGGTAGTAAAGAATAGGGCTACTATACCTCCATGTATGTTGAAAAGAGTTATGTGCCTAGCAACCTCATCATGTGTAAAACAAATCGCTACAGAAACTACCATGGCAAAAGTATGCAAAGTGATTTGGCACAGGCTTCCTAAAGAAGGGCAACTGTAGTGGTGGCCATATATACTCTGACTGGTGTGAAAAAAGTTGACAAGGAGACTGTACACTCACCCTAGTGCGTAAAAAGGTGCCATGAAGGAGACTGTATACTTACCCCAGTTTGAAAAAGGTGACATGAAGGAGACTGTACTCACCCTAGTGTGAAAAAGGTGACTGTACACTCACCCTAGTATGAAAAAGGTGACATGAAGGAGACTGTACACTCACCCTAGTGTGAAAAAGGTGCCGTACACTTACCCTGGTGTGAAAAAGGTGACATGAAGGAGACTGTACACTCACCCGAGTGTGAAAAAGGTGACATGAAGGAGACTACACTTACCCTAGTGTGGAAAATGTGACAGCTAATTAACTATGCCACAGCATATTTTTCAACTGAGTAATCAACGTGTGTACAATGTAGTGACAATGATCACTAAAACAAAAATATATACTTGTTCATTGATAAAAATTCATGTTTCTGAGATTGTTCTTGCTACACGCTTTGCATGCAGGTATCAATAACTTGCTGGCATTTACAACAAAAAGTGAGTGCTCACAAATATTATTATTTTTTAACAGTTTAAGTGCACTCTTATTTTCAAATTAGAAAAACAAATTGGTTGACGAAACCAGACCTTGTTCATCTTCTTCTTCTTCTTCATCGTACGAAGTCAGAGAGTAACCATTATTTTTTCGAAAAAAGCGGCGGTCATCCTGAGGCTGTCGACACTGCCATATAGCTTGTCTTGTGTTGCCACTGGTGATGGCCACATCTGCTCTCTCTGATCCTCGTATGTCGGGCAGTTCTGCAGCAGATGCTCAGCGGTCATTTTCCCGGTACCACACGAGCATTCGTCGGTGCCACCTATCTTCAATTTGTTGAATAGGTGGTACCTCAGTCTATTGTGGCCAGTGCGAAGTCTGAAGACAATGACCTGCTCTCTTCTGTTCAACTGGTAACAGGCATCATTTTTGGTGTAGCCGGTATGTTCAGTTTCCCATTTGGTCATGTATCTGGCTTTAATAAGCCATTTTGACTCTTCGTACGTCATACTAGTATCTGTTTGTGGTAGTCTTGCACCTTCTTTTGCCAGTCTGTCTGCCTCCTCGTTGCCTTGGATGTTGCAGTGTGATGGGACCCACTGTACCACTACCCTTTTTGGTGCGGACTGCTGGCATAGTTGACAGAGTACTGCTCTTAAGTCATTAAGCTCAGTGTTTTTCTGGCTTTTTAGCGCTGTGACTACGGCCAGAGCATCTGTAAGCAGGACTGTATAGCTTTCATTTTCTTTATGTGTCACAATTTCTTCCACTGCCGCCCTCAGTGCCTCTGCCTCCGCTCTGAAATTGCTTGTGTACTTACCAGTAGCGAATGACAGTGTTATTTTTCTGCCATTTGGTAGGTTCCTGCCCCTCCGTACTGTGTTGTATTTGTTACGGAACCGTCGGTGTATGCATGGGTCCAGTCCATGCTTGGGTAGTTTTCCGTAATGTAACTCAGGGTAGTATCTCTTCTTTCTTTTTCAGACTGGCAGTTTTTGTTTCTAATACCTGGTATATTTTCTACCACCTCTGGAAATATATGCTGCCTCCAGGTAGGTTTTCGTACAGTAGTGATGGGCTTTGGTGTTGTTAGTGCGTTTATGGGATCTTCGTGCATCTTTGCTTTGGCTATTTCTGCAAAGTTTCTCCGCTTTAGTTTCCCAAATTGTTTAGTCTCTGGTGCATTGGATGGTCAGTCAGTCTTCGGAGTTTCTCTGACTGCAGCTGGGCTCTGCAGTCTCTTCTATCCGTCATGGATTGCAGTTTTGTAATCTTTTCAAGTTCTACAATTGGCGTTGACTTCATGCCTCCTGTTATAACTCTCATGGCTTGGTTTTGAAGTTTGCTAACTTTATCGAAGTTCGCCTTTGCTGCTGTTGTCCATGCCGCAATGCCATACTCGAGAACTGGTCTCACTCTTCCAGTGTACAGTTTCTTTAGTATGCTTTCGTCTGCTCCCCAGCTTGTGCCAGCAAGTTTCCTCATGATTGCCATTCTTTCTCTGGCTCTCATTCGGTTTCTCTCGATCTGACTTTTCCATGTCATGCGCCGATCAAATGTGACTCCCAGATAGTTTGGGTTGTCGTTTGGCTGCAGGAATTTGCCATTTAGACTTAATTTGGTGTTTTGGGGTTTGATTGAAAGCGAGAATATTGTACATGTGGTTTTCTCCTCGTTTATTTTGACAAGCCATGAGTTCGCCCACTCTTCCAGCGATGTTAGGGCCTGCTGCATCCGATTTCTTGCTATGGTGAGATTCTTTTCAGAGGTCCACATAGCCAGATCGTCTGCAAACATTGAGCTATGGACTCTTCTTGGTATATTCTCTGTAATGTCGTTTATATACACCAGGAAGAGTGTGGGTGACAGTACTCCCCCTTGGGGTACTCCCTGCTCGAGTGTCACCTTTTTGCTCATCTGCCCTTGTACTTAGACCTTGTTCATATCTGTTTGAAAGAGTGCTGGATTTTCAGCACTGAAATAATGAAATTGAATGATACTAAATTAGTGTATAAAGCAAAAATATTTAAAAAGAAAGGTACAATGTATTAGAGCAAAGTAGTGTTTTGTAGTTTTTGTGTAAAATAAGGGTCTGTATAAGATTATATTTACATATTGCAAAGTAGTTGACAGAAGTATGTCTTTCATAATGACTCATATAAAAATGGACAAATTAATTAACAATTATTGACTGTGCAAGTAAGTTAAAGTTTGCACCAAATTGAACTTTACTATGAGGTCAACAAAGGGTGTATAATGGCAGATATGGTAACATTTTAGGCTGCTATCCTCCAGTGGTTTCTTGTCAATTAACAAAAAATATGAAAGATCATTATGGTGCTTTTCCCATCATTGCTGGAATCCGCAGGGAATTTATAGAGCTGAAGAATAATGGCTGATTACCCTGGCAACTTCAGGTTCGGTTTTTATTTCCTCTCTGATAGAAAAAAAACAACCCACATCTTGATTGGATTCGAACTTGCACCTCCAAACTAACAGAATTGCATATTAACTGCACATTCAAAAATCTCTCTAATTTTCTTTTATTCCCACCAAAGACATCTAACATTAAAGCACAAACACATTTCCTTGCTGACAGGGCAAATGTATTTCTAACTTAGTTACAACTACTTTTTCCTATGGGTCAGAATACCACAACAGGTACCTGTTATAGGGTTTTTGCTCTGTGCCACCGTCTTGAGTCAATGAGATCATTTGATTCTCTGGTTTCATCTTTCCATATTCAACACAGGTTCATCTTCAGCTTCCCCACTCACATCTTTCCTTGTGCATACCACGCCAGTGGGTGTCTGGTTGATTCATTAGTGTATGTCCTATCCATGTTCACCTTCTCTCCCTAGTCTTCAGCTCTGCTGTTACTCTCTTCCATGAGTATTTCAGTTCAGTTCATCCCGTAACCCATCAGGTCGTTGGGGCACACATGAAGACACTCCCAAAATCCCACGCCATCCCTCTCTATCTGTCGCCGCCTGTCGTATCTCGCCGGGACGAAGGTCTGACCACTCAGTGATGTTGTCCACCCATCTCTTCCTTGGACGTCCTCGCCCTCTCTGTCCCGGTACGGAACCAAAGAGTACCGAGTTGGTAATTCCGTTGGACCTCGCGACGTGCCCGCACCAGGCCATCTTTCGTCTTTTGTTAGCTGTGATCTTCAAATGGACCAATAGCGTCTTCAACTCTCTGACGTATTTCTACGTTCGTGACACGATCTTCATATGTAACATTTAGGAGTTTTCTATAGCACCTCATTTCCATTGCATGTATTCTGCCCTGGATATCTACTGTGATGGTCCAGGTCTCGCAGGCATACAGAAATATTGATAGCATCAAAGAGAGCATTAGTCTAACTTTTATGCAGAGGGCAGGTCTTGCCATATAGGTTTCAGCCGAGTCAGCGACGCTCTTGTTTGTGCTTTTCTTGCAATTACCTCTGGCTTCGATCCCTCTTTACTGATCAATGATTCCAGATATTTGAAACGTTTTACCACCTCAAGTTCCTGCCCATTTGCCTCTATTACAGATTTAAACCCTGCTATGTTATTGGTCATGAGCTTTGTTTTATCTGCATTTATTTCCATACCAAAACTCAGGGCCGCTCTATCCAAGCTACCAATCAACTCCTAGAGTTCCCTTTCTGTGCCTGCCAATACATCAATATCATCAGCAAATCAGAAGTTTGTGATAAGCCTGTCACCCACTTTAACCGTGCCAACATGTTCTTTTAAGGTCGTCTCCATTATTCTCTCCAAGAATATATTGAAGAGTGTTGGGGAGAGTATACATCCCTGTCTCACACCCACCGTCCCACGGAACCAATCGCCTAGCGTTCCCTCTACAGAGACTGCGCTTGTCGCCTGCTCATAAAGGTTTGCAATTACCCTCACAATATCACTGTTGAACTTATGGGTATTTACTTGGAACAATAAAGAAAGCTAACCAATCTGTGACGTTATGTTCTACTTGACAAGTTGTAATGCAGGGAAGGCACAAAATGATTGCAAAGACAAAGCATAATTTAACCCCATGAAAAATGTTTAAAAAGATAAAAACAGAAAAGAAAGTGAAGTAATAAGCCTTCTGGGGTGGAACCTGGACCATCAGATGATGAATCTGTCTCACCACAAGAAATGCACGAGTTATGGGATGTGGCCAAAGGATAAAGTGTTAAAGACAGACTTGATTGTATTGTCTCAGCTTTTAACTAGATCCTTCCCTTGCAACTTTGAATTCCCTAACTGTGTGTCAGATACCCCAGTTAAAGTTGGGTAGAATTCAGTGAGCCCAGACTGAGAACAGACCCAACTACTGTGTCACAATAGACAAGCACAATAACAACACAACCAACCAGGACTGGTAGACAGTCTAGTCTTATTAATGCAATTCTTAAAGGCAGAGGTCTGTTATTTTTGTGTTAGGAAATTCTATTTTATTAATTTAAATGAGAGATCAAGATGCTGAGCAGCGCATGAGCTGCAGTGGTCAGCGACCAATAGCTGACTGCTAGTGTCAGGGCCGGCGAACCAGAGTTGCCAAGACCCCTCTACACCTCCAAGCATTGATCCTAGTTAACAGTCTGCAGCAATGTAGACTGACTAAGGAGAAGGGATCGAAGAGGGAATGCTAACCTGGTACTCAAAAAATTCTTGCTGAAGTCGGATCTGTTCTGAAAGGTGCAAATATCGCAGTCAAGCTGTAAACTACGACACAATGCATTCCGTTCTCTGGACTACATTCTGCTACTTAAGCCTTTCAGGGTTTGGTAGCTGGAGATTGAGAACGAACGAAGCCAAGCCAATTTAAATGAAAGAGCAGAAATGTCTTACCTCATGTGCAAGCATTTTGTATAGCTCCTCCTTTGTAATGGATAAACGTTCTCTGTCTGTGCTGTCAATTACCATTATGATGAACTATCCAATGAAAATTAACAGAAAAGATGAAAAAAAACTGCTATAAAGATGTGGAACAAAGAACACACCAAAAAATGAGTCATGCCTTATGTATTTGCTACTTTTACAAAGAAAATAAAGGTAGTTCCATAGCAGACACTGCTGTCAGTGATGACGCGTAACAGACCTAAGTTCTTTTTTTGTGTGAAAAGTTGGATGACTAAATCCCTTCCTAAGTACCCATAAATTTACCCCAAAATTATATTTAAGGTTTTAATTTAAAGCCCCCTCATGTAATGTTCCGATATTCACAATCTGGTAACTCAAAGAGATTGATCACTGCTGTCAGCTGAATGAATCACAAACCATCTTTCTGCTAATAACCATCTTTCTCTTTCATTACATGGTCCTCCCAGTTAATCAAGAATTGTTTGTCAATGTCTGTGAGGGTTGCATATGTAATGTTCTTCATATCTGAAAGGTTTTGTTGTCACTTGCCACCTGTCCTTTCACAAACTAATTCTATATGATTTTAGTGCGAATGGTATGGCGGCAATCTTAAACACCTATGACCACGTTTCTGGATTACTTTGTTAATGTGAGACGTCTTTGTCCTGAGTGTATTCTTTACAAGTGACAACAATTCAAGTTTGAGGTGCAGTTCCACAGACTGAATTTGCTTCTTTGTTAGCCAAAGTTTGATTTCATCTTTACTATTTGCTCATGTCTAGACCTTAGCTTTCAGTGCCACTGCAATATAGTTGGAGGCACTGTTCATAGACAGACAGGAAGGTCTATATAATGAAGATAGTACGGTCTCAATCCACTCTCAAAATATGTGACCATTCCTTCCTCCCTGAATGGTAGTCTCGATTGTCTGTAATTTCCCACAAATATTTACTTCTAATAGCTACTCCGTTCAGTTCAACTCGCGATCTCTTGAGATCGCTGGGGCAGCCCTGCTGACACCTCCACAATCCTGCGCCATCCCTCTCTGTTTGAGGTTGCTTTATTTGCCTCCTCAAGTCATAGGTTAGTCCATTCATGTATGTTGTCTTCCCATCGTTTTCTCAGATGTCCTCGCCTTCGCTTGCCCTGTACTGTGCCGGGTAGTATGGTATTTGTAAGTCCATTGGACCTTGAGACGTGGCCATACCAAGTCAGCTTTCGCCTTTTGATCATTGCGAGGAGGTCGTCATACTTCATTATTTGTGATACGGTCTGTGTGGGTGATATTTAGCAGTCATCTAGAACATCTAATTTCCATGATCTGGATTCTTCTCTGGAGGTCTGCTGTAATAGTCCATGTTTCGCAGGCGTAGAGGAATACTGAAAGAACCAGTGAGCGCATTAGTCTGACCTTTATGGCAAGGGAGAGTTGTTTATCTTTCCATATATGCCTCAATTGTGCAAGAGCTGTTGTTTGTGCTATTCTGGCAAGGACATCTTGTTTTTATCCCTCCTCACTGATGAGCCCAGATATATGAAACAGTTCACTGTTTTCAGATCCTGTCCATTTGTTTTGATCACAGCGTTGATTGCTTGTATTGATGGTCATCAACCTTGTCATTTCTGCGTTTATCTCCATGCCATAAGCTTATGTTGTTACATTCACTCTTCGGATCAATTCTCGAAGTTCGGTCTCCATCCCTGCCAATGTCATCCACAAAGTGTAAATTGGTAATTGTTCTTTCCCCCATTCTTACAGTGCCAACATGATCTTCAAGGTCATCACTCATAATTCTTTCTAGGAATATACTGAAGAGTGTCAGGGAAGTATACATCTTTGTCTTACGCCGACGGATGTGTGGAATCATTCACCCATTTTTTCATCCACAAAGATAGTTACTTGGTGAGACTTTTCACAAATGATATTTCTACTGTCTAGCTATTCTAGTGCTTCAAATTTACTGCTGAGTGCGATGCAGAACTCCTTTAGACAGTAGACAATAAAAAAGAAAGTATTGAGTAAAAACGATACTCAGTGTGTTTGTTAGAAGACAAGAAAATATTCCATTAATAGTAATTAATGAAACTGTAAAGTGAACAGTAAAACTGAAAACAAAATAATAGCAATCCTAACTAATAAGTATGAAATTCAGAAGAATAGTGAAGAAAATAGAACACCTGAGCAAGCTTCACATTTTCTGTTTAGTGATTTTTACAAAATACAGCAATTAAGGAACCTAATAAATATCTTGCCAGTGTTTTACTGGGACCCGAAAAAGAGAGTAAAGAATTTACATTGTAACCTGTTAAACATATTGTATGAGGTGATTAAAGAAGGTTGGGCATGGGGCTAACTAGCCCACCCTGTAAATGATGGCAAATATCAGGTTCATGTATCAATTTTTGAGGAGAGTGGTTGCAGAGGTGGGGAGAGTTTTAGAAGAATAAATGTAGACACGTGGTTAGATGTATGACTTACAAACCTCATGAACAAGCAAAGTCGTACACATATAGAAAGTGAACTCATTAAAAAAATGGGCGCTGAAGTCATAAGATGCAAAAAAGAGTGCAACACACTCCGCTTTATAAAACAGGCAGATAAAACCAATCAATCTGATGCATTAAATAAAGATTTTGCGCTCCTTACTTCATTAAATTAGGATACAGCTGTTGATTTAATCAAATAGCCTTAAGCACAAACAACAAATACATATATATTAAAATCAATGTATGACACAATGCACCACACAAGTATTCTATCGTTACATTATAGTTGCCCATCGCAAGTGATGATGGCAATACAATTGTGTGCTATGATCTCATATGACTGTAAAGTCCAATCCTGACATAGCAGACTCTGTCACAGTTGAGACACATATGTGAGAAGCCGGCATTGGGCCGTTATTCAAGGGGATTGTCATAAGTCTTTACCCTGACTATGAAGGAGGAGGAGAAAATTGAAATTTGGCACATTCAATTTGTACCCGGTATGGTGCATGGCACAACACACCTTATTGACCGGATCTGCTGCTCTAACGGTTTGTCAGCACAATGAAAAAATCAGAGGCCAGAACTGAGGTAAAATTCTTGATGTTGCAGGGAAAAACACCTACAGAAATACACAGGGAGATGGAACCAGTGTTTGTAGAATATTGTCCATATGCTGTAAAAAACTAGTGACAGCAGTTTTAAGTGTGGCCATGTTGCTGATCTTCCAAGATCAGGAAGACCATCCTCATAGTGCAGCGATGAGATTGCAGAGATATCTAGGTCAGCAAAACTGAACGAAAGTACGGTTTTTAGAATTTTACACAACCGACTGAACATGAAAGAAGTGTGTCCTGGCTGGGTCCCGCACCTGCTGACATGTGAACAAAAACAAACGAGGGTTGATTGATTGCTGTGGCCAGTTGCTTAAAATGTGTCGATCGAAAAACCATGGTGACAGTAGATGAGACTTGGGTTCACCATTATGACCCAGAATCCACAATTTCCAGTATGCAGCGGAAAACCCCGGGCAGACCACCATATGCCAAGCCAAGAGCACAGAAATCTGCAAGAAAAGTGATGCTGACTTTTTTGGGACGTCAAAGGTGTCATATTGAAAGATTACCTGCCTCGTGGCAACACGGTTAATGGGCAATATTATGCAGATCTCCTTACCAAACTAAGAAAGGCTGTGACCAAAAAAGGAGGGATAGCGCGCACTCAAATTCAGTCTTTGCTCAAGACAAAGCGCCCTCCCATAAAGCAAGGCTTGTGCTGCAAACAGCCAATGATTTGAACATTGAAATTCTCCCACATCCACCATATTTAGCTCCATCAGACTTTTTT
This sequence comes from Ariolimax columbianus, assembly GCA_036924085.1. Taxonomy (NCBI): domain Eukaryota; kingdom Metazoa; phylum Mollusca; class Gastropoda; order Stylommatophora; family Arionidae; genus Ariolimax; species Ariolimax columbianus. The sequence continues at coordinate 33,507,421 of JAVGWX010000003.1, read as the reverse complement.
ATTTTCCCAAAACTGAAAAAACAGCTGAAAGGAAATAATTTTGACAGTGACGAAGATGTCATACTGACTTGTGATAACTGGTTTAGTTAGAAAAATAAGTTACTTTATTCTGAAGGTCTTTTCAAGGTCACGCAGAGATGTATAGATTGGTGGTGGCTACACTGTGAAGGAATAAGCACTGTGCTAAATTTCTCCTTCATGGTCAGGGTAAAGACTTATGACAGGCCCCTCGTACATTCTGTTCTTTCGGGTCTCGCTTTTCTGTGATATACGTACACTCTGCTAGGCTTGCATACTCACTTTTCATTTTGTAATGGAAATCTGATTTGTATAAATCTGCATAACCTTATTAATGATGAAAGTAACAATAGAGCTGCTCATTGCAAGTGAAGATGGTGACAACATCAGGCTTAAGCTGTGATATGTGGTCTCATATGACTGTTAAGTTCAATCCTGGCACGGAAGACTGTCCTTGTTTTGCAGGCATGCAGCAGAGTGGTTAACATTACAGCACAATATATTCGCGTCTCTGGTGAGGGTACTGCCTATGTAGGTGAAGCTATCGACTGCGTGGAGACGCTGGTTTTGTATGGTAATGTTTTGTTCGCTGTACAGTTAGTTTCTCAGAAGTAGGTTGTCAGTTTTCCTAATGCTGATTGTGAGATCTAAAATTCAGCAATGGTGGACTGCATATCTTGTTCTGAGCAGGTGTTAGGGACACAGTCGTTAGTGCACAGGAGATCTAAGATGGTGGCTTCATTCATCTTGGTGTAAGGCTTCGGATGTCTCGGAGTGAACAGCTGACTTTGTATCCTGTTCCTGATATGCATGCCAATAGCAGTGCCATGTCCAAGAGAGCTTTGCTACAAAGACCACGGTCAAGAATGTCGAAGCCAGCAAATAAACCTGTTTGACACCATTGGGGACTGGGAAGGTGCTACAGATAATTCTCCTTCGAGCAGTACAAAAGTAATCATGCCATCCTGAAAATGGTTGACAACTGTAATGAATCTGCTGGGGCAACAAAACTGCCATGATTTGCCTTCCCTGTTGACACTGTCACGCCTTGATCAGATCGACAAAAACTGTACAGGTCACAGTGCTGCTCTTAACATTTCTCTTAGAGTTGACGTGCTGCATATATCATGTTGACAGTCCCACGACCAGCACAATAACCACACTGACTCCATGCTCAAGATGATTAGTTAGTTGAACAGGACTTGGGCCAGAATTGTGTCCGCGTTTCACAGGAGAAAGATTCCCCAGTTGCTATCACAGGAATGGTTGTTGCCCTTTTGTTTGTACAGGAGGACAAAGAGGCTCTTACAGGTCCTGAGGTATCTGGCTGCCATTCCAAATTTAGTGAAATAGGTCTCTCAGCTGTTGAAGAAGAACAGGACCTCCTGCCTTGTAAACTCCAGCAGAAATAAAATTTAAAAATGACCCTAAGGATAGCCTTTGGCTACATGGCAACAGACATTACACCTGCCTGAAAACCAGGATTCCAAGCTAGCCACATGCAAAACCCTCTTTATTCACCATTTAGGATATGCTTATAATGTTACTGTAGTTGTATATATACTTTTTCCTTACTGGGTTTGCTGACATTATAAATGTGCTTTGTCTAATTCTACTCTTGGATATTATCACACAGCGAAGTTCTATGCTACAAATGGGGAACTAAGATGCTAGTCTGCTCAGGCACAATATACTGACCAAGACCACTTTCTATCTCCCATAAAAATTCCCTGGAAACAGGCTGATTTCAAGGCAGTCTGGCTGACGAGATGTGGATTGACGTTGATCTCCATAGTAGTGAGCATCATGCAGATGAAGTCAAGCATAGCACAACCGCCTGGAAGACTGTGGTTCATCAGCACACTTAGGATGTGAGAAAAGCTACTACAATTCGCCACTTAACACCCTTTTTAGGGCGCACAAAAAGAGTAGACTTACTCATTTTGGGATTAAAAAACAACTATGCTACAAATGTATACTTTTACTCACCTCAGAATTTGTGTAGTACGTGTTCCATGAGGCACGGAGTGATTCTTGGCCACCAATATCCCACATGAGAAAATGGATATTCTTCCACACAACCTCTTCCACATTACTTCCAATAGTGGGAGATGTATGGACAACCTCATTCATTAAACTGGTGACAGAAGATTAGCAGCATATAGCAGTATTACAGTGACACTAATGCGCATGGAGTCATGAAGATAATTTTAAGCTTCTTGTTCAAGTCAGTAGAAACACAGGGTCCCAAATGTCAATTTCCACTGATTCCTATATTTGGCCACCTTCTTGGGCTCTGTCAGTATGAGTTCAGCTGCCGTGGCTTCCTTCTCCAATGATCTTCACTAGATGTTCCATGCGCCCATTCCCCTCTTCTCAGGTGGGCTCAAATCATGTGCATGTCTGGTTATGTTTACAGGTTTCTTATGCTGTTGTTGCTGTTACGGATCCAGCAGGATCTCGGCTCTTGTCCTTCGGCCCAATGCCATGTAATGGTAGCTACACGTGTTTATCAGCTGTTGTCTAGTACCATACAAAGTGTTCCATGTATCTCGCTACGGAGGAAGAAGCATTTTCCTAAAATCATTGAGTGGTGAGCACTCAAAGAGATGATGATTGACGGTTTCATATGAGTGTACACAGCTGGCACCCGGGAGCATGTTGTGGTTGGATTCTGTTCAGGTGTTTGTTTAGTGGGATGTGTTGGATTCTGTTCAGGTGTTTGTTTAGTGGGATGTGTTAGATTCTCAGTCAGAAAATGGTGCTCTGATCCTTCCTTGTTGAGTTGATTTACACTGTCCTTTGGATTGTGGTTTGCCATATGTCTGTAGACATCCCTTCCTGTGTTTTTCATGCCCATCTGTTCAGTCAAGTTTCTTTGTTTGCTGATCTTATGAGCTGTTTGTAAAGTTGTTACTGTGTGTGGCTGTTCTTATAGATGTACTGTCTTTATCATCTATCTTCTCTTTCCCCCATTAATATTCAGCAGCATAGTTTGTTATCTGGTATAATGAGTACATTTGAAGAAAACTCTTGACAAACTTCTGTTGTTGAAAGTATATGCATGACGTAGACCAACTTTTAGCATAAATTTACAACTGATAACAAATTATTGCTCTATCCTATCCTCTCATTAAGAACATTAAATACAACTATTGTAAACATGCTGTTTTATCACAAAAAACATTACTTACGATTCAGATAAAATCATTGTTCTACAACAAAGAACATAACTTACAGCTGATATCTTCTTCTTCTTTGCCATATGCTTTCAGGGATCAAGATACTGAGCAGATAATGAGCTGCAGTGGTCAGCGACCCATAGCTGACTGCTAGTGTCAGGGCCAGCATCCCAGAGCTGCCAATACCCTTTTACACCTCTACGCGGTAATCCTGGATAACAGGCTGCAGCAGGGCAGACTGGCTAAGGAGAAGGGATCGAAGAGGGAATGCTAACTTGGTAAAAAAAAATGCTTGCTGAAGTCGGATGTGTTAGACTGAAAGGTACAAATATTGCAGTCAAGCTGTAAACTATGCATTCCGTTCTATGGACTACATTCTGCTACTTAAGCCCTTTCAGGGTTTGGTAGCGGGAGATTGAGAACGAACGAAGCCAAGCCATATGCTTTCAGACGTATTCTTGAATGTCTCTGAAGAACACAGTGGTTCGAATGAGGTTATTGGTAGCTCCATAGAGCTTGTCTTGGAATAGAACAGTTGATGGCCAAATGTACCTCCTCTATATCTCGTATATTGGATACTTCTGTAGTAGATGTTCAGCAGTCATTTTATTAATGCCACAGACACATTCATCAGTATCTCCTATTTGTAGCTTATTGAATAGATGGTTTCGTAATATGTTGTGGTCTATGTGGAGTCCTTGATGCTCCACTAACCATTTGTTCTTGTATCGGCACAGAATATATTTCCATGCTAGACAGCGATAAGTAAGTAGTAGAACACCTCTTTTATGTTCTTCTTGGTCGAATCTGAAAATCTGATATTCTCTGACTGAGAAGCTGTGTTTGTTGTTTAGGTGTGTCTCCTGAATACACCCCACATCAATCCGATGCTTATGTAGCAATTTTGATAGCAGGACCTATTTATTCAAAATTCCCTCCGCATTCCACTGTAGTATGATAATAGTTCTTGGTAATAGGTCAGTAGTTTTAATACCTTTCCTTTGTACCTTGACCTCACAGTGTCTACCATCTGCATTGGATTGGCTCTTGTGTGGCAGATTGCCTGGCACTGTCTGGTGAGCCCCCACAGGCTCTGCTGTCTCTTTATTTGTGATGTTATTATAAAGGAAAAAATATGTTGCACTGTTTCATTAGGCCTGTGGCCCAGTGCAATTGATTTCAACAGGCATTTCTGTAAGGTTTGCCTTCCTTAGCCCTTGACTGTCCCCATCTGCCTGTGGGGCAACAAGTTTGCTTTTGTTATAGTGTTAAGTTGCCCCTATTTAATGACCTGTCCAGCTTTGTAGACTCTTCTGGTAGCTATGCTACTGCAGACATAGCTCTCAGGGTTGTGGGGTCACATATCCCTCTATTTAGACATTGTGAATCTACAAGAAAGGACATTTTTTAAATTCTTGCTCGACGTACGAAGAGTCAAAACGGCTTATCAAAGCCAGATACATGACCAAATGGGAAACCGAACATACTGGTTACACCAAAAACGATGCCTATTACCAGTTGAACCGAAGAGAGCAGGTCGTTGTCTTCAGACTCCGCACTGGCCACAACAGACTGAGGTACCACCTATTCAACAAATTGAAGATAGGGTGTACTGACGAATGCCCGTGCGGTACTGGTAAAATGACCACTGAACATCTGCTGCAGAACTGCCCGACATACGAGGATCAGAGAGAGCAGATGTGGCCATTGCCAGTGGAACTGCAAGACAAGCTCTATGGTAGTGGCGAGAGTCTCAGGATGACCGCCGCTTTTTAAAAAAAAATAATGGTTACTGTCTGACTGTGTACGCAGAAGAAGAAGAAGAAATTCTTGCTCGATATAATGCCAGTGTTACTTTGGAAACTCAAGACTTAAAGAAACATTTTAGTCACATATAGCCTTTGATGCTCGTTGGACTTCTTGAGCTAATATAGTTTGTTTAACCGTACATGGTACAGATAATGCCGATCTTCAGAAACAGCACCTAGTATCACTGTCAAGATGCTACACTCGCTGTAACAATGTCAACAGACAAACGTGTGTTCTTAGTCGGATTCAAGTCGAAAGAATGAATATGTCATTGGTAATCCGAGTATCCCACCCATAGAGAAAGTAAATACTCAATGTAACCGCTTTAAAATCATTTTCTACGCCACAGTATGTAGATTTTTCCCTGAATAAAGAAAAAAAAACAAAACAAGGACAAATTAAGTAAACTGCCATGGCAGGGACCAGCTAAATATAAAATCATTGCTCTATGCCAAACATTACCTTCACATAATACAAAGCTAAAGTTCTACCACAAAGCACATTACTTACAATTGATACAAAATTGTTGTCTTGCCAGCATTGTCAAGTCCTACGATAATAATTTTGTGCTCTGTGGATATGAAGAAGTCATCATTATTAAAGTCCAAACATCTGTTAATTTCTAACATTTTTCAACCTGGTAACCATGTGGTAAGATGCTCGCTCAACTCTGAAAATGCTGTCATATATGTTTGACCACCACTGTAAACTATCATTCCCCATCCAATGATTATTCCCATAGCTGGAGTTAGGTAGGATTATTGATGGGGCAAGGAACTGTCAACACTGCAAGAGCTGATAAATGTAAGGAGATCAGCAGCAGTGATGACCTCATACTCATACTGGAGCACAAAAGGTGGCTGAAATGATGATTACTGTTATAATGCTGCCTTTATATTTTTGCAAGAGGAAGATACATTGACTGACAAGTCCATGATTTATTAGTTTTCTTCTGATCTGTTTAAGAGTAGGTGAAATTTTCTTTCATCTGCCATCTGTGTGGCTACTGTTTTTTTTATCCATTTCAACACCATAAATACATATTTTCTTGATCTTCCTGCTGCTCTGAAGCCATTTGGTATGGTATTATAGGCTTGCGTGGCTGGTAGGTTTGTAGGCATTCTTGTCATATTTCAAAACCATTTAATTCTGACTAGTAAAAACTAATTAGCATGTCCTTTGCAGAATGTTACTTCTTACACCCGCCAATCTATTTGGTGTGTGTAAGTTTCTTGGCAGGTGTGCAGTATGGGAGGTCAACATTACTTTCCATACGTGGAAAAGGGTTCACACTGAGAAAAAAAACTGTATTTGTCAAACTGGACACAGCGAGATTCAAACCCAGCACATTTGGATTGTGAAACCGAGTGAGTTTCATTCCTATGTCAGGATTGCCTTCATATGCATATCAATTAATCAAATTCTTTTCAGCTCCCTACAGAGTATATGTCTTCAACAAATACACACAAAGTCATTAAATGTTGTCCTGTTTATACCTACTGAAGTTTTTGTAGCTAGAAGTTTCTACAGGAAAGGGCAGCCAGTCCCATGTCCAACCCTCCTTAATTGCCTATTATCAAATACATGGCAGATTATAGTGTTACTATGTTTTGTTCCCCTTTCGGACCTCAATTTATATTCATATACTTACACCTAATTACTCGGGATGATGAGGCTAACATCTGGTCAGGCAAAACACACTGATCAGGCAAAACACACTGATCAGAGAATGTTAGCCAGGGTCAGGAGAAATATACTGGCCTAGACCGTCACCTGACCCCCTCGTTGGTCATCCTGGAAACTGGCTGTTGTCGAGGACAACAGCCTGGCTAACAAGGTGAGGTTCGACGTGATCGTAGTAGTAGTGAGCGACACGCAGATGAAGCCAGCATAGCACAACCGCCTGGAGGACCGTGGTCCAACTTCATCAGCACGCTCGAGATGTGAGGAAAGATACTGCAACCCATCACTTAACGCCCCTTTCAGGGCGCACATAAGAGTAACCTACTCATTGTGGGCATTCAAAAAACAACAACCTAATTACTCATACAACTTTCTTACAACAATGTGGAATTGGTATCATTGTGTATATTCTTATAGCCAATTACATTCTATGTGTGGATACCATTGCTGTTGACAAGGCAACAGAGAGTAGGACCCACGCAGAACAATGTACGCTGTGACTAACTTTGGTTATCACTCCAGTGGTAGCAGGGGAGTAAATAATAGGGGCCTCGTCAATTTCAGAGTATGTTATTGTTTCGAAGGCCCACAATGAGTAGGATTACTCATTGTGGGCCCTAAAAAGGACGTTATGTGGCAGGTTCCAGTAGCTTTCCTCACATCACGAGCGTGCTGATGAAGGTGGACTTTGGTCCTCCAGGCGGTTGTGTTATACTTGACTTCATCTGCATGTCGCTCACTACTACGGGGATCACGTCAATCCATGCACCGTTAGCCAGGCTGCCATGAAAACAGTCCGTTTTCAGGGAGGGCTACGAGAAAGCCGAGGTAAGGGTATTGGCCAGTATGTTTTGCCTGACCCTGACTAACATGTCTGATCAGTATGTTGTGCCTGACCATACAATAGTCTTCCTCCCTAAGTATGTTGTGACCAGACGCTAGTCTTCCTCCCCAAGTATGTTGTGACCAGACACTAGTCTTCCTCCCTAAGTATGTTGTGACCAGACACTAGTCTTCCTCCAAAGTATGTTGTGACCAGACGCTAGTCTTCCTCCCCAAGTATGTTGTGACCAGACACTAGTCTTCCTCCCCAATTATGTTGTGCCTGACCAGACACTAGTCTTCCTCCCTAAGTATGTTGTGACCAGACGCTAGTCTTCCTCCAAAGTATGTTGTGATCAGACGCTAGTCTTCCTCCAAAGTATGTTGTGACCAGACGCTAGTCTTCCTACCAAAGTATGTTGTGACCAGACACTAGTCTTCCTCCCTAAGTATGTTGTGACCAGACACTAGTCTTCCTCCAAAGTATGTTGTGACCAGACACTAGTCTTCCTCCCCAATTATGTTGCGCCTGACCAGACACTAGTCTTCCTCCCAAGTATGTTGTGACCAGACGCTAGTCTTCCTCCCAAGTATGTTGTGACCAGACGCTAGTCTTCCTCCCAAGTATGTTGTGACCAGACACTATTCTTCCTCCCAAGTATGTTGTGACCAGACGCTATTCTTCCTCCCCAAGTATGTTGTGCCTGACCAGACGCTAGTCTTCCTACCCAAGTATGTTGTGCCTGACCAGACACTATTCTTCCTCCCAAGTATGTTGTGACCAGACACTAGTCTTCCTCCCAAGTATGTTGTGACCAGACGCTATTCTTCCTCCCCAAGTATGTTGTGCCTGACCAGACGCTAGTCTTCCTACCCAAGTATGTTGTGCCTGACCAGACACTAGTCTTCCTCCCAAGTATGTTGTGACCAGACGCTAGTCTTCCTCCCAAGTATGCTGTGCCTGACCAGACGCTAGTCTTCCTCCCAAGTATGTTGTGACCAGACGCTAGTCTTCCTCCCAAGTATGTTGTGACCAGACACTAGTCTTCCTCCCCAAGTATGTTGTGACCAGACGCTAGTCTTCCTCCCAAGTTTGCTGTGCCTGACCAGACGCTAGTCTTCCTCCCAAGTATGTTGTGACCAGACGCTAGTCTTCCTCCCAAGTATGCTGTGCCTGACCAGACGCTAGTCTTCCTCCCCAAGTATGTTGTGACCAGACGCTAGTCTTCCTCCCAAGTATGTTGTGACCAGACGCTAGTCTTCCTCCCAAGTATGTTGTGACCAGACGCTAGTCTTCCTCCCAAGTATGCTGTGCCTGACCAGACGCTAGTCTTCCTCCCAAGTATGTTGTGCCTGACCAGACGCTAGTCTTCCTCCCAAGTATGTTGTGACCAGACGCTAGTCTTCCTCCCAAGTATGCTGTGCCTGACCAGACACTAGTCTTCCTCCCCAAGTATGTTGTGCCTGACCAGACACTAGTCTTCCTCCCCAAGTATGTTGTGCCTGACCAGACACTAGTCTTCCTCCCCAAGTATGTTGTGCCTGACCAGACACTAGTCTTCCTCCCCAAGTATGTTGTGCCTGACCAGACACTAGTCTTCCTCCCCAAGTATGTTGTGCCTGACCAGACACTAGTCTTCCTCCCTAAGTATGTTGTGCCTGACCAGACACTAGTCTTCCTCCCCAAGTATGTTGTGCCTGACCAGACACTAGTCTTCCTCCCCAAGTATGTTGTGCCTGACCAGACGCTAGTCTTCCTCCCAAGTATGTTGTGCCTGACCAGACACTAGTCTTCCTCCCCAAGTATGTTGTGCCTGACCAGACACTAGTTTTCCTCCCTAAGTATGTGGCTCTATGCTTCAAATGGAACTAAATGGAGACTAGACGTGGAGTAGGGTTGTGCATGGAGTTGGCAACTTCATCCACTAAAATAATGTGACATGTTAACCATCTCTGCAAAAGCACAAACACTTAGGTAAGTACTTCCTGTAAGGAGGCCAACTATAGTGGCACCCTCATGCTCCAGCTGGAGTAAACAAGGACATGAGGTGATAATGGCTGTTATGAGATTCATATTTTGTGTCAAGTCTATGTTATTTGTTGCTGTGATTGGTTGGCTGTTTTAATTTGTGCTGGTTTTTTTTTGTCCGGATGAAGATCAGGTGCTCATAACGGTAGTTTTGGGGTGTTTCCATTTTAGTGTGGTTACTGAGCCATATGTGTTTATGTTAATATCGACCAAAATCCACTTACACAGAACTAACACTCTTTTTTTACAGACTGACATTACTGTTATATTATATTACAGTACGCATCGGATTAGTGTAGTGGTAGAACACTTGCTATTCAAGGGAAAGATATGTGGCTCAGCTCCCGCTACTAGCACGCTTCAGTCGCCCAAGCTGTATAGGAAGTTCATTTGCATATGAGCACCTGGCCTACGATTATGGAAAGAAATGCAACGAAGAAAGGAACTGGCCACCCTACCTCACACAAGCTGTGGCTTAGTAAAATGAAGCCACTAACACTTCTTCCCCAACTGCAGTTTTTGCTATGGGACTTATTTTTAGTGGATTTGGCAGTCATTGAGGTCTGCTGACTTTTCTGTAGTTATTATTATCAACTACTGATATAAAAGTATTATTCAACTAGAAAACTGTGCTATTGATATTTATATCGGGCTGAATATAATCTTAGGCAAGATAAAAAAGAGGGGTGTACCAGCACAATGGCGGATGCAAGATGTTTTGTGTATTATCAATATGGTTTATAAAAAAGAATGCAATACGGCCAGAAAATTGAATATCTACTACAAAACATCTTTTCGTTCGCGGGTAGAGAACAGTTTATATTTTTTCAAGTAGGATAGTACTTTCAATCTACGGTACTTGCATATTTCTGTTGAATGTGGTGTGTGTAGACATCTAGAATTGCATAATCAGATAATCTATGCTCTGCTGTTCAGTAGCCTCCATTGTTGTTTTTGTCGCTGGGTTTGAAAGATGAAAAAAGAAAAACCCAGTTCAGCCGAGGTCTGACTAACCTTTGCAATGTTTTATTTGTGGCAATAAGATTAGTTTGGAAAAAACTGTATTAGCTTCTTATTTCTTGTGAAAGCATGCACTCAACTAGTGGTAGTTGCTGCTGAAATCCTGTCAGCAATCACAGTCAACGCCATGTTGCTGGATACCTGTTCTCAGGACATGCTTCGGGAGTAAACCCTGGTAAAGTAGCCTCATCACTATTATCATGTCAGGTAGCTTTTACCTATGTGTTATTGTCGGTCCCTGAATCGATTAGCTATGTGAAGAGAGGGAAACAGCCTGTTCTTCATAGAAAGATGGCCTGGAAAGACCTAGCAGAGAGTTACTACTGAAATGGTGCACCACCCTATAGTCAGCCATGATTGAAAGAGGCTGCTCTATTACATGATGTCCTTTTTTTTTTTTTTTTTTTGCGTTCGCCTTATTTCTCTAATCCCCAAGGCGGTGTGCGTTGCACAGTGGTTTTTATTTTGCGCCTGTCGGCCCAGTGCATCCGACTTCAGCATGCATTTTATGTAAGGGCCTGCTTCCTCCTGCATTTTCTAAGGGTTTGCTTCCCCGGGGTAACGGCCGGTGCTGTGATGGGGATCGAACCCAGCACCTCCCGGTTGTGAGCCACGCCGTCCCCTTATATGATGTACTTAAACCAATGGAGTCATTCCACTTGTATGTGAGGGACTTAGCAGTAAAACTCAAAACCAATGGTGGCTGAAAGATCTATTTAGGTGGAAATGATTGCATGCATCTGTTACTAATCCTATGTAAAACTGCTTTGTATCCTAGTCTGTGTTCCCCCCGCCATTTGCATTCCTATCTAGCGAATATTCTTATTCATGAGATACCACATTGAATTTCAGGTCTTAGTGCTAAGCTGTCAACGTGACAGAGAGGTTGTAGCAATAAAGGGCCAGGTTGATGCTGCGATCTTGACATGTTGTAGTCTACCCAGCTGTAAATAGATGGATACTTGACTTACAGTTAAAGCAGACAAGATGGTAAGAGAGGGAACTGGTCAGTCCACCCCACATGAAGCAGAGACCTAGTACAATGGAGTCTCTAACACTTTTACATAGGTAAATTAAAACAAAAACACATTTCAACGGTGGGATCTTTATCAAGTACATGTGCATGTGGTTTAACCCTTGAGTTACAGAAATTGCTTTCTGTGTGGTTTGAAACTCCTGATATAAATTATGTCTTGTCTAGTCTGTCATTCAGAACACTTATGGCTAGTAGTTTCTTATGTACAGAAGCTTCAAAATCTGCTGCGTAGGGAGCTGTAAAATGTCTTAAACTAGGTCTGTTTTCTTCTTCTTCTTGATTGGTTCTCAATCTCCCGCTACCAATTCCTGAACAGGACTTTGCAAGTAGCAGGATGTAGTCTGGAATGCGCCGTGTTGCTAGTTTACAGCTTGACTGTGATATTTGCACCTCTCAGTCCAACACATCCGTCTTCGGCAGACTAGTTCTGTTTAATTACAAGTATTAACTCCCTGTAGAGTTCTTGCAAAAGTGATTTTACCTTCATTTGTAAACAGGTTCCATAATTTTGACAATAGGATGCCCATTTCAGCTTTCCAGTTAAAAGATTTAATTGTTAACAGAAAGCGTTGTCCCTGTAAATACTAGTAGCAGTGCCTGTGAAATATGACTTCCCTCAAACTATCCAAATAACACAGGTTCAGCCATCGCTCACTCTAGAACAATAAAAATGAAATACAAAGTATTAAGATCAACGATTAAAGTTTAGTGTAACAATGATGATATAAGAATCAGAAAGTGCTCATATCACAATTATAAAAAAGAAAGTAATTTGGGAGGATTATAAGACTTAGAAATAAAGGATGTTTTTCCTTGCAGCAATGATGCAATGTGCAGGCTAGGTGTTTATTTTTACCTCCAATAGAAACAAGCCTAGGACACTTGAATATGTGTACCCTTAGTGAAGAAACCAGTATCATAACCATGTTCTCGACCACATACTTCTCCTATTACATAAGACTTCCAATAATCCAACTCCCTTGTGACTGAGATAATGTGTTATTTAAGACATGTTTTGAAAGGAATGCCTTTCATATACCTGAACATTTTAGAGCTAAAAAAGGTCCTACTCAAAAGACGGAGGCATTCCCAAAGATGTTCTCTATGGACAGCTTGCATGTGGTGTAAGAACAGTTGGCCAACCAAAGCTGAGGTTCAAAGATGTGTGTAAGTGGAACATGAAGGCACTGGATATGGATCTGACATACTGGGAAGACAGATGCAGACATATCCAAATGGAGATATAACCTAAAGGGCCACCTCAGACAGGATGAAAACAAGCTCTTGTAACAAAGAGACATGTAAAGATAACGCAGCAAGGAAAATGAAAATCAAAAAACCATAATTTGTCTAATAGTTCTTTTCCTCTTGTAAGACAAGGTGCTCACATTTAGCCCAATAATCCTTGTCTATCTATGGGAGGGTGGCATATGTAAGCTATTAGACATTGCACAGTTTGAATGTTTTATTTTTAATTTGCCACGTATCCTTTAAATTTGGCTAATACTAGTTCTATTGGGATTAGGTGGGAATGGTCTTTTATGTCTGCTTTACAAGCAATTTGGGTTTTAGATGCATTTAGTTAAATTGTATGTGTTCCTTCTTGAGCCATAGTGTGATTTTTGTACCCGATGGCACAAGGACTTTATTCTCTTGTGACTGTGGTATGATGCATTGTCCATTACAATACGAGAGGGTCATATCTAAGGAAGTTAGAACAGTTTTATCAATTCACCCTCTAAATATATGGTCATTCATCTCTGTATTATAGTTCTGAATGACTGTCGACTTTGAATTAGAAACGAGTTCAGTATTATTCATCAGTCCATTATGTCTGCTACCAAAGTTTGCCACAAGTACAAATCTTTACTGCCAGTCCATCAACACCCACCCTAAGAAAGTAGGCAAGATGGTGGACAAATTCAACCAGTGTCTTCTAAAGGCAGCAATTGAGAACATCCCAAGAGGCGCCAGAAGAAATTACAAAACGTATTGGTCACCTGAAGTGCAACAGATGGAACTTCAACTAAAAGAGGCAAGAGAAAAAGTGGAAATTGAACAAAATCAAGAAAGCAACATCGCACTCAAGGCAGCTGCTGCAAGATATAGAAAAACAGTTAACCAAGCATGCAAGAAAACCTGGCACGAGCATACAGAAACTATCAACTTTGATAGAGAGAGCAAGAAGCTCAACTTTGATAGAGAGAGCAAGAAGTTCTGGAAACTAGTAAAGGCCTTGAGTGAAGAAAACAGCTACAAGCCAACAATTGCGATTGAACATGAAGGAAAGGTACTAACTGGGAAAAAAGCAGAGGATGTTCTAATATGCAGAAACTAGTAGAAATAAAATCCCAGCAGACTTGAAAAGGTATATTAAGAAAGAAATAAACCACATGGAGCACTCAATGTGAGTACCTGAGGAACATCTAATAGTAAATATCACCAAGACAGAATTGGAATCAGCCATTAGTAAACTCAAGAAGAGAACAGCCGCAGGATAGGATGGCATAACTAATTAAATGCTCTCTAGCATGGGAGAAGTACCAAAGAACAAGCTGGGCAAGCTGATACACATCTTTAACACATGCTGGAAACAAGGAACTGTCCTCACAGTGTGGGAGGAGGAAAGGACTATACCCATCCTTACATGGAAGAACAACATGAAGCCAGGCAGTTAGACCTATTAGTCTACTCAGCTGTGTGGGGAAACTAATGGAACAAATAGTTAACACTAGAATAACCTGGCATATGAAATAAAAAAATTTACTTATCTCCCAGCAAGCAGGTTTCGTAGAAACAAATCGACCGAAGATCAAATGACACGTGTACAAATGGATCAGTGATTACCTAGATAACAGAACAGCAAGAGTACAACTCCAAGGACACCTCAGCAAAAAGATGAAAATGGAGTAATGTATCTTCTCCTTGACAATGCTGTCAGCAGAACACCCAAGGTTGGTCATACAGTGGATCCCATCCCACTGCAATATTGAAGGCAATGAAGCGGCAGACAAATTAGCAAAGTGTGGAGGAGCATCCTCACAAACAGACCTGAGTATCACATATAATGAGGCCAAGACCATAATTAGTCAACTTCAGGGGAAAATGGGCTGATCAACACCCAGACTTCCGAAAAGAATACAGCCACATTAACTTAACTAGAGAAGAGCAAGTCATCATCTTCAGGCTGAGAACTGGGCATAACAGACCCAAGGACTACCATTTTTCATTTCAAATTTAATCCAATTCTGTGCAATGATAGTCAAAGGTTTAGATTTTTAAAGGACTCAAGTTTTGAATTGCACTATAGTAGTTTAATTGATATTGAACAATAACATTTAATTTTGATGTCAGTAAACTTGGTTTACAGTTAACACATTTTATATTCTTGTTTTGAAGAAGTGCAGAACTGTATGACTATTTTAAGTTATATTTCAAGGGACAAAGATGCAGCAGTGAATGATGAGCTGACAGCAGCCAGTTACTCATAGCTGACTGCTTGCGTCAAGATCAGTGACCCTGACCAAGATGCTAATATGCCTTCAAGGGGCGGCCTTAGAAATAGATTTCTTTATGCACCTCGGCTAAGAGATCAAGGATCGAAAAGGGAAGGTAAACCAGGTCTGAAAAATGCCATGCTGAAATCGGACGTATTGGTCTGAAAAGCACAAATATTGCAGCCTAGCTGTAAACTATGACTCAATGTCGTTTTCAGGACAAATGCTTAAAATAAACTTCTATTCTCATAACGGAATACATATGTCCATATAAATATCCCCTGTGAAGCTCAAACATGGAACCTTTTGATCAGTATAATAAAGCTGTACATACAAAACAAATCTTGACAGTGAGATAGAAATGTAAGTGTAGTCAGGGAAATGTCAGTGGGAAAGGTTGAGTTTAAAACAGACGCACAGAGGGATGGTAATGAATACTGCAAGAGCGGAGTTGGGATGGCGAAATAACAACGGGGGTAAATGTCACGATACAAATGGGGGATGGGGGGGGGGGGGGGGGGAAGGAACAATACTGTTGAAGGTTGTGACATTAATGGATGAGTTCATGGCAGACAGGGTGGGGGAGGGTGGTGGTTGGGGCTGGATGTTGAATTATTGTGGGAGAAGGTTGAGTGTCATCAGAGATTGGCTGAATAAAATCAATCAATCTGAAACCTTCAGCAAATACACACCAAATTATCCTGTCCTGAGTAATACCTTCCAGCTCTGAACATGTCTTCACTGTTTCCTTTATGCATGTCTCGAGATATCTTCTTCATGCGTTCTTTGGAACAGAGGCTGTCTTGTAATGTTATCAGCTGGTTTCTTTAATATGTGTCCTATATAAAACGATGGCAACTTCTACTCACATCATGCTCAACAGACATATGTCTAGTTCATTCCAACAGTCCCACCTTAGTGATCTTATCACACAATTTCTATCTCTATATTCTGCACAGGCACTTGTTCCAACGTTATAGAACAATACAATAAGATGAACTTTACATTCGAGTTAAATCTTTCAATTTCCACAAATTCCCTAATGTAATGAAATCCCTTCTTGACTTTTGTATTATAAATTTGATATCTCTATCTAATTTTATTTCTGTTAAAATCTGCCTTTTTCATTGCTATATTTGATGAATGCAGGATCTTTCTGCTCAGAATCCTGCCTGTTCTCTCAGTTTTCCATTCTAAAGCATCTTTTATAATGATCCAGAATTATCTTGGCCAGGACATTTCCACTGACTTCCAGGAGCGTTATTCCTTGCAAGTTACTGCATTAGTCCCTTCTTTAGCAAATTTATTTTCACTTTTTGGGAATGACCTCTTGTTTTCATACTTTCCAGAAGAGCTGGTTTAGCATTTAAGTAGTGGTTTGGATATTTGCTTTCATGGAATCTTGAGGGATTCCATCTGGTGTTGCAGCTTTCTCATTCTTCAATTGCTCAAGTGTTTGTAGGATCTTTAGTGTTGTTGGTGAATTTATATTTAATGGTTCCTTTGCTGTTTCTGTGTTAGTTTTGAATATTGTTGGATTTCTAATTAGTGTTTATTTAAAAAGTTCAATCAATCTAATCTGTCTTACTGTTGCTCTTCACTGTTGTGTTGTGGTCCAGTTTTTTCCTTGATAGTATTCTAGTTATATAATATGTCTTTAGGCCTCTTCACACATATTTCAAATTGCTTCCTAAAGCTTGTACCAGTGGTTATCTATGGTTTCATCTGTGAAGTTCCCAAGGATTAAAAATCTGTTCTCTTCAGAATTAGTTTGAATTTAGACTTTGTGCCTTTGATAGGTTTTTCATGTACTTGTGGCTTGTTTTAAATGGTATGTCTTTGATGAAAGTCCATTTCTATTGCCATAGTCACTAAGAGCAGGTGGTGATTTGATGCCCCTTCTACGCTTCTCTTTACTATAAAATCATGCAAGCAGATCTCCATATTCGATCAATTGTAAAATGGTCAAATTGGTTTCTGATGTGCCCAATTGGTAAACACCAGGTGGTTTTATGTACACTTTTATGTAAGAAGATGGTGTCTCCTATAAGTCATTGAAGCCACAGAAATTGACAAAGCTCTTACTATATTTGTTTCTTTTTCCCATGCCCTTTTTGATCATAATAAATGAATAGGTGCTGTTGTCTGTTTCAACTTTATATTTTCCCTGACTATCTTGATATCTTGTCTCTGAGCTTTGTCCAGAGTTCCTAAGAGCATAATATAGAATCATTGTTTGTTGGCACATAGCACTAAATAGTTGTATTTTCCACTCCTGTTTAAGTAAAATATTTATCTCATATCATGTTCTATGTCAGCTTTTCTTTTCAGTTGATGATTGCTTTATTTACTCACAAAGGGAGGTATCATGGGGCTAAATATATTATTTTTTGATAAGTTTGCTGGAGTTCACAATCTAAGTGACTGTTATCAATTTTACAAATTTGGAATAGCTGGCCTGTGTGCAACAAATGAATAACAGTTTCATTCAAATAAACTTGTGAGTTATGTCATTTGGCTACACTTTTAGAAATGTGCTTTCTTCATTCATTCAAATGATGTCCCTGCCATGAAGGTTGGGTGCAGTGAACCTCCAATATACTGTCTCGACGGAAGACTGTCAGGCTGACACTAGTCTATCCTTTTATGCTGCTATCCCACTTATAGCACTGCCTGCTTCTTGTCCACTGACCTTCAACATTCCCCTCCAGAACTGTTTTCAATAAAGTAATGTCTTTTTTTAATATCCAAACTACCCAACTTCCCTAACTTTAATGTCTCTCAAAATGTTTCTACTTATGCCTACTCTCGTCGAGATGTCACTATTTGTTTGTTTCTTTCCCAAAATGTGAAACATTCTTCTGTATAACCATATTTTGAGTACCTCTATTTTGTTCTTAGGCCATGTTTCTGCACCACATAATAACGTTGAATATATATATACACATGACGAGTCCAATTTTTAATGTATTGGTAATTTGTCTGGATGTCAATATATTCCTCATCATAGTAAATTAGCTTTTGACCATTCCTATTATCTTCTTCACTTCCCTCTCACATCTACCATCTCTTGTAATTATCTGTCCTAGATGCCAGTATATATCTGTTCTAATATCACACTTTTCACTTAAATATTAGTTTTGGGCTGCATGTTTGTTTTGGTAAATAACATAACTTTTTTGTTTTATTCATGTTAAATGTCTAAACCACATTCAATACTACCATCGTTGACCATCTCCATAAGTTCTTACAACTCTTTCTCACTTTCAGCCGGCAATGAACTACCTGGTTTTTTTCTTCTTCAGGTAATGAGGTAAAGACAGATGTTGTCAAGTCTTTCGATGATATGTATCCTGTATCACATATCTCATTGCGCAGCTGTGTAATTATATCTATGCCAAAGGCCTCTAAGGTGTTCAAAATTTATATTGTAATATTACCTGGCCCTCAGCTCTCCCTTTTTTCATCGATCTCATTGCTTTTTCCACCTCTGATTTAAGGATTATAAGCCCTTCGTTGTTTTGTGTCTGAGACTTGCCTACTCAGGTATCACGGAAGAGATCCCTGACATACTCATACCATCGCCTTGAAATATCCACTTCATCAAATATAATCTCATCATTTGTATTTTTAATACACCCTCCTACATTTATTAGTTTTCCAATTGGACATGATTCTAATTTTCTTCATGCAGATTCTTACCTCTGTGTCTATTTGCCATATCCTCGATTACTTTGCATTTTCCTCCACCCCCTTTTCTGTTACTAGTCTACAAATTCTAAGTATGTTTTCAATAATACTTGTATAGTATAGGTCTTCTTTCTTACTACCATTGTTAATAGTATTTCTTCTGCCATCCAAACTTGACACTTCCTGAACGCTTTTACTGACAAGCTTTCATTCGCTGTTCGGATACCGGATTTTAAACAGGCACATTTTGTGCTAATTTCTTTTCTGAATTCTCATTGTTGGGATGTTCCATTCTTCTGTCACTAAGCATTCATACTTATTTTGAACAACAACAGCACATTTTTACTTCACATCTGGCTGATTTAGTCGAAATGTTAATTTAAGGTTTTTTGCTGTCTTGTGTTTCGTGCATTTTTAACTTTACACATAATTTATACAAAGAGGATTATAATCAGAGTTGATGTCTGTCCCTGGATAAGTTTTGACTTTCTTAACATTATTTTAAAATCTGTTTAGGATCATTATGAAATCTGATTTTTTGCTCTATCTCCTCCGATCTTCCAAGTCATTGTCAAAAATGGTGCTAAAAAATGTATTGCACATACAAAGCTTGCTTTCTTCACAGAATTGGATCCTCTTTTTCGTTTCTTTCTCATGTCCATAATTATCAACAATATCCTTATAGGTTACCTTTCCTACATCAGTGTTCATGTTCCCCCTAACTAATAATACATCATTAGATTATATTGTTCTTAGTATTCAATGTAGGTCTTCACAATACACCTCTATGTCGTCTTCGCTGTAGTCAGTTGTTGGAGCATAAGTTTGGAGGATGGCTTTACTAAAAGGTTTTACCCTGATTTTTACCAGCACCATTCTGTCATTATGCCCTGCATTCACAAATGAATCTACCTAAATTTGTCTTTATCAATAGACCTACCCTCCTCATTTGTTCTTCTCCTCCAACATATTTTTAAACCCCCCCATTGTTAAGTATGCGCCTGTACATATTATTTTTGCCACCGCCAGAATGTCCAGATCCATTGATTTAGCATCCTCAATTAAATTATCCAATTTGCCTAGTTCATACAAGGTACAGACATTCCATGTACCTATTTTGAGGCTTCTCTGGTATATACTATTGTATAACTCTTGATGCCCTTCCATCTTTGAATCTATACATGATGAGGCCCCAATCTATTTGATGGTGACCGGCCGCCTTTCACTTTATGTTTTAGATGCATCTGTGTCTGCCACACACTTTGCTGTTTCACCCTTTATCAGGTTCTTCTGCCTCGTGAGCTATTACAGACTTTGTTCTTCCATGATAATGTGTATTGCAATGGATGCGTCAAACAAATACGTCATTACAACAGTTCACCAAATGTAATGAAAAACAGTATTGAAAGAGACACAAACTTCCCTGGAGCGAATTTAAGAAAAACACTTCCAAAAATACTGTAAAGGAATCAACACTACAAATATGAATGTATTTTCTCATTCGTAAACATGGATAACCACAAAGAAAACCCTCATAATGGGAGAGCCATGTTAGGTATGACTAACCATTTACCATCTTGTTCATTCACATTGTTGGTTATATTATGCCGAAATTACAGCCTTTCTTAAAGATCTTAAGGTGCACAGTCTTTTTAATCAGATCACATAGTGTAATGAATGCTGATGATTTCTGATCATACAAACTCCTGATATATGCCAATCCTTGGACAACATATTTGTTACCCCAAACTCTGGCAGTCTAAATAGCTAATACATTGATTGTTCTGTCATGTTGTAACAGGCAGCCTATGAAAGACTGTTCCTCTTATCAATGTCTTCCTGATATAGATGCTTTAGCTGCTTGTATAGCCAAGACACAAGGCCCTAAAAGTTTGAGTTCTCTCTCTGCTAAGCACTCATATCATACTCATCAACTTTGAAGTTTCTGACGCATGAACTGAGAATCAGATACATGTATCATCATCATCAGGTGCTCTGCTGGTTGGCGTTCATGGATCTCCATCCGCTTCTATCACGTGTGTCGTTTACTGACTCTGTTGTTAATTTTCGCCCACGTCATTCTCTCAAGCTGTCCAACATCTTCTCTCTCGGCATTCCGATCTCTCTTTCCTGCTGTCACAACGTGCTCCTAGCCTCTTCTCATAACATGCTCGAAAAAGAATGACTGCCTTATTCTGATCCTTGCAATGAGTTGTTTTTGTGTTTGTGCCTCTTCGAGTACGGGTATCATTAGTTTTCCTTGCAATCCATGGCATCTGCAGCATTCTTCTGTAAAACTCCATCTCCGTGGCTTCCAAAGATCTATGCGCTTTCTTGCTGATTGTCCATGATTCACTGCCATATGTCAGTACTGGTTCCACGTAGCATCCAAGGACTCTTTCTCCGTTCTACAGACAAAGTTTTGTGCACAATATTCCCATCATGGTCTGGAAGACGAATTTTGCTAAGGCTATTCTGCATTTTATTTCATAATTACATCTTCCATCGGATTTTATATATACGCCAGCTACTTGAACGTCTTAACTTGTTTCAATTTGTACTCCTTTAATTTGATGCAGCATTTTGGAGAGTCTGGTTTCTTAGTCACTACCATCACCTCTGACTTCTGTTTATTTAAACTGATGCCTTTATTTTCACTTTGCTGAACTACCTTGTTTACCATTTCTTGCAAGTCGGTTTCATTCTGGGCTATCAATACAGTATCCTCAGCATATCGTAGATTGTTTATGTTCTGAGATACATAAATAGCCTTCTTTTATGAAGTCTCACAGATATATATATATATATACACATTTATCAGAGTTGCAGTAACTTCCTCAATTTCCATTCTTACAGGTTTTTTTTTTGCGTTGCCTTTTTTTGTCTAATCTTTAAGTGGTGTGCATTGCACTGTGGTTTTTATTTTGCGCCTGTCGGCCCAGTGCATCCAACTTCAGCATGCATTTTATGCAAGGGCCTGCTTCCTCCTGCATTTTTTAAGGGTTTGCTTCCCCAGGGTAAAGGCCGGTGCTGTGATGGGGATCGAACCCAGCACCTTTTGGTTGTGAGCCGTGTCACTTAACCACTAGCCCATGCCGTCCACTCTTACACTGTTAATATCATGTATCCTCCTCTTTACAATGATTATGACTATTGTGGTAGAGTCTAGGTTTAGCTGAGTAGATACTTATCTAAAGAGTTACAACATGTATCTACACCACGACATGACTTCACACAGCAAACACTATCCTGACCATGAAACAAAACAATATTATTTATTACAAGAAAAATTGTTCAACAGTTTCAACAAAAAAGCAAAGTACATCCAAACTAAATAATCATAATATATATATATATATATATATACACACACACACACACACATATATATATATATATATATATATATATATATATATATATATATATATATATATATAGAACTACAATAGGAGGTTTTAAGGACTAGCTTTTGATGGTTCCTCCAAGATCTATGGTACCCAGTACTCTGGCTGCTGCACTTCCCTATCTGCACACTCAACACACAATCACAAACTTGTCTTCACGATCAGAATACGTACTCAGATGAATCTGAACATTCACATACAATCAGATCACTTACAATCAGGCGATCTGTGCATTCACAAATAATTAGATCACTTCACGTATTCACACAAATTTGTACGCTCACATGTAATCAATAAACTCGTCCTCATGATCAGATTACATAGATCACTTTGCATACTCAGACGAATCTGTACATTCACGTATGATCAGATCACTTACAATCAGGCAATTTGTGTATTCACAAATACTTAGATCACTTCACATATTCACGCAAATCTGTACATTCATATGTGATTAGATCATGCATTGTTCACTAGGTGTCCTGCATGTACGACACACATTCATATCTCTTACTCTTCACAGGGTGTCCATCATAAACACCTATTGAGTACGACTGGTCAACTCAAGGTATATGATGGTCTAGTCACCTTGCAAACTCACTCTCAGACTCATTCTTAGCCTCCCTCCTAGCCATTCTCCTGAGTTTATCCTTACATAATATTTTATAGTCTCAAGCAACAATATGGCTGTCCAATGCTCTTCTGCCGGCTGTCTGACCTAACCATCACTCCAATTTGGAACTACCTCCAACTAAATGGTATTTGTTGCCTATCCACGAATCACTGTCACTCTAAATGTCACAGCCGGTCGTGGCAGTATCAGACTGTCACCAACCCCCATCTACGCCAATTCTGAACGCCAGAGTGGTCAGCTCCGAACACCCACCCATGTACCAGACAAAGTCTTCCACCTAAACCCCTCGTTTCCTTTGTCGACCTAGTGTTGAGACGGTGATTGACTGTGACATGCATTCAGGCCACCTTTGTTCTTAGAGTCGCCAGCCCAATCTCCCCTGCCCTAAACGCCCATGCTCCAGCTGGTACTGTCACTCTAGTAACAAAGAAGCATCTAGATTTCTCATCAAGCAGTATAAATCCATATAATACACTGTCAGTGCTACGTGGTGATATCACTTAGCAGCTGTTTAACTTCAAGCACTGATTCAGTCCAAGTGCTTTTCCATTACTCAAACCTCTTTCTGTTAGATGACATATGGCCATAATTAGCACAGTAATTTGAGTTTCTGTAATAGATAAAACTAAATTTTGTCTAAAACTTACATCTTGGTATTTAATTCAAAACTGAATATGATTTACCCCAAATATTGAAATAACTGAGGTAAATTTTCTAATTTTCAGACGCATGTTCCACAACTTATTAAAAATAAATAAAGTTAATCAAGTAAAGTTATTGAATTTCATGTTCCATGAGAGTTAAATTCTCGGAAAGTACTGGGGTGTTTAGCAAATGTCATTTTTGGTCTCAACCTCGATGAAGGAAAATTCTCATCAGTGAAACACACAGCAAACGCCTACGCCATGAAAATAAATATAGAAAAGATCAAGACAATGATCATAGTCAAAGAACCAACGGAAGTAGAGTCTAATGGTAACCACTGAAAGGAAGAAAAAAATAGAGAAAGTATACGCTATAATATGACTATACGGTATACCTATCATTTCTCATACCTGGGCCAATTCATAAAAGACAGCAGCTGTGAAAAAGAAATCAGAAAGAGAATAGATATGGTCAAGATGGTATTCACCAACATGCGATACATAGGGCCTACTCACCTACCTACTGACATTCAAACAGATAAACCTTACATTGAAAATGAGAATTGTCAGGTATTATGTATGCTGATCACTACTTTATGGCGCAAAAACATGGACGCACTGAATAGCAAGTTGGAAAAATCTTGCAAACTAAACCTAACCTGAACCAGTCCAGAATTGAACGACTTGATGATGATGAGGAGGGGTTTGGCTTTGCTATTTTAGACAGCTACTTTTTAAGAACAGTACAGCCAACTGAACATTCACAATTAAGGAAGCCAGGGAGGATGTAGTGTGGGGTGAAAAACAGTCTCAGGCACGTTATGTGTCAGAGTCTGAGTAGTGAGTGACACTGACTGAAAAGACATTCAAGACATTGTCATTGCGATTGTCATTCTGATTGAAATGAAAGAAAGAGTTCAATGAGTCGGGAGATGGGCATTTGGACTGTTCTAGCTAAAACATCTGGCCCAAAAAGGACATCTATTTTACCAGTTACCTTTAAGCTGAAACCAGTCTGTACATTATCTTCTCGTAGGTTGCAAGGGATGAAGTTTAAAGATACGACACGATTACTTGCACCTGTGGCATCTCTCAAAACAAATTCTTCTCAATAGATGACAACACCAACATTTGATCGGAAGTGCCCCTAAATTATACACAAAATAATTGTTCCTTTCCGTAAACAGAAACATTGTACAAATAGGCCAACAATGTTTGTGGATGTATACATAGTTGCTTTTCATTGAAAGTTACTCGTACCGAGGTAATTTCACTCTTAGCAACGCTTCTTTGGTGGCAGGTTACAGTTGCCATTATTATATCTCGAGGCGTACTGGAGAAAGATGACTGGGGTTCTTCTGGATGTAGTGCAATGCGAGTCTCCACAGTAAGATCACCACTTCGGGGACTACTATCCCCACCTCGTTGGCCAGTTTGCTGTGCCACATCCTATTTCCAGTAACCAAACGAAGAAGAATGGGGGAGTCTTGATAGTTTACGCATTCCAGCGAGTCGCACCATTAAACAATGCCATTTGCAATTAAAATCTTCCGACTCATACACATTTCTGGAAAACTGATGTATGTTTGTTCAAGAGGAAAACTCAGTCAATTACGTTTACAGACGTAGTAATTGTTAATGAAAATATCCATTTCAGCACTTTATATAAACAGAGACAACGATAACAATGAACAATTTCAACCCACAGGTAAATAGCTTTGCCGTTTAATAAATACATTCCTTACACTCAAATGACAAATGGACATGATACAACTATTAAAACAGAACATAAGATCCAATGCTTCCTACCAGGTTTCTTGACAACTGTGTTCATCTATATAAGTTCAGTGCTTACAGTTTCACTGTGACGTAATTGTTGTGGAGCGTGTAGGCTAGTGGACAAATTGCTAGCTTTCTGGATTTGGATTACAGCGTGTCAGGGTTCGAGTTCACTGACGGACATACACAAATTTCAGGCCGTGGTTCGTGTCTTTTACGATCGCCCCTCCTCCCCACACCCCTCCCTCCCAGTCGACCAAGCTGTAAAGGGTACCTGACGTTTCGAAATATGAAATCACATGGAATAGGTGGTGAAGTTGTCAATTTGATAGAAAATTGGTTAATGGGCTGAGGGCAGAAAGTGGGCGTAAATAGGGAGTACTCTGACTGGGGTGATGTAATAAGTTGTGTACCTCAGGGATCGGTATTTGGACCAATTTTGTTCTGAATATATATATATATATATATATATATATATATATATATATATATATATATATATATATATATATATATATATATATATATAAATGATTTGGACATTGATATCAGATCCATGATTGCAAAGTTCACAGATGACACAAAATTATGCGGCAGGGTTTCTTCTCCGGCAAAGGTGGATCTATTGAGATCGGATTTAGATGTGACTCAAAAATGGTCTGAGATGGAGTCTATTGTAGAAAAATGTAGAGTCATCCACATAATGAATATAATTGCATGATAGAAGAGAACAGTATTAGGACACTAAAAAAGGAAAGAGACCTAGGATATATAAATAGATCATACAGGAAAGGTGCGGGAGCAAGTCCAAAAGAGCAAGGAAGTAATAGTTAAACTATATAAATCATTAGTGAGACCTAAATTAGAGTACTGTGTTCAGGTATGGAGTAAAAAAAAATAGAGTGGAAAGGATACAAAGAAGAGCTACAAAAATGTTCACAGGGTTTCAGAATTACAGTTATGAGCAAAGACTAGCAAAAATTGGTGTTTCGAATAAAGAAGAATTCGGGGTGACTAAATGCAAGTGTATAAATTAATAAATGGAAAGGATAAATTAGACTATATCAAGTTTTCCAATGTACGACCGGCTACAAGAACAAGAGGACACACATTGTCTAAAGACAGGACCATAGTTGTTGATATTGTACGTGTCGTAAATAGTCAGCATTCGAATGAGCTTAGAAATGACGCACTTGAAACAACTCTAGCATATAATGTGAAACGAACACTTGTTCAACGAGAATAATGTAGACAGTCAAGTGACAGGAATGGGAGGTTGAGAGCAACCTCTGTTCGACTTCACAGACGACACTCCAACGTTCTATTCAAGGCGAAGGTCGTCAACATCCTCCTCTAACCATGAAATTTCTTCTTCTTCTTCTTCTTCTTCTTCTTCTTCTTCTTCTTCTTCTTCTTCTTCTTCTTCTTCGTGTTCTTCTTCTTCGTACGCTGTCAGACGTCAACTTGAATTTGTTCGAAGAAAGCAGCTGTCATCCTAAGGCTGTCGACACTGCCATAGAGCTTGTCTAGTGTTGCCACTGTTGATGGCCACATGTGCTTTCTCTGGTCCTCGTATGTCGGGCAATTTTGCAGCAGATGTTCAGCGATCATTTTCCCTGTACGACAGGTGCATTCGTCAGTGCCACCTATCTTCAGTTTATTGAATAGGTGGTACCTCAGTCTGTTGTGGCCTGTGTGGAGTCTGAAGACCACGACCTGCTCTTTTCTGTTCAACTGGTAGTAGGCATCATTTTTTGTGTAGCCAGTATGTTCTGTTTCCCATTTGGCCATGTATCTGGCCCTAATAAACCTTTTGGACTCTTCGTAGGTTACACTAGAATCTGGTTGAACCATGAAATTGATTTTACCACTAGCGACCTAAGCCAAAAATTCAAAAGAGAATAGTACTCGCACCTCTAACAGAACGTGGTCATCGACAGGGTGGCAAACTTACCGTACACCTGGGAAACATTCCACCAGAACACAAGGCATTGCCTAGATAGAACTATAAGAAAGCAGACTGGCAGAAGTTTGCCACACGTACAGATTTATACTGCCAATCTATCAACAACCACCACAGGAAATTAGATAAGATGGTGGACAAATTTAATCATAAGGCAACATTGGAGAACATCCCAAGAAGCGCCATTCGGAAACTACAACCCCGTTTTGGTCACCAAAAGTGAAATAAATGGAGCTCCAACTAACAGAAGCAAGAGAAAGGGCGGACATTTAAAAAATCAAGGTAACTGAGGCAAGATATACAAAAACAGTCAACAGAACACGCATGAAAAGCTGTCACGATCATACGGAAACGTTCAACACGGAATAGAGAGAGCAAGAAGTTCTGGAAACTAGCAAATGTCTTAAGTGACGAAAACAGCTACACACCAACAATTGGGATTTGAAAATGAAGGAAAGTTGTAACCGGAAAAAAAGCAGCAAATGCTCTCATAAAAAATTGCGCAGAAATAAATAGAAACAAAATGCCAACAAACGTACACAGGTGTAGTAAGACATAAATAAACCACATGGAGCCCTCAGCACGAGCACTAAGAATAGAAAAGCCCCATAAAAGGACGGCGTCACTAATGAAATGCTCTTGAACATGGGAGAAATAGCAAAGAACAAACTGCTACACATCCTTAACGCAAGCTGGAATACAAGGACCTGTCTCCCTAGTGTGGTTGGAGGAAAAGACTTTCCCTTTCCTGAAAAATGTGAAGGATAACATGAAGCCAGACAGCAACAGACCGATATTCTAAAGTTTTTAATTTATAATTATTGTTATTGGCTTATATGCCACATTAGTTGACACATTAGTTGACACATTAGTAGACACATTAGTTGACACATTAGTTGACACATTAGTTGACACATCAGTTGACACATCAGTTAACACATTAGTTAACACATTAGTTGATACATTAGTTGACACATGAGTTAACAAATTAGTTGACACATTAGTTGACACATCAGTTAACACATTAGTGGACACATTAGTTGATACATTAGTTGACACATTAGTTAACACATTAGTTGACATATTAGTTGACACATTAGTTAATATATTAGTTGACACATTAGTTGATACATTAGTTAACACATCAGTTAACACATTAGTTGACACATCAGTTAACAAATTAGTTGACACATTAGTTGATAGATCAGTTAACACATCAGTTGACACATTAGTTGACGCATTAGTTAACACATTAGTTGACACATTAGTTAACACATTAGTTGACACATCAGTTGACACATTAGTTGACACATCAGTTAACACATTAGTTAACAAATTAGTTGACACATTAGTTAACACATTAGTTGACACATTAGTTGACACATCAGTAGACCCATCAGTTGACACATTAGTTGACACATTAGTTGATACATTAGTTGACACATGAGTCAACAAATTAGTTGACACATTAGTTGACACATCAGTTAACACATTAGTTGACACATTAGTTGATAAATTAGTTGGCACATCAGTTAACACATTAGTTGACACATTAGTTAATATATTAGTTGACACATTAGTTGACACATCAGTTAACACATCAGTTAACACATTAGTTGACACATTAGTTGATACATCAGTTAACACATCAGTTAACACATTAGTTAACACATTAGTTGATACATTAGTTAACACATTGGTTGACACATTAGTTAACAGATTAGTTGACACATTAGTTGACACATTAGTTGACACATTAGTTAACACATTAGTTGACACATTAGTTAACACATTAGTTGACACATTAGTTGACACATTAGTTGACACATTAGTTAACACATTAGTTGACACATTAGTTAACACATTAGTTGACACATTAGTTGACACATTAGTTGACACATTAGTTAACACATTAGTTGACACATTAGTTAACACATTAGTTGACACATTAGTTGACACATTAGTTGACACATTAGTTGACACATTAGTTGACACATTAGTTAACACATTAGTTAACACATTAGTTGACACATTAGTTGACACATTAGTTGACACATTAGTTAACACATTAGTTAACACATTAGTTGACACATTAGTTAACACATTAGTTAACACATTAGTTGACACATTAGTTGACACATTAGTTGACACATTAGTTGACACATTAGTTGACACATTAGTTGACACATTAGTTGCCCATCGCAAGCGATGATGGCGACATCATCAGACGGTTTTTGTCTTGATGCTGTAACTTAAACTGTTCTTGGATTACAGCGAGAAAGAAGCTGCGCATGTCAATGACCTCACTCTCTGGTCCCGAACTACCTTCAACCAGTGATAAGAAATAAGTCAAGATGACTGGAGGCAACACAGGTCGCAGGTACAAGGGGTCACTTTAAAATTTGCGGGATTCGATCACCCACCGTTTCTGTTCATCGCTTTGGGAGGCGAGTGCCTGATCTCTCGATCACAGCGACCCCCAGAAGACTCTGCAGAGGCTGTAGACAACCAGTGTTATATTCCCATCATGTAGTTTCGTCACAAACTGATGGGACAATTGGGATGCACATTCCCCTCCTACCCTCCACCCCCCCCCCCGTCGCCACGGCTCCCACACAACCATGCTGGCGCTGTAGGGGTTTGGGCTGATGATTCCGCGGTTGTCATTGGCCAGCTCTGTCCTGATCAGATGGCCAGTACTGATCAGGGATGATGGTTTCACTAGTTCAACATGGCTGCACACTACTCCACCTGCCTCCACCCTCTGTTGTTTACCTCGAAATTCGCTGCTCCTTGATGTGTTTACTAATGAGGATGTTGGAACGTGATTTTAACGGATTTAATAGATTTCCCTCATGATATCTGCACTAGAACGGGTTGTGTAGAGAGGTTTATATTAGAAACTAATTAACCGAGGTTGCAGCGAAAAATTAACACAATCAATTAAAATCAGTACAGTAAAGTCGCGTCCGTATCTTGGACCAAAAACTGATATTTCCATTTGTCACACCAACATTAGTTCTGATTCAGGATTATCAAGTGACAAAAATAATCCGAAAGAAACACGTCTGGCAATATGTTTATAAAGTGTTACTTGATATTACTCTACCAGCGTTATTTTAAACAATTAACTGCAGAACAAGGAATGTAATAATATGGTCTAAGCGTTCACTTAGAACCAACGTTTCTAGAGTGTATGTTTCTTTCTTTCCTGGGTATCATATGACGTGGCTGCACGCGAATCAACTGAATGGTAAGATGGATAATAAAAGGACAGAAAAATACATAAATTAATAAATGGATAAATGACGACAGACAGACAAACAAATAAATGTAGATACATAGATAGACAAACATATATATAACTTTATAGACACAGATAGAAATATATATATATATATATATATATATATATATATATATATATATAGTCACATAGATAGAAAGGTAGTTAAATACACAGATACAAAGTTAGATAGATAGTACAGATATAGATAGATAAATTAATAAATAGATAGATATATTGATAATTAGACAAATAGACTGACAGAGAGACATATATATATATAGATCGATAGATAGTTAGATCGATTGATCGATAAATAGATAGATAGATAGATAGATAGATAGATAGACACATATATATATATATATATATATATATATATATATATATATAGATATGGATATATATATATATAAATATATATATATATATATATATATATATATATAGATATATAGATAGATAGATCGATTGATATATAAATATATGTATAGATAGATATATAGACAGATAGACATATAGATAGATAGACAGAGCTATAGATAGATATATATATATATATATATATAGATAGATAGATATAGATATATTATAGATAGATTTATACATATATATATATATATATATATATACATATACATATATATATATATATATATATATATATATATATATATATATATATAGATCGATTGATAGAAAGATCGATAGATATATAAATAGATCGACAGATAAATAGATAGATAGATTGGTAAATAGATAAATAGATATATAGACAGACAGACAGATAGATAGATAGATAGTTTTATATATATATATATATATATATATATATATATATATATATATATATATATATATAGATAGATTGATATATATATATATAGATAAATAGATAGATAGATATATAGATAGATAGATAGATAGATAGATAGATATATAGATAGATAGATAGATAGATATATAGATAGATACGGCCGTCTGTGAGTGACCAGATCCCAAAAGGGGAACTAAGAATAATCGTTCTGTTATGTCTCATGTTTGTTGAAATAAATTAAAACGTAGTGTTAGGTATGGGGCCAGCTACATTTATCCTACATACATTATACCACAAGAAATAGAAATAAGCACACATCTACACATCAGGGTAGAAGATGGGCGTTTAAGTAAGTAATAATGGTTACATTAATATATTTTATTTGTGTGCGTATGTAACGAATTAATCTCCAGACCTCCTCAGAAGGACGAATGAGCTTATACTTACTTAACGTCTTTAATTCGGTTTAGAAGACTCTGAAGAGTATTTATACAACCGGTTTCTTGGATGGTGATTAACCGATGTGCCAGTCTATCTTAATAGACTCAAACACTACATCAAAGTAGACCCCCAGCCTGTTAGGCGCCATCTGTGCTGCTCTTAACAAACCACCTAACCATGGCCGGTGTTATGCTATGTCACACAGTTAGCCGCCTCTTACGACATGCTCTCTGTGGGGCAATGGTGCTATTCTTGTCGTTGTCATACACAAAGAGACCGGCAGGCCACTCGAGACTTGAGACTTAAGTGTGAGATTAGTGTTTTCCAACCTTGTTCGACTAGTGACTCCCTTGATATTGTATCCTGCGACACCTCTCATTTGCATAACATTTTATTTTTAATATAGTAAAAAAAAAACAAACACATACGAATGATATTTTCAGAATCTAATTCTAACTTGATAATTAATGCAAAGATTGTACTTGCATCCGGACAACCAGCTTCAAAATTCACTTCTAAGTGCTTGTTACAGTCAACCTCATGTCATCTTCAACATTTAGTCTGTTTCTTGCATTTGTTTTGACCACGAAGAAACGTTGAAAATCTGCTCTCGCAGATTATGTAAAGGAAAATTAAAGTTGAACTCATGAGACATGCATGGGGACATTCCAAAATGGCTGATACACAGCATACCAGAACTAAATCACAAATTGTTAATTAAACAAATTGCGTATCGAGAAATCGTTTCTCTGCTGCTGTTATCGGTGAGTAAACCTCTATTATCGTCCTGTGTCTTTTTTCCCCTCTTTAACATGATCGCAATGATACTATTGTTGACGGAGTTGTAACCGAGCAATGGTGCAGACGACCTTTGAGAAAGGAGGAAGTCAACTCCGTCCGACATATCCGCTCTTTTCCCTCCCTAAGAATTTAAAATATCCACCTGCCTGGATATTGACGTGGCCTTGGCCAGCACATCTGTGCTCCAAAACTTCAAATATATTCCCTTTAGTCCTTTCCATTTGCTACTCTCCTGAGACGTGAACACTAACGAAATTACTAGAGGACAAAGTGAGAGTAGCCCAGGTCTCCCTTGAGAGACGCCTGGTGGGAATCTCTCTCCAGAACCAACGTACGCAAGGTCGATTGTCCCTGGTGAAGAATGCGGTAATCTATGCAACCAAGGCAAAACATAGATGGGCAGGTCACATGTTACGATGAAACGATGGTTGATGGAACATAGCGGCGACAGCAGTCTGGTACCCCCTAGGTAAGAAGACCCTGGGTAGACCTCCAATTCGTTGGTCAGACTCCCTTGGTGTACGCTGCAACATCTGGTATGCTTCTAGAGGAGTACTTACCACGCACTGAACTTATGTGGCCCAAGACAGGGTCCTCTGAAGACGAAGTTGGGACTCACAGCTACGCTGAGAGACGGGTCATCAAGATCAAGATCAAGAAGTGCTTTCCATTTCCTTCTGAAGCATAAGACGTTTCCCTCCGTGTATTCCAAGTTCCAATTCCTTATTTCCTTTGTAAACCAAAGATCTGAAGGGATGCACTAACTACCGATCTATCGCTCTAATTAGTCATTCTAGCAAATCCTCATTCGGATCATTATGAAAATGTAATAAAACAAAATCAATGAAGAAGTACAAATGTTCAAGGCAGGTTTTAAGAAGATCACATTCATAGCATGCGCAATATTATTGAAAAGTGCAAAGAGTACAATGTCGGCTTACATACCTGCTCCATGGACTATAGCACAACTTTCGACGTTGTGCGGCACGAAAAGCTATGGAAAATCATTTCAGACATCGGGTTGACGACGCACATAATTCGACTGATCGAATCATTGCATAAGGGACAACAAGCAGCGGTCAGAATAACTGGAGAGACATCGAGTAAGACAAAGATGCATACTCTCCCTTTGTCTGTTCAATATCTATGCAGAAAAGCAGAAAACATAATTAGAAATGTCAAGAGTGACACAGAGTATGAAAAGTTGGACCGGTTCACAGTCGGCGGGAATAAAATACCAGAACTACGAGAAGATACTTAGAGAATAGAGTTGTCCTCTCGAAGAGTGCTGTAGGACTGGAACAGATGATCCTATCAGTTCAATGACACAGTGAGCAACACAATCTTTTCATAACCACTGGCAAGTCTAAGGTAAGGAGCACTGACAAGTCTAAGATAATGAGCACTGGCAAGTCTAAGATAATGAGCACTGACAAGTCTAGGATAATGAGCACTGGCAAGTCTAAGATAATGATCACTGGCAAGTCTAGGATAATGAGCACTGACAAGTCTAAGATAATGAGCACTGGCAAGTCTAAGATAATGAGCACTGGCAAGTCTAGGATAATGAGCACTGACAAGTCTAAGATAATGAGCACTGGCAAGTCTAAGATAATGAGCACTGGCAAGTCTAGGATAATGAGCACTGACAAGTCTAAGATAAGGAGCACTGGCAAGTCTAAGATAATGAGCACTGACATGTCTAAGATAAGGAGCACTGACACGTCTAAGATAAGGAGCACTGACACGTCTAGGATAATGAGCACTGGCAAGTCTAAGATAATGAGCACTGGCAAGTCTAGGATAATGAGCACTGGCAAGTCTAAGATAATGAGCACTGGCAAGTCTAAGATAATGAGCACTGACATGTCTAAGATAAGGAGCACTGATTATTATTGGCAACTAGGTCTTCTATTTCTGTGGAGTGGAACATACTGTGCTGAAGTAATACATGAGATTATCTGGTCCTGCTAGAGGCAATGTCTGTCCCTGATGACAAAGTCTGTAATAGCTCACGAGGCAGAAGAACTTGCTAAAGGGTGAAACAGCAAAGTGTGTGGCACACACAGATGCACCAAAAACATAAAGTGAAAGGCGGCCCGTCACCATCGATGAGATTGGGGCCTCATCGTGTATAGCCTCTTAGATGGAAGGGCATCAAGAGTTATACAATAGTATATACCAGAGAAGCCTCAAAATAGGTACATGGAATGTCTGCACCTTGTATGAACTAGGCAAATTGGATAATTTAATTCAGGATGCTAAATCAATGGATTAGGACATTCTTGAGGTGGCAAAATCAATATGTACAGGCACATGCTTAACAATTTTGGATGGGAACAACAAATAAGGGGAGTAAGTCTGTTGATAAAGACACATTTGGGGTAGATTCATTTGTGAATGCTGGACATATAATGACAAAATGCCGCTGGTAAAAATCTGCGCAAAACCTTTTAATAAAGCCATCCTCCAAACTTATGCTCCAACAACTGACTACAGCGAAGACGACATAGAGGTGTATTGTGAAGACCTACATTGAATAATAAAAATAATATAATCTAACGATTTATTATTAGTTAGGGGGAACATGAACACTGATGTAGGAAAGGGAACCTATAAGAATATTGTTGATAATTATGGGAATGGATTGATACAATCCTATAAAGAAAACAAGCATGTGCAATACATTTTTAGCACCATTTTTGACAATTGTATACATGGAAGATCGGAGGAGAAAGAACAACAAATACGATTTCATAATTGTCCTAAACAGATTTTATAATAATGTTGAGAAAGTCAAAACTTATCCAGGGACAGACATCAACTCTGATCATAATCCTCTTTGTATAAATTCTGTGTAAAGTTCAAAATCCACGAAACACAAGACAGCAAAAAACCTTAAACTGACATTTCGACTAAATCAGCCACATGTGAAGTAAAAATGTGCTGTTGTTGTTCAAAATAAGTATGAATGCTTAGTGACAGAAGAATGGAACATCCCAACAATGAGAATTCAGAAAAGAAATTAGCACAAAATGGGCCTGTTTAAAATCCGGTATCCGAACAGCGAATGAAAGCTTGTCAGTAAAAGCGTTCTGGAAGTGTCAAGTTTGGATGACAGAAGAAATACTATTAACAATGGTGGTAAGAAAGAAGACCTATACTATACAAGTATTATTGAAAACATACTTAGAATTTGTAGACTAGTAACAGAAAAGGGGGTGGAGGAAAATGCAAAGTAATCGAGGATATGGCAAATAGACACAGAAGTAAGAATCTGCATGAAGAAAATTCGAATCATGTCTAATTGGAAAACTTATAAAAGGAGGAGGGTGTATTAAAAATACAGATGATGAGATTATATTTGATGAAGTGGATATTTCAAGGCGATGGTATGAGTATGTCAGGGATCTCTTCCGTGATACCTGAGCAGGCAAGTCTCAGACACATACCAACAAAGGGCCTAACATCCTTAAATGAGAAGTGGAAAAAGCAATGAGAGGAAAAAAGGGAAAGCTGAGGGCCAGATAATATTACAATATAAATTTTGAACACATTAGAGGCCTTTGGCATAGATATAATTACACTGCTTCACAATGAGATATGTGATACAGGATACATATCATTGAAAGACTTGAAGACATCTGTCTTTACCTCACTACCTGAAAAAAACAACAACAACCGGGCAGTGCATTGCTGGCTGAAAATGAGAAAGAGTTGTAAGAAATTAGGGAGATGGTCAACGATGGTAGTATTGAATGTGGTTTAGACATTTAACATGAATAAAACAAAAGTTATGTTATTTACCAAAACAAATACGAGGCCCAAAATATTTAAGCGGACGGTGTGATTGTAGAACAGTTATATACTATATACATCTGTCTAGGACAGATAATTACAAGAGATGGTAGATGTGAGAGGGAAGTGAAGAAGATAATAGGAATGGTCAAAAGCTAATTTACTATGATGAGGAATATATTGACATCCAGACAAATTACCAATACATTAAAAATTGGACTCGTCATGTGTATATATATATTCAACGTTATTATGTGGTGCAGAAACATGGCCTAAGAACAAACGGTTGGAGAACAAATTAGAGGTCCTCAAAATGTGGTTATACAGAAGAATGTTCCACATTTTGGGAAAGAGAAACAAACAAATAGTGACATCTCGACGAGAGTAGGCATAAGTAGAAACATTTTGAGAGACATTAAAGTTAGGGAAGTCGGGTAGTTTGGACATTAAAAAAAGACATTACTTTATTGAAAACAGTTCTGGAGGGGAATGTTGAAGGTCAGTGGACAAGAAGCAGGCAGTGCTATAAGTGGGATAGCAGCATAAAAGGATAGACTAGTGTCAGCCTGACAGTCTTCCGTCGAGACAGTATATTGGAGGTTCACTGCACCCAACCTTCATGGCAGGGACATCATTTGAATGAATGAAGAAAGCACATTTCTAAAAGAGTAGCCAAATGACATAACTCACAAGTTTATTTGAATGAAACTGTTATTCATTTGTTGCACACAGGCCAGCTATTCCAAATGTGTTAAATTGATAACAGTCACTTAGATTGTGAACTCCAGCAAATTTATCAAAAAATAATATATTTAGCCCCATGATACCTCCCTTTGTGAGTAAATAAAGCAATCATCAACTGAAAAGAAAAGCTGACATAGAACATGATATGAGATAAATATTTTACTTAAACAGGAGTGGAAAATACAACTATTTAGTGCTATGTTTCAACAAACAATGATTCTATATTATGCTCCTAGGAACTCTGGACAAAGCTCAGAGACAAGATATCAAGATAGTCAGGGAAAATATAAAGTTGAAACAGACAACAGCACCTATTCATTTATTATGATCAAAAAGGGCATGGGAAAAAGAAACAAATATAGGAAGAGCTTTGTCAACTTCTGTGACCAATGACTTATAGGAGACACCATCTTCTTACATAAAAGTGTACATAAGACCACCTGGTGTCTACTAACTGGGCACATCAGAAACCAATTTGACCATTTTATCTGCTTGCATGATTTTATGGTAAAGAGAAGCGTAGAAGGGGAATCAAATCACCACCTGCTCTTAGTGACTACGGCAACCATGTGTCCGAGACATGCCACTGACCTCGGAGACACTGGTGACGTGAGAAAAACGGCTGTTATTGATGCCGAACTCAATCGTCATGGTGTAGATATTGCTGGTCTGCAGGAGACACGCCTCCCCGAGGGTGGGTCACTTAGGGGGAGAAAAATTATACCTCATTTTGGAAAGGCAGAGGAAAGGAAGAAACCCTACAACACGGGGTGCGTTTTGCAGTGAAGAACTCGCTATTGTGTGCTATTGAAAGTCCAGTTGGAGGATATGTAAGAATGTTAACAATGAGATTGTCTACCTCGTGTGGATTCATAACACTTATCACTGCCTACGCTCCGACGCTCACATCAGCGGAAGATGCTAAGGATTCCTTCTATCTAGAGTTAGACAATGCAGTGAATGCAATTCCAAAATCGGACTGCCTATACATAGTTGGTGATCTAAATGCTCGAGTGGGATTAGACTCGAATTCATGGCCAGTTTGTTTAGGCAAACACAATATTGGGCGCATGAATGAAAATTGACAAAGGCTGCACAAAAAACAATCTCTGCACCACAAACTCCTACTTTGCAACAAAAGATCGCCTTAAGGTATCATGGAAACAACCATGATCTGGTCATTGGCACCAACTTGACTATATTATCACCAGGAGACAACATCCGAATCAAACACAATTAACAAGCAGCTACCCGAGTGCTAGGTGTGATACTGACCACACGTTGGTCGTTGCCCGCGTCAAGCTGAGACCTAAGAGAATCTTCACGGCGAAGCAAAAACCCATTTTGAGGATAAATTTAGTCAACACCAAGGATCCAAAAAAGTGTTTCAGGTTCCAACAGGATCTTGCAGATGTTCTCACTGATACACCAGGAGACTGTACAGCTAGGGAAAAGTGGGATTTAATCAAAAAAGCTACTCTCAAAGCAATAGTAACAGCCTATGGCATTAGAGAACTGGTTTGAAGCAAATAGTAGGATACTGCAGCCTTTGATTGACAGGAAAAAGGCAGCACTACTGAGAAACAAAGATAAAACAACACGAAACTATCTGAATGTATTGAAAAAAGCGAGAAAAGAACAGCCAGACAGTGTGCAAAAGACAATTGGATACATTTATGTGAGAATATCCAAGATGCCGTTAATAAAGGTAACATCAGAGGCATATAGGAAGGGATAAGGAAAACCATCGGCCCAACAGTGAAAAAGAATGCCCCGCTAAAAGCTTTACCTGGGGAAATCATCACTGATTAAAGGAAGCAGTTAGACAGATGGGTAGAACACTATCTTGAACTCTACTGAAGTGAGACAGAGCTAACAAAAGATACCCTAAATGCTATCGAGGC
Organism: Ariolimax columbianus; assembly: GCA_036924085.1. NCBI lineage: Eukaryota > Metazoa > Mollusca > Gastropoda > Stylommatophora > Arionidae > Ariolimax > Ariolimax columbianus. Next base: position 33,468,417 of record JAVGWX010000003.1, on the reverse strand, counting down.
CATGCCAACTCTGGACTATCTGGACTCGCTGTCAACCATAGCAGAAGTTAACTTGCTTCTGGCAAGGCTCCAGGAAAGGATGGAATCCCGGTAGAGGTCATCAGGAGTGGAAAGGACATACTTGCTCCACAGATACACCAGTTTATAACTCTATGCTTACATGAAGGACAGGTGCCGCGGGATTTCAATGATTCGAGTATTGTAACCTTGTACAAAAACAAGGGGGACCGGAGTGACTGCAACAACTACAAAGGAATTTCGCTTCTGTGTACCGTTGGGAAGATACTTGCCAGAATTGTTCTGCGCAGACTCCAGGTCCTAGAATTTCAGGTTTACTCAGAGTCACAGTGCGAGTTTCGTGGAAATAGGTCTACCCCAGATATGATATTCTCGTTGTGACAGCTGCAAGAGAGATGCAGAGAACAAAAGCAACCTTTGTATATTGGCTTCATAGATCTCACGAGGGCATTTGATTTGTCAGTCTTGTGGGTCTGTTCAAAGCCCTCGGGAGGATTGGTTGCCCACCGATTCTTCTGAGCACTTTCGAGTCGTTCCACACTGACATGAAAGGCACCATCAATTTTGATGGTGCGTCCTCAAAGGAGTTCTGAATCAAATGCGGAGTTAAACAAGGCTGTGTACTTGCTCCAACCCTCTTTGGAATATATTTCTCACTTCTCTTAAGGCATGCATTTCATGACCAGGAAGTTGGTATCTTCATTCACTCTCGTACAGATGGTGGCCTATTCAATTCCCAAAGGCTGAAAGCCAAGACCAAAATAAACAGGGTGCTGATGAGAGAAATGCTCTTTGCGGATGATGTCGCAATTACCACTCACTCAGATAAGGAACTGCAAAGCCTACTATCTGCATTCTCGGATTTCTGCTGTGAGTTAGGGTTAACAATCAGCAAAACGAAAACACAAGTTATGGTCCAGAGTGCAAACAACTCACCAGTAATCTCCATTGATGATGAAGCTCTCGATGTAGTAGATCACTTTACATACTTGGGTTCCCCAGTCAATAATAAATTATTCCTGGACCAAGAGATGAATATCAGGAGTGGAAAGCCAGCATCATCAATGAGCAGATTAACAAAAAGGGTCTAGGAGAACATTGTTAAAACAAAAACACTTGTTTACCAGGCCTGTGTCCTCAGCACTCTTATTTACGACAGTGAGACATGGTCTATCTACATGCACCAGGACAGGCGGCTAAACAGCTATCAACAGAATGTTGGGTGGCAAGACAAGATCACCAACGCAGAGGTGTTGGAGAAAACGGGCTCTGTCACAATTTTTTCCGTGCTTAGTCATCGAAGGCTCCGCTGGCTGGGACACATTCGGAGGATGGGGAATTACAGTTGGGGAAAATGTCTCAGGGCCGATCACTACTTCGGTACAAGGATGTATGCAAACGGGATATGAATGACGCAGGCATCCATTTGGAATCATGGGAACAGGACGCCATGGATTGTGTTACATGAAGGGGCATGATCAAGCATGGAATACAGTCAAAGGAGATACTGATTGCTGATAGACTAAAGACTCAGAGTTTGAAAAGACACGCCACACCACACGATACCGCAAACTGTCCTAATTTTTCTAGCACACACTGTGGAAGATGATTCTCTGCCCGGATTGGTCTTACGAGTCACATTCGTTACTGTTATGGACTGTAGTTACATACCTTTTCAAACCACAATTACTATCGTCTGACAAGACGGAAAGAGCTAATGATAATAACGTGGGAACAATGAAAAAGGTACAGACGTACACAAGTCTCTGTGCGGAATATAGAGATAGAAATAGTGTGATAAGATCACTAAGGTGGGACTGTTGGAATGAACTAGACATATCTTTTGAGCATGATGTGAATAGAAGTTGCTATAACTTTATATAGGACACATATTAAAGAAACCAGCTGATAACATTACAAGACAGCCTCTGTTCCAAAGAACGCATGAAGAAGATATCTCGAGACATGCATAAAGGAAACAGTGAAGACATGTTCAGAGCTGGAAGGTATTACTCAGGACAGGATAACTTGGTGTGTATTTGCTGAAGGTTTCAGATTGATTGATTTTATTCAGCCAATCTCTGATGACACTCAACCTTCTCCCACAATAATTCAACATCCAGCCCCAACCACCACACTCCCCCACCCTGTCTGCCATGAACTCATCCATTAGTGTCACAACCTTCAACAGTATTTCTCCCCCCCCCCTGCCCCATCCCCCATTTGTATCATGACATTTACCCCCGTTGTTATATCGCCATCCCAACACCGCTCTTGCAGTATTCATTACCATCCCTTTGTGGGCCTGTTTTAAACTCAACCTTTCCCACTGACATTTCCCTGACTACACTTACATTTCTATCTCACTGGGTCAAGATTTGTTTTGTATGTACAGCTTTATTATACTGATCAAAAGGTTCAATGTTTGAGCTTCACAGGGGATATTTATATGGATCTGTGTATTCCGTTATGAAAATAGATGTCTAGTTGTTCTTAAGCATTTCAGGATATTGAGTCGTAGTTTACAGCTAGGCTGCAATATTTGTGTTTTTCGGACCAATACATCCGATTTCAGTATGACATTTTTCAGACCTGGTTTACCTTCCCTTTTCGATCCTCCATCTAAAAGCATTAAAAAACTTGACTCTCTCTTTAAAAATCTATACCTCGACCATCATTGCACAGAAGTGGATTAAGTGTGGAGAAAAAAATGTTAGTCCTTGAGTCTGTTATGCTCAGTTCTCAGCCTGAAGATGATGACTTGCTCTTCTCTAGTTAAATTAATGTAGCTGTCTTCTTTTCTGAAGTCGGGGTGTTGATCAGCCCATTTTTCTTTGAGATTGGCTTTATTTATGGTCTTGGCCTCATTATATGTGATGCTCAGGTCTGTTTGTGGGGATGCTCCTCCACACTTTGCTAATTTGTCTGCAGCTTCATTGCCTTCAATATTGCAGTGGGGTGAGATCCACTGTATGAGAAACCTTAGGTGTTCAGCTGAGAGCTGTGTCCGGGAGAAGATACCTTTCTCGAGATCTTCAGTGCCTCTGCTTCTGCACGAAAGTTGTTGGAGTATGTTCTCGTTGTTAATACTCTAGTTTTTGTCTTCTCCATTCCATTGTCTGTAATAGACCCCTCCACCTCCATTGGATGTGGCTTTGTTAGCTGAGCCATCTGTGTATACGTGTATCCATGTATCTGTTGGGTATACTCTCTTTAAATATTCTTCTGTAATAAATTGTCTTTCTAAATCTGTCAGAGTTCCCTTTTTTCCTATTCCCTCTGTGGTTTCTACCATCTCGTAGGACGGCTTTTTTCCATGGTGGGATTTGGGATGTTTGTTGCAGATCTCTAACTACTGCTTGGCTTATGATTTGGTCTTCTCTTGCAAGTTCTTTTGTATTTGATATGAAGTGGGTCTCTTTAATCTCCCTCTTCCCATGCGATTCATCCTGTCATATATTGGGTGATCATGCATTCGTTTTAACTTCTCCTTCTGCTGGTGTTTTTGATATATACGAGACTCCATACTTTCGATACTTTTTTGTCTGGTATTTCGTATTCTAGCACTGGTCTCACATAATCTGTGTACAGTTTCTTTATAGTGCCCGTGTCAACTCCCCATGTTGAGCCCGATATCTTTCTCATTATGACCATTCTGTTCTTAGATTTGTTGGTGGCATTTATATCTGATTTTGCCATGTCAACCTTTGGTCCATTGTTATTCTCAGATAAGTTGGACACATAAAGGGGGAGAGTTCGGCCATTTACTTTTAGTATCACTTCTTGGGGCTTGGGAGATAGGGAGAAGATTGTGTACGTGGTTTTGGTTTCGTTTATAGCGGTTAGAATTTTTTTGTCCATGTCTCTATTTTATTTAGGTCCTCTTGCAATTGGTTTCTAGCTACAGGTGTAGACTCTTCAGATGTCAATAGCGCCAAGTCATCTGCATATAGTGGACCGTGTACTTTTTTAGGGTTTAATTTTTAATATTCTGATTATATCATTGATGTAAATAAGGGATGTCAAGGGTGAGAGTATTTCACCTTGCAGAACTCCTTGCTCCATTTTCACCTTTTTGCTGAGGTGTCCTTGGAGTTGTACTCTTGCTGCCCTGTTATTTAGGTAATCACTGATCCATTTGTACATGTGTCACTTGATCTTCGGTCGATCTGTTTCTACGAGAACCTGCTTGCTGGGGGAATAAGTGCATTTTTTATTCCATATGCCAGGTTATTTTAGTATTAACTATTCGTTCCATTAGTTTCACCACACAGCTGAGTAGACTAATAGGTCTAACTGCCTGGCTTCATGTTGTTCTTCCATGTAAGGATGGGTATAGTCCTTTCCTCCTCCCACACTGTGAGGACAGTTCCTTGTTTCCAGCATGTGTTAAAGATGTGTAGCAGCTTGTTCTTTGCTACTTCTCCCATGTTAGAGAGCATTTCATTAGTTTTGTCATCTATTCCTGGTGCTTTTCTGTCCTGGAGTTTACTAATGGCTGACTCCAGTTCTGTCTTGGTGATATTTACTATCAGATGTTCCTCAGGTACTCGCAATACCAAATAGTAAAATACTACCATAACATTAGACTGTTCCTTTCATGCCTTCATGAAACGATATTTTTAGTCATAGTAGATTACTTGAGCAGCATATTTTAGTGTAGTTTTCAAAATTAGATGGATCACTGAGCCATAGAATAACTCTCGAACATGGCGTACACCAGAGAGGAGTCATCTCTTCCACTCTCTTTATCTTGTGCATAAATGATAAAGCGGGAAAACTCCAAAATAAAGTATCAAGTAACCCACACGCTGACGATTTCGCATTGTTGAGTGCTGCAGAAAAAACTACCAACAGCTCAAAGACAGTTACAACATGCTTCTCACTGTCCAACATCAAGGAAGAAAAAAAACTTATTCTAAATGGCAAAGAGCGTGTATAAGAAAATACCCCTGTGTATCTTAGAGATAATATAGACAATAGACGCACATGAAGGGAACACATACGGGAGATAGAACAAATAGCAGCTAGAAAACTATCCCTTATGAAGAAGCTGGTTGGAACAAGCTGGGATGCAAGTAGCAACATCTTAAAAAAAAATGTACATACTGGCACAGTCTGGACCATCGAATAAAAATTGTGAACATCTGACTGGAGATATATTCTCGAATGGATTTTGAGTGGCTCATATAATTCAAAAGTGTAACCATTTCCAGAGCCGGTGCTATTTTTAGGCCAACTACGCAACTGCATAGTGCATATACCTTAGAGCAATGCAGAACTGACCATTGAGGGGTGCAGTTGTGTACAGATTAGTGGTTGGTGTTGTTGTTGCTGCTGTTGCTGCTGTTGAATGCCAGATGTAAACAAGATATCTTGTTTGCTTGTCCAGAAAAAAGGTGTTGTGGCGGTTTGCAGTAGCTTTCCTCAAATTCCGAGCGCGCTGATGAAGGTGAACCGATGTCCTCCAGACAGATGTGCTATGTGTGACTTCATCTGCGTGACGCTCACTACTACGGGGATCAAGTCGTTCCACATTTTTTTAACAAGAATGCCTTGAAATAACGTGTCTCGAGGGAATTTACCATGGAAGAGAAGGTGTGGTCTTGGTCTGTATAATACAGCTGTCACTGACCCGATGTCCTGGCCAGTATGTTATGCCTGACCGGACTAGCGTCTCAGTTCCCTATACAGATTAGTATAACCTTTCTCCACAAACAAATACAACATACATTTTCAATTATTTTCTTAATATTTTTCATTTAAAGAGAAATACTATAACAATTCTTTGTAATATAATTAACTGTAAAATAGTATGGTTGTGCGATCTGTGGCAGGGACTGTCACTCGCGGATCGGCCTTTACAAGTCAGAGCAGACTGTCGAAATACAGGAGTCAGAGCAGGACAAAATTCATAGGGCGCCACGAGGACGGTCTATAGTGATTTAGGGCTTATGCATGGATAATGCGTAACATTAGATAGTTTAAAAAATTGTATTTATTCTCTTCGTGTACATTAAAGTTACCGGTGATTTAGAAAAGGGACAAATATATTATTCTTTAAAGACAGCAAGCGTCGTTTATAACTGAATACGTTACGCCAGATGAATCGCTACGCCAATTGTCGTTTTTAGGAAAAATGTGGCTTGCTTCCATTAGCGCAGTGCCGTTCCTGTCATTTAGTCCCCAGAGTTTTGGATGTTAAAAGCCAGAATGAATCATCATGGTTTGTCTTTGGAATTTATTCAAATACAGATAATGATCGTATTAGAAATAATAGTCACCTAAGTCACTCTTTTAACTTCATGACATTGCAAACTGCTAGAACGTGCGTGTGTTTGTGTGGTGTGTGTGTTTGTGTGTGTGTGTGTCTGTGTTTGTGTGTGTGTGTGTCTGTGTGGTGTGTGTGTGTCTGTGTGTGTTTATGTGTGTGCCTGTCTCTGTGTATGTTTTTGTGTTGTGTGTGTGTATGTGTGCCTGTGTCTTTGTGGGTGTGAACGTGTGTGTGTGTGTGTGTGTATACATGTGTGCCCATGTGTGTGTATGGGCGTGTTTTATGTATTTGTCAAAACATTATCTTTAGCGCAGAGAGGTTGGTGTATACGTAAATAGAATCTAGGAAATTGGATGAATGTGTTGTGTTGATTGCTTTCAACGCCTATGTAACATCAGCTCTAAAATTTATTATCATTAACCGACATCTAAATAACAGTATCTCATCAGAACTGATATTCACCAACATATATCTGTGTCGCATACTTTGTATTGGAGTGGCACATGAAATAATAAACACGGAAAACAACTATCACCGATGTCAACGGAATTGTTGGAAGGAAATATGAATATAGAGGACACATTCTCAGTAACCTGGTAATATAACCAGATGTACATGACTGGAATCTAATTGCAAAGAGAAAAATGGAGAGGATAAAAAACACATAGAGAACAACGAAAGAAAAGTTGTCCTGGTAGCTAGGTATCCAGATCGGTACTCAAGAAAGAGACCGCCTAAAATAGGATACACCTGTTGCAGCATTATGTTGCGAATGGAAACACCTGTACCAAGACCAGTTACATCTTCACTCTTTTGAGGTCTCAAACTATCAGGTACTTGTGTATACAGTCAAGGACGAGCTAGGGTTCCATGTCATTTAAGTCTTGATATGTTGGCTGGTACCCGGATGGTATTAGCATAATCACTGTCACGTTCTCTGGATGAAAAGGTGGTTGTAGGACTAAGAATGGTATTAGATAAAAGTAAAGGTGTCATTGAAACTAATCACTAAATGAAGGTGCAACCAAAATAAATCAATGAATAAATGTGACACTGAAATCAATGCATGCATAAGGTGGCACTGAAGCAAATAAATGAATAACGGTCCACTGACATAAATAAATGTATAAAGGGACCACTGAAATTAATAAATAAATAAAGGTGACACTGAAACCAATCAATAAATAAAGGTGACACTGAAACGAATCAGTGAATAAAGGTGACACTGAAACGAATTAATGAATAAAGGTGACACTGAAACGAATCAATGAATAAAGGGGACACTGAAACGAATTAATGAATAAAGGTGACACTGAAACGAATTAATGAATAAAGGTGACACTGAAATGAATTAATGAATAAAGGTGACACTGAAACGAATCAACGAATAAAGGTGATACTGAAACGTTTCAATGAATAAAGGTGACACTGAAACGAATTAATGAATAAAGGTGACACTGAAACGAATCAACGAATAAAAGTGACACTGAAACGAATCAATGAATTAAGGTGACACTGAAAACAATCAATGAGCAATGGGGTCACTTAAATCAATATATAAATAAAAGTGACACTGAAACCAATCAATGAATAAAAGTGACACTGAAACCGATCAATAAATAAAGGGAATACAGAAACAAATCAATAAATAATGAGGACACTGAAATCAATCATAGATTTCATGTTAGTTGTGGTACAGCAACTGACTAAATTACCAATGTACTAACAACACAGTTGACCAAGTCATTTGACTTGGTCAGTCGTGTGGGTCTGTTCAAAGCGCTCAGGAGGATTTGTTGCCCACCGATTCTTCTGAGCACTTTCGAGTCGTTCCACACTGACATGAAAGACACCATCAACTTTGACAGCGCGTCCTCAAAGGAGTTTGCAATCAAGTGCAGAGTAAAACAAGGCTGTGTAATTGCTCCAACCCTCTTTGGAATATGTTTCTCACTTCTCCTGAAACATGCATTTCGTGACCAGTATGGTGGTATCTTCATTCATTCTCGCACAGATAAGGGTCTATTCAATTCCCAAAGGCTGAAAGACAAGACCAAAATAAATAGGGTGCTGATGAGTGAATTGCTCTTTATGGATAATGCCGGAAATTCGACTTACTCAGAAAAGAAACTGCAAAGCCTACTATCTGCATTTTCGAATGTCTGCTGTGAGTTCTGGTTAATAATTAGCAAATCGAAAACACAAGTTATGGTACAGGGTTCTAAAAAAACCACCAGTAATCTCGATTGAAGATAAGGTTATCGATGTAGCAAATCATTTTACATACTTGGGCTCCTCAGTCAATAATAAACTATCTCTGGACCAAGAGATCAATATCAGGATAGGCAAGGCAGCAACACCAATGAGCAGATTAACTAAAAGGGTCTGGGAGAACAAGAAGCTCATTGTTAAAACAAAAACACTTGTTTACCAGACCTGTGTCCTCAGAATCATTCTTTATGGCAGTGAGACATGGTTTACATACATTCACCACAGGGGCGGCTAAACAGCTATCACATGAGGTGCCTGCGCAGATTCCTGGGGGTTGGGTGGCAAGACAAGATCACCAACGCAAAAGTTTTTGGAGAGAACAGGCACTGTCACAATATTTTCCATGCTTAACCTTCGAAGGCTTCGCTGGCTGGGACAAATTCGAAGGATGGATGATGGTAGAATACCAAACATATTCTCTCTGGGGAATTACAGTTGAGGATAAGGTCTCGGGGCCGGCCACTGCTTCGGTAGAAGGATGTGTGCAAGCGAGATATGAATGATGCAGGCTTCGATTTGGAATCATGGGAACAGGACGCCATAAATCGTGTTACGTGGAGGAGCAGGGTTAAGCATGGAATACGGACACAGGTGATTCTGATTGCTGATAGACTAAAGACTCGGATTGGTCTTACGAGGCACATTGGTCATACTTTTTCTTTCAAATCACAATTACTATCGTTTGACATTACGGAAAGAGCCAATGTGTAACAACAAGCTGGTAACCAAGCCAAGAGGAGGCAGGACAGAACATCTTCCATTACTGATCATTGTATACAACAAGTGAGTCACAGGAACAATCGTTGTCACCATCTTCAGTGATCTGTTGAAAGATATTGAGTACCTATGGGCCTGCCCGCATCTCTGTGATGTTTACTCTGTTTAACATAACATAAAATACAATTTCTTCTTCTTCTTCGTCTTTGTACCCTGTCAGACGTCAACGTGAATTTGTTCGAAGAAAGCAGCTGTCATCCTGAGGCTATCGACACTGCCATAGAGCTTGTCTAGTGTTGGCACTGGTGATGGCCACATGTGCTTTCTCTCGTACTCGTATGTCGGGCAATTTAGCAGCAGATGTTCAGCGGTCATTTTTCACTGTACCACAGGCGCATTCGTCAGTGACACCTATCTTTAGTTTATTGAATAGATGGTTCCTCAGTCTGTTGTGGCCTGTGCGGAGTCTGAAGACCACGACCTGCTCTTTTCTGTTCAGCTGGTAGTAGGCATCATTTTTGTGTGTAGCCAGTATGTTCTGTTTTTGAGCTATGGACTCTTCTTGGTATATTCTCTGTAATGTCGTTTATATACACCAGGAAGAGTGTGGGTGACAGTACTTCCCCTTGGGGTACTCCCTGCTCGAGTGTCACCTTTTTGCTCATCTGCCCTTGTACTTGGACTCTGGCCGTTCTGTTTTTGAGGTAGTGGTTGATCCACTTGTACATTTTCTCACAAACATCACTTCTTCTTAGCTTGACTCTAAGTCCATCTTTCCAGACTTTGTCAAATGCCTTTTCCAGGTCCACCCAGACCGCTACTGTGTGTTTCTGGGCTTGGTAGGCATCTTCTATTTCCTGGGCTATGAGGATGACCTGGTCCTCAGTGGATCTGTGCTGTCTAAAGCCTGCTTGCTGTGGAATTAGTATTCGTTTTTCTTCCAGATGCCACATCAGTCTGGTGTTTATCATACGTTCCATCAGCTTGCCGACACAGCTCAGTAGGCTGATAGGTCTGTATCTATTTGGATCTGTTTTGTCTTTTCCTTTTTTTGGTACTGGTACAAGTACTGCGTCTTTCCATGCGTGGGGTACAATACCCCTTTTCCAGCTTTGGTTCAGAACTGATAGCAGTTTCCTCTTTGCTGTTTATATAATCTCTGTTTGATTGTAACAATCATCTCTGTTTATTGCCATGCCATTGTCGTCTTTTATAATCTCTGTTTGATTGTAACAATCATCTCTGTTTATTGCTATGCCATTGTCGTCTTTTATAATCTCTGTTTGATTGTAACAATCATCTCTGTTTATTGCTATGCCATTGTCGTCTTTTATAATCTCTGTTTGATTGTAACAATCATCTCTGTTTATTGCTATGCCATAGTCGTCTTTTATAATCTCTGTTTGATTGTAACAATCATCTCTGTTTCTCGTACGTTTAATTTTCATTCAATTGATAATAATATAAAAATAATAATATAATTTATAATGTATTTGTACCAACACTTTGCTATTGGTGTCAGACGTGGTCCTTATATTAGGCAAATAGTAGAAGCATTGCATCGTGTGAAATTAAATGTTTGTGAAAAAGGTAACAAAAGTCACAAGGAGAGACTGAATGAAGAATAATAAAACTAGAATTATTTTGAGAATTACTTCATGTGGGGAATACACAGCAAAACATGCATTAATTCGGTTCAGTCATGTTATGAGTCTGTAACCTGATCAATTACCACTGCATTGATGTAATACAAGTCGATCTAGTAAACTGGTTTCAGGAAGACCCTATAGCAATAACATAACATAAATCTTACAACAGTACGGACTTACTAGTTTAACGATCGACTCAACATACTCGGTACAAAAAAGAAATTTCAGTTGCCCACGATGCGAAAAGGCATACGAGAGAAACTACAACGGTCCACGATGAACAAAGACACAAGAGAGAAATCTCAACTGTCCAAGATGGGTAAAGACACAAGAGAGAAACTACAGCTGCACACGGTGATTAAAGGCACAAGAGAGAAATCTCAACTGTCCAAGATGGGTAAAGACACAAGAGAGAAACTACAGCTGCACACGGTGATTAAAGGCACAAGAGAGAAATTTCAACTGTCCAAGATGAGTAAAGACACAAGAGAGAAATCTCAACTGTCCAAGATGAGTAAACGCACAAGTCGACAGCAAGGGTAGGAACGTAAAATATATTGAAATGTGCTTACACTTGGTTTTTGGCGTTTAATAACTTTTTAGCAGCAGATATCACTTCTGTTAGTCGTGTACTGTCTTCCTTCTGCTCGGGTTTGGCACAATAGATTCGCTCCAACATTCTTAGAGTGACGCAAAAGACAGCTAAAGAAGGTTCTGCATGGGACTGGCAACCACACCATGTGCAACAATTGCTATAAACCCACTAGTACAAATGCTCGCACATAGGCTTTCTGTTAAGGAACAAGCTATATTGACCGCCCAATGTTTCTCTTGGAGGGAATCATCGAATCAATCATTACACGTCTCTACTCATTCTTACCTTTAAAGCGTGGTAACGCAGCTAGTTCCAAATGATTCTGTTCGGTCCCCAGTTACTTCGAATATTTATTTTCAATCGTCAAAATAAAATACCTTCTGGGTCGACTCATCCTGATAAATGTGGGACCAGAATAATCTGGAAAGTAAAGGCGCTGGCGTAATGCTGACCACAACACTGGTCAGGATATTCTCTGGAATACACTTGCGCTTTTCGCCACTGATTTTAATAATAAATATAGCATGCACATATTACTGGACTAACTTACTGGATGATCCGTCTTTCAGCGGTGGAGACGTTTGTGAAAAACTGAACCTCAGCGTGTGTTGTTTGTTGTGTATATATGGACCATGTGTTTTTCGACTGTGTGTATCTGGACTGTGTGCATCTGGACTGTGTGTATCTCGACTTTGTGTATCTGGACTGTGTGTATCTGGACTGTGTGTATCTCGACTTTGTGTATCTGGACTGTGTGTATCTGGACTGTGTGTATCTCTACTGTGTGTATCTCGACTGTGTGTATCTGGACTGTGTGTATCTCTACTGTGTGTATCTCGACTGTGTGTATCATGTAGTGTCCAAAATCGTTATAGACGTCTTGATTTCTAACATCTTTAATATACTTTATTCATTTCTTCTAGTCGCCCATACACAGTGACAAAACACAAACATACACAAACACACGCACATTATGTTATTTTATATGCTCTACAATATAGACAAAAGGGGATTGGAGAAAATGTGAAGATATTAAAACTGCGTCACGAATCGCGTATATCCTGCGGCCGCACCGAGTCGTCACCTGCATTTTTCAGGTACCCATTTACAGATGGGTTGACCAAGATAATCAGCCACACGATGAAAATGCCCGTGACATATCGGTCTGCTAATTCAAAGTCAACAGGATTTGAACCTGGCACTTGGGATCAAGATACTGAGCAGCGCATGAGCTGCAGTGGTCAGCGACCCATAGCTGCCAAGACCCTTCTACACCTCCACGCGGTGATCCTGGATAACAGGCTGCAGCAGGGCAGACTTGCTAAGGAGAAGGGATCGAAGAGGGAATGCTAGCCCGGTACTAAAAAAATGCTTGCTGAAGTCGGATGTGTTGGACCGAAAGGTGCAAATATTGCAGCCAAGCTGTAAACTACGACACAACGCACTCAGTTCTCTGGACTACATTCTGCTACTTACCCTTTCAGGGTTTAGTAGTGGGAGATTGAGAACAAACGAAGAAGAAGAACCTGGCACTTGAACCAGGCATTTTGAAACCAAGCTAACACCACATTGATTGCACACTCCTCCGCTGGAAAAGATCATTCGTAACAAAAGCGGATCCAACCAAATGATCCATTGAAAATCACGGCCTCGCCAATATTTAAAAAAAATACAAACGCCAATTTAGCTGCCGGGTGCAGTAGTACACCTGTGTTAGGTATTATTGCGCGCGCGAGTAGGGGCAAATTTTCTTTCTGATTGGTCAAACAATTTTGTGGAGGCAATTAAAAACATAACAGGTTGGAGCTAAAAAAACTATGTATAGAGTTGCCATTTCAGTTTGTGAAGATCAAGTATTTGCTCCTAAAACTTGTAATCAACATTCACATCTACTGTTCCGACCACAGGCCAACGACAGAATATTTATTGAGAAGTTGCTAAACTTGATAAACTGTTTACAGAAACTGCAGCAAGTAAAAAGTTTTCTCCTGTTTACTAGGTTTAATTTTGATAACTTCCGAAGTATACACAACTGTTAAGTGGTGGTATTAATAGCTGATTTACTGATTTTTAAACTGTTTCGAGCAATCTGAAGGTCGACAAGGACACAATGACGTCATACGTGAAGATACAGCAAACAAGAGAGGTAAGGATAGTCGCTTGTGAAGAATATTTGAAAAGCACAAAAGTTAGGAAGCGAACTCTGAATGCCACGGCCAAGTGGTTTCGCTTTTTCCTTCAACCATTAATTAAAGTATCTAATTCTCAAGCAAATTTTGTAAAGCAACTGGTACACTAGAACTCACAGATAGATGAACCTGAGAAGATGAACACTGTTAAGATGCTGAATTTCTGTATTTATTATGTATATTTTTTTAATGGCTTTCCTCAAATTCCTAGTACGATCTATCTATCTATCTATCTATCTATTTATCTATCTATCTATCTATCTATCTATCTATCTATCTATCTATCTATCTATCTATCTATCTATCTATCTATCTATCTATCTATCTATCTATCTATCTATCTATCTATCTATCTATCTATCTATCTATCTATCTATCTATCTAATCTATCTAATCTATCTATCTATCTATCTATCTATCTATCTATCTATCTATCTATCTATCTATCTATCTATCTATCTATCTATCTATCTATCTATCTATCTATCTATCTATCTATCTATCTATCTATCTATCTATCTATCTATCTATCTATCTATCTATCTATCTATTTTGTATCTATCTATCTATCTATCTATCTAATCTATCTATCTATCTATCTATCTATCTATCTATCTATCTATCTATCTATCTATCTATCTATCTATCTATCTATCTATCTATCTATCTATCTATCTATCTATCTATCTATTTTCGGTCCATTTATGTCGTTAGATGTTGTGGGAAGGTGTGACCTCCTTTGTTTCACATTTTTTTGGGAGGTGAAAATTCACTGGTGACTTGCCAGGTCAATCCCAGCATCTGTTAGCCCCTGGAATATACGATCGCCTATTTTTGAGACTAGTGGAGGTGGAAGCGTAATTTAGAGCAAAGTAGACCCGAAGCCTGCCAGGCGTCATCTAAGCCGCTGCGCTAACCACATAACGAAGAACTGAAGTTACAGCCACAAAGTCCCCTCGTTTTTACGACATATTCTCTAAGACATGAAATTATATTTATCTGTTTATTTAAAATGTCTTTTGTTGTCTCGATCATACTGTCTCACAGCACAAAGATCACTAATAATGTAATGTGAATTCGCAAATAATTCTTTTGTCAAAACTACCTAATGGTTTCCATGGAAAAAATATCAACAAAACGAACGAGATTATTCAGCTAGGAACGTTTTTCAACGAAAATAGAATATCCGTGTTACAAACACTACTTAAAACCTGTTTTTAGAGATTACTTTTCACATATGAGGGTGTAACATATCCTTCAAAGAAGGTTGTAATTTTGATGGTGACAAATTAGATAGCAACAACCAAGAAAATAAAATTATAATATTTTGCTAGATAACAACACCCAGTAGTAAATGTAAACTAAAACATAAATTTTAGTGGACTCTAGATATTCAAACAAATTGTTTCCTAATGAACCATGCAATTTACATAGGAAGGGCTGATCTCAATGTACTACGAACTGTATTTTGTTAATTGTTATAAAATAATTAGCGTAATAATCTTTAGTACCGAATTATATTGCTACTTATAATCAAATAATCAGCATCAGAAGAAATTATACCACTATATTACGTAACTACACTTTGTTACTTGGAATCAAATAATCAATTATATGAGATGATATCTCTATCGTAAGAAATTATATTGTTACATATGATCATATAATCAACATCAGAAGGGATTATATCGTTGTCGTAGGAATTACATTTTTCGTTCTGTTTTTAGAGTCTCATCTCTCGGGTACTCTTAATCCACTTGCCTTGACAATTACTAAATGCTATTATGTCTGTCCAATGTGTTATAGTACTATTTTTACTGGAAAACGTACAACGGCTGAAAAGAAAATCGTTTTATTACACTCGAAGATACTCGTTCATGGTGTACACCTTGCAATAATGTTATTAAAATGTCGTTTTATCTCTTTCGCTCTACAGCTGACAGTAAATGGCATACCGCTCGCTAGACAAAGTATTGACTGCAAGAGATGGTTCATGAGATCGCTTCTATTTCTTCAACTGCTCTTGGCCTTTGTTAGCTTCTCGCTTCCAGTCGCTACAGCTCATGAGGTGTGCACTAGGACGCATGTGTTACACACGATCCGATACAACAACTGTACACCTCAGCCAATAATTACCCACGCATGCCTGGGCAGCTGCCATAGCTACGCATCAACCAAACCAGAAAATCCTCTGAAAATCGAAAAATTTTGTAACTGTTGCCAGGCAATGGAGTTTCACAATCTCACCGTAACCTTGAGATGCCCAAGGCGTAATGGCGCAGTTGGCTACACTGATGCCTTTATCAGAATCCTGGCGCCAAGAAGATGTATGTGCAGGCCGTGTGTCCAGCTACCTGAGATTTAACCTGGAGAGTTATTGCTCTGAATACAACTCTCAAACACTTTAATCTTTAACTAAAACCAACAACGCCTTAATTTTTTTTTTGGAAGTGGTTGTCGTCATTGGTGTTTTTTTAATACACTTTTCAAGTAGCAACATCGTGCAAATAGAGAATAGAAACCTACTTAACGAACTTAATCCATTTGTTACTAAATCCTCGACAATTGTTGATCAGTTAGAAATAGATCTGCAAATGTTTAGGGACCTCAAGAATTACAGACTTACAATATTACATAATGAGGTACACTTTATTTTGACACCCCTATTCTCGTAAAATTATTTTCAAGAACGGTTATGTAAAAACCTCCACTGCCTGCCTGCGTAGTCATCAACTATTTTCTTAGTTTTGTTTGTGGGAGAGAACATGGCCAAGAAGAAGGAACTCTGAAAACTAGAAATAATAAAATGATGTTTTCAATGTCAATAGTAGCAGACGATTCAGCACGTAATATCTTTTAAGAGAGTCCTTATTAACATGAAAGGATAGGAAATGTCCGAATTGAGGAAAACGATGACTAGATCTTCAGATTTGTATAGAAACTACTTTTAAATTGTAGTCATTATAGGCAATACGAATATATGTCAAAGAAGGGAGTAACTCTTATGTTGGTCGGGATAAATGTTTATAGGTTGGATCGTCAGATTAATACAGTAAGTAGTTAACATTTAACGAGCAGGTAAGCATATTGAAGTACTAAGAACGTGTGATAAGTCAAGCCATTAAAATAATTACAGGAGATCTCTAGAGAAGAATCCAGGTCAAGGAGATGAGATGTTTGAGAAGACTCCTCAATGTCACCAACAAAGGCCATATGCCAAAGGATGAAGTGCGTGGAAAAATCGATGCAAGTGGAGATGCAAGTGGACAGGAAATTGAAGACCTCTTCCAAAAGAAAAACTCTCACTACTGGTTTAGGTGGATTTAGGAAAATACTTTCTTTAGAGTATGGAAAAAGAGATTGAAACTCAAGCTGCGCAAAAGACAAGTTTGTGTACAAATTTGCGAATTCATCTGTCACTATCTTGAAAACAGCAGCTAAAGTTCAAGTTCAAGGACAGACTAGCAGAAAGAGGATATTAGAGCAGGGATTAAGCAAACGTAGAGCCCTGTCACCCACGTTGTTGTCACTTATTAAGATGATATATGAGAAAATACTACAATACGTGCCCACAGCTCTGTTTTTGCAGATGATTAGGCTTGTGGATCTGTGAAGGAAAAATCACAAGAGTAAGCATATAATCTGCAGGTGAACTGTAATACCTGATTGTCCTTTAGGAAGCCTGGCGCAACATGATCAAACCAAAGTATTGAGCGATAGTGATCATTAAAACGATTTTAAAAAGGATGACAACTGACTGTGACATTTGTTTGAGCCATAGATGGACGAAGCCCAATGCAGTTTCAGAGCAAACCGAAGTACTCAAGACCTTACCTTCACACTCATGCAATTGAGTGACAAAAGCACTTGCGTATGATGATGAAGTGCTCTTGTTTTTGTTTTTGTTTTTTTTGGTCCAGAAAAAACAAGCATTCAATAAGATTCCCTGCAGCAGGCTTCTGGACTGCTGGGAAAGGAAGGATACTCAGAACCATTGATCATCGTTACATAGCAAGGCAAGGAGGATCTCACCCTGGGGGCCACTCATAGCAAGGCAAGGAGGATCTCACCCTGGGGGCCACTCTTCTCTCTCTTATCACCTCACACTGTTTCATTTGACTCTGTCCTACAGTCACGCCCTTGCACAACTTTCACACGCGCCCTCATGGTGAGGCCCTTCCATTGCACTTTGGTTGCGCTAGCTTCTGAGGGCGCACAAACCTAGCATAGGTACATAGAGACGCATACATGCATCCAAGCATTGGTTTATGCGTCCTGATATCGCCCAACGCCCAAAAAAAAAGCGTCACATAGCATTTTTATAAGACTTGCACAAACTACACTAGGACCGGAAACAACGCGTCAGAGGAGTTCAAGACCACCAGGGATGTAAGACAACACAACAATATATCCCCACACCTCTTTATCCTACTTATGGATGGTGTCATCAAGGCTTGTATGGAGAGGACCAAACAATACTCAGTGGAATACTGGACGATGAGACCGTCTATATATTAGAAACTGACGTTTACAAATGATGTGATATTTATCACCAATTCAGAGGTACATGTCAAGACTAGTTAAAATCTCTGCCGAAGACGGGTGTGTCGGATCGAAAGGTGCAAATATCGCAGTCAAGCTGTAAATTAGCGACACAACGCATTCCGTTCTCCGGACTACATCCTGCTACTTGCACAGCTCTGTTCAGAGCTTGGCAGCGGGAGAGTGAGAACGAACACAGAAGAAGAAGAGGACTTTAA
Organism: Ariolimax columbianus; assembly: GCA_036924085.1. Classification (NCBI taxonomy): domain Eukaryota; kingdom Metazoa; phylum Mollusca; class Gastropoda; order Stylommatophora; family Arionidae; genus Ariolimax; species Ariolimax columbianus. The sequence goes on along the minus strand of JAVGWX010000003.1, from coordinate 33,449,944 downwards.
ATCTGGAAAGAGAAGCTGGGGAAGAGAGAGGTTACAATTAGCAGTTTAAAAACAAAAATCATGGTTTTCTTTACAGAAGAGAAGAGCCGTCACAATTTTTGACCGAGTAGTCTCTGGAACAGGTCAAGAAATTCAAATAACTCGGAGCTGTAATAAACCAGAAGAGAGGTATTAAAGAACAGTTAGCTACGCAAAGGGAAGTAACTGCTAAACATTTTCAAGCCACAAATAGAGGATTCCTCAGAAAAAAGAAAAAGAAAAGTAAGAAAACTAGCATGTTTGAAAATCACTCCACTTATATACCAGTTGTGACTTTTACGGACGTTAGTCACGGGCGATGACTACAACCCAGGAAAGGCAGCTGCAAGCGTCATGAATTAAATATCTAATGAAGGTGGCTCAAGTAATAAGGAGAGATAAGGCCCACAGGTAAAATAATTCGACAAGATCTGGAAGTTCATCCATTGCAGACTCGCGTGGATCAGTCTAAACTTCGATGGTTTGATCACGTCGTCTCGCGAACGAAAGAAGATAGGCTACAACAGCAGCCATGGGAAGTGAAGTGTCAAGAATCCAGACTCCGAGGACGATCCAAAGTCCACTGAGATGACAACTTAAGACAATTTATAAGAAACCGTTGACTGGACTGGAACCAGGCCAAAAGAAATACAGCGGATAGAACAGTCTGGGGCTCTTTCTAGCACACCTCTAGACCCGAGGCTGGAACAGTAGCTACTAAGTAAATAGTAAGATTATATCTACTAGCATAAGTCCGATGTTATCACAATCTTCACGGAGCGGTAGCTCACTCGCTGTCCACAATGTAGGTACGGGGTTCAAGTCCCGTACCGGCACTATGCAGTCGACACAGATAATAATGTGTACCTGGCTTACTGTTAGAGAATGATAAGTAGCGAGGTAAGAAGATCTCACAGCACATTGCGACCTCGTGTAATGAAGTCTCTAAAACTTCCATCTCTGACGGCAGTGCTTAATGTGGTACTACTTATACCATTGTTTATTGTTCTAATGTTGGTTACAATCATTTGTTGGTGACCAACCAGGTATTAAATGTAGCGCATGATGGTTCTTATCGAGTCACTTGATCAGTTTTAACATCCATTAACATAGTTCACGTTCTGTTCACCTTGATTTGATTCGTGATTATACTAGGAATGACTCCACTCTAAACAACACACCCTTGTTTTGACTCTTGACAATACTAGGAATGACTCCACTCTAAACAACACATCCTTGTTTTGACTCTTGACAATACTAGGAATGACTCCACTCTAAACAACACACCCTTGATTTGATTCGTGATTATATTAGGAATGACTCCACTCTAAACAACACATCCTTAATTTGACTCTTGACTATACTAGGACCGGCTCCACTCTAAACAACACACCCTTGTGTTGACTCTTGACTATACTAGGACCGAATCCACTATAAACAACACACCCTTGTGTTGACTCTTGACTATACTAGGACCGACGAGACTCATCGATTCTACCACGTACTTTATTCTTTGTGATATGGCCTTTGTAGGTGACATTTAGGAGTCTTCTAAAACATCTCACCTCCTTGACCTGGATTCTTCTCTAGAAATTTGCTGTAATGGTCAATGTTTCGCAGACGTAGATAATAATGCTACTAGTGCTAGTGAAAAATGATACTGATGTACTGATATTCAATCAGGCAGATCAGTACCTTATGCCAGATAGTCAAATGCTATCCATTTGATCTGCAAATTCGGTCGGCCCTTACAAGGTCCGGTCCTACTTGTTCCTTGGTTTTTCTGATTTGACTTTTTCTTCTTCGGCGTTCGTCCTGAAAAAGACATCGGGACGTTGTGTGGAGGTTTAAATCGAGGCTGCGACATTTTCACCTTTCGATCCAACTCATCCAATTTTAGGTGTTTTTTTTTTAGTACCAGGTTCGCCTTCCCACTGCGATCCCTATCTCTCCGTCAGACTACACTAATAACTAGTGCCTCCTGTTTTCAGGGCCTCCATGTGGAGGCGTCATAGGGTCTTGGTCGACTATGGTTCGCTGACTCTGATGCATGCAGCCAGCTATGAGTAGCTGACTAGTGTCAGCTTATGCACTTCTACATTTTGGCCTCACATTTGACTACTATTAACGAGTTTGGGGGTGGTTTCCTTCTTGCGCATACAAGGCATATATCGAACCATCAGTCGTTCCCCTGTTGGCATGTAGCTCACCCAGTATATGACATGCACTCTGCCTTAGGCTGTGTTGGTAACCGCTAATCTGGCATTGTGTGAAGTTGTGTTTCAAGATGTTTCCCATAATCTACTAGAGAAAATATGCCACGAACGATAGTAAAATATAAAATAACATTGGCAATGGTAGCCCAAATACCACGTCAGAACAGAAACATAAACGAAGCCAACGTTTCGACAAAAATGACTTCGTCGAGAACAAAGAATAGAAGTCGGCTCTTTGTTGACTTTATTGACGATGTAAGATATTGTGGAGATTGATGTAACATACTGAGAAATAATTTAAACATAACAATATAACAATGTATTCACTGAATAAGAACTCACTGTGGAAGAAACGAGAGATAGAGGGGGAGGGTGTCGGGGCAATATGACAAAAAAATCCCTATTGAAAAGAAGACCAGTGCATCTAGGATCTCATTTAGATATCACAGAATACAGTCGGACATTGGAATCGATGTGGATCAGCTGTTGCAGTTATATGTTGCAATTAGAATTAGAACTTTAGATCAAATAAATTATACTATTGTTCCATTATGAAAAAATAACGTTTTCCGAGAACACAAATTACAAATAAGCAAACGAGTATATACTTTTTCATAGAGCATTTTAATGAACAAGATATTGCATTATGTGGCAATTGTCACTTACTAATTATAAGTTAAAACGTTGTATGTAACTTTCAGTCAAACTACATTTCTTCTCTCAGGGTAAAATGCAAAGACCAATATTTACAATTCATTGTATAATTCAGGAACTGATAAACTAGATGAGCTCGACAAGGAGATATGCATTTTAATATATATCAATAACAATAAATGGGGGATAACATTTTCATTGATATCAGACGGTAGCAGTATAGAAGAAGGCAATATTGTTACTTCGGAGAACAGTTTAATAAAACAGTGAACAATGATGAGGGTTATAATGAAATGCACTTTCTCAAATGTACTGTTTAATATGTACATTATTCATATACGGATCAAGCCCATCCATGAATAAATGCGACCACACACACACACACACACACACACACACACAAATCCCATACACACATATTTGCAATACCATACACGCAAGCAAACTTTGTGTGACTTTCTGCTCATTTCATAGCACCACCAGGAGATGGGGCAAGAGCTATTGACGAAAAACTGAAGACCCATAAAATACTACAGTGGAACGCGGAGGGAGTCATTAACAAAAAGGTTTCCCTAACAAATCGCCTGTACGAAGGTAGGATAGACGTGGCATGCATCCAAGAAACGCACTTCAACAAAAACTACAGATTCTCAGTCATTGGATACCAAACCTTCCGTCTTGATAGAGAAGGTCACAAAGGAGGGGTTCTGATACTGACACGTAACTGCATACCAAGTAGCGCAGTATCTGTAAATCACACCGGACAAGCATAAATTGTAGGAGTCGACATAATGACACAAGAAACGAAAAGCGTATATTCAACCTGTATGGCCCACCCAAGAAAGACTTGTCGCTCTCGAGTATGGAAATCAAGGACTCCAGCTGCCTAGTGGTTGGAGACTTCAACAGTCACTCGGAGTAATGGGGATAATCAGATACAGACAGCAGAGGGGATGAAGTGGAAGACTGGGAGATAGACACAAATCTATATCTGATCAATCGGCCGGACGATAGCCCTAGCTTCTATTCTAGAACATGGCATACCACCTCCACTACAGACTTGGCCTTCTCCACGGGGGATATTCACCACAAAATAGATCGCCAGGTGCTCGACTAATTGGCAGGTAGCGACCACAGGCATTTTAGGCTAGAAATTGTAATGGAAGTAGGCCCCCCGGAAATAACACCGCTTAATCGTTGGAACTACAGACGAGCCGACAGATTTGCAATGTTGACAGATGGACTTTGTGAAACTATCAACAAACGAAATAACAATATGAAACCTATAGTGGAAAGCCTAAGCAAAGCAATACTGCAAGCAGCCACCGAAACCATCCCAAGAGAGGCAAGGAAAAACTACACGCCATATAGGAATCAAAACTCCAGAAAGCGGAGGATGAAGTCGCAAATGCTAGGAACATGGCAGAGAGAGAGAGAGAGAGAGAGAGAGAGAGAGAGAGAGAGAGACAGAGATAAGAGAGAGAGAGAGAAAGAGAGAGAGAGAGCAATCTATAGGAGAAAATATCGCCCTCAAGGCCATCACTGCGAAATACAAAAAAAAACACTGAACCAAATAACAAGAGGCAGCTGAAAAACAAAACAGAAAGCCTCAATCCAGATAAAGAAGGGAACAAACTATGGAATTTAGTCAGAGTCATGAATGACGAAACACCATCAAATAAACAAATTACCATCAAGCAAAGCGACATCATGCTTACCGGAAAAATGGCAGCAAACGCGTTCATAGAACATTATGCCAGAGCAAACCACATTGATGTCCCTACAGACAGGTATACAGACATTAATGAAGAACAAAAGAGCCATGACACCATCAATATGGCACCAGAGGAGCACATGATGGCAAAACTAACAATGAATGAAATTAATGAGGCCATGAGAACTTTAAAGAAAAAGAAATCGCCCTGAAAAGATGCGGGTAACAAACGAAATGCTAATGGGGTTGGGCCAAATAGCAAAGAGGAAGTTACTATCAGTCCTGAACCAAAGCTGGAAAAGGGGAATTGTACCGCAGGCGTGGAAAGATGCTGTACTTATACCAGTACCAAAGTAAGAAAAAGATAGTACAGACCCAAATGGATACAGGCCCATCAGTCTACTGAGATGTGTAGGTAAACTGATGGCGCGTTTGATAAACATCAGACTGATGTGGCACCTGGAAGAAAAACACATATTAATTCTACAGAAAGCAGGATTTAGACAACACAGATCCTCTGAGGACCAGATCACTCTCATAGCACAGAAAATAGAGGATGCTTACCAAGAGAAAAATCATACAGTAGCGGTTTGGGTAGACCTAGAAAAGGCATTTGACAAGGTGTGGAAAGAGGGACTTAAAGTCAAGCTACAAAGAAGTGAAGTATCTGGAAAAATGTACATATGGATCAGCCACTACCTCGAAAACAGAACAGCCAGAGTTCAAGTACAATGGCAGATGAGCAAAAAGGTGACACTTGAGCAAGGAGTACCCCAAGGGGGAGTACTGTCACCCACACTTTTTCTGGTGTATATAAACAACATCATAGAGAATATACCAAAAAGAGTCCACAGCTCCATGTTTGCAGACGATGTGGCTATGTGGACCTCTGAAAAAAATTTCACCGTAGCAAACAATCGGATGCAGCAGGCCCTAACATCGTTGGAGGAGTGGACGAAATCATGGCTGGTCAAAATAAATGAAGAAAAAAAACATGTACGATATTCTCGCTTTCAAATAAACCACAGAACACCAAAATAAGTCTTAACGGTAAATATCTGCGGCCAAACGACAACCCAAACTACGTGGGAGTCACATTTGATCGGCGCATGACATGGAAAAGTCAGATCGAGAGAAACCAAATGAGAGCCAGACAAAGATTGGCAATCATGAGGAAACTTGCTGGCACAAGCTGGGGAGCAGACGAAAGAATACTAAAGAAACTGTACACATGAAGAGTGAGACCAGTTCTCGAGTATGGCATTGCGGCATGGACAACAGCAGCAAAGGCGAACTTTGATAAAATTAGCAAACTTCAAAACCAAGCCATAAGAGTTATAACAGGAGGCATGAAGTCAAGGCCAACTGTAGAACTTGAAAAGATTATAAATCTGCAATCCATGACCGACAGAAGAGACTGCATAGCCCAGCAGCCAGCAGAGAAACTAAGACGACTGACAGACCATCCAATGCATCAGAGACTAAATAGATTTGGAGAAATAGCCAAAGCAAAGTTGAGCGAAGACCCTACGAACACCGTAACAACACCAAAGCCCATCCCTACTGTACGCAAACCCCGACTGAAGCAGCATATCATTCCGGAGGTGGTATAAAATATACCAGGTATTGGAAAAAAGAACAGCCAGACTGAAAAAGAAAGAAGAGACATAACTCTGAGGTACATAACGGAAAACTACCGAAGCATGGACTGGATCCACGCATACATCGACGGTTCTGTAACAAACACAACACAGAATGGAGGGGCTGGGGCATTCCTGAGCCTAACAAATGGTAGAAAAATAACACTGTCAGTGGCAACTGGAAAATACTCACGCAATTTCCGAGCGGAGACAGAGGCACTGAAGGCTGCAGTAAAAGCAATGATGACAGGCGAAAGCAATGAAAGTTAGATAGTCCTGTTAACAGATGCCCTGGCCGTAGTTACATCACTAAAAAGCCAGAAAAATACTGAACTTAATGATTTAAGAGCAGTACTCTGTCAACTATGCCAGCAGTCGGCACCAAAAAGAGTAGTGGTACAATAGGTTCCATCCCACTGTAACATCCAAGGCAACGAGGAGGCAGACAGACTGGCAAAAGAAGGTGCAAGACTACCACAACCAGATTCTAGTGTGACCTACGAAGAGTCCAAAAGGTTTATTAGGGCCAGATACATGGCCAAATGGGAAACAGAACATACTGGCTACACAAAAAATGATGCCTATTACCAGTTGAACAGAAGAGAGCAGGTCGTGGTCTTCAGACTCCGCACAGGCCACAACAGACTGAGATACGACCTATTCAATATACTGAAGATAGGTGGCACTGACGAATGCACCTGTGGTACAGGGAAAATGACCGCTGAAGATCTGCTGCAAAATTGCCCGACATAACAGGACCAGAGAAAGCAGATGTGGCCATCACCAGTGGCAACACTAGACAAGCTCTGTGGCAGTGTCGACAGCCTCAAGATGACAGCTGTTTTCTTCGAACAAATACAGGTTGACGTCTGACAGCGTACGAAGACGACGACGACGACTTCATAGCACACATTATGGTGAAGATCTTTGTGAAAGAGTACGTTTTCGCTCAAACACCCTACATTGTCCACACACACACACGCGAATCCCATACACACACGTACACATATATTTAACATTTTCTGCCATAAACATGACAAAACAATTAGTCGTCTGTCCGAAGACTGTTTGACTGATCTGTACTTGCTCACTCTTTGACACTGCCAGCTAAAATTGACGTAGTTTATGATTGTTAAAAAAACGGAATTTACAGTTATTTTAATGGCTTGACTGATCACACGTTCTTAGTATTTCAATATTCTTACTTGTTCGTTAAATGTTAACTGCTTACTGTATTAATCTGAAGTTTCAACCTATTAACGTTTAGCTCCACCAACATTAGATTTACTTCTTTCTTTGCCATCTACACACGTAGGCAGTCAAGGTTTTTATATAAATGTTCTTGAACTTACTTTTACGAGAATAGGGGGTGTCAAAATAAAGTGTACCTCTTTATTTAATACTGTAAGTCTTGAGGTCCCTAAAAATTTGCAGATCTATTTCTAACTGAAAAAATTGTCAGGGATTTAGTAACAAATGGATTAAGTTCGTTAAGTAGGTTTCTATTCTCTATTTGCACGATGTTTGCTACTTGAAAAGTGTATTAAAAAAACACCAATGACGACAACCACTTCCAAAAAAAAAAAAAAAATTAAGGCGTTGTTGGTTTTAGTTAAAGATTAAAGTGTTTGAGAGTTGTATTCAGAGCAATAACTCTCCAGGTTGAATCTCAGGTAGCTGGACACACGGCCTGCACATACATCTTCTTGGCGCAAGGATTCTGATAAAGGCATCAGTGTAGCCAACTGCGCCATTACGCCTTGGGCATCTCAAGGTTACGGTGAGATTGTGAAACTCCATTGCCTGGCAACAGTTACAAAATTTTTCGATTTTCAGAGGATTTTCTGGTTTGGTTGATGCGTAGCTATGGCAGCTGCCCAGGCATGCGTGGGTAATTATTGGCTGAGGTGTACAGTTGTTGTATCGGATCGTGTGTAACACATGAGTCCTAGTGCACACCTCATGAGCTGTAGCGACTGGAAGCGAGAAGCTAACAAAGGCCAAGAGCAGTTGAAGAAATAGAAGCGATCTCATGAACCATCTCTTGCAGTCAATACTTTGTCTAGCGAGCGGTATGCCATTTACTGTCAGCTGTAGAGCGAAAGAGATAAAACGACATTTTAATAACATTATTGCAAGGTGTACACCATGAACGAGTATCTTCGAGTGTAATAAAACGATTTTCTTTTCAGCCTTTGTACGTTTTCCAATAAAAATAGTACTATAACACATTGGACAGACATAATAGCATTTAGTAATTGTCAAGGCAAGTGGATTAAGAGTACCCGAGAGATGAGACTCTAAAAACAGAACGAAAAATGTAATTCCTACTACAACGATATAATCCCTTCTGATGTTGATTATATGTAACAATATAATTTCGCACGACAGAGATATCATCTCATATAATTGATTATTTGATTACAAGTAACAAAGTGTAGTTACGTACTATAGTGGTATAATTTCTTCTGATGCTGATTATTTCATTAAACGTACCAATATAATTTGGCACTTAAGATATATCATCTTGACGCTAATTATTTTATGACAATTAATAAAATACAGTTTCATAGTACATTGATATCAGCCCTCCCTATGTAAATTGGATGGTTCATTAGGAAAACAAATTGTGGGACATTTATGTTTTAGTTTACATTTACCACTGCGTGTTGTTGTCTAGCAAGATTTGACAATTTTATTTTTTTGCTTGTTGCTATCCTATTTTTGCAACATGAAAATAATAACCGTCTTTGAAGTATATGTTATACCCTATTATGTGAAAAGTAATGTTAGCAAAACAGATTTTTAGTACTTTTTTAAACAGGGATATTCTATTTTCGTTGGAAAAAGTTCCTAGATGAATGAGCTGGATTTGTTGATATGTTTTTCCTGGAAATCACTAGGTAGTTTTGACAAAAGCATTATTTACAAATTCACGTTACATTATTAATCTTTGTGCTGTGAGACGGTACTCTCGAGGAAACAAATGATAATTTAAATGAACAGATAAATATTTGTTGATGTCTTAGAGAAAATGTCGCAAAATATGAAAAAGAGGGACTGTGTGGCTGTAACTTCAGATCGTGGATATGTAGTTAGTGAACGGCTTAGATGGCGCCTGACAGGCTGCGGATCTACCTTGCTCTAAATTACACTTCCACCTCCACCAGTCACAAAAATAGGCGATCGAATATTCCAGGGACTAACAGAAGCTGGGATTGACCTGGCAAGTCCCCAGTGGATTTTCACCTGCCAAAAAAAAATGTGAAACAAAGGAGTTTACACCTTCCCACAACGTCTAACGACTTAAGTGGACTGATGATATATATATATATATATATATATATATATATATATATATATATATATAGATATATAGATAGATAGATAGATAGATAGATAGATAGATAGATAGATAGATAGATAGATAGATAGATAGATAGATAGATAGATAGATAGATAGATAGATAGATAGATAGATAGATAGATAGATAGATAGATAGATAGATCTTCAATAGAGCTGCTACGAAACGGTCAAGACTCAAGTCCTTTTCTTACTTTTAGAAATTGAGAATATTTTCATCTTTCTTTCTGTCGTTCGTTTAACGTTGTGAGTATGTATTTTAGTTTACAACCATCTTGCAGTATCTGCAACACTTGATCTACTTCCTCTCTTCGATCACTATTCTCTTCACCGAACTACACATGTGCAGCCTGTTTCCAGGGTCGTCACTTGAACGCAGAGTATGGCCTTGGTCAGCTATGGCTCGCTAACCATGACGCAATCAGTCAGCTATGGTTCGCTAACCCTGACGCAATCAGTCAGCTATAGTTCGCTAACCGTGACGCAATCAGTCAGCTATAGTTCGCTAACCGTGACGCAATCAGTCAGCTATAGTTCGCTAACCCTGACGCAATCAGTCAGATATAGTTCGCTAACCCTGATGCAATCAGTCAGTTATAGTTCGCTAACCATGACGCAATCAGTCAGCTATGGTTCGCTAACCATGACGCAATCAGCCAGCTATGGTTCGCTAACCATGACCCAATCAGTCAGCTATAGTTCGCTAACCATGACGCAATCAGTCAGCTATGGTTCGCTAACCATGACGCAATCAGCCAGCTATAGTTCGCTAACCCTGACGCAATTAGTCAGCTATGGTTCGCGAACCATGACGCAATCAGTCAACTATAGTTCGCTAATCCTGACGCAATCAGTCAGCTATGGTTCGCTAATCATGACGCAATTAGTCAGCTATGGTTCGCTAACCATGACGCAAGCAGCTAGCTATGGTTCGCTAACCCTGACGCAATCAGTCAGCTATGGTTCGCTAACCATGACCCAATCAGTCAGCTATAGTTCGCTAACCCTGACGCAATCAGTCAGTTATAGTTTTCTAACCCTGACGCAATCAGTCAGCTATAGTTCGCTAACCCTGACGCAATTAGTCAGCTGTGGTTCGCTAACCATGACGCAATCAGTCAGCTATGGTTCGCGAACCAGGACGCAATCAGTCAGCTATAGTTCGCTAATCCTGACGCAATCAGTCAACTATGGTTCGCTAACCATGACGCAATTAGTCAGCTATAGTTCGCTAACCCTGACGCAATCAGTCAGCTATAGTTCGCTAACCCTGACGCAATCAGTCAGCTATAGTTCGCTAGTCATGACGCAATCAGGCAGCTATAGTTCGCTAACCCTGACGCAATCATTCAGCTATGGTTCGCTAACCATGACGCAAGCATTCAGCTATAGTTCGCTAACCCTGACGCAAGCAGCCAGCTATGGTTCGCTAACCATGACGCAAGCATTTAGCTATGCGTCGATGGATACTGTCAGCTCTTCCCTTCAAAATTCAAATTATAATTTTATGTAAATATTCTAACTTGGACTACCTAAACTTGGTTGTACTCTATCACACCATTTGCTCATATTTGTATGTAGTTTATTTTGCTAGCTCAATTTCGTTATATTGCTACTGTGTTAATTTATGTCGCTTCTCGAGTTTTTTTTTCTTTTTCTGTGTCAACATGCACGAAATACACAGTGAACGTAATTCCTGTATTTGCCCTGAACGGTTGAAGACTTTTGCAAATTATCTGTGCATCTAGTCTCAGTTACCGTGCATGTAAGTCTTAATGTACCAGTTGCTATAAAAAATTCGCTTGAGAATTAGGTACTTTAATTTATGGTTGAAGGAAAAAGCGAAACCACTTGGCCGTGGCATTCAGAGTTCGCTTCCAAACTTTAGTGCTTTTCAAGTATTCTTCACAAGCGACTATCCTTACCTCTCTTGTTTGCTGTATCTTCACGGATGGCATCATTGTGTCCTTGTCGACCTTCAGATTGCTCGTCACGGTTTAAAAATCAGTAAATCAGCTATTAATACCACCACTTAACAGTTGTGTTAACTTCGGAAGTTTTCAAAATTAAACCTAGTAAACAGCAGAAAACTTTGTACTTGATTCTGTAAACAGTTTATTAAGTTGAACAACTTCACAGTGAATATTCTGTCATTGGCCTGTGGTCGGAACAGTAGATGTGAACTTTGATTACAAGTTTTAGGAGCAAATACTTGATCTTCACAAACTGAAATGGCATCTCTATATATAGTTTTATTAGCTCCAACTGTAATGTTTTTAATCGCCTCCACAAAATTGTTTGACCAATCAGAAAGAATATTTGCCCCTACTCCGCTCGCGCAATAATACCTAAAACAGGTGTACTACTGCACGTGAGAGCTAAATTGTCATTTTTTGATACTTTTTAAATTGGCGAGGCTGTGAATTTCAATGGATCATTTGGTTGGAATCTCTCAATGCTATACACTTCGCCCCCTCCTCTTTTTTTTTCTAAATTTTTTTTGATCTTTTCAACGGAGGAGCGTGTTGTCAATGTGGTGTTGGCTTGGTTTACAAATACAAAGTGCCAGGTTCAAATACTGTTGATTTTGATTTAGCAGGCACGTATGTCCGGGGTATTTTCATCGTGTGGCTTCTTATCTTGGTCAACCCATCTGTAAATGGGTACCTGAAAAATTCAGGTGACAACTCGGTACCGCAGCAGGATATACGCAATTCGTGCTGTCATCGACACTTTCAACAATACAAAGGGGCTGAGCACATATGGGGAATACAAGGGCTTCACAGGTACAATGAAGTCAGTACTTTAAACCATGTTCCATTTTCCTCCTCCGTCATCCAGTTTTAATATCTTCACATTTTATCCAATCCTCCTTTGTCCACATTGTAGAACTTATAAAATAACATAATGTGCGTATATTTGTGTGTTGTCACTGTGTGCTGTCACTGTGTGTTATCACTGTGTATTGTCACTGTGTGTTGTCACTCTATGTTGTCACTGTGAGCTGTCACTGTGTGTTGTCACCGTGTGTTGTCACTGTGTGCTGTCACTGTGTGTACAATGAAGTCAGTACTTTAAACCATGTTCCATTTTCCTCCTCCGTCATCCAGTTTTAATATCTTCACATTTTATCCAATCCTCCTTTGTCCACATTGTAGAACTTATAAAATAACATAATGTGCGTATATTTGTGTGTTGTCACTGTGTGCTGTCACTGTGTGTTATCACTGTGTATTGTCACTGTGTGTTGTCACTCTATGTTGTCACTGTGAGCTGTCACTGTGTGTTGTCACCGTGTGTTGTCACTGTGTGCTGTCACTGTGTGTACAATGAAGTCAGTACTTTAAACCATGTTCCATTTTCCTCCTCCGTCATCCAGTTTTAATATCTTCACATTTTATCCAATCCTCCTTTGTCCACATTGTAGAACTTATAAAATAACATAATGTGCGTATATTTGTGTGTTGTCACTGTGTGCTGTCACTGTGTGTTATCACTGTGTATTGTCACTGTGTGTTGTCACTCTATGTTGTCACTGTGAGCTGTCACCGTGTGTTGTCACTGTGTGCTGTCACTGTGTGTTGTCACTGTGTGCTGTCACTGTGTGTTGTCACTGTGTGTTGTCACTGTGTGCTGTCACTGTGTGCTGTCACTGTGTGTTGTCACTGTGTGTTGTCACTGTGTGCTGTCACCGTGTGCTGTGACTGTGTGTTGTCACTGTGTGCTGTCACCGTGTGCTGTCACCGTGTGCTGTCACTGTGTGTTGTCACCGTGTGTTGTCACTGTATATTGTCACCGTGTGTTGTCACTGTGTATTGTCACCGTGTGTTGTCACCGTGTGCTGTCACCGTGTGTTGTAACCGTGTGTTGTCACCGTGTGCTGTCACCGTGTGCTGTCACTGTATATTGTCACCGTGTGTTGTCACTGTATATTGTCACCGTGTGTTGTCACTGTATATTGTCACCGTGTGTTGCCACCGTGTGTTTTCACTGTGTATTGTCACTGTATATTGCCCCTTGTGTGTTGTCACTGTGTGTTGGCAATGAGGGCGACGAGAAGAAATGATAAAAAGTATATTTAAAAAGTTAGAAATCAAGAAGTCTATAACGATTTTGGACACTACAAGATACACACAGTCGAGGTACACACAGTCGAGATAAACACAGTCGAGATACACACAGTCGAGATATACACAGTCGAGATACATAGAGTCGAGATACATACAGTCGAAATAAACACAGTCGAGGCACATACAGTCGAGACACATACAGTCGAGATACACACAGTCGAGATACATAGAGTCGAGATACATAGAGTCAAGATACATAAAGTCGAAATACATAGAGTCGAGATACATACAGTCGAAATACACACAGTCGAGACACATACAGTCGAGATACACACAGTCGAGATACACATAGTCGAGATACACACAGTCGAGATAAATACAGTCGAGATACACACAGTCGAGATAGACACAGTGGAGATACACACAGTCGAGATATACACGGTCGAGATACACACAGTCGAGATGAGATATACACTACAAATAACACACGCTGAGATGAAGTTTTTCACAAACTTCTGGTAAATGGCTTTGCATGAACGAGAAAGGCATAGGAAATAGTAGGCTAGTTAAGTGTTTAGGGGAACAAATAATACAATACGTAATGTATATATATATATATATATAGTAATAGTTGTCCATCACAAGTTATGAAGACCACTCTCTTTGTTCAGTCGTGTGGACAGTCGTATCTCTTGCTGTGTCCGCTGAAATTGGTGACTTGAGCGGTGATTTGAATTAAAGTGAGGAAGAAACTGCGCCTTTTGTCAACCTCACTCACAGAGCCTAAGCTACCTTTTGCCAGTGGCAAGACATTCATCGAGACGACTGGAGATAGCATAGGATGCAGATTTTGCCTCAGGGTTACCACCGAAGCCTTTCCATAAACATGTAACTCGCAGGGTAGATATGTGGGATGGCATCTAACGCCGTTTGTCGTGCCTTTTCGATAACCAGCGTGTGAGTGGGTCTGGCATCTCTCCCCAGCTGTATTCAGCTCATCATAGTAGCATCTAAAATTCCCACACGCCAAATTCGTGAAGGTGGACCGGCAGAACTAACCCGTGAAATACGACACAGGTATAAGCGTAGTGCCATTCAGTCGGCGTCAAGACCAGGATAAACGAATAGCAGAAATCACCACAAAAAAAAAAGAACGAAATAACAAGTCCAGACGGAAAACAACACCACGTTTCCGTGAACACAAGTGTAAGTCGTCGACTAGTGGGAATTCCAGGCAAATCCGAGGTCTGGCGGCATCCATAATGATCCAAAACAGTAGAGAAATGTAGACTCGCAGCCAGTTATGGCGCCATCTTTGCCATATCATATATATATATATATATATATATATATATATATATATATATATATATATATATATATATGTGTGTGTGTGTGTGTATATGTGTGTGTGTGTGTGAGTGTATGTAGGTGTATATCTGAATGCATATTCATGTAGGCATTTGATACATTAAATAGGAGGGCTGTGGATGATCATGTCCAAGTTTGGTTGCCCCAACAAGCTCATAACTATGTTGAAACAGCTACACTAAGGCATGTTTGATCGTGTACTGGACAGCGGAAAATCTCTAAAACTTTTCAAGTAACAAACGGAGTAAAACAAAGATGTATACTCGCCCCGACCCTGTTCAGCATATTTGTGGCCACGATGACAGACGCCTTGAGATCACTGGAGTTAGTATACCCATTGATTCGAACATGCAGGTTGAAATGGGCCCGTTATCTGCCTCATGCGAAAAAATTTTGTTCTGACCACAAATGCATAAATGCCAAGAAAACAGATGTCATGTACAAGCCAGCACCAAGCAAGCCGTTCATAAAACCAGAGATTACATTTGGCGGGCAAACACTGAATGTCGTTGATAAATTCACGTATCTGGGCAGCACGTTGTCGAGATCTGTCAGCCTCGATGATCAAGTTGCAAGTAGAATACTAAGGCACAGCCTTTGGTAGAATGTGCTCGATGGTGTGGGAACGTCGTAGCATCAGCGTCAAGACCAAACTGAAAGTACCACCATCATTCCAAACCTATTCTACGTCTGCGAAAACTGAACTGTATTCTCTGGACATGCAAGGAGATTAAACCACTTTCACACAGGTTGCCTGAAACCAAAATTCCACATTCGATGATGACAAGACCGTGTCACTGACATCGATGTCCTACCGAGAGCTGACATGGCCAACATCCATGCACTGCTAGAAAATGCCAGACTAGGATGGGCCGGACACCTCGTCCGTATGTCAAACAAACGGCTCCCAAAGAAACTTCTCTACGGCCCGAAGAAACGTTTTGAAGACGGTCTGAGGGACTCACTGAAAATTTGCCAGATAGATGTCAACACCTGGGAATGTTTTGTGCAAAATAGATCTGACTGTAGAAGGGCAGTCAAAGCGGGTGTAGATAGCAGCTAAGACCACCGTGTTATGAAAGAGAAGAGCAGACGCGAGAACCGGAAATCACAAACAGCGAGAACACCATCGCCTTCTACAGATCTCGTGTGCCCGTTATGCAACAAATGTTTTTGTGCCCTCATTGGCCTGTTCAGCTACATACGCACTCACACTCATCAGGGAAAGCTGTGACAAGGATGATGTAAACGGTCCTCATCGACAACGATGGACAGCTAGTAATTTTATTAAGTAACAACCATTTTATTATAAAGTGTATGGGCGAGTATGTACACCGGAAACTCTTATTCCAGGACACAAAATGGGTATTTAGCAATACTCCATGTTGGGATAGTGATGATCGAGCAGCATGTGCATGCGCAATATAGCGTACAACATGGACGCCCCACTGTCGTCTTGCACTGTGGAAGAAAAAGCGAGCTGCTATTCGTTTTACTTTTTGAAATTTACAGAGGAAGGGATGTTCAGTATTTAGCCAGTTGTTTTGAGTTAAAGGAGAGTTTGAATGTTTAGAACGATTTCAAAACGGAAGGCAAAACGTCGTTGACAACAATGGTAACACATGTCGTAATTATTTATTTTGTGCGTCACACATAATAATGGTTCCTATAGCTGATTGAGATAAAGTACTTCTGATTTCGGATGCCCATAATCAAGTTGTCCTCATTTTAATTACACAATTCTGGAAAACGTTATTTAAACGTTAATGCCAATTTTATGCTGATTTTTCTATTTTCGTTAGATTCAGTAGCTACTTACCTGTCAAGCAAACGTTCTACGTCTTGTCTTGTCTTCTTTGTACTTAAATAAAGCATTGAGCCGCCACTATAGTTGTTCTTTATATACGACAAGGGTCGACAATCGTCTTCTTGGACATGGACCAGATGTCATATTATATTGGGGACGGTGGGTCACATTTATCTTCTTAGTTATTCTTAGTTCTTAGTCGACCTCTACTACTACAATAGCAGATAGACGTGTGCAGGTCCCAGCTCTGGTATGTACTGGATGTAACCGGGTGGGGCAATTCCTGCTTAGCGGACGAAGTACGAGCAGATTATTACTCCGCTGCTTTGGGACAAGTGCTGAGGAGGGTGGTTAACCAATGCGCGAGTCCATCTTAATTGACCCAAACACTAGAGCGAAGTAGACCTGCAACCTGTTAGGCACATTTATTTTGCTCTAAAAAAATCATCAAACCCTTGCCGGTATTATGCCAAGTCACACAGTTGTCTCCTTTTACGACAAGCTTAACAGCTATAGCAGAAAAGGTCTACACGACAAATGTCAATTGTCCCTGGTGGAAGATGTATTTACTTATGGTCAAATATCGCTGGACAGGCCATTTACTGCAAACAAAAGCGATTGATGTAGCACATCGACAGCAATATAGGGCCTCAAAGACAAGAAGTAATCGCGGCGAGGAACACCATCGCGCTGGTTAGACTCTCTTGCATTTGGCAACAACATTCATGAACCTACAGATTGGCGACATTGTCAATGCGTCCGCCTTGGTCCATGATAGAGATCATTGGAAGAGGAGTTGGGGCGCGCAACGATGTGTCCACTGCTGAAGGATGGGTAATCCAGTAAGTTAGTCCATTAATATGTGCATGTTATATTTATTATTAAAATCAGTGGCGAAAAGTGCGAATGTGTATTCCTGAAAATGTCCTGACTAACCGCATATAACCAGTGTTGTGGTCTGCATCACGCTAGCCGCCTTTACTTTCCAGATTATTCTGGTACTAAATATTTTAGGATGAGTCGACCCAGAAGGTGTTTTGTTTTTGCGACGGAAAAAAAAATCTCGCACTAACTGGGGACCAAACCAAAATCGCTGGGAACTAGTTGCGTTACCACTCTCTAAAGGTAAGAATGAGTAGAGAAGTGTATTGATTGAAGATTGAAGATCTGTTCACAACTATCAAAAGACGAAAGATGGCCTGGTGCTGGCACGTCGCGAGGTCCAACTGAATTCCCAATTCGATACTCTTTGGATCCGTACCGGGACAGAGAGGGCGAGGACGTCCAAGGAAGAGATGGGTGGACAACATCGCTGAGTGGTCAGGCCTTCGTCACGGTGAGATACGTCAGGCGGCGACAGACAGAGAGAGCTGGCGTGGGTTTTTCATGTCTTCATGTGTGCCCCAACGACCTGATGGGTTACGGGATGAACTGAACTGAAATAAACAGCAAAACATTTTAGTGGCTCTTCTGTACTAGTAGTTGAGTACTATAATCAGACTATAGCTGTTGTCCTTGACACACCCACACAAAAAAATGTTTTTGGAAGCACGTAACAAATATCGAATAAATTGAATCTACTAAATGAGTGATGAACGATATTGTTCACAAAACTGTTAATTCCATTTCCTGTTCTTCCATTTGTGAATTTTCCGTTTATACCCGTGGCGTTGTGACTTACAAATTTATAAAACGGCTCTTCAATGTTGAAGGATTACTATCTAGACGTTGTGCTCTCCAGTAAACCATTAGTTCTGTTGCTACAAGTCTGTATTTACAGATGAATGGACCATGTTTTTGTGAAATGACTTAATATATGAGAGAGATTAGAATACATTTTGAAAAAATGTCTTCTTCTTCTTCTGCGTTCATTCTCAATCTCCCGCTACTAAGCCCTGAACAGGACTTTGCAACTAGCAGGATGTAGTCCGGAGAACGGATTTGCGTTGTGTCACTAGTTTACAGTTTGACTGCGGTATTTGCACCTTTCGGTCCGACACATCCGTCTTCGGCAGGAAAGAAATGTCTAAATATATGATAGATACTAGAATACATTTTGAGAAATGACTAAATATATGAGAGAGACTAGAATACATTTTGAGAAATGACTAAATAAATGAGAGAGACTTGAATACATTTTGAGAAATGACTAAATATACGAGAGAGACTAGAATACATTTTGAGAAATGACTAAATATATGAGAGAGACTAGAATACATTTTGAGAAATGACTACATATATGAGATATATGTACTACATTTGGTGAGATGATTTCATATATCAGAGTAACCAAAATCAATTTAATGAGAAGACTTAACATTAAAGAGGGACCACAATAACTTTGGTGAGAAGGTTTGACGTATCATAGTGACCACAATAGATTTAGTAAGATGACTTAATGTATGAGAGGGGTCGAAATAGATTTTGTGAAATGACTTAATGTATGAGACGGGCCGCATTAGATTTGGTGAGATGACTTAATGTATGAGAGGGGTCGCAATAGATTTGTTGAGATGACTTAATGTATGAGAGGGGTCGCAATAGATTGTGTGAGATGACTCAATGTACGAGAGGGGTCGCAAAAGATTTTGTGAGATGACTTAGTAAATGAGAGGGATCCGGTTACATTTGGTGAACTGGATGGAGAGCAACAATGTTGTTGAGATGGCTTATTATGCAACAGCAGCTGCAATCAAATTGAACATAAACGATCGATGAAAGGCAGGATACTACGGCAGCAGGTTTTCGTAAGTACAGCAACAGTTCAAATGGTCAATTCAATCTAAAAGTCTTTCTAAAGAGCCGTACAAACAGAAACAATAAAAAAAGAACAGAACTAACTAAAATAAACTGAAATGGGTGTCAAATTCGCAATCAATAAGCAAACATTGTTACATACATACATACATTACTTTCCTCATAGATTTTTTGTCTGCATGGTAACATTAAAAAAAAATAGCCTCATATAACCGACTTCTTTGCATTTGGAAGCACCTTAATATGCTCATCATATATCATTGTTGAAAGTGCCGACATCAGAGTGCGAACTTTGAAGTTCCCACGGTATCTCTGAGGTATACATTTACAACTGAGTGAACTGGGACATGTGGTCATGCCAAGACAAAATCCAACATACATGGTCTGTCAAACCGAGTGCACCGTTATTTTAATCTGATACATTGAGATGTAAACCAAGCTCACTATTCCTTGTCCACACGGTACCCTGTCTAGTCTATTTCAATGACTTCTTCACCTGTATTAATTATTTATCTACAGAAACTATGCTCGTCTTGTGTTTGAATCCATTAAACAAAAGTTCAATTGCGACGTTTTCCGTCATTGAAGGGTTCACAGTGTAATGTGCAGCTCAGATTTTAAAGACACACCCAGAAGGCAGCTCAGCTAGATCGCTAACAACACAGCTCTATTCTCGACAGCTAGGTGCTACTCCTGTAGGAAGTGCCATATCCCCAAAGGAAGTAAAGCCATTATATATTAGTGCTCCTGTCGAATGCATTTATGCCGACGATACAGCTGATGCTGCCTAAGGAAATGAATCTGAAGAGGTTGAACCCTTGTATATTACCACACAAATCACCGTAAACCAAACATCAGCAAAGCTCAGATATGTGCTTATGACCTCAACAAAGCTCAGATATGTGCTTATGACCTCAACAAAACTCAGATATGTGCTTATGACCTTAACTAAACTCAGATATGTGCTTATGACCTCAACAAAGCTAAGATATGTGCTTATGACCTCAACTAAACTCAGATATGTGCTTATGACCTCAACAAAGGTCAGATATGTGCTGATGACCTCAACAAGAACATCCAGAATAGGATATAACAAAAGCACACTACTCCTTACCAACAGTCGATCAAGCTGCAATATTTAGACAGCGTACTAAACACTGCAGACTAAAAAATCATTCGCTCAACAAATTAAAAATAGGATACACAGGCATACGCACATGTAGAGAGAACAATATAAATCCGTGGGGTATGTTCTTCACGTCAGCCGGCTTCACGAGAGGAGCAGAGTGACTGATTGGACCTTCAAAACTCTATTTCGGAATACGCTTTATCGTGATGAGAGTCGAAACGTCGAGTTTATGAAGGAAATAAATGCAATTATTTCGGAGCGAACAAAGAAAAAAATGTTTAAAAATGTCGGAATAAACATTTCGATTTACCGACAAGGTGTCATCGCTTAATAGCTGTTTCACTGCTAGGTCGTCTTTCCTATTGCATTTGTATCTGCACTTCCTTTCAACTATAACAGTGATAATTTGGTCACATGTCATTACGTTACCTGTTTGAATGTATTCTTCCCCCTTCACTGTCGTCAACTGCCCAACCGTTCTGTTTGCATGTGCCATTCATGACATCGATCTTTTGATTCTCGTCAGCTTCCTGCGCAACGGATGACATCTGACTTCGGTTCCTTCCATACGGGGTTTAACCCTGACCAGTGGATGACATCTGACTTTGGTTCCTTCCATTCGGAGTTTAACCCTAACCAGTGGGTGACATCTATCTTCGGTTCCTTCCATACGGGGTTTAACCCTGACAAGTGGATGACATCTGACTTCGGTTCCTCCAATACGGGGTTTAACCCTAACCAGTGGATATTGTGACTATAGTGCATGTGCATGACCCTTAGCATATTCTACTTGTCATTGACAACACATTTTGTTGAACGTTGTTATGTCTTTTTAATTAAATCAGCCTTCAATTTCCGAATACAAGTATCAGACCATGAATCCGAGTATCAACTTACAAATATGAGTAGCAAATAAATAATTTCCATATTGGAAATAATAAACACAAAAATAGGACTTGCCATCATATATTTATCAAGATCCCATATAAGCCTTGACACGAATTCTAAATGAGGGGGAGATAAGTGTACTAAATTTAACGCCACTAAATTATTTAGAAACATTGCACACACACACACACACACACACACGCAGGCACAAAAATAAGAGACTGGACCTTTTGTAAAATCTGTCTTAATAAATTAAATAGACACATTTTGTATTTTGTGTGATTTGCTTTTTGTAACAACGCTAAATATACTCAACGAAAAAAGTTACTTAACATGTAATGTTTTTCATCATATAATTTAATTTTATCCAAAAATAACGACATTTTGAAAGAAGAAACTTTATTCCAAAGTTCGAAACTGAAAGAAACTGACAAAAACTGAAACGACATTTTCGTGTCGGGTGTGATTGTCTCCCCAGCGCTTTCGAGTAGGGGTTATTAACAAAAATGATAACACTCAGTACCGCGTGTATCGACCACGGGCGTTGATCGAGGCTGGTCAACTACACCCCATGGATTGAATGCAGCACCGCAGTAAATCTTATGGAATGTTCTGCCACTCCTACAAGACTTCTTGAAGAAGCTGCCGCATATTTTTTTTTTGGTGGATGCTGTCGTTGCTGAAGTCGACGTTTCAGCTCGTACCAGACATGCTCAATTTGAGACAGGTCAGGAGAAATGGCTAACCAGGGCACGATTTCAATGTTCCTTTCTTGGTTGGAGTTAATTTTGATTACACATACCAAATATTATTTATGTACCAATATATATATATATAAGTAGCGCAGTGGAGTACCCAAAAAAAGATATTCCTTGATTAACGACATTAGATCTTTCTGGTACTCTAAGATTCTAGGTCTAGCAGAGCCAAACATGGATGAAACTCAATGTGGGTTTAGGGCAAACAGAAGTACTCAAGACCTTATCTTTACACTCAGACAGCTAAGTGAAAAGGCTCTTGAATATGATAAAGAGATGCATCTCTGCTTTTTGGATTTGGAGAAAGCATTTGATAAAGTTCCTTGGGACAAACTCTGGGAGTGCCTGACAAGGAAGAACATCCAAGGACCCCTGATCTCTGCCATACAAAGTTTCTATAAAACATGCAGAAATAATTTGCGGACATCAAATCAAAAGTCAGGAGAGTTCAAGACCACTAGCGGAGTAAGACAGGGGGACATTCTATCACCGTACCTTTTCATACTCCTCATGGATGAAGTCATCAAAGCCTGCAAGGAACGGACAAAAAAGTATGAAGTAGGGTACTGGAAGATGAGACCAAGTTACATATCGGAACTAGCATTTGCAGACGATGTGGCCCTAATCATGAAAACCGAAGCACATCTCCAGATCAACTTGCAGGTTTGGGAAGAAGAGTTGAAGAAGAGAGGAATGCACATCAGCAACTCCAAAACAAAAACCATGGTGATCGCCAGAGATGAAAAGACATCAGATAACTCTGGGAATACGAGCACTGGAGCAGGTCAACAACTTTAAATATCTAGGAGTGGTAATAGACAGCATGGGAGGAATCAAAGAGGAGTTAACTGCACGAAGGGCAGCAGCAGGTAGACTGTTCCATGCAATAAACAGAGGTTTCCTCAGTAGAAGAGAAATAAGCAGGAAAACAAAGATGGATGTATACAGCTCCACCTATGTGCCTGTCCTGACATATGGATGTGAGTCATGGGCAATGACTACAGCCCAAGAAAGGCAATTACAAACTTCAGAAATGAGGTACCTAAGAAAGGCGGTTCAGGTGACGAAAAGGGACAAGATCCGTAACCAGCAATACGTAGCAATCTTGAAGTTCAACCCCTGCAGACACGAGTGGAGCAGTCCCAACTACAGTGGTTTGGCCATGTCTGTAGAATGGAAGAAGATCGGATACCAAAGCGGTCATGGGAGATCAAAAGTCAAAGACGCAGACCCCGAGGACGTCCCAAAGTACGTTGGGAAGACAACATACGACAGCCCCTAAGTAATAGAGGGCTGGATTGGAAAGAGGGCAGGAAAAAGACGGCGAATAGAGCAGGGTGGCGTTCTCTTTGGCAAACCTCTACACCTCACGGTAGAAGAGGAGCGACTAAGTAAGTAAGATCTTTCTGGAAAACCTCTTCATCTTAGGGAAGTAGAGGAGCGACTAAGTAAGACTGAATGAGAGTGACAGTCGGGTTCGTGTTATAGCCTCTGGCAGAAAGGGTTCGATTGTTGGTTTCGACACGCTCATGTCTACATTGCGGAAAATGTGTATCTGACGCAGGAAAGCTGGTGCAGCGAGTGTCGGAACTGGCCAGCTTACATCAGAGAAAGCTAAGACCGAATACAATTTAGCCTCTACGTCGTCATCCCCGATAGTATCGTTGGCGTTTACTTTATTTTCTTCAATCTGGCTGTAGTGATGGGAACGGGGAGCGCCTTCTGTGGCAGAAAAAAAGTTACAGTCGCTGTTCAAATCAGAACCTCGTTGTCAAAAGTTTCAATAGAATAGGGTCATTGTCAATATTAAGTGCACACACTAAACAAGTTGCAGTTGGGTAATCAGTTTTTCCGCAGACCATCCTAATAATTCAACACGTTGCTACACTAACCTCCTTCTGTCTAAGACGAAACTAAACGGCAGAAGTGGAATTATTAATGATGAAACTGAGACGATTGAGAAGATGACACTTGTACGTCAAACGGTGCAACACATTTACAAACCAGGACATTCTGCTAGTTAACAGTATGACTTTCTTTAATAAAGTGTTTTTGTTTTTTTGCAGTTTTTTTTGGTGCTTTATGGTTTATTATATTACGTTTCGAGTTTTTAAAAATTTCGCTATTCATTTAGCCTAGATATCTTGCGTTGTTTGCTCTGTTTTCGTTTCGTTATGCCCCTGATAAAGACGTTTGTAAGTAGCAACATCAGTCAGTCTCTGTTAATGTTTTTTCCTAAACTGCATTTAAACTTGTTGAGGTTGTTTCTAAATGCAGATACGCGTCGCGTATGCGTTCTTTGAAACGGGCAGCATGAATGAATAGCATGTTATACACTTAGCAAAATATGACGTCATATATGGGCAGCGTGTATGTGCAACATGTATGGGCAGCATGCTATACAATTAACAAAATTAAATGGAATATTATAGTGTACATGTAGTGACTAAATAACCAAGATACTGTACACATGCAGTACACCATTTTAGTTAAAGTACATACATGACGGGGCTGCCTAATAGATAAAAGCCATTTCAGACATTCGTGTCCAGAATAAGGAGGTAGTCCATATATAAAAATTTGAGGGAACAAATATCCCTACAAACTAGTTTATTTAGTGTTTCAATAAGATCGTCTATGCATTAGCGTCATCATTCACAGTCTCACCACTTTTATCACCATACACTGCTTGCATCATGCGATGAATATCAACACGTTAACATCCTTCAGCTGTTAGAAACTGAATCAACTCTGGGAAGATTCCGTATCAGACACGCCATGTTTTCAACGGTCTGCTGAGAAAACTATGAGTCGAAGGATAATGGAATTGTGTCAGCTTGGCGGTTGGTATGTGCTGTTCACATTAGAAGTGACGTCATCATGCGCATCGTAAGTATGCTCACTTGCTGCAGTTACGTCCGTTTGTATTTGAACACGACTGATATATATAATATATTACGGTACATACATTATTTAGTAGCATCAACGTTTATTATGATTATCGAGACAAGCGTAATGTATTATAGATTATAAGTGTCCTATACTGTATTACACGTCTGACGTTGCAGTTACTTTCTACAGTATACAAAAGACATGAGACACGTGTTACAGTTACTTTGTACTGTATACAAAAGACATGAGACACCTGTTGCAGTTACTTTGTACTGTATACAAAAGACATGAGACACGTCTTGTTGCAGTGAAAGAAGTGAACATAAACACGCGAAGACAGATGTTAAGAGGATGAAAGAGGCAGCGAACCACATGATCTGGGAAGATATTGTCAGAGGAACAGATGTTGAACAGGAGTGGGTGAGTTTTAAAGCAGTTCTCGAAACGCTAAAAGAGGAATGTGTTCCATATAGGGAAGTAAACCCCAAGCGTAAAAAGTGGATCACTAAAATTGTAGTTAAATGTAGAAGAGCTAAAAATAAAGCATGGAAAAAATATATAGAGGCAGGTAAATCAAAAGAAACATATTTAAAATATTTGGACAAGCAGAACATATCTCAGAAAGCGAATTAAACAGCAAAAATAGACTTCGAAAAGAAACTTGCTCAGAGGATCAAGACTGATAGTAAAAGCTTCTTCTCTTATGTTAGAAATAAACAAAGATCAAAGGACAAAGTAGGCCCTCTCATAGACATCACAGGAAAAAAAATAAGTGAAAATAGGGAGGCAGCAAATCTACTCAATCCCTACTTTGGCACAGTGTACACAAAAGAGGACTGCTCCAAAATCCCAGAGCCTGTAGATATTTTTCAAAGAGACATGGATACAGCAGGATTGGGATCAATCTGTTTAACAGAGGAAATGGTTTACAAAAAATTGGAGGGATTGAAAGTTGATAAATGTCCAGGTCAAGATGGTATTCATCCAAAATTGCTGTTTGAAATTAGAGACCAATTAGCAAAACCATTGGCTATATTATGTTCTCAATCACTTGCACAAGGGATTGTTCCACGGGATTGGAAAGATGCGGGAGTGATCCCCTTATTCAAAAAGGGCAAACAGGCAGATCCAGCAAACTATAGACCTGTGAGCTTAACGAGCATATTCTGTAAATTGTTAGAGTCAATAATCAAAGAAAACATTGTAATGCATTTAGACAAATTTAATCTAATTAGAAATAGTCAGCATGGGTTTACCAGAGGGAGATCATGCTTAACAAATCTATTAGAATTCATGGAGGAGGTTACCGAAATGTTAGATCAAGGGGAGCCAGTGGATGTTATTTATCTGGATTTTGCAAAGGCCTTTGATAGAGTACCTCATTAAAGATTATTTCGAAAATTAAAATCACATGGGATAGGTGGGGAAGTTGCCAAATGGATTGAAAATAAATTGGTCAACGGGAAGAAGGCAAAGGGTGGGTATAAATAAGGAGTACTCTGAGTGTTGTGAAGTGAAAAGTGGAGTGCCACAG
Organism: Ariolimax columbianus; assembly: GCA_036924085.1. NCBI lineage: Eukaryota > Metazoa > Mollusca > Gastropoda > Stylommatophora > Arionidae > Ariolimax > Ariolimax columbianus. The sequence continues at coordinate 33,423,132 of JAVGWX010000003.1, read as the reverse complement.
GGCTCGGTTTTTGGGACCAATTTTATTCTTGATATATATAAATGATTTGGACATAGGTATGGGATCCATTATTGCAAAATGTGCTGATGGCACAAAACTATGCAGTAGTGTCTCATCTAAAGCAGAAGTGGATATATTGAGGTCGGATTTAGATTAAATTCGAGAATGGTTTGTAATTTGGCAAATGGAGTTTAATGTAGATAAATGTACAGTCATCCACATGGGTAGATCCAATATGGAACATAATTACAGAATGGGAGAGAACAATATTAGAAAGATAGATAAAGAAAGGGACTTAGAGGTTATAATAGATCATACATGTAAGGTGAGGGAGCAAGTTCAGGTAGCAGTAAAAAAGGCAAATGCAATGTTAGGGATGATAAAAAGAAATATTAAACATAGGAGCAAGGAAGTGATAGTCAAACTGTATAAAGCATTAGTTAGATCTAGATTGGAGTACTGTGTACAGGTGTGGAGTTCTTATCAGAGAGGGGATATAGACATGCTGGAGAGAATACAAAAAAGAGCGACAAAGCTGATAGTGGGATTCCAGAATTACAGTTATGAAGAAAGATTAAAAAGAACTGGCCTTCAGTGTCTAGAAGAGAGAAGAATTCGTGGTGACTTAATACAGGTGTATAAGATGATCAGAGGAATGGATAAAGTAGACTATAACAAGTTTTTTTAAAGTACAACCACCAACAAGGACAAGAGGGCACAGCTACAAGTTGACTAAAGAGAGGTCCAGATTATATATTAGGAAGTATTTCTTTAGCCAGAGAGTAGTGAATGCTTGGAATGCATTGCCAATTGAGGTGGTGGAGTCTGGGACGGTCAATGCATTTAAGAACAGATTGGATGCGTACAGCTTCTAGAGGAAGGTGATGTAAATGGAACTGGTGGTATACAGACTCTGCAGAGTCTTCTAAACCAGTATAAAGACGTTAAGTTAAGTTAAGTCTTGCAGTTACTTTGTACTGTATACAAAAGACATGAGACAGGTGATGCCTGTTGGAAGCTGCTGCTCTATACGCGGCCGTCTACGTCAGCTACCCACGCTCTCTCCGATCGGGATATTTAAACGCTGTTATAACATTCACGAAGAAGCAAGGACTTACAGCTTCGGGGTTTAGAGGGGAAGCAGATATGTCTTTTTTCTCCCTTTCTGTCTTTGTTGGCTATAGATTGGATGTTGAAGACATCAAACGATAGAAAGAAAACAAGTAGTAAGTGGGCACTATGGTCACAAACGGAGAGCTGAATTACGCTCGTGATCTGGTGCTTTTGTCACTCAGTCTTAGCCAGATTCAAGAGAAACTTGACACAGTAAAAAAATAATCATCCAAATTGGAACTGAATATCAACACGAGGAAAATCTAGCTCTTTGAAATTAACCTGGTAAATAAAGAACCAGTCATGCTGGAATGAGAGCTGTTGGAAGAGGTGGATACATTTACTTATTTGGACATCACAATTGACACAAATGGAGATGTAAATGGAAAGCCAAGAACGGTATTCTTGACATTAATCAACACTATGAAGATGATGCAAAGAAATCAAGATTCACACCAAAGTTAGAATATTCAACACCCGAGTGGTCTGCCGGAGTCTTTGTGTATGACACGGACAAGAATACGCACCACTGCCTTACAGAGAGCATATCGTGTGACATGGCATAACACCGGCCATGGTTAGGTGGTTTGTCTAGAGCGGCATAGATGGACTCTAACAGGCTGCGGGTCTACTTTGCTCTTGTGTTTGAGTCTATTAAGATGGACTCACACATCGGTTAACCACCCTCCGTAAGCGCTTGTCCTAACCCAGCTCGAGCCTAGCCCGCTAAGCAGAAAACGCTTCTCCCGGCCACATCCAGCTCATACCAGGCTGGAACCTGCACATGAGCTTCTGCCCCTGTAGAAGTACAGGTTGACTAAGAACTAGGAACGCCAGTGTCAAGTCGGTGCTCTTATATGGGGCGGACATATGGAGAAGGATAAGACGATACAACACAGACTCCAGTTCTTCGTGAACAGTTGTCAACGAAGGATGAAATGCATAACGTGTCGGAACGTGGTGTATAATAAAAACCTGTGGGAAAGGAGCTAAGAACAGTCACTGGAACAACAAATTAAGAGATAAAAAGGGGGCTGGATAGGACTTTACGCTGAGGAAGGAAACGTCAAACATATCTATGCAGGCTCGCATCAGACATGTAATCTTCAAGCAAGGGAAGAGAAAGAGAGGCAGGTCTAAAAATACACGGAGAAGAGAATGTGAGTTGGAACCACGATTATAAGGTTACATTTGAAGAGAGCAGCCCAGGACCGTATACGTTGTATATATGTTGTAAATGTTGCCTATGCACCGAAAGGAGCGTCTTGCTTTGATGATTAATTGATGATTAATTGATGATTACAACCTTATGGGGCTGAGGACGTGTATATGGTAAGACGTTGCTCGATATGGCGTTATACGGCCCATAACTGCGACTATTCCCAACGTTCTTGCAGCCCTTGCTAATTTTTTATATTTTGCAGAAAAGAGCTTCCGGTGGCTAGAATAGTAAAACTTTCTTTGAAATCTGTCAAGATGGCGTGTTTCAAGTGTAAATTCCAGAAAAAATGGCGATTGAGATGTAGTTTATATATACACTATGAAATGTGCACGAAATGGTTTTCCAATCAACAGGGGACACAACACGGAAAGTTACATCCCCCTTTGTACAGATCTTAATTCAGTCCACTGTGACGGGTCTAGCGAACCGGCAGCGCGGCGTAGCGACGCTTTTTATAGTCCCTTAACAAAAAAACAAAAAAACGGGGCTGTATGAAACAGAATGGCGGGACATAGGCGGAAAGGAAATAAACAATACAACAGAATGGCGACAGTAAATATCAATGGTTTTAGAGACAAGCTGACATAAATAGTAGCATTTATGATGAAATCAAAGATAGGAATAACATGACTATTAGACATTAGGAAAAAGGGTCGAAATAGTAAGAAGATACACGAAAAACTATGTCTTATTGTGCGAAAAACTATGTCGTTTTGTGAAGCGGAGTAGGCCAGAACAACGGGGCGAAACATGGAGTAAAAATTATAATCAATCCAATTAAGATCAAATCTATCACAGACATAGAACATATATCGGAAAGGCTCATAAGACTACAATACACACCAGTCGTAAAAGAGTGTTCTTAGGCCAGCTATCCGATGTTAAAAACAACGTAAATCAAAAGAACGAGCTGATAGTAATAGAGATGTTAGCGATCTCACCTTTCAAAGGCTTGGCTATATGAGGGCGGTAGCCATCTCCTCTCCCTCTCCGCTTTTACTTCCCGGACTGAACCGGTACCCATTTAAGGCTGGGTCGACCCAGAAGCCGTTATCGCCTCAATTGGGGAATGAACCCAGGACCACTCAGATGTGAAGCCAGAGCTATAAACCACTTCGCTACGCGGCTCCCCCACTTGGAGGAAAAATGCCAGAGGAGCCATGTTGTGGGACTTTTAGTGATCACGCCGACATGAACGAAAAAGAAACGGAGAAGATCTAATTGACCTATGCCTTGTGAGGGGGGAAGGGGGGGGGGGGGGTTCATCATTATAAAACACCATTTTCCAACATCGAAAAAGACACACCAAAACATGGTGTCGGTATGATAATCTTGATAAGTCACTACGATTAAACTATATACTCATCTTCATGTAGAATGCCCCTTACAGAGCTTCGCTCCCATCACAGCCCGCCTAAAATAAACTCGATTTCTCGCCAAATCTCCAGCCTGCTCCAAAGTCATGCCCAAGCATTTCTTGACATCTTAGTGTCATCGCCTTCTTGGTCTGTCTCTGAATATCTTACCCGGCACTATATATTTCATTACCGTTCTCTCAAAACCGTTGTGTCTTTTAATGAGGCCAAAGTATTTAAATTTTCTGTTCATAACGAATTCATGAACCAGTTTTTCTCCATTTCGTAATTATCGACTGTAATTGGTTTCTTGACAATTGTTCATTCCGTAGTTTGTCGTTGGTTTCTGAACGTTTTTCTGACCGCTCAACAGCATTGGTCCCTGGTGCACGCTAAGCACAATATCAGGCCTTTCGAATTTCTGCTTTTAGAGCCATTTTCGACTAGGTTGGTTGTCAGTCTTTTCAACCAGCAGCTGTGTGTGACTTTATACTATTCAGACAAAATCAAAAGAGAAACATAACAGATACCAGAGTTAGACCCCACCTCAGTACGGACATAGACCACCGACCAGTCATAATGGCCTAATCTACAACACAAAGTAAAGGACATAGACGATTAAGACAACAACTAACCTCAATTGCAAAATGTCCTACAACGAAACCATCAGAAAAGATATACATCATGAAATGACAAAGAGATTTGAGAATGTCTCCACTGAAATCGATAAAGTCGACAAGGAAAATATACATCTTCAAATCATATATATTAGGAACACTGAAGACTAAACGCGGAACAAAGAAAGCAGAATGAAGGGCAAAGAAAAGAACAGGTTAGTAGAATGATGAAGTTAAAGAATCTATAGAGATTAAAGAGAAACTATATATGGCATGGTTACAATCTAAAAAACCAAGAAGAAATAAAGTATCGAACAGCAAGAAGAGACAGTAAAAAGAATAATAAAAAGAGTAAATGAAGAATCGTTGAGAAATTATGAAGAGATTATATCAACCTTGTCCAAAGAAAGAGTTGGCAATTTTTACAGAAGTATAAATTCAATAAGAATTAGAAAAGAAAATTTCAACCCCACAATATTGATAAATGATAAACGTGGAACACCGATATACAATAAAGGCAAACGAAAGACCAGATGGAAAAACATATCTAAGAACTGCTCGACCAGAAAGGCACACATAATAGCACTAGTTACACACTAAGACACAAAAAGCAATATGAACCATCAATACTCTAACACGACATCAAAGTTGTCTTAAACAACTGTCCACGAAACAATTCTCCAGGTGCGGATGACATTACAACAAAAACATATCAATCTTACTGCGATTCAGGAATAAACTGAACGAAAAAAAGAATTTTCAGAGCAGCGGGGAGCGACAGAGCAGCCGTAACTAACTGACAAAAGACCATAATAGTGCCGATTTCGAAAGATAAAAGCAACAAAAAAGACATCGACACCTATAGAGGTACCTCGCTCTTAAGCTAAACGGGTGAAATCTACCCAAACATCTTAATTAAAGCAAAGAATAAGGCATATAGTAGAGCCACAATTAAGTAATACAGTTTTGGTTCCGAAAGAAGATGGGATCCACAGATGCTTTGTTTAGCCGAAAACAAGCAAGCAAACATACAATTAGAGACGGTAATAAACAAAACAAAAGTTTTCATAGATCAGAAGAAGTCGTTCGATAGAGTGAACAGCAACAAACTCTTGTGTGTACTACAAAATTATGCAGCACACTGACAGTTATTCGAAAAATGAGAGAATAGCCTACCAAACGTGCTAAAGCATAATCAGGACAGATGACGGTCCTACAGACGCATTTGAGATTACCACAGGAGTCAGAGAAGTCTGTGTTTTATCACCGCTTCTATTCATTACTGACATGCATACAATAACATTAGAAGCAAACCCTGAAGGTAACAAATCTGCAGGAAGTGGATAGCACGAATCACTGAGGGGGTTACTTTCCGCTGACGACAACTGTCTAATGTACGATAATGAAAATCATACAAATGTGCTTAAATACTTGTGCGAGATACAACATGAAGATTAGTACAACAAACAATACAACTTGTGCGAGATACAACTTGTGCGAGATACAGCATGAAGATTAGTACATGAGAAACGTAATACAACTCGTGCTTGATACAAATTGTGCCAGATACAAATTATGCGAGATACAACTTGTGCGAGATACAACATGAAGATTAGTACAACAAACAATACAACTTGTGCGAGATACAACTTGTGCGAGATACAGCATGAAGATTAGTACATGAGAAACGTAATACAACTCGTGCTTGATACAAATTGTGCCAGATACAAATTATGCGAGATACAACTTGTGCGAGATACAACATGAAGATTAGTACAACAAACAATACAACTTGTGCGAGATACAACTTGTGCGAGATACAGCATGAAGATTAGTACATGAGAAACGTAATACAACTTGTGCGAGATACATCATGTGCAAGATACAACTTGTGCGAGATACAACATGTGTGAGATACAACATGTGGGAGACACAACATGAAAATTAATACATGAAAATAAAAGAAACTATGGAAATCAGCAGATCACCAGATCTCTAACCATAGATGTAATCGACAACAGTCTCATACAGGTGAAATAGTTCAAGTACCGTAGAAGCATTTTCTTTTAGAAACTTCGATTTGACAGAGAAATAAGACCAGATGTCAAAAAGCAAGTGCAGTGAACTAACAACTGTTACCACTAATAAAACATTGGAACATCAGAACAAAGCGGAAACTGATAAACACTATTTTCATACAAACTCTGTGCAATCAGTGCCAAACCTGTCTTCTGTCCAAGGCACATGAAAATAAAATTGTAACTTATGAAAATTAGATGGCTAGGAAAAGTCATAAACGTAACTGAAGACAGAATGAATAATACCGACATCAGAAAAGTTGTAGGAACAGCATCTTCACAAGAACACATGTATAAACAGAAAGTTAAGTGTTTGGTCGTCTCATGAGAATGAAACCAGATCGGTTGCCAGTAAAAACTAAACAAAAGGAGATCGAGGTTTAGAACCAAGGGATAGACAACATCGAAGACATCCTATACCAGCACGGGCTCACAACGACCAGAGCAACACATCTGGCTCAAGAGAGAGAGAGAACTACAACTCTCCACAACCCTTTTTACAGCATCAGTGGAAGGGTAAAGTAAATCAGTAAGCAGAATAAGTACACATTCAACATTAATGTGTACAGTAAAATGATTACGAAACACTTCTATCTGTCTTACCGCAGCCCTCTCATATTTTACATATATGTAAATTAACCACGTTGTACCAAAGAAGCTGTAGAAAATGGAAGAAATCCAAGCAGCTACTTAAATACTTACAGTGTCTACAGCCAAAAGTGGTGTTAAGTTTGACTGCAGGTATGGTTCTTAAATAGTATGTTATGTTATGTTAAACAGAGTAAACATCAGAGAAATGCGGGCAGACTCATCGGTACTCAATATCTTTCAACAGATCGCTGAAGATGTTGACAATGATTGTTCCTGTGACTCACTTGTTGTATATAAATATAAGTAATGGAAGATGTTCTGTCCAGCCTCGCCTTGGCTTGGTTACCAGCTTGTGTTGTTACACGTTTGCTCTTTCCGTCTTGTCAGACGATAGTAATTGTGATTTGAAAGAAAAGGTATGCGAGTACAGTCCACAACGATGACGAATGTGCCTAGTAAGACCAATCCGAGCAGAGAAGCGTCTTCCACAGTGTGTGAAGGAAAAATCAGAACCGTTTTTGGCACCGAATGGTGTGGGGTGGCTTCTCAGACGCCGAGTCTTTAGCCTATCAGCAATCAGAATCACCTTTTCCATGCTTAACCCTGCTCCTTCATGTAACACCATCTATGGCGTCCTGTTTCTATGATTGCAAATCGAAGCCTGCATCATTCAAATCCCGCTTGCATACATCCTTGTACCGAAGCAGTAACCGACCCCGAGATCTTTTACCCAACTGTAATTCCCCATAGATAAGATATTTTGGTATTCTACCATCATCCATCCTCCGAGTGTGTCCCAACCATCAGACCTTTCGAAGGCTAAGCATGGAAAAGATTGTGACAGTGCCTGTTCTCTCAAACACCTGTGCGTTGGTGATCTTGTCTTGCCACAAAACCCCCCAGGATTCTGCGCAGGCACCTCATGTGATAGCTGTTCAGCCGCCTCTCCTGGTGCATGTAGGTAGACCATGTCTCACTGCCATAAAGAAGGGTTCTGAGGACACAGGTCTGGTAAAGAAGTGTTTTTTGTTTTAACAGCGAGCTTCTTGTTCTCCCAGACCCTTTTGGTTAATCTGCTAATTGTTGTTGCTGCCTTGCCTATCCTGATATTGATCTCTTGGTCCAGGGATAGTTTATTATTGACTGAGGATCCCAAGTACGTAAAATGATTTACTATATCGATAACTCTATCATCAATGGAGATGACTGGAGGTTTGTTTGCACCCTGGATCATAACTTGGGTTTTCGATTTGCTGATTGTTAACCAGAACTCACATCAGGCGTCCGAAAATGCAGATAGTAGGCTTTGCAGTTTCTTTTCTGAGTGAGTCGTAATAACGGCATCATCCCTAAAGCGCAGTTCTCTCATCAGCACCCTGTTTATTTTGGTCTTGTCTTTCAGCCTTTGAGAATTGAATAGACCCCTATTTGTGCCAGAATGAATGAAGATACCACCATCCTGTTTACGAAATGCATGTTTCAAAAGAAGTGGGAAAAATAGATTGAGAAAAAGATTGTTTTCAATTTCACCCTTATTTCATTGATTAATTTCAGTGTCACCTTTACTCATTGATTGGTTTAAGTGTCACCTTTATTCATTGATTGGTTTAAGTGTCACCTTTATTCATTGATTGGTTTCAGTGTCACCTTTACTCATTTTTTGATTTCAGTGGCTCCTTTATTTATTTATTGATTTCAGTTTCACCATTATTCATTGATTGATCTCAATGACACCTTCTCTTTTATCTAATACCCTTCTCTGTCCTACATCCACATTTTCATCCAGAGAACGTGACAGTGATTTTGCTAATATCATCCAGGTACCAGCCAACATATCAGGACGTAAATGACATGGAACCCTAGCTCGTCCTTGACTGTATACACAAGTACCTGATAGTTTGAGATCTCAAAAGAGTGAAGATGTAACTGGTCTTGGTACAGGTGTTTCCATTCGCAACATAATGCTGCAACAGGTGTATCCTATTTTAGGCGGTCTCTTTCTTGAGTACCGATCTGGACACCTATCTACCAGGACAACTTTTCTTTCGTTGTTCTCTATGTGTTTTTTATCCTCTCCATTTTTCTCTTTGCAATTAGATTCCAGTCCAGTACATCTGATTATATTACCAGGTTACTGAGAATGTGTCCTCTATATTCATATTTCCTCCCAACATTGGGGATATTTTTTCAATGTTTTTTATTTCATTTGCCCATCTAATACAAAGTTTGCGACACAGATATCTGCTGGTGAATATAAGAGATACTGTCATTTTTACGACGATTCATGAAACTAAATTTTAGGGCTGATGTTACATAGTCGTTGAAAGCAATCAACAGAACCCATTCATCCAATTTCTTAAATTATAATTATGTATATACCAACCTCTCTGCACTAAAGATAACGTTTTGACAATTACATAAAATTCGCCCAGACACACTCATGCACACACACACACACACACACACACACACATGTGTACACATATACAGCCATACACCCCCCCCCCCCCCACACACACAGACCGCACATACACACACAGGTCCCACACAAACACACACATGTTCTAGTAGTTAGCAATAAAAGGAAGTTAAAAGAGTGACGTAAGTGACTATTATTTCTAATACGATCATTATCTGTATTTGAATAAATTCCATAGACAAAACATGATGATTCATTCTGGCTTTTAACATCTAAAACTCTGGGGACTAAATGACAGGAACGGCACTGCGATAATGGAAGCAGGAGACACGATCTTCTGGTACATAAAGTTGAAGCAAAAAACCACATTGCAACTGGTAAAATCAGTCCCAGAATATATGACTTAATATAACTTCCCTTCCCCACATTTTTCCTAAAAACGACAATTGGCGTAGCGATTCATCTGGCGTAACGTATTCAGTTATAAACGACACTTGCTGTCTTTTAAGAATAATATATTTGTCCCTTTCCCAAATCATCGGTCACTTTAAAATAATGTGCACGAAGGCAATAAAAAAAAAAACAACCCATCTAATGTTTCGCATTATCTATGCATAGGCGTCTCAATCACCGTAGACCGTCCTCGTGGCGCCCTATGAATTTTGTCCAGCTCTGACTCCTGTATTTCGATACAGTCTGCTCTGACTGTTAAGGCCAATCCGCGAGTGACAGTCCCTGCCACAGATCGTACAACCATACTATTGTACAGTTAATTAAATTACAAAGAGTTGTTAAAGTATTTCTCTTTAAATAAAAAAAAATTAAAAGGAAATAATTGAAAATGTATGTTGTATTTATTTGTGTACAAAGGTTATACTAATCTGTATAGGGAACTGAGACGCTAGTCCGGTCAGACATAACATACTGGCTAGGACATCGGGTCAGGGTCAGCTGTATTATACAGACCAAGACCACATCTTCTCTTCCATGGTCAGTTCTCTCGAAACAAGTTGTTTCAAGGCGTTCTTTTTGACGAAATCTGGATCGACGTGATTTCCGTAGTAGTGAGCGCCACGCAGATGAAGCCTCACATCACAGATCAGTCTGGAGGACAACGGTTCACCTTCATCAGCGCGCTCGGGATTTGAGGAAAGCTACTGCAAACCGCCACAACACCTTTTTTCTGGACGAACAAAATAGATAACTTGTTTACATCTGGCATTCAGCAGCAGCAACAGCAGCAACAACAACAACACCAACAACTAATCTGTAGACAACTGCGCAGCTCAATGGTCAGTTCTGCAACGTGGAAGTTAGTTGGTGGTCTTGGTCAGTACATGGCGCCTGCAGCGGAAGAAAACCTTTGCTCGTGCCTATCTTTAAATACAATTGTGGATGCGCGATAAATATACACACATGTTTATATCATTCTTACGAGTCAGTTTGTGTGTTCGATGAAAGTTTGATCTGTATCAATTATATGTCTCTGGCTGGTATAAAATACTTACATTTTCACAATCCTAATAATTTCACCCAAAGACAAATAATTTTCACAGAATGATTGACGTGGCAGATTCTCACACAGTATTTTGTGGTGCATGAATAATGGAACAGGGTAATATCCCTTTCTTCCCCTATAAGGGAACAGTTAGGTTAGACCATGCCAGTGTTGGTCAACACTTTATCTTCTTTGTTTCAGATTTTACCATTTTCGTGCCACTTTGCGTTGAAACATTCACTTAAATGTATTTATCAATGACGCATTCTTCCTCTTCATGTGTTCGCTTACTGATTTTTACACCGACTGTTGTCTGGAACTGCTTTGGGAGAGAACAATATTAGAAAGAGAAAAAGAAAAACATCTAGGGGGTTATGATAGATCATACAGGTAAGTTGGAAAACACATAGAGGGTTATAATACATCATACAGGTGAGGTGGAAAACACCTAGGGGGTTAAAATACATTATACAGGTAAGGTGGAAAATATCTAGGAGCATATAATAGATTATCAGGTAAGGTGGAAAACTCCTAGGAGGTTAAAATAGATCATACATGTAATATGGAAAACACCTAGGGAGTTATAATAGATCATCCAGGTAAGGTGGAAAACACCTATAATATACAAGTAAGGTGAGCAAGTCCAGGTAGCAGTGAACAAGACAAATGCAATGTTTTGTATGATAAAAACAAACATTAAACATAGGAGCATGGAAGCGAGTACTAATCGTAGAGGGAATATAAACATGCTGGAAAGTATACAAACAAGAGCGACACAACTGATAGTGGAATTCCATATTTATAGTTATCAGGAAAGACTAAGAAAAACCGACTTACAATGTCTAGAAAAGAGAAGAATTCGAGATGATTAAATACAGGTTTATAAGATAATCAACGGAAAGGATAAATTAAACTTCAACAGGTGTTTTAAAGTACAGCCACTCACAAGAACGATGTAATTAAAGAAAGGTCCAGATTAGATACCAGGAAACATTTATTAGTGGCAAATTCTTGGAATGCATTGCCACAGGAAATAGTTCAGACAAGGTCAATTAATGCATTGAAAAATAGATTGGATTTAATGTTTGTCTTTCTATTCAGATGGTCATGCTGAAGTTGATGGCAAGTTAAGAACAGACATCCTGAATTCGAACGTATCCACAACGACGACATTAGATGTGGATAAGGATGACATACTAGCTTTAATCATTGACACATTGCTGGATGATGTCATTGCTATCAAAACGTCAACATTTCGCTAACTGATGTGTTTAAAACACCAGTGCAGATGCAGCTTGAGTGAGCGGTGCAGGAGTGTGTATAACCAGCGATCTACGTGAACATTAAGTATCCACACCTTCCGCTCTTCGATGAAAGAGGCTGACACCTATAGGTCTGCCTGAAGTGATATGTCTTTTCTGCAGATCCTAGCATGGCATAATGGAACATAACATAACAAAGCATAACATTCAATGTTATTACACATTACCTGATGTCACTGCACAGAATCTGATAATGTTTATTAAATCCTTCGTTGGATTTACCTTCTAGAAAACGACAATATTAGAAATTGCAAAATGCATTTTCAGCATTCTACGGGCAAAAATGTCACCTCTAACTAACCTTAATGTCGTGGCTGGACATGATTATGTACACGTAGGGAAATAAAATGAACTAAACATTCTAAGCGAAGGGGATGGCTGAGTGGTTTGGATACCGCCTCAAGAACTGCAGGACAAGGGGTTCAAAATCCTGGAAAGACATGGGTTTTTCATCCCGGGTGTTAAATAATAACAATGCATGTATATTGAGTAGTTATTGCAAGAGCATGTTCCCTTTATTTCTTAGCCATATAGATCACTACCCTCCAACCGCCCCCTCTCCCCTCCCCGACGGACATCAATAGCTGGAAGACACGTCACAATGACTGTTGGATCTTCATAGTTGCTGATAATGGATTAGAGATTTTCGAAACTTGTAATATTTCCGATTTCTTTCTTTTCTAGAGTAACTTCAGATGTTGAGATGTAATAATGGAATATACATATATCATTATATTTTACAGTAGACGAATATAAATATATAATTATACATTTCCGTAGAAGAATATAAATATATAATGATACATCACAGAAGAATATAATTATGTATATATTACTGAACCCTTGTCCTTGTATTTCGTAGTCCTTTCATACTGTCAAGAATGTATTCATATCAGCTTTATCATAAGTTATCTCGTGATAAAAAATGTGAATCATTAGATGCGTATCAACTTCTATAGTTCTATCCTTTAATTAACATTTGATGAATAAGACATCTGCACATCCCATTCTCTTACGGAATTGAAGTTCCCCAAATGGTTTTATTCTTTATTCAAGTATTTTCTCATATAAACCTCATGCATGGCTTAGTAGTTATATACCTATGCTTGTTCTTTCATTTCCATTTTTCTTCAAAATTAGTATTATTGTGGATTTTTTATAATCGTCTGGGACTCTTCTTTCTTTCCATCTACTTGTAAAGATTTGTCAAATCTACTTACCTTCTGCATCTCTGCAAGCTTTAACTGAATTAGTTGTTATTCTGTCCATACATAGGCCCCTATTTCTACGGCTTTTCTTTATACATCTTATTATTTCTTTAACCAATATTTCAAATTGCAGCTGGCCCGTCATTGTTTGTAACATAATTGAATTTCAATGAGTGCCTATTGCGTTGAAAAGGTTTTTCAATTACTCTTTCCAATGCTCTTTTCGTATTTGCTCATTAAATATAGGGGATCCATTTTTGTAATTTATTCTTGAAGTGCGAGATGAGTTCAAATGAATTCGGACCGAACTGAATCAAGTCAACATACGTACGATGCACATGATGACGTCCCTTCTGGTGTAAACAGCACATACCAACCGTCAAGTTTGCAAAATTGCATTATCCTCTGACTCATAGTTTCCTCGCACACCACTGAAAACATGGCGGGTGTGATACGGAATCCGTCCAGAGTTGATCAATGAGCGGTGATTATGTTTCTAACAGCTGAAGAATGTCGACCAGTTGACATTTATAGGAGAATGCAGGCAGTGTATGGTGACAAAGGTGTGTCGAAGACAACAGTGAAGAACTGGACAATAATGTTTAAAAAAGGTCGTGAGATACCGAAAGATCTTCCCAGACCAGGTCAAGCGCATATTGTTGCGTCAGAAGATGCCATCGCCAACATTGATGCAACAATTCGGGTAGACCGTCGCCGGAGATTACGTTCACTAGCTGAGGAATTCCTGGAGAGGAACCTATCTCCTACCAGGCGCGTCAGCCGGGTTGCGGATTGCTGAAACGCTTCCTAATTTGGAGGTTAGCTGCGAATAAATAAGCAGCCGTGGACAAAAACTGGTCGGCAGGCATGAAGGCTATAAGGAGGCAGCCCAACCACCATGCAAAGACACAACAGGCTAATCACCTGTTTGTCTTAAAAAACGATTACAAGTCAAAACATAGAGAAAACCGGACTAATCTCAACGGCGACGAACAGGCGAGAAATTAGGACCACGATTTACGGAACATGGAATGTACGAAGTATTAACGGAAAAGAACATGAACTAATGGAGGAGATGAAGAGAGCAAAATTGACAGTCCTGGCACTTACAGAAACAAAGAAAAAGAGACAGGGCGTTCTGGACCATGATGGCAACATGCTATACTACAGCGGAGTTCCCGTGAGTGAACGAGCCAGGGCAGGAGTTGGCTGCATAGTGGATAGTAATAACAAAGCAAACATTAAAGGATGGAAGTTCATTTCAGAACGACTGGTGGTTCTAAGTCTACAAGAGGAGGATAGTCAAATGGATATCGTCACTGTGTAATGCACCAAACGAAGATGAGAGCACTGACATAAAAGATGAATTTTATGAGCTCCTTCAAAGGACCATTGACGATTGCCATAATGAAATACTTCTTCTTGGAGACTTCGACGCAAAAGTTGGAAACGACTATTCTAGATGGGATAGAGTGATCGATAGGTATGGAGAAGATGTCTTAAATGACAATGGAAAACGACTGCTGAGATTCTGCAGAGAACAAAACTTTGTCATTACAAATACAAGGTTTCCACACAAGCGCATTCATGCCTACACAAGATGCGAGCCGGCAAGAAATGAAAGATCCATAATTGACTATGCAATAGTGAGGAAAACTGATTTCAAGTATGTAAAGGATGCTAGAGTGTTCAGAGGACCAGAGATAGGAAGCGACCACTACCTAGTTAAAATAAAGAGAGAAATTGAAAAAAACAAAACACTATCCAGCCAGGCAACATCCATCAGCAAGCATGAAACATAACACACAACAACAATGTTCGCTAAGGCGTCTGGGGCCCTTTGCCTCGGATGAAGACCACCATGCCCAGTTGTAAATGCGTGCTGCCAGGCCTCCTCTAAGGCAGATGGGGAAGCCGCTACCTGTTGAAGCCACGTGTTTAGGGGACGACCTCTCCGGCGCTTCCAGCCAGCAGGGTGGAGCCCGTTTGCACTGTTGACTGTATTTTGAAGTATTTGTTGAGCTGGGACCTTCTTGTCCAGTCGGACAATATGACCGAACAGGGAAATGCGGCTACGCTCCAGAATAACCGAGACAGGGGGGAGATGTATCTTTGCAGAAACGTATACATTCCAGACAAAATCGCACCAACGAATGTCACGGATGTAGCGTTGATTTCGCAATAAAACAAAACACACAAGGAAAACATAAAATTAAAGCTAACAAACTACGAGAACCAGATGTTAAGAGTACATAACAAGGGCTCATAACAACAGCAATAGAAAGGATAGAGGAATCTGAAGACGATATGGAAATGCTCTGGGTAAAATTCAAAGACATCCTCAAAGAGACTGTAGTAGAGGCATGCGGTCAAACCAAAGAAGGGTGGAAGAGAAAGAGTACACCATGGTGGACAGAAGAAGTGAAAAGAATAATACGAGAAAAGAAAAAGGCATGGAAGCAATACCTAGGTGCTAGGAATACAGAAGAACAAACAAAGAAATATAAAGAATATGTAAATTTTAGAACAGAAGCAAAGAAGACTGTGCTCAAGGCCAAACAGAAATCCTGGGAAGATCTTGGAGAGAAACTGGAAAATAATGCTGAAGAAAACCAGGAACTGTTCTACAGGACCTCAAAGAACACGAGGAAGGAAAAGGAATGCCCCCTGAAATTTGTTAATGATAAACAAGCTCCGCCCTAGAAGAGGTAATGAACAACATCTTTTCCATGCAATAAACAGACGTTATCTCAGTAAAAGAGAAATACGCATGAAAACAAAGATGGATGTATACCGCTCGCCCTATGTGCCTGTCCTGACATATGAATGTGAGTCATGGGCAATGACTCCAGCCCAACAAAGGCAATTACAAACTTCAGAAATGAGGTACCTAAGAAAGGCGATTCAGGTGACGAAAAGGGACAAGATCCGTAACTAGACAATACGTAGCAACCTCAAAGTCCAACCCCTGCAGACACGAGTGGAGCAGTCCCAACTACAGTGGTTTGGCCATGTCTGTAGAATGGAAGAAGATCGGATACCAAAGCGGCCATGGGAAATAAAAAGTCAAGAACGCAGACCCCCAGGACGTTCTAAAGTTAGTTGGGAAGACAACATACGACAGTCCCTAAGTGATTGAGGGCTGGATTGGAAAGAGGCCAAGAAAAAAGACGGCGGATAGAGCATGTGGCGTTCTCTCTGGCAAGCCTCTACGCCTCACGGTAGAAGAGGAGCGACTAAGTAAGTAAGTAAGTAAGCAGAGAAATCCGCTGTGTCGGTAGGGACAGTTAAATATGGTGATTAGCAAGAAGCTGAAGTATCGGAAGGTGAGTTCACAATGGGTACCTCCGTTGCTGACCAACCACCATAAGGAAGAACGCATGAGATGAAGTTTGAACCACTTGCCGCGGTACGAAGAGGAGGGTGATTCGTCTCTTTTGCGAATAGGGGCAGGTGAGGAATCGTGCAGCCACCACTTTGAGCCGATCAGCAAAACTGCTAGCATACAATGGAAACATCCTGGATCACGGAAACCAAACCAATTTAAGTCACACATTTCCGCTGGTAAGGTTATGCTGATAGCGATTTTTGACCATGAGGGACTTTCGTTGGCCTCGGTGACCAAGTGGATCAAAGAGCAACGAAAGTAATTTTTTTCTGACGGCGTCCGCCGTCTACCCAAGCAGTGGAATGCGCGTCTGAATGCCTATGGCGACTTTTTCTAACTAACCCTGTGGCATGTTTGCTTCATAACAATAGCTATATTTAATTCTGTCACACCAGATGATGTAACTTTAAAATGTTTGCAATGAAGCCACTGGGTCCGATTTCATTTGAAGACATCTCGTACAATTAAAGCTCTTATCTCTTTGCTTTGATACCTTTACAAACTTCTATAGCGCAGTTGCAGCATAGGGATGTTAAGTTATTTTCCATATTCATTCCCTGACTTTCCTTTCGCGGTTTTAATGACTCGTTTGATATTTCCTATTGCTATTTGATAAGTAATATAACCTTCTTGCGTCTTGGACCAGTTTTATTTGTAAGTTTTATTGAATATTTAACGTTTGAAGTTCATTATGCTTGTCTTTTTGTTTTGCCTTGTCTTAAATTCTTTCTATTTCTTATTTAGTGCACACTTTATAGCTGTTTTCAAGATTGTTCATTCACTGCTCATGTCCTCGATGTCACCAAATAGTATCTTTAAAAATGGCTCCAATGCTAACCCAAAGTGGCACAAAAGGCATTTGTAGAATGGGATACAGTAGGACCAAACATGATATTAGCTACTTTCAAAACTAGCAAACAAGATGATTTCGAATAATATAAATCAACGACAAAATACAACTCGGTGAACGAACAATTGTACACCAGACATAAAATTAATATGGATAAAAGGAGAGAGCATGACACTATGATTTTGATGAGCGACTGATAGGTTAGGATTGGAAGTGACAATATCGGTTTTGAAGAGATCATGGGCAAACATGGACTCGAACTAAGAATTAAAATGGAGAGTTACGCATTAACATCTTGTGTTGTTAAAATCAACATTTGATTGGTGGCCACATATTTAAACACAAAAATAATGCATAAAGCAACCGACCACAAAACAAAAACATTAGAATGATTATACTTGTATAAATAAGAAGCTAAGATCATCATAAAAGTATGCAGTGAAGCAGACATCAGAACATAATATTCTGATAGCCAATAAAAAAAATAAAAAGATTAAACTGAAAATGTATACAACAACAAATTGCTACTTTGGTGGTCTGTGGAAAGAAGATTACAAGCAGAAATGACTGGTTTGAGGATGGGTCTGCCATCTTTGCACCAACCATTAAAAAGCGCCAAACTAGTCGCCTGGAGTACACGATTTCTCTGAGCGTTACGACCTTGAAGACTTACAAATCATTGAAGAGTACAGTACATAAACTGGCAAGGAATTGTGCAAATGACTTCTGGCTTCAACTCTAAGTCCACACAGTCGACAGTGGACACCGGTAACTTCAGAGAGGAGTATGAAGTCATTAAGGAAGCATTTTTCTTCTTCTTCTTCGTTCGTTCTTAATCTCCCACTACCAAACCCTGAAAGGGCTTAAGTAGCAGAATGTAGTCCAGAGAACGGAATGCGTTATGTCGTAGTTTACAGCTTGGCTGCGATATTTGCACCTTTCGGTCTAACACATCCGACTTCAACAAGCATTTTTCGAGTACCGGGTTAGCATTCCCTCTTTGAACCCTTCTCCTTAGCCAGTCTGCCCTGCTGCAGCCTGTTATCCAGGATCATCGCGTGGAGGTGTAGAAGGGTCTTGACAGATATGGTTCGCTGGCCCTGACGCTAGCAGTCTGCTATGGGTGGCTGACCACTGCAGCTCATTAAGGAAGCATTTGAACCTACATGAAAGTCTAGAGCCCCGCTGAATTCTGCACAGGTCTGCGATTATTTTGACAGGGATATGCAAATAAAGAGATGAGTCAAATACTATTCAGTCTTGAACACCTGTAATAAGGTAGTAGCCGACTTTGTTCTCAACGAAATTGAGGTTCTGTATGTATTAACGTAACCGAGTATAGAAGATTTGAGTCTGACACAACAATAGCCTAGCGTAGATACTAGGACATGGGTACAACTAAGCACATTCCTGAATGACCTCCGCTGGAACAGATTGACGTCCCAACATGCAGATACTGATGGTAATATGGATCTGGCAAGTACCTCTAATGCTGTCGGTATTTCTACACCAACAAACCGTGTGGGAAATATCGTGCTGGACATGAAACAGGACCTCCATGCGGACAAGTCAAGTACATCCTCCATCTCAACAACACCCCTGAACTCTATCTCAACAATACCTATCATCTCCATCTCAACAACACCCCCCATCTCTATCTCAACAACAACACCCATCATCTCTATCTCAACAACATCACCCATCATCTCTATCTCAACAACAACACCCACCATCTCTATCTCAACAACAACACCCACCATCTCTATCTCAACAACAACACCCACCATCTCTATCTCAACAACACCCACCATCTCTATCTCAACAACAACACCCACCATCTCTATCTCAACAACACCCACCATCTCTATCTCAACAACAACACCCACCATCTCTATCTCAACAACAACACCCACCATCTCTATCTCAACAACATCACCCCCCATCTCTATCTCAACAACATCCCCCATCATCTCTATCTCAACAACATCACCCCCCATCTCTATCTCAACAACAACACCCACCATCTCTATCTCAACAACATCACCCATCATCTCTATCTCAACAACAACACCCACCATCTCTATCTCAACAACATCCCCCATCATCTCTATCTCAACAACATCACCCACCATCTCTATCTCAACAACAACACCCACCATCTCTATCTCAACAACATCACCCATCATCTCTATCTCAACATCACCCACCATCTCTATCTCAACAACAACACCCACCATCTCTATCTCAACAACAACACCCACCATCTCTATCTCAACATCACCCACCATCTCTATCTCAACATCACCCACCATCTCTATCTCAACAACAACACCCACCATCTCTATCTCAACAACAACACCCACCATCTCTATCTCAACAACAACACCCACCATCTCTATCTCAACAACATTTTTCAATTAACTCATTTAATACAACAACAGCCTTATTTCTAGCTCAACAATGATAGTCCTAGTCTCAACAATCATCCTAACTATCTTAACAACAGCCATTATGTCTATCTCAATAATCGTCTTTACATCAACCATCAACATATTTCTCTCAACAATCTCCAGACTATGTCATAGATTGACAGAAAAAATGCTCAGAAAAATAAAGACTAGCGGAATCCGCTATAAAAATATGTCTTCATTCTGACTGCCACTCCATAATTTCTATGAAAACACAATTTGCCAAATAAAATAAAAATAATTGCTAGTAATGTGGCATTGCTCCAGACAGAAAATTCACAATGGTCAAATAACAAATTAGGGAGAACATTTAAGTCAGAGAAGGAAGGAGAAACGGAAAAACAATAAAAGCATTTAATACAAAATCCCGCCCAATCAGAGACAGATAAACAATAAACTAATCTCCTAGCTAAATAGTGATATTATATCGGTGCACAAAAATAACGGAGGTCAAGAGACATCAATAGTAGAGAAAGGTTAATGGAGAACCTGTACTGAGAAAAAAACAAGAGATAGATGGTTGGCAGTCAGACACAACACAGAAAAACTATGCCATCCTGATTGACGTCCGCCGAACCAGATTGACGTCCGCCGAACCAGATAGACGTCCGCCGAACCAAATTGACGTCCCAAGCTGTAGATACCTATGACTTCAACTCTTTAAGTCTATTCAATCGGCAGTGTACAAAGGTAACATCAGGTGAAAGTATGAGGACATGACAAAAAATATTTGAGCCTAGACGAAAGTCTACATCGCTGGTGAAATCTGAGATAGATGTTAGATTATTCTGGACAGGAACATGAAAATGAGGAGGTGGGTCAAATGCTATTAAGTCTTGAACACCTGTAATGACGTAACAAAATTGAAGTATAGAAGATTTGAGTGGCACAACTAGGCTCAAACCTTGCCATCCTGAATGACATCTGCCGGACTAAATTGACGTTCCAACATGTAGATACCGATGGCGTTATGGATCATCCATTTGCAGGTAATGCGCCCCGTCTATCAGACATTTGTCCACTAAACCCTCTTTCGTCCAGCTACCCCGGTGAAATGAAACTACAGAAACAACTTGAAGAGTAAAGAAGGTTGCAACTAAAGAGGGGCATCAAGCTTGAATGAGACGTCGAAAGAATGATTTCGATGTTGAAGTTAAGAATGACAAAATCGACTAGCGACCAATTTGCTTTGACCAATTAGCCAGGGAATCACAGAAAAAATTGTGAGAGGATTCTTAACTGGAGAAGGCAATGGTAAAACCCTATAAATGTTCTGGCATAAGCATCAAATTGGGATTGTTATCGGTGACATCCAGACATAAACTGGCACAAGTCAACGTCTATGTGCGTGTCACCACAGACACGCGGCATCCTCTGCATAGTAGTATCTCAGACATCAAGGGATCAAGATTCAAGAGAGCTCTTTGAACCACTTGGTAACCGACATCATGACGTCTGCATCGGAGTCGAATCTTTGTCCCTTCACAAACTTTGTTAAGGTCTGAATAAATGGAAGTCACAAGGGGACATATCGACGCTAGATCATGGGTGTGGCAGTACTTCCCACCTTTTCTGGGTTAACGCTTTCTGAACAATGTTCGCGACATGTGGACTTGCTCCTCGACCTTGCGCGATTGCTCCTCGACTTGCGCACTTTCTCCTCGACTTGCGCACTTGCTCCTCGACTTGCGCGCTTGCTTCTCGACTTGCGCACTTGCTCCTCGACTTGCTCACTTGCTCCTCGACTTGCTCACTTGCTCCTCGACTTGCTCACTTGCTTCACGACTTGCGCACTTGCTTCTCGACTTGCGCACGTGCTCCTCGACTTGCGCACTTGCTCATCGACTCGCACACTTGCTATTCGACTTGCGCACTTGCTATTCGACTCGCTCACTTCCTCATCTACTCGCTCACTTCCTTCTCGACTTGCGCACTTGCTCCTCGACTCCTGTACTTGCTCCTTGACTCGCGCACTTGCTCCCCGACTCGCGCATTTGCTCCCCGACTCGCGCACTTGCTCCCCGACTCGCGGACTTGCTCCCCGACTCGCGCACTTGCTTCCCGACTCGCGCACTTGCTCCCCGACTCGCGCACTTCCTCCCCGACTCGCGCACTTCCTCTTCGACTCTCGCACTTCCTCTTCGACTCGTGCACTTCCTCCTCGACTCTCGCACTTCCTCCCCAACTCGCGCACTTTCTCCTCGACTCGTGCACTTCCTCTTCGACTCTCGCACTTTCTCCCCAACTCGCGCACTTTCTCCTCGACTCGCACACTTCCTCCTCGACATACGCACCTGCTCTCCGACTCGCGCACTTGCTCCCCGACTCGCGCACTTGCTCCCCGACTCGTACACTTGCTCCCCGACTCGCGCACTTGCTACCCGACTCGCGCACTTGCTCCCCGACTCGCGCACTTGCTGCCCGACTCGCGCACTTCCTCCTCGACTTGCGCACTTCCTCTTCGACTCGCACTTCCTCCTCGACTCGCGCACTTCCTCTTCGACTCGCACTTCCTCCTCGACTCGCGCACTTCCTCCTCGACTTACGCACTTGCTCCCCGACTCGCGCACTTGCTCCCCGACTCGCGCACTTGCTCCCCGACTCGCGCAGTTGCTCCCCGACTCGCGCACTTGCGCCCGACTCGCGCACTTGCTTCCCGACTAGCGCAATTGGTTCCCGACTCGCGCACTTGCTCCCCGACTCGCGCACTTCCTCCCCTACTTGCGCACTTGCTCTCCGACTCGCGCACTTCCTCTTCGACTCTCGCACTTCCTCTTCGACTCGTGCACTTCCTCCTCGACTCTCGCACTTCCTCCCCAACTCGCGCACTTGCTACCCGACTCGCGCACTTGCTCCCCGACTCGCGCACTTGCTCTCCGACTCGCGCACTTCCTCTTCGACTCTCGCACTTCCTCTTCGACTCGTGCACTTCCTCCTCGACTCTCGCACTTCCTCCCCAACTCGCGCACTTTCTCCTCGACTCGTGCACTTCCTCTTCGACTCTCGCACTTTCTCCCCAACTCGCGCACTTTCTCCTCGACTCGCACACTTCCTCCTCGACTTACGCACCTGCTCTCCGACTCGCGCACTTGCTCCCCGACTCGCGCACTTGCTCCCCGACTCGCACACTTGCTCCCCGACTCGCACACTTGCTCCCCGACTCGCGCACTTGCTACCCGACTCACGCACTTGCTCCCCGACTCGCGCACTTTCTGCCCGACTTGCGCACTTCCTCCCCGACTTGCGCACTTGCTCTCCGACTCGCGCACTTCCTCCTCGACTTGCGCACTTCCTCTTCGACTCGCACTTCCTCCTCGACTCGCACACTTCCTCTTCGACTCGCACTTCCTCTTCGACTCGTGCACTTCCTCCTCGACTTACGCACTTGCTCCCCGACTCGCGCACTTGCTCCCCGACTCGCGCACTTGCTCCCCGACTCGCGCACTTGCTGCCCGACTTGCGCACTTCCTCCCCGACTTGCGCACTTGCTCTCCGACTCGCGCACTTCCTCTTCGACTCTCGCACTTCCTCTTCGACTCGTGCACTTCCTCTTCGACTCTCGCACTTGCTCCCCGACTCGCACACTTGCTCCCCGACTTGCGCACTTCCTCCCCGATTTGCGCACTTGCTCTCCGACTCGCGCACTTCCTCCTCGACTTGCGGCCTTCCTCTTCGACTCGCACTTCCTCCTCGACTCGCGCACTTCCTCTTCGACTCGCACTTCCTCTTCGACTCGTGCACTTCCTCCTCGACTCGCGCACTTCCTCCTCGACTCGCGCATTTGCTCCTCGACTAGCACACTTCCTCCTCGACTTACGCACTTGCTCCCCGACTCCCGCACTTGCGCCCCACTCGCGCCCCACTCGCGCACTTGCTTCCCGACTCGCGCAATTGCTTCCCGACTCGCGCACTTGCTCCCCGACTCGCGCACTTGCTCCCCGACTCGCGCACTTGCTGCCCGACTGGCGCCACGCGAGAGCATGCCGGGTCGTTTATTCTTGATTGCTGTATGCAATGTATGTGTCATTGTAGCTGATAGCATTGATGTTCACGCCAGGCTCTTTAAAGTCTACCAACAGAAGTCCCTCATTGTAAATAATGATGTCAGTACAACCTTACCAGCGAAAATCTGTGACTTCCAGGATGTTTCCATTGCATTCCATCAGTTTTGCTGCGCTCTGCTGAAAGTAATGGCCCTACGATTGGCGTCACTTGACCCCCCAATATGCGCAGAAGAAACCAATAACCCTCCTCTTCGTATTGCAGCAAGTGATTCAAACGTCATCCCTACGTTCTTCATTATGGTGGTTGGTCAGGAACCGAGGTACCTATTGTGATCACACCGTCCGATACTTCAGTTTCTTGGTAACCACCATTGAAACTGTCCCTACCGACACAGAGAATTCCTCTGCTACCGAACGTAAGCTCCGGCGACGGCCAACCCGAATTGCTGCATGAATTTTGCTGATGCCATCTTCTGACGCAGCAATATGCGTCTGATCTGGTCTCCCAAGATCTCTTTCATTTACTCACGTTGTTCTTTAAACATCGTTCTCCAGTTCTTCACTGTTGTCTACGACACACTGTTGACACCATACACTGCCTGCATTCTGCGGTGAATATAAACTGTTGAACATCCTCAGCTGTTAGAAAACGAATCAATGCTCGCTGATCAACTCTGGACGGATTACGTATCACACCCGCCATGCTTTCAACGGTCTACTGAGGAAACTATAAGCCGGGGCATATTGAATATTGAAGTGACGTCCTCATACGCATTGTACGCATGTTCACTTTGTGGAGTTCGGTCCGGTTTCATTTGAACACGCCTAGTACATGCATACATACTTACATACATACATACATGCATATATACATACATACACACATACATACACAGATACATACATACACGTACATACATACATACATACATACATACATACATACATACATACATACATACATACATACATACATACATACATACATAGAACACACGTACACGAGTGGGACTCCTCTATTAGAGTGAAATGCATGGTCGTGCTGAGTGAACACACACCCACCCACACATCCACCCACACACACCCAGAGCTTTACATCTATCAGGACTATCATAAACAAGACACGCAATGCAACGATGATATAAACAAAACCATATTGCAAAAAGGCGGATGTGGCGTTCGTCATTTTAAAATCCACATGAAACTTTCCAATGATCAAAAAAGCATAATAAGCTAAGGATCTTTAAGTCAATACTCCTATATGGAGAGGAAACATGGCCAGGAGCCAAATGCAATATTAAAAGAATGCAGGGCTTCATGAACATATTTTTTATTTCCGAAAGATTGTTGACCTACAGCTATCGACACGATTAATAACGGAAGCTTATGAGAAAGAACATGACTAAAGCTGGTGGAATTGAAAATCTTATAAAAACTGTAGCGTTGGAAAAGCCACACAATGCGAAAGATGCTGTCGAGTATCACCTGACAGCTTCTTTCGTGGAACCAATGGGGAAAATAGTTAAGGGAAGGCCAACTAATACGCGGAGAAGAAACCTAGAAGCCGATATAAGAAAAACAGGAAAGAGCTGGAAAGAACTGCAGAAACATAAGACAGTACAGGTCTGATTGGAGAGGGTTGGCCCATGGTCTATATATCCCAAGGTGATAAGAGCAAAGAAGAAGATAGAGAATGTTTAGACTTTCGAATGCCAGTTTTTATGCAAATGAGTTCCTATAGTCAGGTATTTTTTAATATCTCACCACGTTCTTCTGTTTGGATCTGTTAATAAGTGACGTCATTGTACCCTGGGCAGACCTATAGGTTCTTTCTTAGTAAACCGTGAATAGTGTAAATACTGGTAGTTTATGTAGCTCGCTGGTTGCACACACTTCCACTCCGTCTTCTCATGCGTCCCTATCTGCGTAACGCGCGCATATTTTCCGAACTTTTCAGTTGAAAGATTGTCGGTTTATTTATTGTAGTGCCTTCAACAAAGAAGCAGTCGCTGATCAACCTCAACATTTCACATCGTTCCATCGCGGGCATCTCTAAGACACAAGTGTTTGTTATTTAATTTCCGAAAGCCATGGCACGACCAGGACAATAGATTCACATCAGATCCAAAGAATTCTTCTTCTTCTTCTTCTGCGTACGCAGTCAGACAGTAACCATTATTTTTTCTAAAAAAGCGGCGGTCATCCTGAGGCTGTCGCCACTGCCATAGAGCTTGTCTTGCAGTTCCACTGGTGATGGCCACATCTGCTCTCTCTGATCCTCGTATGTCGGGCAGTTCTGCAGCAGATGTTCAGCTGTCATTTTACCAGTACCGCACATGCATTCGTCGGTACACCCTATCTTCAATTTGTTGAATAGGTGGTACCTCAGTCTATTGTGGCCAGTGCAAAGTCTGAAGACAACGACCTGCTCTCTTCGGTTCAACTGGTAATAGGCATCGTTTTTGGTATAACCAGTATGTTCGGTTTCCCATTTGGTCATGTATCTGGCTTTGATAAGCCGTTTTGACTCTTCGTACGTCATACTGTTATCTGTTTGTGGTAGTCTTGCACCTTCTTTTGCCAGTCTGTCTGCCTCCTCGTTGCCTTGGATGTTGCAGTGTGATGGGACCCACTGTACCACTACCCTTTTTGGTGCGGACTGATGGCACAGTTTGCAGAGTGCTGCTCTTAATTCATTAAGCTCAGTGTTTTTCTGGCTTTTTAGCGCTGTGACTACGGCGAGAGCATCTGTAAGCAGGACTATATGGCTTTCATTTTCACTGTGTGTCACCATTTCTTCCACTGCCGCCCTCAGTGCCTCTGCCTCGGCTCTGAAATTGCTTGTGTACTTACCAGTAGCGAATGACAGTGTTATTTTTCTGCCATTCAGATCCAAAGAATTCAAATCTTCTTTGTCCGTTTTCCACTCTATACATTCTGAACCAAGGTTTGAGACACCTGTGTATAAATCTCCGTATTCATACTGGATTTTGTTGTCATGTATGCCCAACTTGACTCGGGCGATCATGGATCTCACTCTGACGAAGGAGCCCCCACTTGTATGTGTGTGTGTGTGTGTTTTTTTACTCATCGCGATCATGGATTTCACTCTGACGAAGGAGCCCCACTCGAGTGTGTGTGTGTGTGTGTGTGTTTGTTGACTCATCGCGATCATGGATTTCACTCTGACGAAGGAGCCCCACTCGAGTGTGTGTGTGTGTTTGTTGACTCATCGCGATCATGGATTTCACTTTGACGAAGGAGCCCCAATCGAGTGTGTGTGTGTGTGTGTGTGTTTGTTGACTCATCGTGATCATGGATTTCACTCTGACGAAGGAGCCCCACTCGAGTGTGTGTGTGTGTGTGTGTGTTTGTTGACTCAACGCGATCATGGATCTCACTCTGATGAAGGAACCCCACGTGTGTTTGTGTCTAAAAAACAATTATCTTTGCATTGCATGTCTTGTTTTTGATTGTCCTGAGGTGTGTAAAGCTCTCTATCGGTGTGTATTGGTATGTGAAGCTCTCTATCTGTGTGTGTAGGTATGTAAAGCTATCTATCTGTGTATGTAGGTATGTAAAGCTCTCTAACTGTGTGTATATGTATGTAAAGCTCTCTATCTGTGTGTTTATGTATGTAAAGCTGTTTATTTGTGTGTGTAGGTACGTAAAGCTCTCTATTTGTGTTTGTGTGTAGGTATGTAAAACTCTCTATCTGTGTGTGTAGGTATGTAAAGCTCTCCATATGTGTGTAGGTATGAAACGCTGTCTATCTGTGTGTATGTATGCAAATCTCTCTATCTGTGTGTGTATGTATGTAAAGCTGTTTATTTGTGTGTGTAGGTACGTAAAGCTCTCTATTTGTGTTTGTGTGTAGGTATGTAAAACTTCTATCTGTGTGTGTAGGTATGTAAAGCTCTCCATACGTTTGTAGGTATGAAAAGCTGTCTATCTGTGTGTATGTATGCCAATCTCTCTATCTGTGTGTGTATGTATGTAAAGCTGTCTGTCTACCTCCTGGAATAGTTTTTCTCCCAATTTAATAGGGGCATATTGTTGGCTGCATTTAATTATACAATTGTTGTCATTTCTTCAAAGATCTTTAGACTTTCTTGCGGCAGCTTCTTCCTAGCGTGTTTGTATTTTCTGCATTTAGAGTTGGCTGTGAGACAAGAGGTTCTATATCGTCTGTTAAGTTCAGATCTTTTAGCTGTTTGAATTCTTTTTTGTTTTGCGTTTTCCTTATTTCTTAATTCCCCAATGTGGTGTGCGTTGCACTACGGTTTTTATTTTGCGCCTGTCAGCCTGGTGCATTCGACTTCGGCTTGCATTTTGTATGTACGGGTCTGCTTCCTCCTGCCTTTTCTAAGTGTTCGCTTCACCGGGTTAATAGCCGGGTGCTGTGATAGGAAACGAACCTAACACCTTCAGATTGTGAGCCTTGTCACTTAACAACTAGCCCACGGCGTCCCCGCTGTTTGAATAACTTCCACAAAATTAAATTTCTCTCATAGGATGTAGTTTCTTTCTAATTCAATCAATGCCGGTAGGAACAGAAAAGGGGATTTAAGCCAGCAATGGAGAACCCCAGATTTAATGTTTAAATGTTCTGTGAGTTATCTATCGTGCACAACTCTACAATGAATGTCCTCACACGCCTGCTCTACTATTCTTGCGATCCTTTGTGTCATCCCATGTTGCTTTTGTAGAGTACATCTCTTTCCAAGTTGTCACATGCTTTTTCATACTCAAGTTGATGTACCGACTTAATTTCAATTCTAATGACCGATCTGCAATTTGTTTGTCTTTGAAAGTGGCATGCACGTTTTTTTAAAAAATCTTTCCAGTATAATTCTGTTTTAAACGTTACCCGGCATTGACAAGATCGTAATTCTTTGTGATTGTTTATTTCACTAAGATCGTCTTCTCCAATAGTTTAATGAGATTGCCTTCTTTTATAGCTTAATGAGATTGCCTTCCTTTATAGTTTAATGAGATTGCCTTCTTTTATAGTTTAATGTTATTGCCTTCTTTTAAAGTTTAATGAGATTGCTTTCTTTTATAGTTTAATAAGATTGCCTTCTTTTATAGTTAAATGAGATTGTCTTCTTTTATAGTTTAATGAGATTGCCTTCTCGCCATATTTTAAAATGCTTTCTGTATAGATTTCTTCTTCTTCTTCTTCTGCGTACACAGTCAGACAGTAACCATTATTTTCTCGAAAAAAGCGGCGGTCATCCTGAGACTCTCGCCACTACCATAGAGCTTGTCTTGCAGTTCCACTGGCAATGGCCACATCTGCTCTCTCTGATCCTCGTATGTCGGGCAGTTCTGCAGCAGATGTTCAGTGGTCATTTTACCAGTACCGCACGGGCATTCGTCGGTACACCCTATCTTCAATTTGTTGAAGAGGTGGTACCTCAGTCTGTTGTGGCCAGTGCGAAGTCTGAAGACAACGACCTGCTCTCTTCGGTTCAACTGGTAATATGCATCGTTTTTGGTGTAACCAGTATGTTCGGTTTCCCATTTGGACATGTACCTGGCTTTGATAAGCCGTTTTGACTCTTCGTACGTCATACTGGTATCTGTTTGTGGTAGCCTTGCACCTTCTTTTGCCAGTCTGTCTGCCTCCTCGTTGCCTTGGATGTTGCAGTGTGACGGAACCCACTGTACCACTACCCTTTTTGGTGCGGACTGCTGGCACAGTTTGCAGAGTGCTGCTCTTAAGTCATTAAGCTCAGTGTTTTTCTGGCTTTTTAGCGCTGTGACTACGGCGAGAGCATCTGTCAGCAGGACTATATGGCTCTCATTTTCACTGTGTGTTACCATTTCTTCCACTGCCGCCCTCAGTGCCTCTGCCTCTGCTCTGAAATTGCTTGTGGACTTACCAGTAGCGAGTGACAGTGTTATTTTTCTGCCATTTGGTAGGTTCAGGAATGCTCCTGCCCCTCCGTTCTGTGTAGTGTTTGTTACAGAACCGTCGGTGTATGCATGGGTCCAGTCCATGCTTGGGTAGCTTTTCGTTATGAAGCTTAGGGTAGTGTCTCTCCTTTCTTTTTCACTCTGGCAGTTTTTGTTTGCAATACCTGGTATATTTTCTACCACCTCTGGAAATATATCCTGCCTCCAAGTAGGTTTTCGTACAGTAGTGATGGGTTTTGGTGTTGTTAGTGCGTTTATGGGATCTTCGTGCATCTTTGCTTTGGCTGTATAGATTTAATTTCCAATATAACTGTGGATGCATCAGTTTATGCTTTAATAGGTTCAGCTGACATCCCATTAGGACATGTAGCTATACAATTCTTTAGAAGGATAATTGTTTCCTTGATCTCTTCTTTACTTGACTATAAAGTGACAGGTGGATTGACTGGTCAATAGCTATTTAGGGTCTCCTTCATATTCCGTACTGTTCTACGTGCGCTCTTTAACATTGTTCATTCTTCTTCCCAATGTCTCGTCCTGGCTGGTATCAAACACAGATGAGAAAGTCCAGCTGTAACAGATCTTAGCTGTAGAGACAATATATAGGTAGGAGCTCAGAATTATTTGAACATGTAACAGTTGGAAGGAAGATAGAATGAGTTTAGACAACGATCTTTTTTCTTTCTTCTTCGTAGAATTTGAGTCAGTGCAGCTGAACTCAGTCACGCCAGAACTTGAGCAACCAAATCGGACTACGTAAGCTTTGTCTCAAATGGGAGTTTTGGTAAACATACGTAACCTGACGTAAGTTACACATGTAACGATTAGTCGTGGTAGACTTGTTGACGCCGACAAACCCGCGTTATCTGGAAACCACGCGAACATAATGGGGTCTAATGGCAAGCAGATGGACAAAAACACGGGCCGTTTTGGAAATCACGTGATCAGGGGAGGCAGACCGAGTATAAATCCCGACAGAGAGACGTGAGGAGCTTTACTTAAGAAGACATTCGCAGCTAGAGGCAGTTTTATGGTGATTCCACGGATCACATTTGATACAGTCTATCCTGGCCACTTTGATCTACCGCCGACAAAGAGGAACAAGCCCACGGGCGTCATACTTGGGCTTAGAACCTACGAACTTTACCATCAATGGCAATCCGCAACCTAGTTCTTCTTCTTCTTCTTCTTCTTCTTCTTCTTCTTCTTCTTCTTCTTCTTCTTCTTCTTCTTCTTCTTCTTCTTCTTCTTCTTCGTACGCTGTTTACAGCGATGTTTACGTTGCACTGTTTTATTTTGTTAAGCCTGTGGCTCAGTGCATCCGATTTCAACAGGCGTTTCTGTAGGGTTGCCCTCCTTAGCCTTTGGCTGTCCCCAGCCTAACTGCAAGGCAGCAGTTGTTTTTGGTCAGAGTTGTATCTTTTAGGAAGTTGTCTTGCAGGACTATCAAGTCTTCCCTACTCGTGTCTATAGGGTTTGGCAATAATATGATGGACTATGTACTAGTTTGTACTATCCCGGAAGAGAGGCAGTCCAGTGTGACTTTGTCCCAGGATCGTCACGTCCTGCCAGAAACGTAGCATATGCATGTGAGTGAGGTATCTCTTTGCTCCCTTTATTTTCTCGGCTCATCTGCAGTGATGGTACGCCTAGCATTCCCCGCCACCCGGGAGGTTGTCACAATAGGGCAGGAGGTACAATGTCCGCTGGACTGCATCTCTTCTGCGTCCATTGGGATGGCTGATAGCAGACAGAGGCAAAGAACGAGGCAGGAGTGCATTTTACCAGGTGCATTTCTGCGGCTCGACCGGGCCGGGCTGAGACGCAATCCCCAGCCCTGTATTAGCCTCCCATCACAGTGGTGCTGAGATTTAGGGCAGGATTCTGGCTTATAGGCGTTCGGCCGTAGTCCCTCAGATGTTAGCTTTTCAGCCAAGAACGTGGACCAAATGTCACCTACCTGTGATGCCTCTCGAAATAGTGCATTTGACCAGGGGACAAGCCTGGTAATTGCACGGAGATGTTGTTCGCCTGGTGTGCGGAGATATCTCATGGTCAAGGGTTGAGTCTCAGCAGTTCGCAGTGAGATAGCTGATCTACTGCTTAGGGCACCCCGACCGAGAACTAAGTCTTCTACAAATGGTTTCATACCCCATTGCCGTATGGGGTGAATATCGAGCAGCTTCCCGCCCGCCTTGATCGGCGGACGGAAGAGTCCTCATTCTGCGGCTCGACCGGGCGGGGCTGGAGCGGGAGCCCCAGGTCCCCACCATGTCAAAGCCTCCCTTTGCAATCGTGCTGAGCTTTTGGGCGGGATTTTGGCTTAGAGGCGTTCGGCCGTAATCCCTCACCTTGTAGCCTCGCGCCATTGGCTTATCAGCCTAGTACGTGAACTAAATGTCTGCAGCTCCTCTCGAGTTGAGTAGGATTACCGTAGCAACGCCATGTCATTAGTAGGGTAAAACTGACCTGTCTTCCGATGGTCTATTTCCAGCACCCGTTCAATATTAGACCGGACGTATCAATAGAGTATTGTCGTGTTAAGTCAATTTAAGCCGCAAGCTCCACTCCTGGTAGTGCTCTTCCGTCAATTCCTTTATCAAACACTGAATGCAGACCAACCGAGCCACATAGAGCATAACGCCAGATTTCCGAGGGTCTTCTTCTTCTTCTTCTTCGTACGCTGTTTACAGCGATATTTACGTTGCACTGATTTAATTTGTTAGCCAGTGGCTCAGTGCATCCGATTTCAACAGGCGTTTCTGTAGGGTTGCCCTCCTTAGCCTTTGGCTGTCCCCAGCCTAACTGCAAGGCAGCAGTTGTTTTTGGTCAGAGTTGTCTCTCTTGGGAAGTTGTCTTGCAGGACTATCGAGTCTTCCCTACTCGTGTCTATAGCGTTTGGAAATGATATGATGGACTATGTACTAGTTTGTACTATCCCGGAAGAGAGGCAGTCCAGTGTGACCTTTTCCCAGGATCGTCACGTCCTGCCAGAAACGTAGCATATGCATTTGAGTGAGGTATCTTTTTGCTCGCTCTATTTTCTCGGCTCATCTGCAGTGATGGTACGCCTAGCATTCCCCGCCACCCGGGAGCTTGCCACCATGGGACAGGAGGTGCAGTGTCCGCTGGACTGCATCTCTTCTGCGTCCATTGGAATGACTGATAGCAGACAGATGCAAAGAGCGAGGAAGGAGTGCATTTTACCAGGTGCATTCCTGCGGCTCGATCGGGCCGGGACACAAGCCCCAGCCATGTCGTAGCCTCCCATCTCAGCGGTGCTGAGATTTAGGGCGGGATTCTGGCTTAGAGGCGTTCGGCCGTAATCCCTCAGATGGTAGCTTATCAGCCAAGCAAGTGGACAGAATGTCAGCGACCTGTGATTCCTCTCGAAATAGTGCATTTGACCAGGTGACAAGCCTAGTCTTGCACGGAGATGTTGTCCGCCTAGGGAGCGGACATGGTCAAGGGTTGAGTCTCAGCAGTTCGCAGTGAGGTAGCTGATCTACTGCTTAGGGTACCCGACCGAGAACTAAGTCTTCTACAAATGATTTCATTCCTCATCGCCGTATGGGGTGAATATCGAGCAGCTTCCCGCCCGCTTTTATCAGCGGACGGCAGAGACCTCATTCTGCGGCTTGATCGGGCGGGGCTGGAGCGTGACCCCGAGGTCCCCACCATGTCGAAGCCTCCCTTTGCATTTGTGCTGGGCTGCTTTTAGGCGGGATTTTTGGCTTAGAGGCGTTCGGCCGTAATCCCTCACCTCGAACCGTTGGCTTATCCGCCTAGTACGTGAACCAAAATGTCTGCGGCTCCTCTCGGGCTTAGCAGGATTTACGTAGCTGAGCATTGTCATTTGTAGGGTAAAGCTGACCTGTCTTCAGAGGGTTTATTTCCAGCACCCGTTCAATATTAGCCAGACGGTATCAATAGAGGGCTTTTAGTTTATCAATGGCCCAGTTTCTGGAGCCTGCGATTTCTGCAGGGTGAAGACCAGATTACCGTAGCAGGCGCTCTTTCATTTGGGGGTTTTGAGACTGACCTGTTTTCCGTGGGTCTAATACCAGCACATGTTCACTATTAGACCCCACGAAGGTGCTCTCTTTTGACAGTCATTCTACACTATTGGCGTGTTTAGTCAATTTTAGCCTCAGGCTCCACTCCTGATAGTGCTCTTCCGTCAATTCCTTTATCAAACACTGGATGCAGACCAACCGAGCCACAGAGGGCATAACCCCAGATTTCTGAGGGTCTAAATCCAGCACCAGTTTCATATTAGACCCCAGAAAAGTGGTCTCGGCATGTCAGTCATTTCAGTGTTGGCCGTGTTGAGTCAAATTAAGACGCAGGCTCCACTCCTGGTGGTGCCCTTCCGTCAATTCCTTTAAGTTTCAGCTTTGCAACCATACTTCCCCCGGAACCCAAACACTTTGGTTTCCCGGAAGCTGCCCGCAGATTCATCGAAGCAACTCCTGCGATTCGCTAGTCGGCATCGTTTATGGTCAGAACTACGACGGTATCTGATCGTCTTCCCGCCTCTGACTTTCGTTCTTGATTAATGAAAACATTCTTGACAAATGCTTTCGCAGTAGCTCGTCCTGCGGCGATCCAAGAATGTCACCTCTAATGCCGCAATACGAATGCTCACGTTTGTCCCTGTTAATCATTACCTCCAGTTCCGAAAACCAACAAAATAGAACCGAGGTCCTATTCCATTATTCAATGCACCATTATTAAGGCAGCCAAGGCCTGCTTTGAACACTCTAATATTATCAGCGAAGAGCACCCGTGGGAGTGAGCCGGCAGATGGTAGGGCAGGAAACAACCGGCAGTGAACCGGCGCGAGCCGGATCGCCCGCCTGCGCCTGAGATCCAACTTCGAGCTTTTTAACTGCAACAACTTTAATATACGCTATTGGAGCTGGAATTTGCGCGGCTGCTGGCACCAGACTTGCCCTCCAATAGATCCTCGTTAAAGGGTTTAAAGTGTACTCATTCCAATTACGGGGCCTCGAAAGAGTCCCGTATTGTTATTTTTCGTCACTACCTTCTCATGCCGGGATTGGGTAAGTTGCGCGCCTGCTGCCTTCCTTGGATGTGGTAGCCGTTTCTCATTATCCCTTTCCGGAATCGAACCCTGATTCCCCGTTACCCGTTACAAACATGG
Organism: Ariolimax columbianus; assembly: GCA_036924085.1. NCBI lineage: Eukaryota > Metazoa > Mollusca > Gastropoda > Stylommatophora > Arionidae > Ariolimax > Ariolimax columbianus. The sequence continues at coordinate 33,387,910 of JAVGWX010000003.1, read as the reverse complement.
AAGGTATGTCACGTACCATCGACATTTGATAGGGCAGACATTTGAAAGATACGTCGCCGGCACATGAGGCCAACAAAAAGTTATCCAGAGTCACCAGTGGGGACGCCGCAACCCCTCGAGGGGAAACGACGATTGGTTTTGAACTAATAAAAGCGCTCTTTCCGCGAGGGTCGGAGCTTGGTAAGCATGTATTAGCTCTAGAATTGCCACAGTTATCCAAGTAGGATCGTGTCATCTAAGGAACCTCGACTGATTTAATCAGCCATTTTCGGTTTCACCGTGAGACAGTGTGAACTTAGACATGCATGGCTTAATCTTTGAGACAAGCATATGACTACTGGCAGGATCAACCAGATATCTGTCGGAGACGTACGTACCGCACACACCGGTCGGCAGTGGACGGGTGTGTAAAAAGCCTCACTGGGACGGCCGCAGGGACCGACTGACGAACGGACGGATGGTTGTTCCCCCCGTCCCTCACTCCGTCGACCTAGGACCGCCTGACAGGGGCCCCTACACACACCAGACGAACGACCGACCGAGCTCGCTCGAGGAGGGATGGCAGCGCTCTGTGCAGAGCGGATCCCAACGACCCCGGCGATGAATTTCACTGGAACTAGGAGACAATTTGGCCTGCGGGCATGCCCTTCTCCCGAGGGTTGGTCTCCGGGAGAACACAGGGCCTTTAGGCACGATTCCTGCTTTCCATTTGCCGGTCACAAGCTCTTTGCGAGAGTCTGACCACCAGCGAGACGAACTGTCGAACTCTGCTATAAGCCTTAGATAAATCACCACCAACTGACAACGTTTCTCGATACGGACCAGAGCAGTGCAGCTTGGCGGAGGAGACGCAAAAAAAAACTGCATCCCGATACCTCTTCGGGGAAAGGCGAGCAAGCGTTTTCGGCAAGCCCGCCTTATCGCTCCGCCTGGCGGGACTGAGATCGCTTTACGAACACTGGCTGAGATTGAATAGCGGCGGCGGAACAACTACCCCAGATGCAACCTAGTTCGATTGCAGCAGACCAAATTAGGAAAGGAGAAAAGACCGAACAATAAGAGTATCGTTAAGATTATGTTTAAAGGTAGGAGTGTTTTACATAAACGCGTGAGAGAAAGAATTAAAGTTGTTAGTTAGTTTATAGTTGGCAGTGTTACTTGAATAAATAATCGGTTGTATATTGTTTAAATTTAGTGTTACTTGAATTTGTTTAGAGCGAGAGAGAGAGAGAGAGAGAGAGAGAGAGCAAAATAATAGAGCAGACCCCTTACCGTCTGCGACAAAGCTCATCAAATCGATCGGCTCTGGTAAACAGCTCCCTGAACCCATAAAACCAATTTGCTACTAAAACGTCAGTTATTTCATTCAACAAGTCGATCTTTAATGATAAGACTCATTGAACATTGTTTATGCCGCAGATAGGAAGCTGTGTGGCCTATGGGTGAAGCGTCCGTTTCCCAACCCCAACGCACCCGGTTCGAATCATGCTTGAGACCAGTTTGCAAACGTGAGTTTTTTAGCTCCTCTACGTACGGAAAGTAAAGGCAACTTACCGTACTGCATACTTGCTAGAACCTTAAAACAGCCAAATAGGTTGGCCGTTGTAAGAAGCGACGTTCTGCAAGGGACATGCTACATACTTTTTGTTATACCGCAGAGCAAAGGAAACACCTTTCCCGATCTCCTTTCTTACAAAAAGGAATACCACCACACTCGGCCTCTGGACTGCCAGAACCGCGTAGAGGCAGGGGAAACAAATCAAATTGCAATAGGAAGGATAACTACAACATGACTAAGGGACTCAACGAAACACGATGGGCATTGTCTGGTAAATTCTAGCTCACAACAGAAGAAACGATCATATATTCAGATCATGAAGATGTGAATGCACCACACAACAAAGAGGTATAGACTGTGCTAGTTCCAGAAGTTAAGATTGCTCTTATTGAGGGGCATGCAGTCAGAGTTTAAGACAGATCATGATATTCTTTTGTCCCACAAATAAAAGCATGAAACTACACATCAATGTTACTCTACAACAAATAAAAACATGAAACTAAACATCAATGTCACTCTACAACAAATAAAAACATGAAACTAAACATCAATGTCACTCTACAACAAATAAAAGCATGAAACTAAACATCAATGTTACTCTACAACAAATAAAAACATGAAACTAAACATCAATGTTACTCTACAACAAATAAAAGCATGAAACTACACATCAATGTCACTCTACAACAAATAAAAGCATGAAACTAAACATCAATGTTACTCTACAACAAATAAAAACATGAAACTAAACATCAATGTCACTCTACAACAAATAAAAACATGAAACTAAACATCAATGTCACTCTACAACAAATAAAAGCATGAAACTAAACATCAATTATACTCTACAACAAATAAAAACATGAAACTAAACATCAATGTTACTCTACAACAAATAAAAGCATGAAACTACACATCAATGTCACTCTACAACAAATAAAAGCATGAAACTAAACATCAATGTTACTCTACAACAAATAAAAACATGAAACTAAACATCAATGTTACTCTACAACAAATAAAAACATGAAACTAAACATCAATGTCACTCTACAACAAATAAAAAATAAGATGCAATTAAAGACAATGTTTACAAATGGTAAAATATTTTGGGTTAGACAAGATGAAGAGATAAAACCATATTGATGGTAGACCTGGATGTTAACACTCGAGGGTTAATGGAGGCTGCGACGGTAAGTGGGCAACAATGGACTTGTAGTTTTTAATTAAAAAAGGGAGATGTTTAGTGTTTTTTTCTTTGTTTTTTTTCTTCACAGAATACCAACTGGCTATTTCCACATTAACAGTCGTAAGACTACATGTATTTTCCCAGATCAGAACTACAAATGAGGCGCCACCAAATATACATGTTAATAAAGGAATTAGAGAAGGGTGCGTGTCTCCTTGCATGTTTCTGTTCGATGTGTACACATTGGATCAAGATGCTGAGCAGCGCATAAGCTTCAGTGGTCACCGACCCAAAACTGACTGCTGGCGTCAGGGCCAGCGAACCATAGCTGCCCAGACCCTTCTACACCTCCACACGGCGATCCTGGATAACAGGCTGCAGCAGGGCAGACTGGCTAAGGAGAATGCATCGAAGAGGGAATGCTAACCCGGTACTAAAACGATGCTTGCTGAAGGCGGATGTGTTGGACCGAAAGGTGCAAATATCGCAGTCAAGCTGTAAACTACGACACAACGCATTCCGTTCTCTGGACTACATTCTGCTACTTAAGTCCTTTCAGGGTTTGGTAGCGGGAGATTGAGAACGAACGAAGCCAAGCCAAGCCATATGTACACAGACTGTTTTAATGAGTTTCAAAAAATACTTGGAATGAATATGAAAGGACGAAGATATTTCAAGCATTTCAGATATGCGGATGACACAGTGTTAATGCCAGATAATCCAGCACATCTACAGAAGCTAATAGATACGATAGACAGCAAGAGCCAGCAACATGAGCTGGAAATCAACATTAAAAAGACTAACATTATGGTGTTCACCAAAAGAAAAAAAAGTCCACAAGTTGACATCCACGTAACTAAAGAAAACTGGAATTGTGTCAAGCAATGAATACCTTTGCCAGGTAATAACGAATGATGACACATGTGAAAGGAAGTTCATTAAGAGCATTGCAGTGGCAAAGAATACATTTAACAGGGTGAAACGTACACTTCTCTCCAAGCAGATATATCAATAACTCAAATTCAGAATGATTATATACTATGTGCATTCAGTCTTATTTTATTTGAGTATAAACCTGGACACTGGCAACCTCTGATGCTGAGACGGCACTTGATGATGATTCATACAACACATTTATTTAGCACACACAACATATTTTGTCATTGGTCTTTATCGTGTCGTGAAGTCGTGTTGTCTGTTAAAGATAACAACGGTGTGTACGTCTGGAGGTCATCTTCTGACACGTCCGACTCACATTTAAGCCGAGGTTCGAGAGCCTTCCACCCTACATAGGGTTTCTCCTTGTCAGGCTATAGATCTTGCGCTCCCCGAAGATCACGGGAGCTATGCCGGTGGAGTATTATTTCTGATAGGTTCACCCAAGCCGGACATGTCTATGGAGAGGGGACAGACTAAGAGACCAAGGGGCAGGTGAAGTCCTATATATGTATTTACAGAACCCACCTGTAAGGGGTATATGTTCTCCACAGCACTAACTCTTCTCTCATGGATAAATGTATCCATGCCTTATCCGTTGCTGTTTATCCTCTATAAGTTATCCATTTAAATAACGAAGAGATGCAGGTCAGCAGACAACCCATCACTGCCCCTTTGAGACGATCTCCCAGGTGGCGGGGAATGCCAGGCATGTCACTACAAGTGACTTGCATGCCGGATTGAGGAATGTTGAGATGGCCAACTCAGATGTGCGTGTGGTACGTCCCTGACGGATGGTGACGATCATGGTACACCGACAGATTAGACTGCCTCCCTTCAGGGATACTTGAAAGATGTCTCCAGTCACTCCTTAACGATATTATGATGTTTCTAGTACTTTTTTTGTACTTTATGCGCATCTCAGCTGAGGAAGACATGTGCTTTTGTCAGGGTGTCATTGGCCTGCCAAGAGCTACAAGCTCGCAACTAAAGAGTTTATATAATAATAATAATTATTATTTTAATTATAATAATAATAGTAATAACATGCCTACACACATTTAGTTCTCTGCCAGTTTATATGTGCCATGCAAGGCATTGTTCCTCATAGCAACAACAATAACATATATGAATCGCTGTTGAATGCCCACTACGAGTAACTTCTCTTTTGTAGACAATAAAAATAAGTTTAAATGACGAGTTGCGGAAGATTTTCTCACATCTCAACCGCACGGATGAAGGTAGACCGTGGTCCTCCAGGAGGTTGTACTGTGCCAGGTTTCATTTGCTTATCGCTCACTACTACGGAGATCCCCTCGATTACTCACCTCGTTAGGAAAAATGCCATGAAATATAATGTTTCCGAGAAGAACTATGAGGAAGTGAGGTGGGTGGGTCTTGGCTAGTACAATTTGTCAGACCCTAACTCATATGTCTGATCTTTATGTTTTGTCTGACCAGACGTTAGTCCCCTCTCCCCAACATAGATGGACGAAAACAAAAATAGACATCGACTTCATTGCTGTGCAGTCATAATAATATATCATATCAGGTGATCCCGTAACCGGTGAGGTCGTTGGGGCACACATGAAGACATCCTCACAACTCCACGCCATCCTTCTCTGTCAGCGGCCTCTGCCTGTGTCTCTTCTGGTCGGAGATTGATCTATTCTTTTCTGTTATCCTCCCATATCTTTTTGGGCCGGCCTCTTCGATGTCTGCCTTGCACCTTTCCGTGGAGGATCGTATTTACAAGACCATCTGAACTCGATATGTGACCATATCAAGAGAGTTTCCTTCTTTTGACAGTTGCCAAGAGCTCTTCAAAAGGCCCTATTGCTGTTGTAATTCTATCTGGTATTTCCTCATTTGTAACTCAATCTTTGTACGTGACGTTTAAAAGTCTTCGGAAACATCTCATCTCCAAGGCCTGTATCCTTCGTTGAAGGTCAGTTGTAACTGTCAATGTCTCATAAGCATAGAGAAATATTGACAGGACCAGTGTACGCATTAGTCTGATTTTCGTGCATAGTGCTAACCGTTTATCTTGCCAGATTTTGTTAAGTCGTGCAAGCGCCGCTATTGTTTGTGCTATTCTGGCCAACACCTCACATTTTGATCCTTTATCACTGACAATCGAACCCAGATATTTAAAACGGTCAACCACTTTGAGTTCCTGGCCATTAGCTGTTATCCTGCCGATGAAGCCCTCGGCGTTGTTGGTCATTAATTTTGTCTTTCCATCGTTTAACTCTATACCATAGCCAAGAACTGCTTCATCGAGTCTGCTGACCCATTCCTGGAGTTCTGCTTCTGAACCGCCAACACGTCGATGTCATCTGCAAAACGAAGGTTGGTAATCGTTCGGACCCCTATCTTGACAGTACCAACGTGACCTCCAAGTGCCTCACTCATAATTTCCTCAAGGAATATATTGAAAAGAGTTGGAGAGAGTGTACAACACCCTGTCTCACACCAACTGATGAGCGAAACCAGTCCCCTCGCCTCACATTCATAAGAAATTTGGTGGACACCTTGTCATACAGGTGTTCAATGACCTTTATAATATTTCCGTTAATTTTATACATCCTCATGGTTGCCCTAAGCGCTTTATGCCATAACCTATCATACGCCTTTTTAAAACAAAAAAAAACACAAGATACCGTCTTTGCTGCTGTTCTAGATATTTCTCGCTTAGCAGCCGTAAATTAAATATCTGTTCTGTAGTGCTTCTTCCCTGTCTGAACCCTGCTTGCTCATCAGCGATGATATTCTCTGCTTGGAGTTTCAATCGGATTAATCTGAGCATGACCTTGCTAGGGTGGCTGATGAGGCTTATTGTTTTGTAAATTTTGTACAGCTTCAGGTTTCCAGACTTAGGTAACGGCATAACCATTTATTTTGTCCATAAGTCAGGCCCGTTTCCTGTGGCCCATATTTTGTTGCAGATGTGTGTCCGGCCTTCCACCACTACCTCCCCACTTGCCTGTAAGAGCTCTGCTGGTATATTGTCCAAACAGGCCGCCTCCCCTTTTCTCAATGTCTTTACAGCTGCAGGTACCTCTTCCTTTATTATCAATTGGTTATTCTCTACAGTTGTTGGTGTTGGAGGGATTGTTTTCTCAGGTTCGTTCCGTCTCTCATAGTTGTAAAAGTCTGAACAGTACTCTGTCCATCGTACCAATAAGGCACTTGCCGGTTTTATCCAGGAGCATAAAGTTACTGCCTTGTCTTGGTGTTACCAGTTCTTTGACCACCTTGTATGCTCATTTAGCGTCATTTCTGTTTAATATCTCTTCGATGTTTGTACATTGCTCACATATCTCCTCTTCTTTTGCCTATCTCATCTTTTGTTTTATAGCTTTCTTGACCTCATTATATCTGCCGACCTCATCAGGTGGATGATTTTGGTTTTTCAGTGACCTTCTTCTTTCACAAAAATCTAGAATTTCCTTGGTCACCCATGGCTCCTTTTTTGTTTGGTGGCATCCCAGGATCTCTGTTGCTGCATCTGTGAGACTTGAGTTAAGAGACTCTGTTATTGTATCGGTATTCAGTCCCTCTCTGAGAGCCAACAGGGGAGCAAATCTCCCTACTACCCTTCTGAGAGCCAACAGGGGAGCAAATCTCCCTACTACCCTTCTGAGAGCCAACAGTGGAGCAAATCTCCCTACTACCCTTATGAGAGCCACCAGTGAAGCAAATCTCCCTACTACCCTTCTGAGAGCCAACAGTGAAGCAAATCTTCCTACTACCCTTCTGAGAGCCACCAGTGAATCAAATCTCCCTACTACCCTTCTGAGAGCCAACAGTGAAGCAAATCTCCCTACTACCCTTCTGAGAGCCAACAGTGAAGCAAATCTCCCTACTACCCTTGATTGGAACACGTCGATAATTTTTGGGTCTTTTAGTTTGTGTAGGTCAAACTTTAGTCTAGTCACATCGTTCTTTGCGACTCCCTTCAATTGCAGACGCATAGTCATCATAAACTGGAAGCGACTAGGATCTTGTTATGATGAATAATATATTAGGATACATTAGTGAAATTAAAAGAAACAACACAACTTTTAAAATTAACACACAAAAAAAAAAGATACAAAGATCAAACAAACGGACAAACTATATCAACAATAAAAGATGTGCGTTGGAAGACATATTACCCTCCGGACACAAAGTCTGGAAATACAATTTTATGAGCTATATATAACATTAACAGTCAACAATAGAATCCAGCAGGGAGGTCGTAGTAGCGCTCTTAATTTACATAATTATATTGTATGCTGAGAAAGACTAACAAAGAGCTAATGGACAAGCCAATTACTGCTAGAACGTCAATCCCAAGAGAGGCTTTAAATTAGTGAAACTGAAAGACAAAACGAGTGTTTAGGGAGATTGGAATAGATATCACATCAACACTTGACTGATTTGTTGACTTGTCCACCCACTAGAGCCGTTACGGATCGAGTGGAGCTTAAGTTGCTTTTCTTGGGCCAAGTTTGTTGTGTCGGTTCTTGTAAGCATGTGTTGTTGTAGAATTGATGTCATGTCCTCTATCCATCTATCATGAGTTTTCCTCGTGCGCTGTAGCTAGATTTTCATACGTTGTAAACATACATTGGTAACGGACCAGATTACATTATCATGATAGGACTGAACCTTTGTATTTTCTGTCCTGAAATGTATTCGACACAAGCTATAATTTTTATAATATATCTAATGTCTTCTTATATCATTTTTTACTACCTAGCACACCAATGACGTTTCTTATTCATTTTATTTGATACGTTGTAATTCTATCCTCCTTTGTGTTGGATAAGAACGAATTTTGACATTCCTTGCACAACGCTGACATAAATATAATGTTCATTAGAAGTCGTTTTGCTGCCATGCTGTTATTCGGGATGTTTGAAAAGTAGTGACAGTTGATAAATCACCGCAAAGACTATCTGATGCCTGCTTTCGATTTCTATATAAAACTTCTAGTCTTCGGTAGAAATGATTTTCAGGTATTTCAACTCCTGGGCCTATTTAACATAAGAAACATACTACATATAAGCAGAAATACCCTGCAAGTGTGGATCTCGTGGCAAGGGATTGTGAGCTTGCTTTATCGTATCAAGGGTTCAAATCACTTCGATCTCGGTTTGACAGACCAAGTATGTCCTGAGTATTTTCATGGTATGGTCGCATCGCAGAGTCACACAAGCTGTAAATGGGTACTCGACAATGTCAGTGATTTTACTATGAGCTGCCGGGAGAACTACGAAGTTTGTGCTCTGTCGACAGCGACTTTTTAACAATGAAAGGGACTGAACACATAATACGGACGCACATGCGCACTGAATAAATACATAAATGTAGTCGAGCATGTGTAATGAACGAACACATTATACGGGCGCGCATGTGCAAAGAAGGAACACATACTACGGGCACGCATGTGCAATGAAGGAACACATAATGTAGTCGAGCATGTGCAATGAACGAACACATTATACAGGCGCGCATGTGCAAAGAATGAACACATAATGTGAACTCGCAGATGCAAGGAAGTAGATTACCTGAATCATTTTCCATTTGATTTACAACACTGTAAGTGGGGATTGACGCACAGAAAAACAAATTCCTATTCAAAATATGACTACTTGAACAAACACACTGCCGAAAATAAGACCGTGTCACTTATTGCTCATATTTTGTTGAGCAACAAAATGCTTTCCTATGTCCGTTATTTTCTCGCCAAAGTTGAATTTAAGTGATGATATTTTCCTACTTACAGGACCAACAGCTTTCTCTATACCTACGTACATTTGCCTCATGTTCCCTGCTTGTGTCTGGATGTTTTAGCAGAGCTGTAGCCAATTCTCATTTTCATAGCAGATAGTTGAAGGTGACTTCTGTTGGACTTTATGTGTTCAAATTTCTATTTGATGTATGCATCTCTTCCTCTATGATTTGTTAGCTCACATTTTGATTGTTTTTATGTCACTGGTGAAGACCTTTAGGTCGTAACGTAAGTTTCGTTTCTATTTTCGTTTTAGGGCGGCTTTTGATCATATCTATAACGTTTTTTTAGTACACTAGGAAAATAAACAGTATGATGACAAAACTAAAATGTTTGACAGTTCAACATCACAGAACGAAAATGTGTAACGGTTCAACATCACAGAACGAAAATGTGTAACGGTTCAACATCACAGAACGAAAATGTATAACGGTTCAACATCACAGAACGAAAATGTATAACGGTTCAACATCACAGAACGAAAATGTATAACGGTTCAACATCACAGAACGAAAATGTGTAACGGTTCAACATCACATCACAGAACTGAAATGTTTGACGGTTCAACATTACAGAACCAAAACTGTAAACTGCCGAATTGATAAACTCCGTTCTGAATCTGTGGTGACCGGTAGACATGATCCTTGGTGGTGATCACCTATCAATATATCAATAGTGTGCCTCGGGTATTGAACTTTTTAAACACGATACACTCACCAAACCTTTCAACACAGAGAAAGAGGGGAAACTTCAAGATAGCGAGTTCCAAACACAGAAGCTAAACCAATGCTAGACTTCATAAGAAAACAGCAAATTTAGCGGCTTGGCCAGATATCGCGACAGCAACACAGCAGCGTCCCACAGATGGCTCAAGCACTTAAACACAGCGGTATCAGAGCTAGAAGCCGACCCCGCACAAGATGGATTGACTGGATTTCCGAGGCAGCCAGTTCCATCTTATACGAAGCGCACACCAAGGCCCTGTCAAGATGTCACTTATACACCTAACGCCGAAAGGTAAACCAGGATCAGACAATAGATAGATAGTTGACTTGTCAATTTTTTGTAACGTTTTTGTAAAAGTTTCTAAACGATGGGTAAGGAAACATAACTCCAACCCTCCTCAGCTACTTCTCACTATATGCCCTACAGGTTATCGTGTTCATTTTTTTGGATCCCTTTATAATCCTTGGCAATTATGGTCTGAAGTCACAATTGCTATTCCGTAGACCTTGGCATCTATACCGATCGTCTACATGTCAATTGTATGCATATGTAATCAGTCTGGTTTATATATGATCTGGGCATGTTAAATGTTGTCCTATGAATGTTGTTGTGTGGAAACTTGCTTCTCTTAATAACCAGTTGGTTTCCTGTAAAAAAACAAACAAACTGTAAACCTTTTTAGCCTACATACTTTTGCAGCCTCCATTAATCCTCGAGTGTTCACATTCAGGTCTACCATCACTATGGTTTTATCTCTTAATCTTGTCTAACCCAAAAGATTTTACCATTTGTAAACATTTTATTTAACTGGCTCTTGTTTTTATTTGTTGGAGAGTAACATTGATGTTTAGTTTCATGTTTTTATTTGTTGGAGAGTAACATTGATGTTTAGTTCCATGTTTTTATTTTTTGGAGAGTAATATTGATGTTTAGTTTCATGTTTTTATTTGTCGGAGAGTAACATTGATGTTTAGTTTCATGTTATTATTTGTTGGAGAGTAACATTTATGTTTAGTTTCATGTTTTTATTTGTTGGAGAGTAATATTGATGTTTAGTTTCATGTTTTTATTTGTTGGAGAGTAACATTGATGTTTAGTTTAATATTGTTATTTGTTGGAGAGTAACATTGATGTTTAGTTTCATGTTATTATTTGTTGGAGAGTAACATTTATGTTTAGTTTCATGTTTTTATTTGTTGGAGAGTAACATTGATGTTTAGTTTAATATTGTTATTTGTTGGAGAGTAACATTGATGTTTAGTTTCATGTTATTATTTGTTGGAGAGTAACATTTATGTTTAGTTTCATGTTTTTATTTGTTGGAGAGTAATATTGATGTTTAGTTTCATGTTTTTATTTGTTGGAGAGTAACATTGATGTTTAGTTTAATATTGTTATTTGTTGGAGAGTAACATTGATGTTTAGTTTCATGTTATTATTTGTTGGAGAGTAACATTAATGTTTAGTTTCATGTTTTTATTTGTTGGAGAGTAACATTTATGTTTAGTTTCATGTTTTTATTTGTGGCATTAAAGAATATCATGATCTGTCTTAATCTCTGACTGCATGCCTCTCAATAAGAGCAATCGTAACTTCTGGAACCAGCATAAGGTACATTTACTATGTGAAAGGTTGTCTTTGCGCGTTTAGACTGAATAAACAAATGTTTTTAGATTCTGAAACTATCTCCAGCAACAATCCTTGTTGCCCTTCTTGGCGTAATTGCTTCAGTATGTCGTGTTCAGATGCAGTCATGAAACTTCTTGGGCCTACTTTTACAACTATGACTTTAGTTAATGAGACCCGTTTACCTCAGATCTTTAAGCATGTCACTGTGTTTTGACCAAATTGAAATTAAACTGGTCAACTAATTCGGATTCAAGCGGTGCAGTTGTAATCAACCGCATGATCGACAGTTGTGGTAAGACATAACCGCTTTTGTCAGGCTGCACGGCTCTTGATGATGTGATGACATATATACATATACAATTAATGAATGCGTTAGTTTTTTAAATTGGGTAGTGACGCTGGCAATGGGATAAAACCACATATTAACCACATATGTAAATGGTTCTTTGTAATAGTAACACGAAAACATATGTCCCGATTTATCTGGAATTAGTACAATACAAATTAATTATGTTAACATAAGCTAAATATGATCCTGCACGGAAAGGTGCAAGTCAGAAGGCGAAGAGGCCGGCCAAAAAAGAGGTAGGAGGACAACATTAAAGAATGGACCAATCTACGACCAGAAGAGGCACAAGCCGCGGCCGCTGACAGAGAAGGGTGACGTGGGGTTGTTAGGATGTCTTCATGTGTGCCCCAACGACTTCACCGGTTACGGGATGACCTGACCTGACCTGCCCTGAAGCTAAATAGCGAAATATGTAAAGGACGGTTTGTACATTTTCCAATTCTCGGAGAAGACGTCATATTGATAATATTGACAATACGTTTCTTGAGACAGTTAGAAGTTTTAAGATTTAATAAACAGTTACAATAGTTTCCTCAGAATCTGGGACTGGTCTCTCGCCCCCGCGATTGACTATCATCCAGTGTTCGTACAGCGATCTCAGTCCCGTAAGACGGAGTGATAGCGCGGGCTTGCCGAAAACGCTCGCCCGCCTCTCCCCGGTCATCTAGAGGTATCATATTTGTTGTGTCGTACTGCTGGCAACGGTGCGTTACTGTGGCCCGTATCGAGAAACTTTGACAGTCAGTGGTGGTTTATTGGAAGGCTTATAGCAGACCTCGACATTTCGTCTAGCTGGTGATCATTCTCTCGAAAAGAGCTTGTGACCGACAAATGGAAAGCAGGAATCGTGCCTAAAGGCCCTGTCCTCGCCCGACCAACCCTTCAGAGAAGGGCAGGCCGGCAGGCAAAAATCGTCTCCAGTCCCTATGAAATTCACCGCCGGGGCCGTTGGGCTCCGGTCTGCACAGAGCGTTGCCACCTCTCCACGAGCGAGCCCGGTCGGTCGGTCGTCTGGTGTGTGTACGGGGCCCCTGTCAGGCGGTCCTAGGTCGACGGAGTGAGGGACGGAACAACCTTCCTCCGCCGATCGGTGTGTGTGGTTCGTACGTCTCCGACAGATATCTGGTTGATCCTGCCAGTAGTCATATGCTTGTCTCAAAGATTAAGCCATGCATGTCTAAGTTCACACTGTCTCACGGTGAAACCGCGAATTGCTCATTAAATCAGTCGAGGTTCCTTAGATGACACGATCCTACTTGGGTAACTGTGGCAAATCTAGAGCTAATACATGCTTACCAAGCTCAGACCCTCGCGAAAAGAGCGCTTCTATTAGTTCAAAACTCGTGGGGTTGCGGCGTCCCCACTGGGGATTCTGGATAACTTTGTGCTGATCGCATGGCCTCATGAGCCGGCGACGAATCTTTCAAATGTCTGCCCCATCAAATGTCTATGGTACGTGACATGCCTACCATGTTTGAAATGGGTAACGGGGAATCAGAGTTCGATTCCGGAGAGGGAGCATGAGAAACGGCTACCACATCCAAGGAAGGCAGCAGGTGCGCAACTTACCCACTCCCCGCACGGGGAGGTAGTGACGAAAAATAACAATACGGGACTCTTTCGAGGCCCCGTAATTGGAATGAGTACACTTTAAACCCTTTAACGAGGATCTATTGGAGGGCAAGTCTGGTGCGAGCAGCCGCGGTAATTCCAGCTCCAATAGCGTATATTAAAGTTGTTGCAGTTAAAAAGCTAGTAGTTGGATCTCAGGCGCAGGCGGGCGGTCCGGCTCGCGCCGGTTCACTGCCCGTTGTCTTCTGCCCTACCGTCTGCCGGCTCTCTCCCGCGGGTGCTATTCGCTGAGCGTCCCGGGTGGCCGGGGCGTTTACTTTGAAAAAAATTAGAGTTTTCAAAGCAGGCTTAGGCTTCCTGTATAATGGTGCATGGAATAATGGAATAGGACCTCGGTTCTATTTTGTTGGTTTTAGGAACTGGAGGTAATGATTAACAGGGACAAACGAGGGCATTCGTATTGCGGGGTTAGAGGTACTGCGAAAGCATTTGTCAAGAATGTTTTCATTAATCCAGAACGAAAGTCATAGACGCGAAGACGATCAGATACCGTCGTAGTTCTGACCATAAATGATGCCGACTAACGATCCGCAGGAGTTGCTTGGATGACTCTGCGGGCAGCTTCCGGGAAAGCAAAGTGTTTGGGTTCCGGGGGAAGTATGGTTGCAAAGCTGAAACGTAAAGGAATTGACGGAAGGACACCACCAGGAGTGGAGCCTGCGGCTTAATTTGACTCAACACGGCCAACACTGAAATGCTTGACAGGCCGAGAGCACTCTCGTTTCGGTCAAATAGTGAACGTGTGCTGTAATTAGACCCTCGAAAATCTAGGGCTAGTATCTCGATGGCTCGATTGTCTCGCATCCAGTGTTCGATAAAGGAATTTACGGAAGGCACCGCCATGAGTCGAGCCTACGGCTTAATTTGACTCAACACGCCAACACTGCAAAATGACTGACAGACTGAGAGCATTTATTATTGGGTCTGATAGGTAACGTGTGCTGGAATTAGACCCACGGAAGATAGGTCAGTCTTACCATCTAAATGAAAGAGCGTTTGCTACGGTAATTCTGCCTAACCCTAGAGAATCGCAGGTTTAAGACACTTGGTCATTGACTGACTAAAAAGCTCTCTATTGATTCGTAGGTCTAATAGTGAACGGGTGCTGGTATTAGACCCTCGGAAGACAGGTCAGTTTTTCCATACTAATGACAGGGCTATGCTACGGAAATCCTGCTCAACTCGAGTGGAGCAGCAGACATTTGGTTCACGTACTAGACTGATAAGCCAATGGCGCGAGGCTACCATGTGAGGGATTACGGCCGAACGCCTCTAAGCAGGAATCCCGGCCAAAACCTCAGCTCCACTGCGATGGGAGGCTACGATATGGTCGGGACCTGGGGCTCGCGCCTCAGCCCCACCCGGTCGAGCCGCAGAAACAGGCCCCTGCCGCCCGCCGATCAAAGCGGCGGGAAGCTGCGCGATTTTCATCCCATACGGCGATGAGGTGCGAAACCACCAGTAGAAGACTTAGTTCTTGGTCGGGGTGTCGTAAGCAGTAGAGCAGCCACCTCACTGTGAACTGCTGGGACGCAACCATTTATCACGAGATATGTCGGCACACCAGGCGAATAACATCTCCGTGACATTACCAGGCTTGTCCCCTGGTTAAATGCACTCCTGCCTCGTTCTCTACCTCTTTCTGCTATCAGTAATCCCAATGGACGCAGAAGAGATGCAGGCCAGCGGACATTGCACCTCTTCCCTATTGTGTCAACCTCCCAGGTGGCGGGGAATGCTAGGCGTACCATCACTGCAGAGAAGCGGAGAAAATAAAGGGAGCAAGAGATACCCCACTCACATGCACATGCTACGTTTCTGGCAGGACGTGACGATTCTGGAATACAGACACACTGGACTGCCTCCCTTCCGGGATAGTACAAACCAGTACATAGTCCATATCATATATCATATATCTCATATATCATCACCACACCCTATAGACACGAGTGGTGAAGACTCGATAGTCTTGTAAAAAGACTACTTCCATAAGAGAGACAACTCTGAACACAAACAACTGCTGCCTTGCAGATAGGCTGGGGTCAGCCAAAGGCTAAGGAGGGCATCCCTACAGAAACGCCTGTTGAAATCGGATGCACTGGGCCACAGGCTTAACAAGTAACAGTGCAACGTATATCGCTATATGATGACGTTACAACCCAACAGAAAAAAGTATGGTGCTCATTCTGGGGAGTCCCGCCAGGCAGCGAGAGTGCCGGGCCTCACGCACCGAAGGGGCCCAGCCTTGGCTACTGGTGGTCACCAACCCATGTGCTGTGAAGTCGAGGCACATGGTGATGGGGCAACAACTATTGACCAAAAACACAAGACCCTCAGAATACTACAGTGGAATGCGGAGGGAGTCATTAACAAAAAAGTTTTCCCTAACACATCACTTGCATGAAGGTAAGATTGACGTGGCCTGTATCCAAGAAACGCACCTCAACAACAATCATAAATTCTCAATCAGAGGATACCAGACCTTCCGTCTGGATAGAGAAGGGCACAAAGAAGGGGTTCTGATACTGACACGAAACTGCATACCGAGTAGAGCGGTAGCTGTCAATCACACCGGACAAGCAGACATTGTAGGAGTTGACATAATGGCTCAAGAGACGAAGATCCGCATCTTCAACCTGTACGGACCACCAAACAAAGACATTTCGCTCTCGAGTATGGAAGTCAAAGACTACAACTGCATAGTAGTTGGAGACTTCAACAGCCACTCGGAGAGATTGGGATACTCGGACACAGACAGCAGAGGGGACGAAGTGGAAGATTGGGAGATAGACACATATCTCTCTCTTATCAATAGGCCGGAGGATAGCCATAGCTTTTATTCTAGAACATGGCACCACCACCTCTACTCCAGACTTGGCCTTTTCCACGGTGGACATTCACCACAAAATAGACCGCCAGGTGCTAAACCAATTGGCAGGTAGCGACCACAGGCTAATCAGGCTAGAAGTTGATATGGAAGTAGGCCCACAGGAAACAAAACCGCTCCCACGTTGGAATTACAAACGAGCCGACTGGGACAGATTTGCAAGCCTGACAGATGGGCTGTGTCAAACCATCAACACACGGAATAACAAAATGAAGCCCATGGTGGAAAGCCTAAGCAAAGCAATAATGCAAGCAGCCACCGAAACCATCCCAAGACGGACAAGGACACATTTTAAGCCCAATTGGAATGATGAATTGCAGAAAGCGGAAGACGAAGTCTCAAATGCTAGGAACACGGCAGAGAGAGAACAATCTATAGAGGCAAATATCGCCATCAAAGCCACCACGGCGAAATACAAAAACACTCTAAACCAAACAACAATAGAAAGGTGGAAAAACAAAACAGAAAACCTCAATTTAAATAAAGACGGGAACAAACTATGGAAGTTAGTCAGAGCCATGAATGACGAAACGCCATCAAACAAACAAATTACCATCAAGAAAGGCGACACCATGCTCACTGGAAAAAAAGCAGCAAACGCCTTTGTTGAACATTATGCCACAGCAAACCACATTGATTATGCAGATAGGCATACATACATTAGTGAAGAGCAAAAGGGGCACAACAACATCAATATGGCACCAGAGGAGCACATGATGGCAAAACTAACAATGAATGAAATGGAAGAGGCCATGAGAACGTTAAAGAAAAATAAATCTCCCGGAAAAAGATGGAATAACAAACGAAATGCTGATGGGGCTGGGCCAAACAGCAAAGAGGAAGTTACTATCAGTCCTGAACCAAAGCTGTAAAAGGGGTATTGTACCCCAGGCATGGAAAGATGCAGTACTTGTACCAGTACCAAAGAAAGGAAAAGACAAAACAGATCCAAATGGATACAGGCCTATCAGCCACCTGAGCTGTGTAGGCAAACTAATGGAACGTATGATAAACGCCAGACTGATGTGGCATCTGGAAAAAAACACATACTAATTCCACAGCAAGCAGGCTTTAGACAGTACAGATCCACTGAGGATCAGGTCACCCTCATAGCCCAGGAAATAGAAGATGCCTATCAGGAGCAAGAACACACAGTAGCGGTTTGGGTGGACCTAGAAAAGGCATTTGACAAAGTCTGGAAAGAGGGACTTAAAGTCAAGCTACGAAGAAGTGAAGTTTGTTGGAAAATGTATAAATGGATCAGTCACTACCTCAAAAGCAGAACAGCCAGAATTCAAGAACAAGGGCAGATGAGCAAAAAGGTGACACTCGAGCAGGGAGTATCCCAAGGGGGAGTACTGTCACTCACACTCTTCCTGGTATATATAAATAACATAACAGAGAATATACCAAGAAGAGTCCATAGCTCAATGTTTGCAGATGATCGGGCTATGTGGACCTCTGAAAAGAATCTCACCATAGCAAGTAATCGGATGCAGCAGGCCCTAACATCGCTGGAAGAGTGGGCGAACTCATGGCTGGTCAAAATAAACGAGGAGAAAACCACATGCACAATATTCTCGCTTTCCATCAAACCCCAAAATACCAAGTTAAGTTTAAATGGCAAATTCCTGCAGCCAAACGACAACCCAAACTATCTGGGAGTTACATTTGATCGGCGCATGACATGGAAAAGTCAGATCGAGAGAAACCGAATGAGAGCCAGAGAAAGAATGGCAATCATGAGGAAACTTGCTGGCACAAGCTGGGGAGCAGACGAAAGTATACTAAGGAAACTGTACACTGGAAGAGTGAGACCAGTCCTCGAGTATGGCATTGCGGCATGAACAACAGCAGCAAAGGCGAACTTCGATAAAATTAACAAACTCCAAAACCAAGCCATGAGAATTAAAACAGGAGGTATGAAGTCAACGCCAATTGTAGAACTTGAAAAGATTACAAAACTGCAACCCATGACCGACAGAAGAGACTGCAGAGCCCAGCTGCAAGCAGAGAGACTCAGAAGACTGACTGACCATCCAATGCACCAGCGACTAAACAATTTTGGAAATGGGAAACTAAAGTGGAGAAACTTTGCAGAAATAGCCAAAGCAAAGATGCACGAAGACCCTATGAACGCATTAACAACACCAAAGTCCATCCCTACTGTACGAAAACCTACCTGGAGGCAGCATATATTCCCGGAGGTGGTAGAAAATATACCAGGAATTGGAAACAAAAACTGCCAGACTGAAAAAGTAAGAAGAGATACAACCGTGAGGTACATAACGAAAAACTACCCAAGTATGGACTGGACCCATGCATACACCGACGGTTCTGTAACAAACACAACACAGAACGGAGGGGCTGTGGCATTCCTGAGCCTACCAAATGGCAGAAAAATAACACTGTCAGTGGCAACTGGAAAATTCTCAAGCAATTTCAGAGCGGAGGCAGATGCACTGAGGGCGGCAGTGGATAAATGGTGACAGGTAAAAGGAATGAAAGCCATATAGTCCTGCTTACAGATGCCCTGGCCGTAGTCACAGCACTAAAAAGCCAGAAAAATACTGAACTTAATGATTTAAGAGCAGTACTCTGTCAACTATGCCAGCAGTCCGCACCAAAAAGAGTGGTGGTACAGTGGGTTCCCTCCCACTGTAACATCCAAGGCAACGAGGAAGCAGACAGACTGGCAAAAGAAGGTGCAAGACTACCACAACCAGATACTAATGTGACATACGAAGAGTCAAAACGGCTTATTAGAGCTAGATACATGACCAAATGGGAAACCGAACAGACTGGCTACACAAAAAACGATGCCTATTACCAGTTGAACAGAAGAGAGCAGGTCGTGGTCTTCAGACTTCGCACTGGCCACACTAGACTGAGGTACCACCTATTCAACAAATTAAAGATAGGTGGCACTGACGAATGCTCGTGTGGTACTGGGAAAATGACAGCTGAACATTTGCTGCAAAACTGCCCGACATACGAGGATCAGAGAAAGCAGATGTGGCCATCACCAGTGGCAACACTAGACAAGCTCTATGGCAGTGTCGACAGCCTCAGGATGACCGCTGCTTTTTTCGAAAAAATACAGGTTAACGTCTGATAGCGTACGACGAAGAAGAAGAAGAAGTTTCCTCAGATTAATCGAGAAATTGGGTAACTTGTCTGATCAATTTTTTTTCCTGTTACAAAAATAGACTGTTTTCTGTTAAGACATATGCGAGTTAAGTATAAACAATTATGAATTGATAAGAAGTGGAGAATAGCTGTTTCAAGTAAGTGATATCATAGTGTACAAAGGAATAACAAAGACGGAAGTGGAAATTGTCAGACAAAATTATTGTTCATCTTGAATAAAGTGATTTCTCTAGAAAGTATATCACTAATGTCTGATTAAACCTTGGTTTTCGTGACTGTGTACACTAATATCTAGTTAAATCTTGGTTTTCTTGACTGTACACTAATATCTAATTAATTCTTGGTTTTTTGTCCGTGTACACTCATATCTAATTAAATCTTGGTTCTCTTGTCCGTGTACACTAATATCTAATTAATTCTTGGTTTTCTTGACTACACTAATATTTAATTAATTCTTGGTTTTCTTGTCTGTTTACACTAATATCTAATTAAATCTTGGTTCTCTTGTCTGTGTACACTAATATCTAATTAAATCTTGATTCTCTTGTCTGTGCACACATAATATCTAATTAAATCTTTGTTCTCTTGTCTGTGTACACATAATATCTAATTAAATCTTGGTTTTCTTGTCGGTATACACTAATATCCTTTAGATCCTCTCTTATGGCACATCTGTTTGTGTACCTTGTTCTCAGTTTGAGAAGTTCATTCATTAAAGTGATAATAATATTCAATTAATATCTTGGTTTCATTGCTATATATACCGATAAATCATGTCGACCTCCTATTTAGACAGATTAGAATACGGGCATTTAGTTCAATCGCAGTCGTTGGTTCAACGAAAGGAAAACATTTGCTGGATTGTAACATGCACAGTTTGATTGTTAGTTTGATTAGTATAATACTGCATCTGCACTAGAGATCAATCATTACCACAATATTGCTGTTTATGTTGAGAACATGGAATATCAATAAATGATTTTCTGAGATCACAGGGCGTTTGCCAAGTGCACACTAAAATGTACTTGTGGAGATAACATGTTAAAGTTAGAGAATACTAGGTGTATCTGCAGTAGAAGCACTTGTACATCAATTATTTATTAACAGCATTTCCAATGCTAATGATAATAGCTCCTGCTGTTGAGGATTAATCAATCATAAACAAATCGTTTTTTAAAAGAATAATTATCTTGTATCGATGTTTGTGAGAGACGAAGCGCGATAATCGAGACATCGTGGATGTTTATACTCATGTCAAATGAAGAACTGAAACATGAAGTCGAAGTTGAAAGAATTAACAATAATGTTGATTGGTATTTTTGACAATTTCAAAGAAATTTTGTTCGTACCAGCAAGCAAAATGTACTGAGTGCTTCAATAATATTTCACCTTTTAAATATTTTCGGACATTCAAGATTTGTGTTACAAGAATAAGGTGGCAGTCGTTGATCCAATGATTAATATTGCCTCCAATTTTCCCAATGTTTCTCATCTTTTCAAGAACGTGGTCGAGTACTTCTATCCGTCCATTTTTCGTATTTTCGGACCTTGATTCAATAGTATGTTCCTGTGCGTGTATAAAAATGGGGCGATACAGCAAATGTTGGTTATCAGCAGCACATATGTTTAGGTGGCTGTTGAATATTTAAACTCACGAACAAATTTATAATAAGCCCTGATTGTGTGTGGGTGAGTTTCTGTTCAATACTGCTACTAGTGTATGTTGCTAGATACATCTATGTGAGGGTGAGTTTCTGTTCAATACTGATACTAGTGTATGTTGCTAGATACATCTATTTGTGGGTGAGTTTCTGTCAAATACCGATACTAGTATATGTTGCTAGCTACATCTATGTGTTGGTGAGTTTCTGTCAAATACCGATACTAATGTATGTTGTAGACTATATTTATGTGTGGGTGAGTTTCTGTCAAATACTGATACTAGTGTATTTTGTAGACTATATTTATGTGTGGATGAGTGTCAACACCTCCGACATTGAGTTTCCAATGTTCAGTGAAGCTCATTGCCTTGTCCCCCTAACTCATCCTGTCATCCATATTATGTTTCCAGTGGTCAACCATGCGGATTGCCTTGTTATTCCCCCTCATTTTGTCATCCATAGAATAAAGTGCCAAAAGGTTTTGGCATCAAGTGGTCCGGTTTTGTGTTGTTCCACAGTGACATGTCTCTTCATCCTTGTATCCACATCTCAGGAAAGTTGGCGCCTTGCCCGGTTGTGGGTCTACATTGATCTGGTGTTTTAGTTCATTATGGATGCTGCCAGGATACGATTTTGCTTGGCATTCACACTAGTCGACGACCTACACTTGTGTTCACGGAAACGTGTCGTCGTTTTCCATTTGGACTTGTTAATTCGTTCGTTTTTGTATGTTTTATTCCCTCCGATTATCCGGGTCTGGACAGCAGCTATATGAATTAGCACTACAATTAAACATGTGTCGTATTTTTATGGCTTAATGCACACGGTTGAACTTCACGAAGTTGACGTCTATCATTCTAGCTGCAGACAGCGTCGATTTTGACGTGACTGTGAAATCTAGATACGTGACTATAATGACCTAGCTCATTCACACGCTGAGTGATGTCTCTGCGACCTCTTACGGGTAAGCGAAATGCTCGACACACACCGATATGTCATCCCCCTCCCCCCTTTCCGCTACCTTGCGGGATACCTGTTTACGGACACGGCTTCGGGAGTAAGCCATGGGGACAGATCTGTATCTTGTGCTATCTCCAGTCGTCTTGATAAAATTGTGCCACTGGATAAAGGTAGCTCAGGATCAGAGAGTGATGTTGGCAAAAGGCGCAATTTCATCACTTTTATCCAAATCACCGCGCAAGTCACCCGTTTTAGGGGACACAGCAAGAGAAAAGACTGCGCACGCGGCTGAACAAAAAGAGTGGTCTTCATCCCATGTGATGGACGAACATCATTATGTGCATCTCTTTAAGTTATGCTTTCAATTTGATTCACCAGTTCTGAGTCTGTTTAGTGACATCCATGTTGCTTAATGCAAATGGCGTCCAGACGAAGGTTTTTATCAGGTCATTCCATTTTTCGATGCGGCTTTTTCAGGGACTATTTGTAGGGTTTTGGGTTGACAGCGATAAACTTCGTCTAGATTACATTCTTGGGCACTGCACCTGGTGTCCATACATACTTGGGTAGTTTGCTTGTTTATCTTTAAATATCTGATGCGAAAGGTTTTCGTGTCTCACCTGGTGCTACGCTGTTTATGGGGTATATTTTCCAAATGGAGAATGTTTTAGGCACTCTGTAACAATCCAAGAATGTTTTAGGCACTCTGTAACAATCCAAGAATGTTTTAGGCACTCTGTAACAATCCAAGAATGTTTTAGGCACTCTGTAACAATCCAAGAATGTTTTAGGCACTCTGTAACAATCCAGCCAGTCTCATTTCTTTTCTGTATCGATAAGGTTGACATGTGCATAGTTTTTCTCAAACTGGTGCGGCGTATTCAGTTACAGAGAAGCAGAGAGTGTGATCATGTCCGGAGGACATCTACCTGTGTTCCCCATGTTGTGCCAGTCCAATTTTTGGGTGACATTCTTTCACGTGTGTCTTCCGTTTTGATTCCTGGCAGTGTATCACGTAGGATAGCGTGCGATCCAATTTGACACCCGAGTATTTGGGGGTCAGTACTGTTGTAGCAGGTCTATACGTTATATTCTACAATATTCTATCTTCCTTATTCTAGGTCACTGCATCATTTAATATATGTATATATAACAGTCCTACCGATACTTGTTATTATCCTGGTCACGGTATCATTCAATATAATATATAGCAGGTCTATACGTTACTTTTCATTATTCTAGGTCACGGTATCATTTAATATATTATATAACAGGGTTAACGTATTCTCTATCCTATCTTCATTACCACTATCTTCCTTACCACTATCACTCCTTAACTCTCTAAATTAAATACCAACAATTCTTTCAACACAGGTAAAACACAGCATGTATTTTTCACACAAGTAAAACAATATGCACATCAAATCACTAGGCTCATTGATCACATTATACTGTTCATCAATTATTAATGAATTCTAATGTCTCTCAAAAGGTTGGTTATTATCACTTCTCTAACTGACTAAGATTACTTCTAAAGGTTGGTGCAAGTAGCACAGGTCTTACTCTAGTACTAAACTTTACCCAGGTTTCTTATCACGTGGTCAGAATCTAGCAATTGTTCTATTCACTGTCTATCTCTGTGCGTTGATATAAAGGATGTATATCTACGATTTCTCAGTCCTCATCTATCTGTCCTCTCAGCTTACACAAAAATGGATGTCTACTAGACCTCTTGTCTCGTCTCACGTAAGGTAACTGTCTACTGGACCTCTTGTCTCGTCTAACGTAAGACAGATGTCTACTGGACCTCTTGTCTCGTCTCACGTAAGACAGATATCTACTGGACCTCTTGCTTCGTCTCTATATCAGGCAGTCGGTGACTGCATCTGTGCTATGTCTGCAGCTGTGCTCGTGTCTGCGGCTGTGCTCGTGTCTATGACATACGACAGTGGTTGTGTTACTGTGGTTGTCAGGACGAGGAAACCCACAAATCACAATGGTCGTCTTCGTGTTGCAGCAACACGTCTCCGTCTGACGAGAATGCAGTCAGGTCACTCGAGCAAGATGTTAACGACGACGACTTGAACAGAACATCACACACAGACAGATTCTTACATGTGTGTGGTCACTCGTTGCCTTTCCGTGTTGGTCTGCTTCTGTGGCTTCTAACTCTACTATTTTCACTCACTGGCTAAGCTTCTGTAGCTTTTAACTATCTACTTGTTCTAGACTAAGTGCTACTAACTATACTGTCTGGTAGGACACAATTCGCCTCTGCTGCTTCTCATCTGTCTTCTATTCTGTCTCACTCCAGCTTATATGCTAAGTTTCCCCCGCTTTAGATAATGACTTCTACTTTTTTGAGTTCATTTCCCACCAACTTTATTTGAACTCGCGTGTCCCATAGAAGGGCTACCTTATTTTCCAAACACTGACTGACCGCTTGTTGACGGGGATTCCCAGTTCAAACCGCGAGAACAGAATGGTCGGCCAGCCCCAACTTGCATTGTTTGATAGTTGAGGACCATGCCTCGTTCACTGAACTGAAACTCTCGGGCCGGGTTCTCAAGTTATGTTTGGGTACCACGAACGGAATTTTCAGGGCTTCCCTGGCTTTGGCTCGTTGGACCCCTGTAACTCTGTTACACTGTGTAACAGCTCCTGCACTTGCCCTTTGATCAGTAGTTTCTTTCTGTTTCTCTATTCATTAGGTGGCTTTCAAAAACCTGATACAAATCACGACACCGGTTGGAAATTCATGGGTTCTGTTAGGATTTAACCGGTTTTTATTAGCGCACCTACATGGGATTGTCCCTAGATTTGAGGGATTTGCACAGATTCAATGTATGCGTTCAACGCTTAAGCAGCTATTTAATGGTGTCTGGTACACAATTTTAAATTTGCTCTGTTCTCAAATCATCAGGGCCTTCCGCTTTGTTGTTTTTCGTTTCAAGTATTGAATTTTGTCATTCCTCTATTAAAAAGGGTGTTGCCAGTAAGTTATACTCATGTTTAGAATCCCGCAGGACCTTGGTTTGTTATGTTTTTAGTGGTTTTTTCGTTCAGTAATAATTAGTGGGTCATTTGGTTGGAGGTAACTGGCATTTTGGCTGCAAGAGCCCTAGCTAGGTCATTACTTAGATTCGTGAAGTTTACATGCGCGCCGATTGTTTTATTTAATTAATGTCCATGTCTTCAACAAGGTGGCAGTATGTTTGTGCTATAGTTGATTAAAATTCTGTAATTTATTATTCTGTTATTAGATTTAACTATCACGACACGCGGCATTTGTCTTTGGAAAACCAATGCTGCTTACTTTCGATGTGGAAAGATGTTACCTGAACAGAACTGAAGTCCCTAAACATAACCTAAATAGTTCTTTGTTCGCTGACGTCCAAATCATAACAGGTAGAAGTAAACATGAGGTGCATTACTATTGATGTCATATTGACATCAAAGTATCAACAACAACATCAGCACAAGAAGACATAAGTGACTGTAAGATCTAAGAATAGTTTCCAGAAAGTAGGAACAAAGTAAGGAATAAACTAACTAGACAGGTCCATATTTTAAATATATGTGAGCTCTAATTACATCAGAGGGAAACAGAGCTGAGAAAAATAAGAATATACAATTTATTGTAAGACAACAACAACAACAACTTGAACAAGAACAACAACAACAACTTGAACAAGAACAACAACAACAACTTGAACAAGAATAACAAAAACAACGAAATGGAAACTGGACTGTACAGCACGTTTTTGTTTATGAATGGGACAAAAAAGGTTCTTCAGTACAAGTATTATACAGATTCAGTCATATTTGAAAGAAAGAATTATTGAACAATCAACAACGAAAAGAAAAAAGATGCCATTAAAAAGAAGAATATTGGTAAGAATCCAATAGGAAGGTAAAACAATGGTGTGTCAATCAATGCTCAATGAAAGTGTGTTAATCTTATGTGTATAAAAAATAATTAATCCTTCTTCTTCTTTGCAGATAAGAAATATTATGAGACGTGGAGAGATGTAGACCACAGCAACACTTCAAATTGCTGAAAAAAAAGTAATGAGTGAGAAAGAAAGCAGATAACATGTACGTTTACATTATCACACAGTGAGCGTTCGTCCATCACAATTGATGAAGACCACTCTCTTTGTTCAGCCGCGTGGACAATCTTTTATCTTGCGATGTCCGCTGAAATGGATGACTTGCGCGGTGATTTGGATTAAAGTGAGTCAAAACTGCGCCTTTTGTCAACCTCCCTCTCTGGTCCTGAGCAACTTTTGCCAGTATCAAGATATTTATCGAGACGACTGGCGTTAGCACAGTATGCAGATACTCATCTTTAATTCCCAAAGCCTTTCCCTTAAACAGGTATTCCACAAGGCAGCGGAGTGGGGATGCCGTCTAATGTTGTGTTTTGTACCTTTCCCATAACCACAAGAGGTCGTAGCGACATCACTCAGCGTGTGAGTGAGTCTGGTATCTCACCCCGGCTGTGTTCAATTCATAATAGTAGTGTCTAAATTTCTCACACGCCAATTTCGTGAAGTTCAGCCGTGTGAACTAGGCTGTGAAATACAACACAGGTTTAAGCGTAGTGTCATTCAGTTAGCCGATGTCCAGATCAGGATAATCGGACGGAAGAAATCATACAAAACGAACACATTAACCAGTAGAAACGGAAAACAATACCACGTTTCCGTGAGCACAAGTGTAAATCGTAGACTAGTGTGAATTCCAGGCAAATCCGTGGTCTGGCGGCATCCACAATGAGCCAAAACATTAGAGCAATGTAGACCGGCAGCCAGTTACGGCGCCATCTTTGTTGCGTACTAAGTAGAGAGTTTATAGAGAAGTTGATAATCTGCGTTACCGACATGAGAATGAGATAAATAATGATTGTCTTCACATAGCACATGAAAATTTGTTTTATTATTGAATTGTACACGCTCCTTACATTAATTACTTATTATATTATACAAATATACGCACCTCTAACATGAATGACCTTTTCCATTATGATCCCTGCTTACAGTTGATTCAGCCATTCTAACCTCTTTCTTCAGACCATATGTTAGTCATTATTGTGCATATCCTTTAAAAGTATACAGATGTGCCTGGCAGGCTGAAAATGTGTTATATAATTTGAACAAGATTGGACAATGGAATGTTCTTTTCTTTGAATTGACTGAATACCTGTATTCATTTTTCTTCTCAACTTGTATTTTTGCAAATGTCGAGGTTTATGGAGGTCCTTGCCCTACCTGAAAAATGTATAGTTCTTTTCTTTGATTGAACCAGTCCTGGTTTCCTGTAGAGCCTCAATGTCTACCTGAAGTCTCTCAAGATCCCTGTCAATGACCGCTGTTGAGCCCTGGGCACATGGTCCTTACACCCCATGTGCCCAGCCGAAAGAGTCTTCTGTTTTTTGTTTTCCGTCATTGCCGAAACCTGCTAGGCTGGGTACCTGATATGGAGACTGTGCCCTGCCCATTTTGTACAGCCACCCCCCCCCCTCTCAACCCTGCTGTGGTGCTCCAAAGGAGAGACAAAGTCTTATCATTTCCTTCCATGAGGGCAAGCGTGCAGGTGGATGATTTAACAACTGCCAGTTTTGAGGTCAAAACTGGAGTCAAACAGGGTTGTGTCCTTGCCCCCACACTATGTGATTTTCTATTTGCTGTCCTTCTGGAAAATGCTTTCGAAAATGCTCTTTGAGACGTGTACATTCGCACTAGATCTGATGGTTCTCTCTACAACCTAGCCCGACTAAGAGCAAAGACAAAAACCACGGAAGTCCTACTCAGAGACCTTCTTTTCGCTGTCGATGCTGCCCTTGTTGCTCCGATGAGACCACTTTTCAATCTTTAATTGACAGTTTAGTCGGGGCATGCGATTTGTTCTCGCTGTCAATAAACGTCTCAAAGACGGTGGTCCTGAGGTCAGGTACCCTCAATCCAGCAAACAACACTATCAATGGCAATCTCCGAGCATCAACCATAAATTTCAGCTACATCGGGTCAACAATTACAAGCGTCCTCTCTCTGGACAAGGAAATAAATATACGAAATTGAAAGAGCATCGACTACGTTTGGCGGCCTTTTCAAGAGGGCGTGGAAAAATATTATACTGACTTTGTAGACAAAAATGCAGATATATCTGGCCTGTGTTCTCAGTACCTGATGTACGCATCAGAGACATGGACGACATACTCTAGGCACGAGAGACTGCTAAACACTTTTCACCTCCGCTGCCAGTGGACAATTATGAACATCAGGTGGCAGGACAAGAAAACAAACACAGAAGTACTGCAACGCGCAAAACTTCCTTCTGCTATGGGACTGGTACGTGCTAGAACACTGGCCTGGCTGGGTCACCGGAGTAGAATGGACAATGGGCGCATTAAAAAACCGGTTTTGTATGGTGAGCTGTCAGAGAGAGGAGGCTACCAGGTAGACCCTCTGCTCTGATATAAAGATGTGTGCAAGGCATCAATGACATACTTTTCCATCGACCACAATGCTTGGGAAAACGCAGCCGCAGTGCGAACCACATGGAAGACATCCCTGCGAAATGGCCTACCGACATTTGAAGCTACTCGGAGAGAGGAAGCTACTCGGAGAGAGGAAGCTACTCGGAGAGAGGAAGCTACTCGGAGAGAGGAAGCTACTCGGAGAGAGGAAGCTACTCGGAGAGAGGAAGCTACACGGAGAGAGGAAGCTACACGGAGAGAGGAAGCTACTCAGAGAGAGGAAGCTACACGGAGAGAGGAAGCTACACGGAGAGAGGAAGCTACACGGAGAGAGGAAGCTACTCGGATAGAGGAAGCTACTCGGAGAGAGGAAGCTACTCGGAGAGAGAGACTCGACAATAATCGTAAACGCCTACAGGAGAAAAGACCCGTCTAGTTACAAAGACATACCTGCTTCATGACCGTCTACATAGACGAAAAAGGCCATTTATTTATTATTAGTTTGCAAACCAAAAGGCTTTTGCAATCACCACTTTATCAAGTAGTTCATATAGTTCAATACTTGCAATAGTTTCATGAATTGCTTAAGCCGACTGCATTATTTTAATTGTTTTCCAAATAACCGGCACAAAATGACAAACTGGCCGGGATGTCGGGACCATACTTTCAAACCGAAACAGTCCCGGTCAAACTGGGACGTATGGTAGGCTTACCCTTCGCCAGTATAAATATGTATCTATTTGTAATGCGGACGTATTAACTAGTGCATGGATGCGTGTTTGTATATGTTTGTAAAGTGTTCCACAATGGCTGTTTTGCAATTCAGTAGTTATGCCAATCCTTTCTGTACACGCAGAAGTGGTTACACCAAGATAAATCCCCGACATACCCAGTCAAACTGGACACGAAGGGATTTCCAGCCCGGTATATTAGCATTTCACTCGATTCACACCACTACACTACGTAGATTCCAGTGTATTTCGACCCTGTCGATGCGGAAATGATAGATAAAGGGGAGTAACGGTACAATAGCTTGCCGGTTATTATAAAGATGGCATTACCCCCCTTTACATATTTAAGTTAATTATACAATGCCGCTTTAAAAAAATAATAACTGCTTGTTTCATTTTGGGGATCACTTAGGCTCAGGGGGTAAGGTCTTTGTCTCTCAAGAAACCAACGAATAAAAGCGAGAAACTGGGAATTGTTCGAATCCTACAAGTTTCAAAGCGACCCTTGGTCTCAAGACGTCAGAACGGCATCTATATCGGAGATGAACGATAAAACTAGGGATGTAATGTGTACACGTTTTGCACGTACAAACTAGGGATGTAATGTGTACACATTTTGCACGTAAACGAAGCATTCGTAATTAAAAATGGGAACGAGCAGACTGTTAGCCTCTGTCCAGGCATACATTCTAAGGGGATCGAAATTAATTTTCATTGGTGGCCTTCACGAAAAGCAAAAATGGATTGTCCTCCATCATACAAAGAGAGAACAGGTCAATCACCTGTTTGTCTGCACTCTCGTTTGAGCGTATACAAACACTGCCACACTCTCCCAGGGGTAGAAGAGAGGTGACTGAGTAGGTTAATTTTTTTAATGACTTTTGATTGCTTCCAAATTGTATGTAAGAAAGTGTTGTTTTGCTGTAAAGCAGATATCAAAGTTTATTTTAAAATTTGGCAATAAACATAATATTCAATATTCTGCATCAATTTGTTAGTTTATTGGAAAAATGCCCGCCATGACATTATTTGTGTTTTGCCAGATACTTGGTTCGGTACAGTGGTAGATTAACAACTGTGAAATAAATTGAAGAGAACCATTCACAGTGACTTACGAATTGTCGCCAAATACTCTCGGACTCAATGGTTCATATTATATTATTACAAACTATGTTTAAAATGTCAGATATAGTTCTTATTCAAGTCACTTGAAAGAAACAGTAACTTGTAAGAAATTAAATGCCTGAAAAAAGTTTTAATTTCCTCCGTATAAATAGAAAGATGGCTTCGATCGGGGACGCTAACACTATCCCCATGAATTTGACCTGGGCTTTCTGCAGTAAAATTTGGAAGCTAAAAAGTGTTGCCCTATTGAGTACTTCCAAATCGGTCTTTCTGTCCTGCCAGTTCATCATTGGAAGACGGCAGACATGCAAATGATTCATCCTTCTGACGTGTCTACTACACACTATTAATGTTTCTCATGCGCGCAGGAGGGTGGTAAGCACTACATCTAGGGATACCTAATCTTGGTTGCGATGCTGGCTGCTCTGCCTATCTAGTCAACCATTATCAGTCAAGCAAACGTAGCGCGGGTCTTGACATTCCTATTGATGAACTCAGAATCGATATTCGCGGCTCCGATGAGAATATTGTCCAGGTAGGTAAGTCCATCGACCGCTCGGAGACGCTGATACTGTGATCTTTATGTTTACCTCAACGTAGGCCTCTCTTTCTGTGCCCCCCTCCACTCCCCCGCCCCACATGTTGACGTTGGGGCACGAACACATCCCTCTTTCTCGGCACTTATTGTTGGGCAATTTTTCATCCCTCAGAACACGAGCGAATCTGGCGGATAATTGTAAATGAATTTTGTCGGAAAGTCGAATTAATCAATAACTTTTCAACGTCCGTTTTCTGTTGACAGTGTCAAAAGCCAGCTGATGGAAGGATAGTGCACAAGAAGGGAATCAATATGAGTTTTAAGAACATCCTCAAGGAACGCCCAGTAGCTATTCAATCAACTCGTAACAATAACTTAACAAAATCTCTTTAGTTGAAAAGGTGTAGTCGAAATAGGGGGGGGGAGGGGGGAGGGATAAACTTCCGTTCGCAGTCAGCAACGCAGTCGTAGACGAGCGATCCGAAAGTACTGGGCTCAGAGCAAACAAATACTAGCTAAAAATACGTTGTTCTCGTTGTCCTGTATGCCCCGCTCTGTTGAGCAACAACCTCACCTCTCACTCTAGCAGAGAAGCTCCAGTTCATTTCACCACCCATCAGTATATTTGATGGTATTACTATACCGAATGTTATAATCTATCAACTGGTCACACTAGAGGTCTGACTTCCCATTGCACCCCTCTCTGGAGGCCCTGCCTAAAGTTATGATGACTTTGTGATGGACTCCCTGCCCAGAGTTATGATGACTCTGTGATGGACTCCCTGCCTAGAGTTATGATGACTGTGCTGGACTCCCTGCCTTGAGTTATGATGACTCTGTAGTATATTCCCGATCTGAAGTTATGATGACTCTGTGGTGGATTCCCTATTTGAAGTTATGATGACTCTGTGGTGGATTCCTGCCTGGAATTATGATGGCTCTGTGGTGGATTCCTTACCTGGAATTATGATGACTCCGTGGTAGTCTGTCATTCTATCGACAGCAAGGACAGTTCTTCTCCCTTAACTATCGTCTAAATTGTGATCATTTGTTCAATTGTTCTCAACCTCTGTGCCATGCATAATGCTTCTCTCTTAATTCTTGATTTCCGATGTATTATTGTGCAGTGGGTGTCACCTGAGGTATTATTGTGCAGTGGGTGTCACCTGAGGTATTATTGTGCAGTGGGTGTCGCCTGAAGTATTATTGTGTAGTGGGTGTCGCCTGAGGTATTATTGTGCAGTGGGTGTCGCCTGAGGTATTATTGTATAGTGTGTCGCCTGAGGTATTATTGTGTAGTGGGTGTCGCCTGAGATATTATTGTGCAGAGGGTGTAAATTAATTTATAGATGTCACAAATAGAAATATCAGCATCTTCAAAATCGGGCTTTCTCAATCCCATCCCAGATCCAGTGACATCTCTTCCTTCTGGATACGTTCTAACCATTTACACCGTTTTCTTGGAAGTGTGAGGCAGAAGACAATGAGAAGGACATCCGACAGACTGGGTTTAAACAATGTGTGTAACGGATTTTGGAATTGGTGTACCGCAAGTCAACATCTATTCTCCAAAGATGTGTATGTGACTTGGACATCCCCATGGTTCAGGAGATCTGCTTAAATGAGGATGACGTCATCAAATGCCAAGGATTGTTCAATTCGTCATCGAATGTCTTGGATTTTTCAATTTGTCACCAAAAGCATAACATTGTTTAATTGTCATCAAATGTTTTAATAACCGGCTGCTTTTCGGCCGTGTAATAAAACAATACTGAAAGGTTTTGGATTTCTCTGTTCCGCTTTGTATATTATAGATCATAAAGGACTACCGACGTTTGTGAGGACACCGTTGTCTAAACGGACGTTATGCAGATTTATTCCTGTAGAGTACAAGAAATAGGGAATTAAAGTTTTCTAAATTTTTACCAATGCAAAATATAGAAATGTAAACTGACTCCATGCCTTAATTTGAGGTGCGATTTACATCCTCATACCGCAAGGCGTATGTGCAGATGATAAGCTGAATTTGTCTTATGTATCTTCACCATATTGTGACCTTGACTTTGCTATAAGACCGATTTTTTGTGTAAAAGTCAAAGTTAAAAAGAGTTGTATAATAATTAATTCAATGCTAGGTTATTAGAAATATGAATTGTGATACAGTTATCGACTCTGTGTTCATCACAAGGCCTGCCATGAGACAAATGTTCATCACAAGGCCTGCCATGAGACATATGTTCATCACAAGGCCTGGCATGAGACAAATGAGATGCTAGTTGTTGTGCTTGATGTTGGCAGATCGAATTTGAGGAGGGGTTGAGGTAGAAGAGGAGGTCGGAAGGAGGACGATTATAATTTGGCGGTGGTGGAAGGGTTGAGGGAGTCGTAGAGATGTGCGGGGTGATGAGCTGGGGAGGAGATGACCAAGTTAGGGGTAGAGATGGACGGCTTGGGGGGGGGGGGGGGGTTA
This sequence comes from Ariolimax columbianus, assembly GCA_036924085.1. NCBI lineage: Eukaryota > Metazoa > Mollusca > Gastropoda > Stylommatophora > Arionidae > Ariolimax > Ariolimax columbianus. The sequence goes on along the minus strand of JAVGWX010000003.1, from coordinate 33,354,106 downwards.
GAGGTGCGTGGAGGGCTGGGTGAGTTTACTAGGAGGAAGTGGGCTGGTAGGAGGACTATGAGTGAGCTCAAATTGGATTTCAGGAGAGGAGACAGGCGAAGAAGACAATTTTCAATTTGACTACTTTTGCAATTATAAAGGGCTTAACCGGATAGCACGGTTAGTAGGTATGTATTTTTGTATATTTATATATTTGCGACTGGTTTCGCTATTGTCATAATCTTTCTGTATGTTCCTTTGACTTCGTCACTTTGCTTCCTCTCTTGGGCTTTTTAGTGATCTGTCTCATTTAATTGGCTGCTTGTTTATTCAGAACATATTCAATAAAACTTGTTAGCTTTATCTGTAGTGTTTTGCTGTTGAAATTTACTACATTCTGAAATATAATTGACAATGCATACGATAATCTTGAATAATTTACGTGTGCTTTTGAAGACGATATAGGTGTAACTTTTTCTTTCCTTATCGAGGTTAATTTCTGATTTTTTACCAAATTTAAAAACTATGTCGCTTGAAACGAAATTTCAGTCAAAACAAACAAGTCATTTCCGATGTAGCTAAAAGATTATCTATATTTTTAGAAACGTTCATTATTTTCCATTCAACAAAACAGAACGAGAGTTTCAAGAATCGAAAGTTGTAATTAACAAACAAATACTGAACAGTCGCAGACGCCCTCGGCACGACTTCCAGCTATCTAGAAAGCAACAAAGACATCGCTCAAAGTGACCATGTGTGTTATCTGTTTGTTGGCTAGCAGTTCTAATTGGCTTGAATTGTTCTCATTCTTCAAACATAACACCATCAGTTACATTCACGATCTGACGTATTTGTTGGCTTGCCCAGGATGTGATTGCAATCATAGTTGTCCCCATTTAAAACGAGGAAAATAGTTGGATTGATGAATACAATCTGCTGCCTCTGGCGGCCATTTCAAATCAAGTAGTCTTTGCTAGAGAAGGCATGCTACAAGAAAATTGAAATGGAAATAAGACTAGGGAAGACCAAACATCCAGATTTGTCTGGAGGTGTCATTCTTGTTACTTCCAAATCGAACGTCGTGTCTGGGCTTCGAAAAAAACAATTTGTCAGTTTTATTTACAATTTATAAAAGAACAAAAACTGTTTAAAAATTGATGCATAGTGAAAAAATGCTTGATGATGTGAAATGTTTTCATCACTTAAACAATCGTTTAACTTATATGCCTAATGTGAAAAAAATGAAAGTTTTTATGTAGTTGATCAAACGAAAGGTAAACCAAACATTTTTACAAAAATCAAGAAACTTTGGCACTCATTCCGAACTTTTGTTGATTGTTCAATACGTGTTTTTACCTGGTCATAATACGTGTTTTCACCTGGTCATAATACATGTTTTCTACCTGTTCATAATATGTGTTTTCTACCTGGTCATAATACGTGTTTTCTACCAGGTCATAATACGTGTTTTCTATCAGGTCATAATACGTGTTTTCTACCTGGTCATAATACGTGTTTTCTGCCTGGTCATAATACGTGTTTTCTATCAGGTCATAATACATGTTTTCTGCCTGGTCAGAATACAAATGTTGTGAGTTCTTTTTCTGTTAGTGGACATCATCATCATGTAGCATGTCCTTTGTAGAACGTTGCTCCCATCACAGTCTGTCTGAAAGAAACTTGTTCTCTTGCCAAAACTCCAGCTTCCGCCACTGTCATACTCAGGCACTCCTGGATATCTTGGTGCCATCGTCTTCTTGGTCTACCCCTTCCTCTTTTGCCTGGCACCATACCTTCCATCACCGTTCTCTCAAGACCGTTGTGTCTCTTGATGTGACCAAAGTATTTGCATTTTCTAGCCAAAATGGAATTGATAAACTAGTTCTCCTCTATGCTCAACTCTTGCCGAATGTCTACATTTGTTCTTTTCTCTGTCCAGGGTATTCTGAGGATCTTTCTGTAACATTTTGACTCGAAGGATTCGATTCTTTGTCTAGAAGTTTTGGTAATCGTCCATGCTTCACAGCCATAAGCTGCCACAGGAAAAACACAGGCTCTCAAGACTTTTACTTTTATCGTTAGTGGACAACATGCAGAAAACAGGTTCCCATGAGAACCTTTAAAAGGAATTTTGAAATTGTAGCACATTATCCTAAATGTATCCCGATTATAATTCCCAAAAATATGTAGTCGGATACCCAGATCTTCATTCACAGGATCGTGTCAACTGAAGAATATAAAGAAAAGGATTGTCAGGGAAAAAGCAATGTAATGTTAAAAAACAACTATGTATTTGTAAAGAAATACATTTTAGTATTCTTCATTACAATTCTGTTTATGTGCAGTATATGTTTGAAAGCGGTTCCAAGTACAAATACTAAACAATAACAACAACATATCATTGCATCGATTATTACCATTGTTGTAGTACATCCAGAAGTGGTTTTAGGGTTGAGGAATAAAGGTTGCACGGCTCGTCAGTTACCACACCCTTTATAGGCTAGGTTTTTTTAAAAATTTCAACATAATAGAAAACACAAAAAATATAAATTTCCAAGGGTTTTGAACCAATATTCTCGTGTTCATAGTAGAAACCTTCCAACCTGTCGGTCAGCTTCTCATTAAGAATACACGCAATTATTATATCATTCTTTTCTCATTCAAGTATCGAGCTTGTGTTCTCCTTATTAGTTTAAAGATCATCATTTTCTCTTTTTGTAAAAAAAACAACAACAACACATTTACATAATCCCCATCAATCATGCTGAAGTCGGATGCACTGGGCCGACAGGCGCAAAATAAAAACCATAGTGTAACGCATACCGCCTCGGGGAATGGAGAAATATAAGGCGAATGAAAAAAAAAGTAAATTATCACCATCAATGAGACAACATTATATTTGAAAGCTCCTTTTATAGAGGACTGTGATCGAAAATAGCCTCCTCATAATTTAAACCAGATTAGTGCAGATCCCGCGACTGAAAGAGTTAACTGTGATGCGGAACATACTTCATGCAAGAAGTCACCTACATCGACTTCCCTATGCTTCATTAGCAGCCTGATGTAACACATTTTGAAAAGTAACAAGTGAAGAATATTTTGACACTTCAAGACATTTATTTTTATATAAAGATTTTAAGTATTGTTTTTCCTTGAAATGTTCGCACATTGCTCAAGAAGTTATGTATAGAAACTTGAGTTTCGTAAAACATGCAGGTGGAATCTTTACAGAAATACTTTATGGCTGATTTCACAAGCTGCCCAACTTCCGGCTCGGAAATTATAGGTGCTGTTACACTTTAAGTTAAAAGACAAACAGATAAGCAACCCTGTAGTTAAAGTATCCCAATTAGTCTCCTTAGGCAACCAGGGCATGCCGCGTGGACCGTCCATGACTCCAGTTAATGGCTGAGTTCAAAGGCAGCTGCAGGGGAGATGAAGTGGAGGTCATATGTGTCAGTAAGGTAGGGCGCGGGTAGCCCTAGAAGACGGCTCCATGTGGGTTGCGATCTTTTCCTACTCTTAGTTTGCAGGGACATACGAGCCAGGATTTCTAGAGAAAGCCGGTGCCACATGCCGAAGAAAAAGAAGCGGCCCAGACTTAGGGTTGTGTCCAACGGGAGTCATCGGTGTTGGTGACTAGGTCTTGATAACACACGCCAAGAATACATCATTGATTGCACGTATAGAAAACTTCGATCCGATTCCGATCTCCTGGTACATTTGTCCGTGTTTCGGAACAGTACAAGAGGATTGGAACGACACATAATTTTAGAGGTATAGCTTGGTTTCCAGGACGTGTCTCTACTGTGTCCAGACTCTGTGCAGAGAGTTCATAGAGGGTACCGGAAGGCCGATCCTCCGAGGGCTATCTAGGTTACTACGTGCATAATTCATGTCTGCTGCCAAGAGAGATGAAATCCTCAGTTGGGTAGTCGTGATTGCTGTTGACATGGATTCCTGACACAATCGGACAACTATCAAGATTTTCAATCTTGGTCTTCTTCAAAGAAATGTGCAGGCCTAGGTATGAAACTGACTGTTCTAAGTGTTCCATCGAGTTTGTCAAGACAAGGCATGAGAGTCTGAAATTGGTGTGAGAAATTCCACTGTGTAATCAAAGTTTCCCAAACGTGTGTCCGATAGATACTCCTCGGTTGTTAGTATCCATCTAGGCGTGGATCCAATCTATAGCGAGGCGGAACAGTTATGCCAAGATACCTCCCTGGCGGACGACTGATGTTGGGAAGAAACAAGAAAGATCCTAGTGCAGGTGAAGTAACGTTAAAACACCAGATGAGTTAGTTTTTTAATTTAAAAAAAAAGTATTACACATTTTCGTAAGCATACGTTTTAATACTCCTTATAGAGGAATTTATTAAGATCGACGTCGCTTGTAATACACTTCCAGAGCATTTATCACAAGATTCAAACATTGTTCCGATAGCATTGCTGCCTACCATTTCCATGAAAGCTTTTTTTAGGAAGGTGGAAATGTTCCGATGAAGTCGTTCACGGTGCTAGCCACTGACAGCAACCCAGTTAGTTGGAAGAAATCCATTTGAGGATGCAGTAAGTGACATTTTAATTACATCTTGTACCATGGACTCAAACAGTGTTACAAGATAGTTTATAGAAGCGCTTGATAATTATTAGGCTTATTGTTTTCTATATAAATTACGATCACTTGCTAGAAAGCATTCCAAACTAGATGTGAGGATATCACCAAAACGCTTACCTCGTAAGAGCTGTCCTTTCTGGGATCATACAAATACATTCTTACTGTTGTATGTTTTTAATGACAGACGATCTGGTTTCAATCTCCTATGATGACCAAACCACAAAACCTAATGTCTATGTATGTATCGCTGGGAGGTTTTTGTTCCTACAATTTTTCTGATGTCGATATTTTGCAATATCTCTTCCGGTTACGAAGATGGCTTTTCTCAAGCATCTCATATGATGATAATTTATGTACCTGTGCCTTGGACAAAGCCTAGGTTTGGCACTGATAGCACAGAATTGGTAAGAAAATATTGTTTATCACGTGCCGTTCTGTTTCTATACTAATGTTCCGATGTTTGAGTAGTGGTGACAGTTGGTAAGCCAATACACTTGCTTTTTGACGAGCGGTTTCGATTTATCTGTCCAGTCGTTTTTCCTCGGTGATAATGATTACCATTCATTTAACTCTTGCACGTTTGAGCATATTGTCGTTGACAGGTATGGTTAGAGGGCTACTGATCTGCTAGTTTCATAGTTTCTGTCCTGCGATGCACTAATCTTCATGTTGTATATCGCGCAAGTTGTATTACGTATATTTGTATGATCTGGTATGTCACTATAATTTTCATACATTAGACATTGGTCGTCTGTGAAAAGTAACTCCCTCAGGGACACGTGGTATTCACTTTCCACTGTTTTGTCAGATAAATAGTTCAAGTACTGTGAAAAGTCCATAAAGACTAATACACTTGTTCGATGATGCGAACTTACAAGTCAGCAAGATGTTCTAGCTATGCTTCAGCACGTTTGGTATAGAGCTCTCATCTAATAACTGCTCGTGTACTCCGTAGTCTTATAGTACAGACCAGAGTTTCTTTTTATTCACTCTATCAAAGACCTTCTCTTGATCTATGAAAGCTATTTTTAGTTGTCTACCATATTTTATAATATATGACCCATATAGATTCTTTAACTTCGTTATTATATCAAGCTGTTCTTTTTTTTTGTTTTGTTGCTCCTTGTTCTACTTTCTATGTTTCACAATTAGTTTTTGGTGTATCTAGCATAGCTGTTTTGAAGATGTTCCCTTCCTTGTCGACTTTATCAATTTCAGGTGAGGACATTCTCAAATTATTTATCATTTTATGTTGTATATATTTTCTGATCGTTTCGTCGTCTAGCTTTTTCAAATCGAGTTTAGTCATTGTCTTAACCTTCTCTGTCCTTTACCGTGTAGATTGGGTCATTATGACAGGTCGGTGGGCTGTGTCCATACTGAGGTTGGCAATAACTATCACTATCAGCTCGTTCTTCTCACTCACATTGTTCATAGCATCTTAACTTAACTTAACGTCTTTATACTGGTTTAGAAAACTCTGCTGAGTCTGTTTACATCCAGTTTCATTTACATTACTTTACTCTAAAAGTTATGCGCATCCAATTTATTCTTAAATGCATTAATTGTTCATGCTTCCACTATCTCCTGTGGCAATGCATTCCAAGCATTCACCACTGTCTGACTAAAAAATATTTCCTAATATCTAAATCTGGACCTCTCTTTAGTTAATTTGTATAGTTAATCTGATAGCTGTTCGGATGACACGCTTCTTACCTCGTCACTGTAGCAACTATTGCAAAGCACGTAAACTTGGATCACAGTTCTTGTTTTCGACTGATCTGTGACAAGATATAATCTCACATGAAATAAAATGTAACATCAGGCTGCTATTCCCCCCCCCCCAAAAAAAAAACAACACAAAAAACACACAAAAAACAAACAAACAAAACAAACAAACAACAAAAAAAAAACAACAAATAAACACACAAAAAAACAAACCGATCTAGCCCTACAATGTGCTCCAGAAAACTAGAATTCTTGGAAGGAAAACATTCAAATGAGCTAGGAAAATCCGGAGGAGATGATACACGTACCCGCCGTCCCCAGAACTATAAAGCGGTAAAGACACTCATTAGACGATCCATTGCGACTTCTGGAATGGAGAGACCGACACAAAGAATAAAAACCAGAAAATGACAACATTGACAAACCTGGCAGATATGAGCAGATCGGAACGAGACATTGCACACTCTAGGACCACCTCTATAGAACAGATCTTAGAGACATAACATAATATGTAAGTCAGGCCTATTTATGATGACCAAAGGGAGACAGTCTGGCCCGGAAATGGGTGAGCACCATGCTCGCAAAGACCTGAAACGCAGTCTCCTTCGTGAACATCCCCGGTCTAAAAGCAGAGCATCAGTTGATCAAAGATGAGACAGACTGCTCTGTCTATTGCACGGTAATCTTATGGAGATTTCTGAGATATTTTCTATATTTGTGATGGATTTTGTCTTTTCTTGGTGGATTATATCTCCTATACATGTTTCGCTCTGTTGTTCTGGAGTACTCCGCTTCACAGTAAGATATTGTTTTCGTGTATTCCTTACTATTTTAACACTTTTCCCTAATGTCTGATAGTCATATTATTCCTACCTTTGATTTTATCATAAATTTGACTACTTCTGTCTTCCTGTCTTCAAAGCGACTGATATTTACTATATCCATTCTGTTGTATTGTTTATTTCCTTTCAGCATCTGCCAATCCATTCTGTTCCATACAGCTCCGTTGTTGTTGTTAAGAACTACAAATAACGTCGCTAGGTGCTGCCGGATCGCTAAGCCCGTCGCAGTGGCCCGAATTCAGATCTCTACAGTCCGGAGTGGAGTTTTAGACTTTCCAGGTCGATTTCAAAACCATATCGAGCCCATTTCATGAAAGCTGAAACCACATTTCAATAGCGATTTTACCTGGAATTTACATTTAAAACACACAATCTTAGTAATTATTTCAAAATACCTGTCGCTATTTTGACCACCGGAAGTTGTTTATCTCTGTCCTGAATATGGAGTCAATTTTCTGTTCTAAAGACTTTCCTGTCCTCTATTTTTGACTGTATCTATTTTCGTATAGTACTTCTCCCGTGCTTCATTTGTAATATCGATATGATTTTAAAGGAGGTTTTCTCTGGATTTGTAACACTCTAATCATTTGTAAAATGGAGATAATTTAATTTGACTCTGTAACATCAAACGCGTGTGACACTTCTAATGGAATTTTGCACATCACATTGACAATTTTTACATATTGCTCTTATATAGTGCAGGAGCTCGCCCTATACTCAATGTCAAGAGAGAATTATGAATAATTATTTTCTGTTTGTCTTGATAAAAAGCCTTTTCCTGGTCAGCGAAAACAACCTTCCTATCCGTATTATATTTAATAGTCACAAATCTGTCGTAACTCAAACAGGTCGTCCACTCATCATATGTCCACTCTAAATCCGTATTGTGCATCGCGAGGCTGGAATTTAATTTGGAGTCTTCTGAGTTTTTTTCTAAATTTGTTTTCTATGCGGCTAAAGAGAGATGTCCAATAGGTTTCAGTCTTTTATTTATTCTTTTTTTCCAGATGGGAATACATTTAATTCATTGTCAGTCTTCAGGAACTTTTCTTTCTGCCCAAGGTACAATAAACATTTGTGTCAATCATTTTACTCTTATATTACTGCATTCTCGCACATCATCTGCTGTGATGCTATCAACTCCTAGTGTATTGTTTCGTAAACTTGTTGTAATTACTTCTTTGAATACCACTAATGCAATTGATAGCTCTTCTTTCTCACTGTGTCTATAGATATATATTCTGTTTACATTCATCAACTGTATTTAGATGTTTCTCGATATATCCTTCTCATCTTATCTCTTTTTGTTCAGGTATTCTTCTGTATTATCATGTCCATCATTTATAATTATTATTAGGTTGGACATGAAGCTCTTAGTCTTATTTTGTCAATGGCATTTAAAAAAAATTAATAGTATGTTATCTTTACACTTCTACGATTCATCAGTTATCTTTTGGACCACTCATCTATTATCTCATTATGACCTTTTATATTCCATTGCGTCTTTATCTCTATTTATTTTCAGCCACATTTAAGAAACGTTTTTCTGATTTTTTTTTAAAACAGTTTCTGTTTAGTTTTTTTTGTTATTGTTCCTGGTTCTATCAAGTTATTTTTTAAATATTTTCTTCAATGCATAGTGTTTCTAAATCCGCATTTCTTTTCTGGTACATTAGTAATTGCATCTCTAAAATCATGAAATTCTCTTTTTGTGTCTAGCAGTGCTGTTGGAAAGTTGTTATAATTTCTATTGATCTGTCAACATATTTCAGTTCTGCCATGTGCGAGAATAGTTGCTTCATATTGATTACACATGCTTCCTTTTTGTCATGCTTCTGTATTTTACGTACTTCATACGTTGACATATTGACCATCCAGTGGTCTGCGTCAATGTCAATGTTTTGCCCGTGATGTGTGTTAATTGTCATGACGCTCAATATTAGGTGAAACATATTCTATCAGAGAACACATTTGTTCACGAATATTAGATGAAGGTTAGATTGCTAATACAACCACTACAGCTTAATGTAGTACATTAGATAGAGCAGCACCCATAAATAGACATGCCTGGAAGCTGAAATTCCGATATTTAAATGTGGGGGCAATGGATAATGTGTGATTTATTTATATACAATACTATGCTTAGGTGACCAGGGACTGCTGTAGTAGTTTCCAGGACCCGGAGCCATACGGGAGAATGGGAACAATGCAGGAGGAGTAACTACAAAGGATTGTCTCCAGGGAGAGCCTTCCCTGGAAACAGACTCTGCAGAGCGATTGATTGGATGAAGCCGCTAAGTCCATCCTACGTGTGATATCGTGACTGCTGCGTGCGTCAGAGGACTGTGTGCTGCCGAGGTATACGAAGGCCTCGGTGGCTGCAACAGGGTTGTCGTTATATATATATATATATATATATATATATATATATATATATATATATATATATATATATATATATATATAAATATATATAAATATATATATGCTCTCTCTCGCACACACACGAATACACCAGTATAAAATAATATTAGTATGCATTTCCGGCATTAGCAAAGATAATTACATTGTTCTCATATAGCATATTCTGATATAGGTGACCATCTTGAAAATAATATCGCAGTTATGAGATATAATTTGATGAAAATATATATTTTAAGTTATTGTAAGATCAACGCTAAGTCAAGTTTTTCAGTCATGTAAAGTTAATAGGACGCATATTAGCTTATTTATGGTATATTAAAAATATGTGTCTTAGCTGGACAGTATTTTAAGAGTTCTACTGTAATCAATGGCAATGTGTGGGTAATGGTCATCCGTGAAAGTTTCGGGAGACATCACAAAATTAGGACACTGTGTCGCTATCACAATTCTGTTCAATCTCTAAAGGCATAACATTTATCTATATGTTGGGAGATAGCTAGACAATCTCTGTCCGAAAACGTCTGTCACACTGATGGCAGTGAAACACTGTATGTCTATCAGATGGAGATATAATACCGTTTTCTTATTATCTGAATGGCGCTGAAAGTTAAATTCGTTACACTCAAAACATAACAGACTTGATAAATATTTCTTATGTGAGGCCACGTTGGAGTCTGTATCATCGTATTTAAAACATAGAAAAAGAGCATTGCTGGCTCTGGGTAGAAGCGAAAGGTAATTCTTACGCTGAGCACTAGGATGTCTACAAATACCCATGGAGACCGAGGAAGAAAAACGACAGTTGTTAGCTATTTAACGATAAATGTATTTAATGTTGGATGTTAAAGAAGTTTTGTCAATAAGGAAATTGAAAACTGTACTTTTGTTATTAGATAGACTCTCCTGTCTGGTAGTGGGCACTAGCTCCTACCATAATGCAGTGGCAGACAATGTCTCGACATTAGCAAGTAATAAGGAGGAGATCAAACTTGGCTAACAAAGGAGCATATTCATTTTATTTACCAAAATGCACACACCTCAGATCTGAATTGTTGTCACTTGTAAAGAATACATATAAGATTAAGACGTCTCAAATTGTTATCTAGTAATCCAGAACCATGAAGATTAGTGTTCAAGTTTGCAACCATTTAAACTTGAATTCCATTTAATGAGTTTGGACAAAGGTGAAAGGACAGATGGCAAGTGACAACAAAACCTTATACTATCAGATGTAAAGAACTTTTTCAGACATTAAAAAACAATTATGTCATGAAAGAGGAAGATGGTAATTGGCAGAATGATGAGTTATGATTCATTCAGGTTATAGAAGTCATCAATCTCTTTGAATCATTTGCACCTAAATGGGCGAGTATATTCTACCTATTTATATATATATATTTAAAGCAAAAAATTACATCAAACAACGCATGCTCATACTTATCGTGAAGCTTGGAACATAACATTTAACTAAAAGGAAACAAACACCAACAAAAAAAACAAAAAAAACGCAAACATTAATCAATTAATTTTCTTACAGCTCTTACTGGAAATCCATAAATTATAAACATCAATATAACTGTACTCATACCCTATGATAAACGAAGATACGCGTGCGGCTCTTAATGTACTACCAATTAACGGAAGTATTGCAAATTGTGTTTTGTGTCGATAACTTTGGGACTCGTGGACTTCGTAATTGTAATCGTATGCTTTTTAAAAAAATCACTGCAGTCTACATAGCCGTTCTGCATAACACAATGAAATATTGCAATGAAAAATGAAAATAGGGGACTATACACAATTTCAAGTTGATATGTTAATGAATTATTGAGAGAATATATAAATGTCAGCAGCAGATGGTTCTAAACATGCTATAGTAGTGTCAGTGTGTAGCCATGTAGATAGTCAAGACGAGACCGGAAGTTAAAAACACAAATTTTGAAAACAAACCATACGGAAAAAGAGGACTGAGACTGATGGTTTATAGTTTGAATACTGTTATTACTGTCTTTGTTGTGTAACATACTACGTGATTTTTTGATAATGTTTAACTTAGAGCGTCATAGAAAGACCACGTAAGGGACAGCACACGAGGGCACTGTTTGCTCGGGGGTATCGGCGTTTTAGAAATCAATTTTGTAAAAATATCAGGCCAGCTTGTGCTAGTGCAGTAATTATAATTTTATCACATGCAGCTGAAATAAGATAATGGAGGCATCAGGGTTGACTATGTGGTAGCCTTACGGAAAAGAACAGAAACCTCTGTAACCTTCCGCGAATCTACAAAAAGGCGAATTTAGAAAGAGAAAGAGTGAGGAGTGGGGGTAAGGGGGGGGGGGAGGTCTTGGTCATTGATCTAGGATTCTCCCCATGTAAAACCGTGCAATGAAACTGCCACTGTCGATTCTCGGATACACTCTTCCCATTAAGGGACCAGTTGTAGTGTTGACCTTTCGTTTGACGTAATCGGAAAGGTGAATAATATGCCAGGATTGGGATATATCTTCAGGTAAGGTGTACATGTGTAACAGACACAGATCCGCATCAAGGTAAGGTGTGTATGTGTAACAGACACAGATCCGCCTCAAGGTAAGGTGTACATGTGTAACAGGTGCGGGTCCATCTCGAAGTATGATGTATTTGTGTAATTCACGCAAATTCGCCTTACAACATTATTCTATTTTATTAGATGTTCAAGAGCCTGTGTGTTATCATAGCAGGGTCTATGTGTTATCATAGCAAAGTCTATGTGTTATCATAGCAGAGCCTATGTGTTATCAAGCAGAGCCTATGTGTTATCATAGCAGAGCATATGTGTAATCATATCAGAGCTTTTGTGTTATGATAGCAGAGCCTGTGTGTTATCATAACAGAGCCTATGTGTTATCATAGCAGAGTCTGTGTGTTATTTAAGCAGAGTCTGTGTTTTATCATAGCAGAGTCTATGTGTAATCATATCAGAGCTTTTGTGTTATGATAGCAGAGCCTGTGTGTTATCATAACAGAGCCTATGTGTTATCATAGGAGAGCCTGTGTTTTAGCATAGCAGAGCGTATGTGTTATCATAGCAGAACCTACGTTTTATCATAGCAGAGTCTGTGTGCTATCATAACTTTCGTTGTCTGATATGTCGTTGCTGGAAGCTCCATGTGCTGAGCTGTTCATTCTGTGATAGAGGGTTACATTGGCTTCTCTTATATTTCGAGTTTCATCTTCGTGCTGAGATCTTGACGTAATAGATCCAATGTTCATCTTTACAACAAAATTAAGATCGAGTCAGATGACAGGTGTCCATGTAAGGCGTTTACCGTGAACACGGAACACACCCATCAAAGCTGTGCACTCACATGATGAGAAAAAAAAAACTGGCATCGTGAAGCATGCGAGACAAAAGTTGCGCAGAGATAAAACAGCCTTACAAACAACGTGGTCCTTTGTCAGATAAACCAGGACCTTGATCTGAAGATGAACGAAGAAGGAGAAGATATTGCAATCGACGTGCAATTTGAGGCTTCTCAGAAGTTACTATGGAGATAACCATGTCGATCCTCACCTGATCGAGGTTGAGTCTTGGTCATTATGTTGCCCATTACCTTTACCCTGAAATTGGCCTTTGTAAGTTGGAAATAAATTCCTTAATTCAGTTCGCAGTTCAGGTCCACGTGAAAGCGCAAAGCAACCTTTTTAGTCTTATTCGACCCTGAACTTGACCATGCCTTTGCATTTGACTTCCGTATGTTGGATATCGATTCATTCATTCATTTCGCAGTTCACCTCTTTGTGAAAACACAAAGCCAACGCAAAAACTGTACCCGACCTTGACTCTAACTTTGACTCTAACCTAGCCTCCCTTATGTCTGATATAAAACTTATTAATTTATTTTGGCATTTCGCTCCGCGTGAAAGCATAAAGCCACCTCTATAACTGATCCAGTTACAGTAAGTATATATAAGAGCATTTATAGTCGCGGTTCAGGCACCCACACTTGGAGATAATGAGGGTAATAAGAAGCAATTCTTCACAAGTCTTTCTTTACCGGCTGATTGAGAGGTTACAGTGGACATACTCCTTTAATACTGGATACTACTCGAGTATTATATGTCAATAGATGGTACAAAATCGATATTAACTAAACCTGTACATTATAAATAAAGAATACATTATTGATATTAACTAATCGTTTATTATGAATAAATGATACATCGCAAAAACTATATCTTTTAAATAGAGGATACAAATTTGAAATTGACTAAGCTGGTATATTATAAATTGAGAATACAGATTAATATTGACTAAATCAGTATTAAAAGATTTTCTAGCACGTTGCCCCAAAAGGTGATTGAAGAAAAAAGTGACGAGCACATTTAAGATGCAGAAACCATTGCTATTGCATCCCCCAACTGCACATGGTTGGATACCGACTTACCGCCCTGCCGAAAATGGATGTGTCTGACCGAAAAGTGCAAATATCGCAGTCAAGCTGTAAACTAGCGACACAACGTAATCTGTTATGCGGACTACATCCTGCTACTTGCAAAGCCCTCTTCATGGCTTTGTAGCGTTGTATTGATAACGAACGAAGATGCAGAAGTCCTCCAGTAAAGAGGCCAGCTGTAAAGGTGACCCTTTGTTTCGCTGATAGCGAAGAGACAAATCAAACCTATCTATTTACATTTTTCTTGCATGTGATGAGTTTCCTGAATAAAAGCTGCACGCTGTATTTCAGTCCTTTTCAGGGCTGGATGGTCAAGAGTTCATACCTGGATACAGATTGTTATTGTGGCCAATACGCCCTGATATAAGCAAATAGAATTCGTGGTTGAAACGATAGTCTTTATACGAGGAACAGTAATTAAGTAACATGAAAAACATAGTTACAATGGTTCGAACCAGAAATTGTATGTGACATATTTTTCCGACGTAGTCGCCCTGCATGGAAAGATACCTGGTCTACCTGTACACTAGCTTGTGGGTACGATCTAGAAGGTCTTTTGCTAAAACCTTTAGTCAATTTTGCACCACCCCCATTACCTCGTTATCATCTGCAAAAATATGACCCTGCACAAAATCATTCAAGGGTCAAACAAGTGAAAGTCCGATGGCGCCAAGTCTGAACTGTATGTTGGATGTTTCAAAACCTCAAATTTAAGAGCTCCAACTGTATCTGTTACATGCGCTACGTATATGGGCAGACGTTGGTGTGCAGCAGCGATACTCCCTTTGAGAAAAGTAATCGAAGTTTCGATAGTATCGTGGACTTCACCCTATTCTTTAGCATTGCACTGTATCGAGCACTAGTCACACTCCCCTAGAAATGCTCAAATATAGGGCCATTAACATCCCAAAAGATGGTCATCATGACTTTCCCAGCCGAATTCTGTGTTTCAAATTATTTTTAGCCAGAGGCATCATGTGTCTCCACAGCAATGACTATCTCTTACTCGCTAGTCCGTAATGGTGCACCCAGGACTCGTCTCTTATCATAATTTGATGCAGAAAAAAACATCTTCTTCACGAGTATGACGGTCCAAATACCGCTGTCTTATCGTCTGCTGTACACGCTTGTGATTTTCGGATAGTTGCTTTTGGATCCATCTGCTACACACTTTCCTATAACCGAGGTCATCATGGACAATTGTGTGCACAGCGCGGTGACTAAATGTTGAACTCTAAGGCTATTCCATCAATAGTGACACGTCTGTATCCACGAACTAGCTGGTCAATCTGCTGTTTCACCGTGTCAGTTGCTAGGCTAGCTGGTCTCCCCTTTCACGGTTCACCAATGACCATTTCTCTTCTGCTTTGAAATATTTCTACCCATTCATACACTCATTTGGCTCAAACAACTGTCTCCAAACCGAACCATCATTCTTCTGTAGAATTGAGAAGGTTTCACACCCACTAACCGCAGAATACGAATAACGCCACGTTGTTCTTCCACGGTGCTAGTCGTCAGAATTACTGGTGGATCATCCCTTCCACTTCATAGGATATTGCTAAGGAGCCCGTTTGGTTCTGAAATCAGATTTTCTGTCGTACAATAATATCTGTATTAATATTTCGTGTAAGTCCTTAAACAAAGTACAGTAATCCTAGTTAAACTATTTGAAAAATGAAAAAAAATAACAACACTAAAAGAGCTAATAAAACATTGATATAAAAACTTTTTAAAAAACCAAGCATAAATGCATACTTTTCCCTCCTCTCAAGCCCCCATTACAAAATAAACCCCACAAATTTATGAGCAAATGCATACAAGAAACGAGAGAAGAGATCCTAGACATTCTGAGAACTATCAACTTGTGTAGAAGAAGGTGGCCGAGTGGTTACAGTACTCGGTCAAAATACATTTTAAAATCCTTTGCAGGACACTGCACAGTACAATAGGCTGTGCAAAAACACATTCAAGATAGTGTTTTGTTTCAAACGGGCGTTCCTAAATAAAGATTTAATAAATTAAACTTACCTTTATAAATAGATTTTTATCAGAACAAAACGAATGTTGGATTGTTTAATATAGCAACGAATGATACATATTAAATTAAAAGCAAGTTTAATTTATGCATAATTTATTATATAATGGTAAAGGCATTTATAACAAAGCTATGTGTCTCGAATCAATGACGGTATTACAGCACTGTTTCTTCCCTCCTTGCCTGCCTTCTTGATCTGCTGATTGACAAATTTGAAGAGAGCTTCTCTCAAATTGCTCGATCGATCCTGTTAGAGTTTGTCAATTTAGCTGTATAAGTTGACAATTGGTATAAGAAAAGTGGCTTATTTTGCATGAATGATGTCATTGCAGCATTTAATATCAAGGCCAACGTATCCATCTGTAAGTGGTCATGGGAATCTGTTGAAGGAAGACAAGCACGTAATGACACTTCTGATTTGTTTTGTTTTATTCCTCCCAGTGCGTTCTTCCTATTTTATATTTTATTTAAACAAATCAATATCTATGGATGTTTTATGACACTTGATACAATACCGGACAATAGACGGACACTATGGAGACATTGTGGCCAGGTTAAATTATATCTTGTGTTCTAACACTAGAACATTCATATCGACAAACAAAAATCTTCCTCCGCATTATTCATCGGCTTTGTATCGTCAATTTATTTCGCTGAACGCTGAGCTCTAAAGGACAAAAACATTTGAGCTTCAAGTTGAGCAGAAACAAAGAAGAAATAATCATGAATGATTCACATTTTAAAATTCCGACAAGAAAATGTGGTACACAAAGGCGACAAGAAGAACAAAAACTATAATTGGTTGACTCGAAAGCATGAAATCATGACAGATTCAATCATGGTGAAGATTTACAGGTTTTGTCCCCCACTCAAGTTATGCTCGGCTAAGAGGGCCTAGCATATTCTAGTTCTTATTTGAGATTTGAGAATCTCGTGAGCTTTGAATACAAAAGCTGTCATGTATGCGATGAGATTATCGTCTGTTTTGGCAAATTACAAACACATTATTCGACTGCTCCTTGTAATTATTCTCATCTGTGTATTTGGTTTAAAACTGACAAAAATGGTAAATATGCATCTATTGAACCTGTTTATGTGCTGGTCGTGACTAAATTTACAACAGGAGATGTAATATATGTCTGGCTCTTTCAGCTGTTCAGGCAAACATTACGGGAACTATTGGACCAACTCTCCGACACACATTTTTTAAGTGGGCATGGCTATGCTGGGTGGGTGGGGGTGGGGGTATGAGGAAAGAGGGGGGGGGGGAGGGGGGGGAGAGGGCGGGATTCTAATAGCTGTCCTCAATTTCAATATTTCACACATTAAAAATATAAAATAAACACCGAAATGAATACCAACTGTAATGAGTCATATCACAAAAACTCTTCTCAAAATAGATGTGTGCTTAACACAAACGGCAAAGTAAAGAGTAATTAACAGAAACAGTGTGTGAATTATCCAAAGAAACATGGATAAACAACGCAACACCTGTAACAAGCGCAAAAATAAAGAGTATGGAGAAAGAGGGCAATACTGAAATATGTTTATGGACCCGATGTATCTTTTATTTTCTTCTTCTTCCACTTTCTTTTCTTCCTCTTCTTCTTTTTTTTCTTTTTCTTTCTCTTTTTGTCTTCTTCTTCTTCTTTCTCTTGTATTTTCTTTTCTTCTTTGTCGCAAGCGGAACAGTAACGTAATTCACTTCACATTTTTGAAGTGAAGCCATTAACGACCCAAATAAACAGAAAAGTAAGGTAAATTAAGTGTGACGGATCCTAGGCCATATAGAGCAAATGTTAGTAGTCATCATTCGTGTTAATGATTAGTAAGGAATAGAAAGTCATTTTTCTCTTTTTAGTATTGTTGAGCGTTCTGAAGATGTAGCGGAAATAGAAGATACGCTAGCTGGTGGCACGTTGACAGCCACCAAGATGAACATACGGACGGGGTCAGAGGAGACCGATAAAATGAGTCTGAAATTATTGAAAAGGAGTGAGAGAAGGCAGCATAGGTTTAGGGAGAGACTGATACGAGAACCACAAGAAAGCCAGCCTTAGTCTGGTTCGTGGCCTTGCATCAGACCTGAGTTACTAGACAGCGGACCCGTTGGCGAGGCACTATGCCGTGCCATGAATAGATGAAGGAAACTACCCTCACACGGAGACATGTTGTTGTTGCTTAGATGTTTGCCTCACTAGTTTCTACTGGCGGAGGCGCGCCCATTCCACCCCATACCGTAGTCCATTGGGCGATATCAGGACGCACAAACCAGTGCTTGGATGCATGTGTGCGTCTGTATGTACCTCAGAGACAGCGAGCCTGTAGTGAGAGCCAAGGAGATTCGGTTTCCGTATGAAATAATGGATAGGACAAAATGGCAAAGTAATAGAATGAAAAAAAAAAGGAGACACGTACGTAAGATGAGAAGACGTCAAAGAAATAGTGCAGCTCGGATGTAGCGACGATAAAGAAGGAGCAACACCAGCAGTTGGGCAGCTCGCAAGTAGAGAGTAAAAGGGTAGCGAAATCGGCGCAGTGGTTGAGGAGAAACCACGTCAGACAACAGCAGTAGTGAATCACACACAGACTATGATAGAAGCCGAGATTTGGGCTAAAATGGAAGTCAGGATACGGTACATTGCCAACATGAAAATGTGCTTGCTACATATTAGCAGGTTAGTCTATTCTATTCCTATAATTATGTAGGATTTGTTGATGGACAGAGGAAAGCGAGGAGCTACCTGTTATGAAGTTTAAGGACAGCTGGCTGCAACAGTGTTTCTTATTGTCGAAATCGAGTGTGTTGTAAATTAATTAAAGATGTATGTATTCATTGATTTAATAATGATTTTCTCTCTTCGCTAGATTCAGGAGAAGTGCAGAGAACAGAACCAGCCGATCTATATGATGTTTTCAGACCTCACGAAGGTCTTCGACTAGGTTAGTAGAAAGAGTCTATTAGAACTCCTCGAAAAGATCAGCTGTCCCCCAAAACTGCGCAGCAGGATAGCTTCTTTTCACACTGATATGAAGGGCTCAGTTCTATACAATGAATCATCTTGAAATTCTTTTCCCATCAAGAGTGTAGTGAAGCAGGACTGTGTGCTCTTGTCAGCCGTCTTTTGAATCTTCTTCTCAATGATCCAATCGTACGCTTATTGCACGTCTTTGGATGGTGTTTATCCGCACCCCAGGTCAGATGAGCGGTTATTTAAGATGTCCGGTCTGCGTGGCAAAGACCAAGGTGAGGACGATGCTCATTAGGGAAATGCTATTTTCGGATGATGAAGTTCTAGTGACCAGTAGTAAGGAGACCCTACAGAGAATGGGAGACAGATTCGCCGATGGGTGCAAGCAGTTTTGGGTCATCATAAGCCTGGAAAAAAGAACGGGTTGCGCGAAGGGTAATACCACTCACCCATCCATAAATATTGCTAGCGTCACTCTGAAGGACGTCAACAGCTTCATCTATCTGGGGTCTGCCAACAGCAACACTCTCACGCTCAAGATGGAGATAGACAGTAGGCTTTTCAGGACGAGTACCGCCCTGGCCTGCATGTCGAAGAGAATCTGGGAGAACACTGCGCTGTCTCACTATCCAAGGCCCGGGTCTGTCAGATCTGCCATCATGGCACTCTGAATGTATGGAAGCGAGCACTTGCACTAAGCAGGAACGGCGACTCAACACCTTTGCCATCAGGTGTCTACGAAGTATATTGAGGATTTGTTGGCAAACAAGTGAGAGTGCTACATAATGTGGTCTTACAGCTAACAACGACTCACAGCATGTACTCCTTGAGAACTCCTGTTCAAAACCTCTTCAACAGAAAGGATCCACGCTGTCACATATATTAATAATGGTGCACGTGGCTAGAAAGAGAAGAGAAGATCAAGTGCACAGCAACTTATGGCTACTAATGGTGGTAGGGACCAAGCTGCTCAACAAGGTAGGAGACTGCACTGCTACATAAGTAAATCATATTTACGAAGTGAAGTCATTAATGGCACAATTTAGTGTTGTTTGATGCTGTTTGCATCTCGAAATTCTCACAACATTAGACTAGACGTCATGATGTGTGAAGCTAGATACAAAATATCAATAAATGGTCATCAATCGCCTTTTGTGTATTTAATTTTTGAAGAGAGTTGCTCGCACATATAAGCACTACAAAACATCAATATAAGCACTACTGAACATCAATATAAGCGCTTTAGAACATTAATATAAGCACTACTGAACATCAATATAAGCGCTTTAGAACATTAATATAAGCACTACTGAACATCAATATAAGTGCAATAGAACATCAATATAAGCGTTATAGAACATCAATATTAGCAGTACAGAGCATTAATGCCATAATTTTCTTATGAAATACTAAGTTTGTTTAAATCACAGACTGACGGACATGATTTAAGTTACATCCAGCAATAAATATGTGTTTCGCACAGTTATATCTTCTTCTTTTTTCGCTTGTTCTATTTGTACTTTCAAGCTTCAGGTTTCATCATCATCATCATGTAGCATGTCCTTTGTAGAACGTCGCTCCCATCACAGTCTGTCTGAAAGAAACTCTTTCCCTGCCAGAAACTTCAGCCTCCGTCACAGACATACCCAGGCATGCCTGGCTATCTTGATACCATCGTCTTCTTGGTCTACCCCTGCCTCTTTTGCCTGGCACCATATCTTCCGTCACCGTTCTCTCAAGACCGTTGTGTCTTTTGATGTGACCAAAGTAGTTACATGTTCTGGCCATAACGGAATTGATAAACCAGTTCTCCTCTATGCTCAACTTTTGCCGAATGTCTACATTTGTCTTTTTCTCTGTCCAGGGAATTCTGAGGATCTTTCTGTAACATTTTGACTCGAAGGATTCGATTCTTTGTCTGGAAGTTTTGGTAATCGTCCATGATTCACAACCATAAGCTGCTACAGGAAAAACACAGGCTCTCAAGACTTTTAATTTTGTCATTTTGTTGGTGCTCTGCCATAATTTCTTCAGGCTGTTCAGTTTCTGCTTTGCCATGGCTATTCTTCTTCTGATTTCTTTCGAGCAGTCGCCATTCTTGTCAATTATGGAGCCCAGATATTCAAAATGCGTTACCTGATCTATTTCCTCACCACCTACTGTAAATTTATGCTGACATTGTGTTTTGTCGGTGGTCATTATCTTTGTTTTGTTTATGTTTATAAACAGGTGTTGGTCTTTACTGCGATCATGTAAAGCTGAAATTAGCTGCTCTAGCCTTTTTGCACCTTTTGAAAGTATCACAGTGTGTGTATCGTAACTCTGGAATCTCGTACCCGCCATGCGTAAATTTATCAAACTTTTCAATGTTTTCGTCTTCTCTAACATTTTTCATTATACATTCCGCATATATGTTACTGAAAACCAATCTGATGTTTGTCCAGATACTCGGACAACGGCTCGTTGATCTTAGTATAATGTTTCAATGAGATGTGAAATGTGCACAGGAAACCCCTTTTCATTCATGATGTTTCACAGATTTTGATGTTTTACCGTATCGAAGGCCTTGGTGTAATCAATGAAACAGATGTGCAGGTCTACATTAAATGCTCTACCTTTTCGTAGATATTCCTCACATTGAATATGTGGTCCCTGGTCCCTCTGTCTTTCGTAAAACCTGCTTGGGCTTCGGGAATTTCAGATTCAAATCTTTTCTCTGTCCGTCTTAACAGGATCCGCAAGAGTATCTTGCTAGCGTGGCTGATTAGCGCGACAGTTCGGTAGTTTGTGCACAGCTTTAGATTGCCTTTTTTGGGGAGGGGAATTTAAATTGGTTTCTTCCATGCTTCTGGCCACTCTGTGCTGTGCCATATCTGTTTACACAGCTAAGGATAAAGTAGAGCACTGACCTTTCCTGCGTGTATTAGCTATGCTTGGATATCATCACATCCTGGGGACTTTCCCTTTTTCAGGATTTTGATTGCTAAGCGCACGTCCTCCAATGTTGGTTCGGGTTCTTTCTCATCCTTCGGTATGATTGTAACTCAGCACTTTGTGCTATCTTCACTCATGGTTCTGCAGTACTCTCTCCATCTAATCAATATGTCTTTGGTTTCTGTTAATGTGTTATCCTCTTTGTCATTGATGACACGCGGAACAGGACGGAATTACCTTGTCATTATTCTTGTCGCCTTAAAGGCATCTCTCTCCCTGCTCTGTGGCTGTAGATTTTATATGCCCTTACAAGTGTCCACTACGTATCTTCTTTTATCTTTTCTTATTGCTCTTCTAACTTTTCTTGCGCAGTTTTTTATGCTGTGTCGGTCCCCTGACTTCCCATTTGTTTTGTTTCCTTTCTTCATTGAGTTTCAGTGTTTCATCTGATATATAGCTCTGTTTCTTGTGCGACATCCTGGGAATCATTTCGTTCGCTGTGGAGATTTAAATATTTCTTGCGTGTGATGTCAACTCCTCAGATGTCATCTCTTCATGTAACGCAAGTAACGCCTCAAATTTGTTTTCTACTTTGATGTTGTATCCAGTCGGTATTGCTGTTACATCGTAGCGTATTGGTGGAAAACCTTTGTTAATCCTACGAAGTCTTGTCTCGAAAACTGCAAACAGTAATTCGTGGTCCGTATTGCAGTACGCTCCTGGCAGCGTTTGTGTTGCCAGAACATTAGACCTTCATCTTTGTTGTACCAGGATGTAATCTATTTGATTTCTGATGTTACCATAAGGGGAGGTCCACGTATATAGTCTTCGCGGATGTTGTTTAAATAAGGCGTTGGCAATGGCGAGGTTATTTTCCATGAAAAAGTCAACCAGTTTTTCTCCTCGTTCGTTTCTGTGTCCCAAACCAAAAGATCCTCGTACACTTCTCTCTTTTTCGGCTTTTCCTCTCCAACTTTCGCATTAAAATCTCCAGTGATGAATAAAATTTCTCTTTTTCTACTTGTTCCATTGTTTCTTGTAAGGTGTCATATAAATCTTCCATTTCTCAATCTTCAGCTGCTGATGTTGGTGCATACACTTGAATTATTGTTAAATTTCTTGATATCAGGTTTACAAGTTAGATATGAATCATTTTATCAATTGCTGTTCTCGGAATGTCTAATACACACAATACATCTACACTTTCACCGTCACCTCCTCAATAATCCACAAGAGTTTCAAACCTATGTATACATATAAATATATGTTTAGAAACACTTTTGAGAGCTTGAGACTGCAGTCGAGTATTGAAGGGCGATGTGAGAGCCAAGGTATATGTT
Source organism: Ariolimax columbianus (assembly GCA_036924085.1). Classification (NCBI taxonomy): domain Eukaryota; kingdom Metazoa; phylum Mollusca; class Gastropoda; order Stylommatophora; family Arionidae; genus Ariolimax; species Ariolimax columbianus. The sequence continues at coordinate 33,330,792 of JAVGWX010000003.1, read as the reverse complement.
TTTTAGTGTTTAGGTGGTAGGAGTCATTGTCCCCCTTAAAATCCTTACTGATCCACAAGAGATTCACAACTCTATATTTATCCAGATTGACAGATCATAATATCAGTTACTTCACAAAAAAGAGACATGTACTTCACACGTTTGATATGCTTCATTATATGAGACGTTTGTTTATAGATATTTTACACAAATATCTCACCGTTCATCTCTTTATAAATACACAAGCGTTTCAAAACTATACATATAAACCCATTTTGAGGGTTTTTCGTTCCAAACTACATTCTCACTCTCCCCCAAGAGTTTTAAAACTATCAATGAACCTTGCTTGATTGATCACGAATTCAGTTGGTCCCAAAACAATTTATGAGAATTGCAAATTTTAATAAAATGAACAACTTTATATGATGATTGTGTTATTGAATATTCTATACAAACTTTCCATCTCACCATTAAACCACAAGAGTTTCAAAATATATGACACTTTTTGATGATTTATAATTTCATTTTAATTTTTTTTTAAAGACATGAAAGTTACAAATTAGGTTTGTCGAATTTCTTATGATGTTTGCTTTGATCTACTCTCTCAGCTCTTCATAAATCTACACAATTCATTCATACTGAATCATGATTTTTTGAAACCGAACCACAATATAATTGTCGGGAAATTCCTAAAATCTGGAGCAAATCGAACACATGGCTATGCTGAACATCTCAGAACAGGAAACAACGAGGGCTCAAGTTCAAGAATCAGGTGAGAAAAAATGAGATCTCATGGATAGCCTCAAGTCAGATATGTTGTGAAAGTAAAGACACCGAGGAACAAAACTGGTCTCACACAAAAATGAGGCATCGTACAATAAAGTATGGTCACTTTTCCAGTCCTACAATCATTGAAGCAGCATCGGGCACGGCTGATACACAACAAGTACATGTAATATTAGTCACATATATACTGAGCTCACACGCAATGAGCGATCTCTTTTCTGAGTCCATACAGTTTTCGCTTGATGTACTGTGTTTGAAACGAAGGATCTAGGATGGGAGACAATCAATGAAATCAAATGAACGTACACGATTTACAGCTGTTTTGAAAATGTAACATTAGTATCGACACACAGACTGAGCTCCGATAGGGATTGAAGTAACATAATTAGCGAAAACCGATACTGGGAAACAGAGACAGGTAAAGCGACACTAAACGATCATGTTAACAGATAGATTACAAACATTAGAAAGTCAAAAGGAACGCGGAACAAAATTAAGACAAAAATAGATAAATTCCAGAAGTTATAATACTGTCGTTCCACAGAGAAACAGAGGCCAGGTCACGTGATTTAAGTTTCCTGACTTGTCTATTTCTCATTATCTGATATTGTCTACATTTAATGTTGTTGTTGTTGTTCGTAGCTACAAATACTGAGTTCATTACACCACTTGAGGATGTTTCAATGTCATCGGGTAATAGTTGTTATTCAGTTAATATCCGGAGGCGTACTGGAAAAAGTGGTCATTTATCCTCCAGGTTGTAGTTCAATTTGAGTCTTCAAAGTAGGAACACCAAAATGATAATAATAGTTCGATCCCACTTCAATTAGAATGCTAAAAGACAGCTAGTTCACAGTAGCACTTTATTGAGTTGGTATGGTCTGGTTTCTATGCTACATCTGATCGTGACTTAAGTTTTTGCCACTATCTAATTGTACACTCACGGTTATCTGTGAGGTTTTGTCTGACCAAATGAACCGGAGGAGGTAGCTGTTTATTCTGCCCCCTTGTTATAAATATTATATTTAAAAACTGTATTATTGAATTTTTGGGCACACACAGGACCAAATGGAAGTGTTGACTGAAGTTGGACATACGTGGGACCAACTGGTAATGTTTACTGAAGTTGGACATACGTGGGACCAAATGGAAGTGTTGACTGAAGTTGGACATACTTGGGACCAACTGGTAATGTTGACTGAAGTTGGACATACGTGGGACCAAATGGTGGTGTTGACTGAAGCTGGTCATACATGGAACCAGATGGCAGTGTTGACTGAAGTTGGACATACGTGGGACCAACTGGTAATGTTGACTGAAGTTGGACATACGTGGGACCAACTGGTAATGTTGACTGAAGTTGGACATACGTGGGACCAACTGGTAATGTTGACTGAAGCTGATCATACATGGAACCAGATGGCAGTGTTGACTGAAGCTGGTCATACATGGGACCAAATGGAAGTGTTGACTGAAGTTGGACATACGTGGGACCAAATGGTGGTGTTGACTGAAGCTGGTCATACATGGGACCAGATGGCAGTGTTGACGAAAAACATAAAATTTGCCATATGGTTATTTAAAGCTATGCTCCACCGCGGTAAAGAGTGCAATTGATTGATTGATTGACTACTAGAAATACTAAATTTCATCTGTATCAGCAATCTAAAACAACGCATAAAAGAAACATACGAATGTGTGCGTCAATGCTCCACACACTGCCAAGCCACGAAAATTAACAATCGCCTCAGCTCAACGGCCATCCGACATTTATGTTTTCAGTATAGTAGATATTAGCTCATCCGAGTGACGATAAACAGAAAGATACCACTGCATACTTTCCAGCTTGTTGCATGAGACGACTAACGAAGTTTGCATTCTCTTCATGTAAGAACCAATGCTTCGAAACCGCACTGTACAGGATTGGAGGCTAACATGCTGGTTAGGGTAAGTCAGATGAAGGGCTGAACGTATCTTGCAACACCTGATGTGGTACGGGTGCTACATGGCATGATGAACAGCCTGACGAAGAAGATACGTGTTGCTCTATTAGCCATGATGGCTTCTTGACATGCCAGCCATCAGCTTTTCACTGCCTTCTTAACGCTTTCTAAATTCCCTGCTGATCAACTGTCACAAAGTATCACGGACGGTCGTGTGTAAGTATGTTACCGAACTATGTTGCCCCACTGTTTCTCATTGCGCATTTCATGTTATTATTATTCAGTGACGATTTTGTCAATGTGCTTTCCTTTCTTACTTAAACAAAATAATTTAACAATAACCCCTCATAACACAATATTTTCAGAAATGGAAAACCCCTCACAAAGCAGACTTCATTTTACATGGACTCCCAAATGTGTGCTCAGTCCCTTTCATTGTTGAAAGAACCGACAACAAAGAACTAACTCCGTAGCAACTGTGGCAGCTACAAAATCCATCCTTGAATTAGTCAGGTACCAATTTCCAGTTAGGTCAATTGGGTGAATTTGTGATTTCATGAACAAACTCAGGACATGTCCGGTCACAGAAAACTACATCCTACCTTATCTGAACCTTGTACGTTGAGTTTGTAAGGCAAGATATCAGCCCGTTGGCAGCACGCTCCCTGGCACAGGATACACAAATATTAGCTTGAAAAAGCCAGATTTGCTTGGCAAAGTTATTAACATTTTCGAAACACTCCATCCACATAACTCCAGAACTGAATGTATAACAGTTGACATTGTTCATCCCATGGGACCTATAGCCAGTAATCTGATAAAGTTGGCACCCAACCACGATTCATTTAATTTGAACTTCGTTTTTTATCAATGCTAATCTTTTGTCTGCTGTTTAAACTGAACAAAGGACTGACAGTAATAATAGGTGGGGCGTGGAAATATTGCCTGGGTCATGTTCTGTGTTGATCGTCACAACCGCCCGCACTTTTAACTTGCAAATTGTTTTCTGTCGACATCCGTGAAAATCGAACAAGAAAAACAAGAAAGTGTTATTTGTGGATTTGGAGGAAAACCTGGGGACTTGCGTAGCATTTGTAATTGACGTCGCTTCATTTTTGTTAGGTGGGAACTAACCCGCAGTTAATGTCAGAGTGGTCGGTCGTGGAGAAGGATGAACTATATAAACGTGAAGATAATCAAGTATAATCAATGACGTTCGACAGCTCTGGCGAAAATGTCGCAGGCTTAGTCCAAGATGGACGTGCATAGCAACAACTGAGAGCTTCTTTATTAATGTGACCAACTCATATCTCCTCGCGAGCTACACTCGAGACGGCACTGCATTATTTGTATGTAACGTCCTTATAATTTATGTAGTCAGAAACGGGATGCTATATCTGCATGGAAAAGTCACATACAAATGGCTGTTTGGGCTATCGAAAAAAAAAGGATTTAAAAGTAATTCATCATTATCATCATCATGATCATGATCATCATCATCATCATCACCATCGTTATCAGTTCAATTAGATCGTTTGACGCCGTAGGGTTGTGCAATATTATTTGGTTGTGCCACATGTCTGCCCGACGTTAATGTGAGGGTGTTCACTGTAGTGTCTTCTTTGACAACGCCATTCCATTTACTTTCTTCATCTTCCTATTGCGCTGAAGCATGCAGTTCGGTATAATAGGTTCGTGTGGTGAGCCGACTTACTGAAACCGCTCAATAGTTCGCCTATATGAACATACCTTTAGTGGCGTTTTGACCCTTTCTGTCACATTTCTTCGTTTCTTCCTCTCTCTTTTCGAAACCCTGACCAATTCTTGCAAGGCTCTCATTTCACATATTGCTGTATTCTGTTAATGTGCTTTGATCAGCGTCTATGTTTATATATATATATATATATATATATATATATATATATATATGTGTGTGTGTGTGTGTGTGTGTATGTGTATGTGTGTCCATTGAGACCGTTAGCTTACCTTGAAATGATTGGGGAGCTTGCATGTCTCAATGATCCCAGGAGCTAAGCCAGTAGAACCGAAAGCTTCCAAAAGGGTCACCCAAGCTGCATAGGTCGTGGTGGAGGGAATAGACTAAACACTGACAACTCACATAGACTATAGTGGGTTAGGTTAAGGTCGACCACCTAAACACAGACAACTCCCCTGCAATATAATAGGTTAGGTTAGGGTCGACCACCTAAACACGGACAACTCCCCTGAAATATAATAGGTTAGGTTAGGGTCGACCACCTAAACACGGACAACTCCCCTGAAATATAATAGTTCTATTAATATCATATTTATTTACTGCTCGATTTTCGGTGATTTTAAAAACCTATAGTATTGCACTATAATAAAATTAGATTTGAAAACTAATCTACAAAATAATATATAAATAATGTTTTATATTTTTGTCTGAATCGTTGGCGAACACATTTTTCCTATTTTAATCGGTATTCAAAAAGGTTATGGATGCACTGATCCAGAACATTAAAGTAGGTATTTGGTTATTTACCTTGGCGCTCTGTTTTGTCTTTTGGGCTCTCTAATTAATTTTTTTTTGGTGCAAAATGTTTAAGCCATAACGAAAACAACATTGTACAACACATAATAGCTACTTTAGAGATACATTCTGTTCTTTCTTCCTATGTGAAAGGTAATTTCAGAGACAGACAAATATTAAATTAAACTATTTAGGTCCCCGAATAATATAACAGGTAACCCTCCAACATATTACAGGTCACTCTCAGAAATATAACAGGTAAAAAATAAATGACTGCGTAACTCACCATCCTGTCTCTACTTACCTCACTCTGTTTCATTTGACTCTGTCCAACAATCACACTCTTGCACAACTTTCACATGCGCCCTCAAGGTGCGACCCCTCCATTGCACTTTGGTTGGGCTGGCTTCTGACTAGCGCACAAACCTAGCATAGGTACATATAGACGCACACAGACATCCAAACACTGGTTTTCGTCTTAATATCGCCCAACTGACTACGGTCTGGGGTGGAATAGGCGCGCCTCCGCCAGTAGAAACTAGTGAGGCAAATGCGTAAAATAAAACAAAAAACAATATAATAGGTCATCACCAGTATTATAACAGTTCACCACTAGTAAAATGACAGGTCAACATCAGTAAAATAACAGGTAATCCCGAGTAATATAACAATTCATCCCCAGTAACACAACAGGTCATTCCAAGAGATAAAACAAGTCACTCCAAATATAATAGATCACCCCGAGTAATATGGCTGGTATTTTTCAGTAATATAACAAGTCACTCCTAACATATAACAGCTCACTCTCCAGTAACATGACAAATCATCTTCATTTAAATAACAAATCACACACAATAATATAATAGTTCTGCCCCAAACATATAACAGGTCACCCACATTAATATAACAGGTCACCCACATTAATATAAAAGGTCACCCACATTAATATAACAGGTCACCCACATTAATATAACAGGTCACGCACATTAATAAACCAGCTCACGTCAAATAATATAACACGTCATCCGCAGTAATATAACAGGTTACCACCAATAATATAACAGGTCAACCCTAATAATATAACAAGTCACACCCCATTAATATAACAGGTCACCTCCAGTAATATAAAGTTATTACATTCTGTTTAATGGATCGCCTAAGTGATTTAATAAAGCTAATTTTATCCAACTGAACAGACCATCTCAAAGGTATACATTGAACTCATCCTACCTAATATAGAACCTATTAAACTGAAACCGGTTTCAACCAACATCCAAGGTCATTGCAACTAAATCCTGTTAAGTGACACATAAGTGGGTAACTTATTTCTCCCAACAACGCCGTTACGTAAATCAAAACCGCACAGAATCCTCATGTAAAAAACGTCTTTGTAAACTTTGACACAGGATTCATAAACGGAATCTCACTCCAGAGAAAAAGATGATGGATATTTAGCGATTACACTGGTGTAATGAGATCTTTGCAGCTAAGGCAAAGGTTTGACTGGAGACACAGCCATTTGCCCATGCATGCTTTCTCATCGACTATGAGCATGCTCATCAAGATTGGGAAAGGGCTGGGGTCGAAGGCTGTGGATTGAGTCTCTGACAAGATCAAGGTTGACAAGACTAAGGTTCATTTCGTGCCAGGTCGCGCGGGTGCAAAGGGAAACGTACGAGTTGACAAGCTTGCAGGTAGTGATACTGTAGGACGGGGACGAGCAATGGACCGGGCTATATTCTGGGTGCCCTTAGGGAGGTGGGATGGTTAAATGATTCGAGCAATGACGCTGAGTCCGGAACTTTGACCAGACTGCAAGAAAGTCAGATCACAAAGGGGGAGAGCAAGAGAAGAACGTAAAAGGAGACTAGTGAACAAACACAGAGCTGGGGTGTGAGTCGACATACGATGGGGATACACTGAAGAAGTGAGCTGGGTACCTCTGGACTTGTTCGATGTGCAGTGGGGCTAATCTGTCGACGAACTAACTAACTAACTACTTACTAGCTAACTGACTGGCTAACTAACTAACTTACTGACTAACTAACTTACTGACTAACTGACTGGCTAACTAACTAACTAACTAACTAACTAACTAACTAACTAACTAGCCAATGAACTAACTAACTAAATGGTGTATCCTTCAGACTGTTGTTGGTGTTTTTTATGATTTCACTTCCTATACTTGAAATACTTAACATCCTGGTATCCAAAATAAGCAAGTTAATGACTGTTGCCAGAAAGCAGAAGGCTTAACTATCCGTAGCAGGAATTTTAAAAACTTTCTGCGGTTACTAGGCCTAGGGAAAGGTATCATAATTTCGGTACAATTTTAGCTTCAATTTGTTAAACTTTGCCCAGACAGCGGCCGTTAAGGCTACTCATTCTGATTTCTAACTGCCGAGTGATTTTTTAACGTGCTAGACACTGAAAAACTTCCAAGAAATTGGGGACATTTTTACCTGAAGATTCAAGTGAAAAAATTCCGGTCACCATCGGGATTAGAACCCGCTACCTCTGGCACCCGAGGCGGACACTTTAACACTGAGCCCCCTCACTACCTATATTTATACCAAACGTTGTTTTTTGGTGATCTTAACCTAATGCCCTTCTTTCTGTTGAACCCTTTCCCTAGACAGATAAGTACAATGACAGAAGACTGACCAATATATAAACATACTGATATATATTATATATATATATATATATATATATATATATATATATATATATATATATATATATATATATATATATATATGTATGTATGTATGTATACTAAACTGTAGATGACACATATCTACAAAGACAGCAAAGAAAGATAGGAATTGATTCCATAACCCAACTCGAGGTGTGATATGTGCTCACGACGGTCGAAGTCTCCATTCCCGTTATATATTCTCACCAAAATTTGTGTTAAGGTATATTTCTGTTGTTTTTAAAAAGAAAAATTGAAAAGAGAATTGCAAAATAATGAATTCATTGAACGTTTATTAGAAAAATGAATGATGACACAAGATGGTTTTTTTTCGCGTAAATGTTCAACGCGAGACTATATTCAACGCATGGCGCAACACAAATAGGAAGGCCGGTGTTCTGAGTAACGTGGAATATAAGGGCGTGTTGAGGGGAAGAAAGAGATAGGGTTACATATGTTTTTGACGGGAGTCCGGGGAGAGTTTAAATAGGAGGGGGGGGGGGGAAGGGTTTGTGTAGGAATTGAGAAAGAAGAGACACGCAGGAGGATGGTCAATTTGAGGGAGAGGGGTGAGATGTGCGGTGGTTGGGCGGGTTGAGGGTTACGGTTCCGGAGGAGGCTATAGAAGAGATGGACTGGTTGAGAGGGAAGAGGTGCGAGTAAGGATAAGTAGGTTGATGGATTGGAGAGAGTACAATGGGGGTGTATGGGAGGGAAAACGTGCGTTAAGGTTGTTTTACAAATTAACTGGTTTCATAATTATTCCGAGCAATGCCGGGAACCCCGACTGGTCCAGAATTATAAACCAGAAAGTGCGTATATCTGCAAAGGAAAAGTATATTTGATCATGCACGCCCACATTTCGAGTTACAGCTTCACCAATGTTAACACAGGAATCCAAGGACGTTTTAGCCCTCAATAGAAGCAAAACACAAAATATAAAAGAAAATGTGTTGATTCTTTTTATGAACAGTATATAATGACAGCAATTGATAAATATGAATTATGTTCTTCAAATTGTGGGCTTCATTGAGTTATCAGACAGATTGTGCTTTTAAACCAACATTTGGAAAAAGAGTTGGAAAATAAAATAAAGATTGAGTTCATTAAGTAAAGTTATAAATATATTCTGTTATCCAATGACTGGTGGAATTTGCTTGTGACGCCTTCAACGCCAGACTTGGTTGGAGGTTTGGACGCGAGACGCATAGGCCAGCCCATGTTCACTACAGCTTGGAGTGCTAGGAAAGGGTGTAAGTGGGTTGTGCGGATATATTTGGGCGGTGATGGGCTGAAAGAAACGTGAAGGATGGGGTGGAGAAGGTGGGGTGTTGGAGGAAAAGGGGGGGCGGTAAGACGTAATGGAAGGAATATAGGCGGGTTGCCGTTAAGGGAAAGCCATTATAAGAGGTGGGCGGAATGAGGAAAAGTGAGGGGCAGGTTTAAAGGCGAGGGCGGAGAAATAGACGGATATGATTGATGGATTCATGGGGAAGTTGGGTGGGTTGAAGGGGTGGGGGGTGAGGAGAGATAGAGGTATGGCGGAAAAGAGACGGGTGGCAGAGAAACGAGTTGAGATGGGTAAATAGAGATAGATATGTTTGGCTCGGATAGGGGGGGGGGAGGGGTGGGTTGAATTGGTAGAAAAGGGTAGGGGCACACTAAAAGAAACTTGCATAACTATCGCCTTACACAACTAAAACACACACAAACACACACTTACACACATACTAATGATGGTAAAATCAAAACGGGACTTTTTCTTCTAACCTGAATGGGTTATAGCGTGCTGGAACTACTATCATTAGTTAGAGGCACTTGTGTCCTATTACTGCTAGGTGGCCCACTTCTCATGGGCCAATTATATGGTAGATAAATAAAACTGGTACAGTATTGGTAGTGATTTCACGGAACGGGATGTTGTGATGAAATTTCTTGTGAAAGAAGGCCATAAAAATGCAAAAAAATATTTACAGATGATAGCAATGACAATACGGTGATAAGACACTTAGCCGCAGTAAGACATTTGAATGGTGTAAACGTTTTAAATAAGATTGAACACCTGTGAGTGATGATCCTGGCCGTGGTGGCTCTCAGCCCACCAGTCATTCTTGTGAATTTCCAGATTGTGGAACGCCGTGTCCTGGAGAATCGACGCATAACCGTTCCTGAAATTGCACAATAGACAAGTCTTTCCCTGGGTACAGTAAACACTATGTTTCAAGAACATTTGCATTTTCGGAAGGTTAGTGCACGTTGTGTGCCAAGACAGCTTTCCGCTTTTGATCGACAGAGAAGAGTTCAAGCCAGCACTGAATTGAAGGAACGGTTAGACATGGAAGGCCGTGATCTTTTGGATCGCTTCATTACTTGTGATGAGAAATGGACTCATAATTATACTTCTGAATCGAAACGCGCATCCAAGCAGTAGACACATACGCAATCAATACAACCTACACAATTTCGGACAACTGCATCTGCAGATAAAGTGATGGCGAGTGTTTTCTTGGACAAACTTAACATAATTCATGTTGATTTTCTACTTCATGGGACCACTTTGAACTTTGAACATTGAACAGTACATACAGATCTTGAGTGATGTACACATCCATCTGTGGACACAAACAATCTTATTTGATCACAAAGTGATCCTGCACCTGGAAGATAACGCTCGATTTCCTACGGCTCACCACACAATGTGCCCTCTGCAGCAACTCGGCTAGGAGGTTTTTTCACATCTACGTTATAACCAAGACTTCGCTCCAAGCTATTTTCCCTTGCTTGGACTCCTAAAAAAATTCATAGGAGGGCATAATTTCAGCACTGATGACAAAGTGAAACAGGCTGTACTGGATATGTTCAGACATACTGATATATCATTCTACTCTGAAACATTACTTCAAGTATTGCTTAAACTCTTAGATAAGTGCTTACACGTTGCGCGAGGTTATATAAAAAAAATAAATGGCATTTTTACTTCTTGAACAATTTTTTGGTTTCCATAAAAAAAATACGTCCCGGTTTGACTTGAACGCTCCTCGTACATACACCCATATACATTCACACACATACACCCGCATACATAAACACACACACACATACACATACACGCGCACGTGGGCGCACACACACACACATTCATTTCTTTTTACGCTTTTGTCCTGCTTGTGCTCACAGTGTCAGTTTATGAAAAGGTTTTAATGACAGAGCGCGAGTGTGTGCCTCGTACATGGAGAGCTCTACTGTTTCTGTTATTTATGGCGCCCTTTCTAATTTGAGCGGTCCTTATGTACCCTAATATATCTGTATATCAATATTTTCTGAGGGAAACTATCTGGTGGTTGACGTGTCACGTGGCTGAACCATTTGGTTTGCTGTATCTTGATGAGGTCTAGGAGTTTTACCTACTTGTCTCCTAACATCTTGGTTTCTGATTATATTCATACTTGCTTCTCCAAGCATTCTCAGCAGGAATGCCATCTTTGTTGTTACTATGTTTCTTTTACTTTTGTTAATGTCAAATTCTGGCACTGATAGCACAACGTGGGTAGGAATATCGTGTTTTTTTTCGATCCACTGTCAAGTGTTTACATTGTTTTGCTCAATGACTTGACTTGCTTTATTACATCTGTTTTTGATTTAAGTGACGTCTTTGTCTTCTGCTGAGATTATGTTATCCAGTTACGTGAAATGTTTCTACTGTTTTATTTGTTTTGTAAAAATATTTTGTTATTTCCATTAATTTGTTAGCAATCGTCATAAATTTGATGTTATCTATGTTGATTCTTATACTGTAATCGGTACATCACTCGTTAAGCTGTTGAAATATTCCTGTGGGTGTTTTTCTGAGGTTGCTATCAGTGATTGGTCACCAGCAAAGATAAGTTCATTTAATTATTTCACTGAGGTTGTTTTGCTCACTTTAACAAATTGTATTTGTATATATGTGAAAAACAAAAAAAGGTGAAAGTACACATCCTAGCCGTACATCAGATCTAATAAGAAATGTTTCTCAATATCCCGTGGTTGCTCTTATTGTACATTCGCTCTTACGTAAAGACTTTTAAATGTTATTCACTCTATAACTTTCTAATGTTTTCCACAGTTGGTATCTATTCACTCGATCAAAGGACATCCTTTGGTCTTCGAAACCAACGTGTAGTATCTGCAGGTACTCAATTATTTTCTCCGTTAGTTGCCTGAGTGTGGAGATTGCATCTGTATAGCTACTGTTTTTCCTAAATCCCATTTTTGCTTCTCTAAGCTGCGGTTTTATGATTAGACGTAGTCTTTTTTTCCAGTATTTTACCAAATGTCTTTTCCAGTATGCCTAAATGATGATATTCTCCTGTATTTTGTAGTCGTTTTTGCTGCTTTTCTTACCTTATGGGAGTATTGTTGTGCGTGTCCAGTCTTCTGGTGTTTCTTCTTTCATCAACAATAGGTTATGCAGTCTGTGTAGCTAAGTAATAAAACATATACATGTCAACTATCAACTGTTGTCTTGCAGTTGCGCTGGGGACAGTCAAATAACGGCTTTGACTGGCCACCTAAACTACGTGAGGTGCCGCGGACGGGAGTTTCTCTCCCCCCCCCCCCCTCCAATCCCTGTGCAACAGATACAGCCACTGGCGGAAGAGACGGATGTTCACCATAATTGACAACCGCTTGGAAGGCAGGAGAAGGACTAGCCTGGTATATAGCTTAGGGCGCACCAGGAAACAAAAAGGGAATAGCGGCCAGAACGATGCAGAAAGCAATGGAAAACTACTGTAAGTAAATTGCCAGAAAAAAATAACAGTTAAATATAAGGAAACTCAAAATGGCGAGACCCCATGCCAGTCAGATCGAGTAAGCGAAGTTGGTTTGACAACAATACCAGGTCAAGTAGAAGTATTAGTCGTGACGGCCAAACGCCCGACGGGAATACGATGGAAAGCTCTAGCACTGGTCTGAACAAAACACTCAGAATAGGAACATGGAACACAAGGAGCCTATTTTATCAAGGAAAACTATTCAGGAAATGGAGAGAAGACAAGTAGACATATTGGCGCTCTCGGAACACACGTGACCTGGTCAGTGCCATTTTAGCAGCCATACATGAGGATTATGTGTATTCTCAGCGAGAGAAAGGATCGGTGATGGGGGAATTAGTTTGGATAAGCATTGCTTGGATATAATCCAGTTAATGATCGTGTCCTCAAGATCATATTAATAAGGAAAAACAGAAACTTTACAATAATACATTTATACGCACAAACTGCAGTCAGTAGCAGAGATAGACGAGTTTTGCTATGATGGTAGTGAGGTCTAGGCTGAACATCCCGCTCGTTAAAGGACAGTGATGCGTCTGTTATAGCCTCTCCTTTTCAGGTGTAGAGATTGCCACTGGATTTACTGTTCGGCTTGCTCTGCAGGAGTTTTCATGCCAACGGCATCCTACATTATTGTGTCCCCAGCAGCACCTTCATGAGGCCCCCCCCCCCTGTTTCTTACAGAGTCTGCTGTGGGTCGCGACCGAGTACACGGCGGTATAACTGGGCGGGCAGATTATGCCAATCTAAGAGAAGGTATACTCTGACACTTAGCCCGGGTAGACGAAGATCGTTAGCCTGTTCAGGCAGCTCGCCTAGGAAAAGGGGAACTCTGATTTTAAACTCACAAGCGCCAGGGAATGCTGGCTATTCTTGTGAGGATGAGAGTATCATCTGATGTCTCGAGTAACTAGCATATGCGGGCAACGACTCCACTGCCTTGTGGAAACCTTGGCAGAGGGTAGGGCTACTGGAGTAAACCCAGACAGAAAATCCGCAGTGGTAGCACCTATGGCGGATGGTTTCAAAATTGCGAAATCATTCTGGCAGCTCCTTTAGCTGCGCTGGTGCCAAATTGTCATGCTCAGAGGGAGACCCTGTAGCTTGGGCAGTCCAGGGTGTTCATATTTAGCGCCCAGGCTTGCACCATGCATAGGCTACTCAAGCCTCGCTCTTAAGTGAGGACACAACACGGAAGCTGGCAGTCTACCTGTTTTAAGTCCCACTGGATTGGCGCGGGGAAGAGGCGCCATGGGTCAGCTTCGACGGTGGGAGCGATAATCGCATCCCATTGGTTGACTTCAGCCCGCCTCAGCCAGGCAGCCCTCGGTCAGTAGGGTGTCGACTCGTCAACATCTGCCTGCTCCAGTGGGTTCCTGGAGCATAGTGCATGCATGACAAGCGGATGTTAATTATGCACCAAACAAAACCAGAATTAACAAGACGACTCCAGCTCTTCGATTTGCAATTTGGAATGAGCATTCTATGTGTACTGGCATCTCCGATGATCTTCAAGAGGTTGGAGATGCCAGAAAAATAGCCATCATTGATAGGGAGCTCTCTCGATTGAATGTGGACATAGCTGCCCTACAGGAAACCAAACTTGTCTCTTGTAGCTCACTAAGGGAGAAAAACTACACTATCTTAAGGAATGGTCGTGAACATGAGGATTCTTGACAGCATGGGGTGTTGGTTTTGCTGTTAAAAATGCACGAATGGCCTCAGTCGATCCTCCTTCAGGCGGCTCTGAAACATTACTGGCCATTCGCCTCATCACTGCTAGGGGACCTGTTAATATACTCAGCGTATATGCCCCAACCCTGACATCTCCGGAGTACGCGAAGGATCAATTATATGGACAGCTGAGGGAAATGATGAAGAACAGCCCCAGAGAATAAGCACTCATCCTTCTCGGTGACTTTAATTCTAGAGTAGGTGAGGACCACATATCATGGCCCATCTGCATTTGACATCATGGTATTAGCAGGGTAAATGATAATAGTCAGAGGTTGCTGGAGCTGTATACTCAACAAGGCCCATGTATCACAAATGCTTACTTCAAGGGTAGGCCGCAGCATTAAGTATCATGGAAACACCCACGGTCACGTCGATGGTATCAAATCAGACGTTCAGCTCTAAACATGGTCCTCTCCACTAGAAGCTACCACAGTGCAGACTGCGACTCAGACCATGCTCTTGTATGCAGCAGGGTACGCTTGCAGCTTCGCAAAATTTGGCCGATACAAACAGACGGGTTATCCCCGCATCAACACTGCGTAGATGGTGATTCCTTTCAATGCGGAGAGGTTTGTGTCTGACCTGAATCTTTCTCATCATGGAGGATTTGGGATAAAACAATCTGGGATAGAGCACAGTAGCAACAAATATAGAAACAGCACAAAACAAATTAGAAGAGTGATCCGGAAGGACTAGAAATAACAGATATTGGACACGTGTAGCAGAATAGAAGCGTTACAAAAACAAAAGGTAAAGATGGCAATGTACTGACAGAAAGCAAAGACATACCGGAGAGATGGAAAGACTACTGCAGAGAAATATATGAAAACATCGAAGGCGGCTCCAATACATCGCCTACGCCACCTGATCTATATCCGAAACTTAGTAAATTTCGCAATCCAAAGTTTTTTTAAGAAAGGGAAATCACCAGGATGCGATGCCATATTCAGTGAAGACCAAAATCTATACCTGAATATAAGTAAAACCAAAATAATGTGCACAGACAAGACAAAGACCAAACTTAAGTTGTTCTAGGACTTCAGGAAATTGAGAAAGTCACAAATTGTGAGTACCTCGTTTCAATGTTAAGCGACAATGGAGATTGCCCGAAGGAAGGCTATGGCAATGCAGAGGATGAATACAATTTTAAACTTATGCAGAAAAAAAAATGACGAACATACAGAACCTGCGAACTTGAATCTTTCCGGTGGCAATGTACGGATGGGAAATGTGGACCACCTTGCACAACATTTAGAAAAGAATTGAATCGTTTGAACTAAAATGCCACAGAAGGGTGCTCAAAATTCCATGGATAGCGAAAAGGAAAAATTCAGATATCCTAAAAGAACTAGAAATTAAGGAAAATTGGTTAGCATCAGTTTATCGAAGAGGAAGAAGAAGAAGATTAGGAAACACTATCTTGTCCAGAAAGCTAACATATTTTGGCCACAATAAACGTCATAATGGCTTGGAGAGAACGACACTGGAGGATATGGAGCCTAGAAAGCGGGGCAGAGGCAGACTGAGAAGAAGGTGGACATAAGGCATAGCTCAGGTCTTGGAGATGACATCGCCAGAAGCAGTTCGGGCTAGAGATCTAGTCTTACAGATCGGTTGTTGTGAAAGCGACATTCTGCAAAGGACATGCTACATGATGATGTAGCTAGGTTATCCCTACATCTTTTGTTGCCTTGACTAATTCAGTAGGGCTATTATCAGGCTCTGGTGTGTGTTGTTAATGGTGCCGCTTGTAAAGATTTTAGTAAATCTATGATTCTGTGATATCCTGTTCTAGCTTTGTTGTGATGTCGATGTTGATATCGTGTACTCCCCACCCCTCCCCCCGAATTTAGTAGCTCTTCCAAATACTGTTGCCATATTTCCATGATCTTATTGTCGTTTATATCATTTCCCTTTTCATCATCACAAGTTTCTGTTTGCACTTTTTTTTTTATTGAGATTAAGATTTTCTCCCTATTCTTTCCATATTTTTGTTTTTGCTTCTTGAATTACAATCGTTGTGGCTTTTCTTGCCATTCTTTATTCGGTATAGTCTACCGTCTGTTTTCTCTTAACCCATATTTTGTATTTGTTCCTTTTTATTTTCAATTGCGGTTGTACTTTGTCATGCCACCTTGCTGTACTTTTGTATTTTGGGCCTCTTGTATTTACAGTTCTTCGTGTATTCAGTTCAGTTCAGTTCATCCCGTAACCCATCAGGTCGTTGGAGCACACATAAAGACATGAAAATCCCACGATAATAGATTTCGTTTTTGTCCTCACGTGTGATTCTTAGGCTTGAAATCACCTGGCGGCGCCCATCTCCTCTCCAAGCTGCGGTGGGCCAACGTCTGCAAGTAACCTGAAGGAGCCCGTCCCCCCAGGCGAGCCATTGCCTCGTTAGCCTAGAGCCTCACAATTCTAGTTACCCAGTGTGTACCCCGAGGAGGTGAGGTTGGCTTGTGAGCTCACTTTAATCGACAAGCTACTAATTTCACTTTTCACTCTTCCAGGGAAGAGCTAGCCGACATCAGCGCCACTGGAATGCTGAGCGAAGCATGAGCACACCTTACACCTTCCGGTCATGGCACGCAATTTCCAAGCAGGTCGTGCACACCAACCAAGGACGGTGCGCAATCCGTAGTGACGTCCTATCCAACAACGCGTATTCCAATACACATGAAGAACAGATCGTGTATCTCCGAAATCCGGTGAAATTAACACACATAGGCTTCCTGTGAATAGCGTAGGACGTGTTAGAAAATGACCGTCACACAACACCGCGCCCCACACATGAAGTGGAACGAACAAACCACACGAATATCGCAGACCATGAGAGCAGCTGTTGCTTAGTCGCCATCTTACCGGAAGAATATATTCGTGTATACTTGTATATAATTGACAGGTTATTTAATTAACATTGTTCACGCACCTTGAATTGTCTTTGTTTGTCTCGGAAGAAATTGTTTGTTTGCTTGTAATGCTTTTTTTCATTCCAGCAAGAGAAAGTGCAGTCAAACGTTCATAACTTACTAGAAGAAGAAATATCAATGTGATTTACATTAAAGTAAGTGCAGTCAAGCGTTCATATATTACTAGAAGAAGCAATATCAATATGATTTACATTAAAGCAAGTGCAGTCTACCGTTCATGTCTTACTAGAAGAAGAAATATCAATGTGATTTACATTAAAGCAAGTGCAGTCAAGTGCTCATATCATACTAAAAGAAGAAATATCAATGTGATTTACGTTAAACACACAACATGCTGCATCAAAACGTAAAACCAAGTGAAACTGAAATACACCAAACAAAGATTAAAAGGTAGTTTTACATCAGAAAAGTCAACGACATGTCAAGCATGACACCACAATGATTTTAGAAGGAATTTAATATATTCCTTCTTGCATCCATTGTAACTGTTGGCCACCGTGATTCCCAGTTCTGACCGACTTCTGGAGTTCCGTTCATGAGCCTACAGTGACCATCATTTCCTATACATACTACTAATCTAGGCCAGGTTCTATTTGGCGTATTCACCCACCACCTCCTCTGTGGGTTCGAATTCTACGTTTTTCTAACTATAATGTAAAGTTTCGTCATGAGGTGAATCCTATTTATTATCACCTTACCCCATAATCTCTATCTATATCCGACGGAGAGATATGTTGGATTACACCTGCAGTCTGAGACATAAAAACACATATGTTGGATTACATCTGCAGTCTGAGACATAAAAACACATATGTTGGATTACACCTGCAGTCTGAGACATAAAAACACATATGTTGGATTACACCTGCAGTCTGAGACATAAAAACACATATGTTGGACTACACCTGCAGTCTGAGACATAAAAACACATATGTTGGATTACATCTGCAGTCTGAGACATAACAACACATATGTTGGATTACACCTGCAGTCTGAGACATAAAAACACATGTTGGATTACACCTGCAGTCTGAGACGTAACAACACATATGTTGGACTACACCTGCAGTCTGAGACATAACAACACATATATTGGACTACACCTGCAGTCTGAGACATAACAACACATATGTTGGATTATACCTGCAGTCTGAGACATAACAACACAAATGTTGGACTACACCTGCAGTCTGAGACATAACAACACATATGTTACTTGTCATAGCAATTTCTGGTTGATAGAGTTGCTCAAGTTTTCCTTTGCTAATGAAGTGTCTGAACACTTCGATCTTATTGAAGAGGTCATAAGTAAAGATAAGATTTGAACCAATAGCTAACTAGAATTCAGTCCTGTGCGGTTGCCAGAAGAGCTCTCGTGTCCGCTAGCCTGACTACGTCACTGATTCCGCCACGCAACATCTTGTCTGCCCACGCACTGCTACTCACACAGGACGTCACCACGTGCCAAAGCCTGGGGGAGGGGGGAGCTACGTTTCGTAAACAAATTGAAGCCTCTATAAAAGAGACGGACACTAGACAATACATTTCTAGGAAAGTTAGAACTCAACAATTTATTTTGTAGCTCGTCCTGCCTGTTGGAAACTGAGATCAGCACTGAAGTATCGAATCTGCCGTTACACTTCACATATCGCAGCATTCAAGTTCACCAAACGTCTCACACAGAGCAGTGTCTGTGCTGTACAGTATTATTGTTCAAGCCAGCAACATGCGCACCGAACGATGCTCACTCATACCAGTTCTCATTTCCAAACTACTGCTGATGACGATGCTTCTAGTAGACATAGCTTCCTCAGTTGAAAGTAAGACCGTTCTCACAGCTTCAGGTACACAGTCTTCCTCCAGTGACACCTTCACATCCAGTCGTCACAAAAGAGCCCCTGGCTGGGGTAAACGTGCTCCAGGATGGGGGAAAAGATATATTCCAAACGAAGAATTCCACGACGAATCAGAGAATGCTCTTGAAGATATCAGAAAAATTGAAGACTTAAAAGCAGCGGCATTTTTGTCACAGGAAGATCCATTTTCGATCGACAAAAGGGCGCCAGGCTGGGGAAAGAGGGCCCCTGGCTGGGGTAAGAGAGCCCCTGGCTGGGGAAAGAGGGCCCCTGGCTGGGGTAAGCGATCATGTTATGACGGCGCTTGTTTCAGCAACGGAGCATCCATAGAAACCGGAACCTTCCCTCTCTCGGGCAAGCATATCCATGATTTTGAACTGAACGACAAAGGCGATGAAGTGGAGAAAATTGTGCCAGTGTTTTTTAAACGCGCTCCAGGATGGGGTAAACGAACATATGAAACTGATCATGACAGTGTTGGAACCGAGGCTGACAACCTTTTGAGTGTCTGGGACACGAATGATGATATTCAGTCCAGTAAACATGAAGATAAGGAGACTATTCGGGAAATACTGAACAGAGTCGAGTCATTGTCAAGAGCAAAACAGTTATCCGACAGCATGTCTGTAAACAGAAGAGCTCCTGGCTGGGGTAAGAGAGACCGAGATACTGAATTTAGATACGATGGACTTGATACAGACAAACGAGCTCCAGGTTGGGGCAAGCGGGCACCTGGATGGGGAAAAAGAAGTTACCAGATTGAACTTGATGGTGATGTTGACACGGAAAAGAGGGCGCCCGGGTGGGGAAAGCGAGCCCCTGGATGGGGAAAAAGAAGTTACCAGAATGAACTTGATGGTGATGTTGACACGGAAAAGAGGGCGCCCGGGTGGGGAAAGCGAGCTCCTGGATGGGGAAAAAGAAGTTACGAGGCCGAGAAGGACAACACTTTCGATATGGGTAAGCGTGCCCCTGGCTGGGGAAAGCGTGCACCTGGCTGGGGAAAACGGGCCCCTGGTTGGGGAAAACGTGCTGTCGGAACAAGCTGCCAGGAATTAGAGAACATGACAAGCGATTACATTGACAAGGTAAGTCATGTGTTTTTCATACCAACCTTTTAGACTTGATCTGTCTCAAATACACTGCTTTTGCTCACATTGTTTGGCTGACACGTATAACACGTCTAGAATGACATGTAAGACTGCACAATATAGGTGTTAGTTGTCAATGCATCCTATCTTCTTTCGTTCGCTTTAAAATCTAAAGTGTATACCTACAATGTTGTCTCTTGTATAAACTTCACAGTCTTTTGTAGTTCATATATAGGTCTATCAAGTTTCCCTTTTAGTGCTGTTTCTCTTGACCAGTGGACTTTTCTCAGTATATCAAATTCGGGGCATTTCTGAAGTATCTTTTCTGCAGTCCCGAGTGCCTGCCCGGGGTGAACACATGGTTGACTTGCCAATCTTCAATTTTGTGTACAGATGGGGACGGGATTGCGTATGTCCTGTGTTAAGGCTCAACACACCAGTTTTATTTTTTTATTTTTTTTTGGTAACCGTCTTGCGTTAATGTTGGTAGCTATCTGATTGATTTATTCACCCTTTTCTTTTGTTTTTATGTAACTGGCACGTACGGTTGCAGTTGCAACACCCACCTTTGCCAGTTGATATGGTCTCTCGTTCCCTGGTATTCCATATTGAAAATGCATACCAATTTTGCCTTGGTTACTAATTTCAGACAGTAGAGTCTGTAGCTCTGTCACTTTCGCGGTTAGATAATAGGGAAAAATATTTTCTCCTGCGTTGTCAATGTAGCCAACGATGTTTTCATTTCTTGTCTCTATAGTGGTAACGTATCACCCTAGAACCATTGTGTTCTTGTTCGCCATCTTGTTAACGTCAAGCTGTGTAGCTGGTTTTACAGGCCCATGTTGCTGATGTTCTTGTCAAACCCATTTCATTGTGTCTGTCTATGATTGCTATAGATGGTTTAAATAAATAAAAATACCATGATAAAATATGCACAGTGATTAGGACACCGGCCTCTAGACCAAGCGCACACAAGTTCAATACCTCGGTAATCAGTAGTTTCTTTTTCTGATGGGTTAAATTTTTAAACATCTACGATGCTGAAGGGACAGACGAAAATGTATTCCCCATCCCCATGTATTGCTCTGGCAACTCTATCCGTGGAAATATAAGTTGTCTTGATAGTTGTTTTAATAGTAAGAAATATTGGTTATTAGTTTCACAGGAAAGTTCCAGTACCACCCTCTCTAGGTATGCATTTTGAAGCTAAATTCACGAAAGGTACAAATGAGTAATAAAACTTAATCATCAATCAATAAAATTAGTTCAGAAAATAATCGTAATCGTTGACATAATTGCTGAGAACATTGTAAAATTGCTTCAGTAGCGATACAGAGTGATTCTTCATTTCTTTATCGCATGTCTGGCATCTGTAAGAGTTATGCTTTCTGTATCTCATTTAACGTTTAACGTGAGTGGCGTAGGGTAACAAACATAACTTTCTTGTGTTTAGATTCATGAACTAGCAAGGCTAATTTCTATGTGAAGCTAGCCCAAATTAAAATATACGCTGAAGTCGGATGTGGTGTGCTATAAAAAGCAACAATAAAACCCCCACATATACAGCACAATGTACTCCGCCTTGAGACACACCACAATAGACCCAAAAAAAATGTAACACTTGCTGTTTGGTAGCAGTATATAAATGGAATATCCAGTTTTCACTTTCAAGTGCTCAAACAGAATATCATTACATAATTTTGACATTCCGTATCAAATCTCGGTAAAGACACAAGGTTTGTTTACTTGAACGTATAATGTTCTTGACACATTGAATAAATGGTCAGCCTCTAATGAAACCGGACCAAACTGATACAAGTAAACATACGTACGATACGCATGATGAAGTCACTTCTGGTGTAAACAGCACATACCAACCGTCAAGTTTGGAAAATATCATGATCCTTCGACTTATAGTTTCTTCAGCAGTCCGTTGAAAACATGGCGGGTGTGATACGGAATCCGTCCAGAGTTCATCAGCGAGCGGTGATTCGGTTTCTAACAGCTGAAGGATGTCAACCAGTTGACATTCATCGTAGAATGCAGGCAGTGTTTGGTGACAAAAGTATGTCGAAGACAACAGGGAAGAACTGGACAACGATGTTTAAAGAAGGATGTGAGTTCTTATGAGACCAGGTCAGGCGCATATTGTTACTTTAACTCACGTCCTTTTTTAAACATCGTTGTCCAGTCCTTCACTTTTATGTTCGACACACTTTTGTCACCACACACTGCCTCCATTCTGGGACAAATGTCAACTGGTCGACATCGTTCAGCTGTTAGAAACCGAATCACTGCTCGCTGACGGATTCCGTATCACACCCGCCATGTTTTCCACGGTCTGCTGAGGAAACTATGAGCCGGAGGATAATAACATTTTGCAAACTTGACGGTTGGTATGTGCTGTTTACACCAGAAGTGACGTCCACATGCACATACGTTCACTTGTTGCAGTTTGGTCCGGTTTAATTTGAACGCTCCTCGTACTACAGCTCAACTTTTTATGAGACTGGGTGGCTAATCACATTACCCGCTGACTTTCCTTCACTCACATTATTTCAATACTAATTACAGCTGGGTCGACTAGAACGTATCGATAATGGGGATCATGTGCAGTAACTATGCCGTGCGAAGTGAGCGCTCAAGCGCTCTGCCGCTCAAACGCTCTAAGCAAGTACACGTTTATAAAATAATGTCTCCAAATCTACCCCTATTTTCCTGCCCATTACTCAGTTATTCCGCATGCGTGGTGTTTAAACGAGTGCCAGCCTATCTCAATTATTTAATCCTTGAGTGCGCTTTTCAAGTCTGCAGTGCTGTTTGTGGACCACAGATTATACACATAAATAATACGCTGTAACTACTATTTCCCCAACAACAGCGTATCAGTTCAACAGACGCATGCTTCTTCTTTCTCTTCTTTTTTCTTCTTCTTCTTCTTGTTCTTCTATATTTCCATCATCATCATCATCAACATCATCATTATCATCTTCTCCTTCGGTTTCTTCTGCTACTTCTTATTCTACCTCTTTTGTTCTGTGCTTTCTCATACGTATACGGTCACTGCTGCAGTTGACTCATTTACTCGAAACACACGTGAAACCACTTTGTATGTCCTTTTAGTTGTGGTTCCTGACGTTATGTTCTTTTCATGATGAATTTGCTAGTCCTATGGCAACACTTTTCAGCACTTTTTACAACATGCTTGATAATTTACAACGAGCCTTTCTGTACTCGATTTAACTAGGGTAACCAGTAGCATGTTTCCCTCCACATACACATTCAGTCATGGCTGTTTTATCCACCTGCACAATCAGTCATGCATTTTTTTATCCACATACTCCAATTCAGTCATGTTTTTTTTTTATACACATACACTTTAAGTCATGTCTGTTTTTATCCACATACACTTCTAGTCATGGCTGTTTTTATCCACATCCACATACACTTTTAGTCATGGCTGTTTTTATCCACATCCACATACACTTTTAGTCATGGCTGTTTTTATCCACATACACATTCAGTCATGGATGTTTTTATTCGCATACACATTTAGTCATGCTGTTTTTTTTAATCCACGTACACATTCAGTAATGACTGTTTAAAAAAATGCAGATACACATTCAGTAATGACTGTTTAAAAAAATTCAGATACACATTCAGTCATGGCTGTTTTTGAAATTCAGATACACATTCAGTCATGGCTGTTTTTGAAATTCAGATACACATTCAGTCATGGCTGTTTTAAAAATTCAGATACACATTCAGTCATGGCTGTTTTTGAAATTCAGATACACATTCAGTAATGACTGTTTTTAAATTCAGATACCCATTCAGTCACAGAGGTTTTTTAAAATTCAGATACACATTCAGTCACAGACGTTTTTTTAAAATTCAGATGCACATTCAGTCACAGACGTTTTTTTAACATTCAGATATACTGTCAGTCGTGACTTTTTAAAAAACCAGTTACACATTCAATGTAGATAATTTGTCTCGAGCTCAGATATTTTTTTTCGACAATGACACATTTTTTTCGATTGATATCTCTTCATTAATGACAGTTTTTCCTCCACGTATACTTTCATTTACAACAGTTTTTCTCCATAAACGGGGACGATTTGAAAAAAAATGTAACCTTCAGCACTATAACTATGTCGACACTGCTCAGAGCAAGGTGACACCTGTTTGAAAATAATCTCTAAGGAAGTGAGTATAGGGGAATGTATTCGCATTGAACGTGACGCATGCGCACAGTAGACAATTAAAAAGTGGTTGCCTACGTGGAAATACGATTGAAGCTACGTATTGAATTCCTGATGGCGGCAGGTTGTGTTTCCAACAACATGCATCGAAGAATTACCTTGGTACATGGTGGCGCCTGTGTGGATGTCAGTACTGTCAGGAGGTGGACATTGACTGTAAAAGTCGACAATCCAGCCACGATGCACATGCATGACAAGGCTTGCAGCGGACAACTAACTTAACTTGAGTTAGTTGTACTTAACTTAACGTTTCTATACTGGTTTAGAAAACTCTGCAGAGTTTGTATGCAACCAGTATTATTAACTTTGCTTTGCTCTATGCGCATCCAATCTATTCTTAAATGCCTTAATTGTCCCTGCCTTCACTATTTCCTGTGGCAATGCACTAAAAGCATTCATCACTCTCGGACTAAAAAAATATTTCCTCATATCTAATCTGGGTTTATCTTTGAGACACAGCTGACCACAGCTGTAAATGCACTAAGCTCTCGTTGACGAACTGATCCTACGTGTCAAGCAGAAAGAAAGCGTCGCAATGCTTATCATTTTGTTTGAACAATTCCCATACATTTTCCATTCCCTTCTTGGGATAGGAAAGTGTGTGCAAGATGGTTCCCTCGAATGCTGACCCCAGATATTAAACAGCGCCAACACTTGGTGTGTCAGGAACCTCTGGCGCAAAATGAACAGGAAGGCGATGCCCTAATCCACCGAATTGTCATTAATGACGAGTAATGGGCACATCATTATGACCCACAAACCAAGCACCAATTTTTGGAGTAAAGGCATAAGACCTACCCCAACACAATTCAAGGTCGTCTCCTAGGCGGGACAAGTGATGATGACCATATTTCGGGACTGTGACGGCGCAGTTTGCAATGAATTTTTAAGCCCAGCATTGCCGTCAACTTTGCAAAAATTACAAGCCCCATAGCTGCGTGTTCCTGTCGAAAAGCACGCAATGCTTCAGCACAACAATACATGCCAATACACGACTCGGCAAACAGACGCTGCATTAGAGCGTTTCAAGTTATGACATTTTACCTCCCCAATCGTACAGCCCCGATCTTTTCACTCTTTTCGAAGCTTTTCTAATGAGAAGTTGCAAGCACCTGGTACCTGGTTTCGGGAGAAGACGTTTGATTTCTTCCTGGGATATATGCAACATCCCAATTGGCGCGTGTGTGTGTGTGTGTGTGGGTGTGTGTGTGTGTGTGTGTGTGTGGGTGTGTGGGTGTGTCTGTGTGTGTGTGTGTGTAGACCTGGATGGACTGCGTTGACAAATAATGATATCCCATTAAACGACATACCAAGCGTTACGAAAATGTATAGCTAAAATGTAAATCATGCTTTTATAAATGAAATTAAGAGGAGGAAGACAAATCTCTGGTCAAGCACAATATACTGATCAGGCATGTTAGTCAGGGTCAGACAAAACATATTGGCCCAAGACCCTCACTTCGGCTTTCTAGTAGCCCTCCCTGGAAACGGGCTGTTTACATGGCAGCCTGTCTAACGGGGTGAGGAATCCACGTGATCCCCGTAGTAGTGAGTGACATGCAGATAAAGCCAAATATAGCACAACCGCTTGGAAGACCCCGGTTCACCTTCATCAGCACGTTTGGGATGTGCGAAAAACTTCTGCAACCTTCCACTTAACGTCCTTTTCAGGGCGCACGAAAGAGTAACCTACTCATTGTGGTAATTAGCAAAAAACAACAACAAATGAAGTTATCTCATCATAAATAAAACATTTCAAATCGCACTCATATCACTTCAGTTATAACTGTTTTTCTGCAGTCATCAATTCGTATATGACAGCTTTCTCCATTAATGTCTTCAGTTATCACAATCTGCAGATATCAAACATTTTCTTGTTCGATCAACTGATGCTATGCTTCTTGTTTTGTAAGGTTCACGAAGGAAACGGCGCGTTTCAAACCTTCCCCTGTCCCCCACAGATTTTCGAGCATGATGGCTCTCTAGGGCCAGACTGCCTCCCTCTGGACTGCCTAAGGGGATCAGTCCTGCAAGATATGTTCTAATATTTGCTTGGGTGCCCCACAATCGCACGTGGCTGTGTCTCTAAGACCCATTCTGTGAAGGTGGACTTTGAGTCTGCAATGTCCCGTTCTGAGTCTGAAGATCTTTGTCTGCCCATCTATGCTGCTCTTTACTGACTTGTATTCTTTGTGCTGATCTCTTCATTCCATACTCAAGGACTGTTTGATGATATAAAGTTCTCTGTATACCGAGTCTCCGTCGCCACTTCCAGCTATTACGACCTCATCTGCCTTATCGTTTCCAAGGATCCCACAGTGAAACGAAATCCACCGTAGGACTAGATTTGTTTTTTGAGACAGCAACCCGAAGTTATATTTTACATTTTAGCTTGCCACAGAGCAGTCGGAAAACAACTTTACGCACGAGCAACAATGAACCAGCCAGTTTTTACATCGTAGTCTGTTATGACGCATGCCTAGATTTTCTCTAAATTTGGCTTACATGTGAGTCTGAAGTCAACGTGACTTCCAATGAGTGCAGTTGTGTCCAATTGGTGTATTTATTGGTTTGCTATCTTTATTGTTATTTTCTCATTTTAGACATCTAATAGTATATCGCAGTTTTTCTCTGTATCTCTCTTCATTTATGCCAGTTTTTCTTTAATTCTCTCCATTTATGACAGTTTATTTATCTCAAATCGTATATATTTTCTCTTATTTATCTTTATTTATGACAATGTTTCTATATATATATCTTCATTTATGACAGTTTATCTCTTTATTTCAAATCGAAAAGGACATTTTCTCTATATCTCTTTATTTATTACATTTTATTTAAAACTCTTCATTTATGACACTTTTTCTCTATATAGCTTCATTTATGACAGTTATTCTTTCATAAAATTTCATTTATGACACTTTCTTTACTTCAAATCGTAAGTGACATTTTCTCTATATATATCTCTTTATGTGTGACAGCTCTTTTTTCATATCTTTCATTTATGAGTTTTTTTTTATATATCTCTTCATTTATGACAGTTATATTCTGCAGGACATCTTTTTGTATACGACAGTTTCTCTCTCTCTCTCTCTCTCTCTCTCTCTATATATATATATATATATATATATATATATATATATATATATATATATATCTTCAAATACGACATTGTTCTATAAATCTATTCCTTCGTGATAATTTTATTTTCATTTTTGACATTTTTTCTCATCTCTCTTTAGTTATGACAGTTTTTCTCTAAATGTGTATTTTCCAGGACAATTGTTCTTCAAAGATATAATCAGTCACTTTTCTGTTCTAGGTAATCCTTGACCTCCCAACTCGTGACTTTCCTTGTGGGTTCCAATTCAGCGTGTATCTGGCAGTATTTCTTGGCATCTTTCTAAGGTTAACTTCTATCTACCTCTGCGTTTGTTCTCCAATTCAGCGAGTATCTAGCAGTATTTCCTGGCAGCATTCTGAGGTTATGTTCTGTGTATCTCTACGTTTGTTCGCCAATCTTCCGCTGCATTGGTTACTGTCGTGTGTTGTGCACCACTTACATATGTATGATATCCTCTCTGTTCATTGAATACGAAACAAACGACGAAGATGTCAGTGATTTTTTAAAGTTTGGGTAGCTTTTTCTTCTTCTTCGTTCTATCAATCACTCTCTAGCGGGCCCTGAAAAGGGCTTTGATGTTGTCCGCAGAACGGAATGTGTTTTAGTTTATAGCTTAAATGTGATATTTGCACCTTTCGGTCCGACACATCTGACTTCAGCAGGTAATTTTGAGTACCAGGTTAGCTTTCCATCTCGGTCTTCGATCCCTTCTACTTAGCTAGCATGCTGTGTTACAGTCTGTTATCCAGGATCACCGCGAGGTGTAGAAGGGTATTCGCAGCTCTGGTTCGCTGGTCCTGACGCTAGCAGTCAGCTATGGGACGCTGACCCCTGCAGCTCATGCACCGCTCAGCATCTTGATCCTTGAAGTCAACGTATGATATTGTTAGTCACACGCCGAGTTTGAGAGTTGTTTAACAAGACTGAGTTTACATCGATGTTGAGAAACCTATATTTTTGTTCTCAAGAAGTTTGCTGCAAGAAATTGGAGCAAATTTAAAACTAAAACTGGTAAAACTACATTTATAACAGCTGAGGAGGTAACGTTCAAACTAAATTTAAAGTTCAGTTAGTTTCAATTAAAATGTGTTCTAAAAGTCATCTAGGCATCTGGTTTCTAAGCTGGGGTTGTAAATTGTTTTGCCTAGAATATATTTTGTATATACACATACATACATACATACATATATATATATATATATATATATATATATGCATATGTATATGTATGTATGTGTTTATGTATGCCCGAGTGGTCTGCCGGGGTGTTTGTATATGACAAGGACAAGAATGGCATCACCGTCTAAAAGAGAGCATGTCATAAGAGGCGACTAACTGTGTGGCATGGCATAACACCGGCCATGGTTAGGTGATTTGTTTAGAGTATCATAGATGGTGCCTAACAGGCTGCGAGTCTACTTTGCTCTAGTGTTTGGGTCAATTAAGATGGACTCGCACATCGGTTAACTACTCTCTGTAAGCGCTTGTCTCAACGCAGCGGCGTATTAAACTGCTGGAGCCTAGCTCGCTAAGCAGGAAACCGTTCTACCGGCTACATCCAGCTTACTCCAGAGCTGAAACCTGCACAGGAGCATCTGCCCATGTAGAAGTACAGGTCGACTAAGACTAAGACTATATATATATATATATATATATATATATATCACCACTTCTTAGGCACCCAAGCAATAGTTTGGCAACAAAGCAACGGCTGATAAAGAGTATATTTGTACATACTCAGTGCTACCAGTGCCAGACATGGCGTCTGTCTAGAGCGCATGAAAACAAAATGTCGACGTGTGTGATGTAGAGTCTGAGGAAGATCATCGGCGTTACCAGGAGAGACAGAATGTGGAACCACGACAATATCAGCATGGCTGGGACTGCGTTTTTGTGCAGAATACATTTCCAGGCGCAAAAAAAGTTGGTTGATCATCCCAATTGAAAGCACCCTCATAAACTTCCACTGATGGTTTACAACGCTGGTAGATCTGACAACAGGGTAGAGAGCAGGTTGAGGGATAACGTTAGAGTGGTTGTGCATTTACACGGGCTCACATTGACTGACGCAACACACATGGCACATGACAGACGACTTAAGCTCTCAACAACGCTCATCGGCATAAGTGGAAAAAAAACTAAGTAAACAAACTATATATATATATATATATATATATACATATTATATAATTACGAGGTAGCTTCAAAAAATTTCCGGAATAGTCGACTCGTGTTTGAATGAAAGATGATATTATGGAGAATATATATATTTATAAGTTGGTAGGGACCTGACCTTTCTGAAATGACATGGCAGACATGGCCTTCACATATACTCTCGAACAGAAGTTACATAATATTGTTAGTGTTGTGCTCGTTGCATCGTCGGAGTTGAACATATCCTTGATTGAACAACGTACAAATGCATAATTCTGTGTTTTGCTTGAGAAGTCACCCTCAGAGACACAAACATTGCTTAATAAAGCATATGGTGATATCACAATGAAAAAATCACAAGTATTTGAGTGGCACAAGCGTTTCTATGGAGGTCGTGTTAGTGTCGATGATGATGCACGTAGTGGACGACCATCAATCTCGATGGAAATATTGAGCGTGTTCTAAACTTTGTGTGTATTGACAGAAGTCTTGACTTATAGTCGAGAAAATAGTCTCAGAAGTTGGAATATCAGTTGAAAGTTGCCACAGTATTCTCCACAATGAACTGCACGTGCACCGTGTTTGTCAACACATGGTTCCCAAAATGTTATCTACTGAACAGAAAGAAACGAGATTGACCCTGGCAGGAGACCTAATCACAATGGCTGATCAAGATAGCATTTTTCTCAACAACATAATCACAGAAGATGAGACCTGATGTTTTTTGTACGATTCTAAGACAAAACGTAAACCTCCCCCAACTCCCCGGACAGGGACATTTATTTTGGACAAGAGCAAAGACATGTTTTGTGGAATTTGTTTAAATTCCCAGCGTATTGTCTTTCACGATTTATTATTCCTGAAAGTCGAACGGTTAACAAGGAAATGTACATTAATATCCTCCGTCGTCAAAGAGATGCAATCAGAAGAAAACGACCAGAAAAATTGAGAACAAACAGTTGGAATATTCTGCTTGACACGCCAACACATCGATCTCTGCTGGCGAAGCAGTACCTCGCAAAGCACACGAAATCGGCTTTGAAAGGACAGCGATTCAAAGATGCTGAGAACGTTATCACCAATGCGACAAGACAGCAGAGAGCGGTGTTAAAGAATGTTTCCAGCAGCTGTATGCATGTTACCAAAAGTAAACTACTTTGAAGGAAATGTAGTGTAGATAATTCTATTGTAACTTGTTTATATATAATCCACTAATTCCGGGAACGTTTTGATGCTGCCTCGTATATTACGCATGTGGCGCCCGATTACTAATGTTTAAGAATCGCTAGTCAAGACATTTATTAGGCACTGACGGTTTTCATATATCAACGACGTGTGTGGGACGTCCAACATGTCTAGCTAAAATAAATTGCTAATTTTTAATGCCCATGGTTATTTGGCAATTGTATTTTAACTGAATTAATTTAAATGTAATGACATAATTATTTCCGAGATGTCTTTGTATTGAGCGTTTGTCTTTGCATTATTTGTTCATATAATACATGCACGTCCGATGAAAATAACAGCTATTTGGCTTCATTTGTTCCGGCACATAAATGGGATATCTAGATGTTAACAATGTAACGCTATAAATCAAGCCAAGATTGTTTGTCGTAAAAAATATTCTGGACTTAAAATCTCGATATTTGCAATGTTCACATAACAACTGCAATTATATATACTTTACTGAAACTTGGGTCTGGTTATATTTATCCAAAAGTTTACACTATGTAACGAAATTCACCAAACTGTTGTTCGTGTAATTGATTTTAAAAAGTGACTTAACTTAACTCAACTTAACTTAATTTAACTTAACATAATTTAACGTCTTTATACTGGTTTAGAAGACTCTACAGAGACTGTATACAACCAGTTTCATGGAGCGTGGTTTTTACCAATGTGCGAGTCCATCTGAATAGACTCAAACATTAGAGCTAAGTAGGCCCGCAGGCAGTTAGGCGCCATCTATAGCTGCTCTTAACAAACCACCTGGGGAAAGGTAAAACAACTTGGGTAGATTTTGTATTTGAATTTTCTCCGTGCAGCGGCCGTTAAGCCTACTATTTTCGATTTCAAACTGCCAAGGAATTGTTAACGAGTTCGACACTGAACAAGGTAGTCCGATCTTCCTACCCAGAGATCAGGGGAGTTTTGATCAGAAGATCCACGTGAAAAAAATGCAGTTCTCCACCGTGATTTGAACCCATGACTTCCGGCACATTCTGAGATTTAAACATACCAATCTATTCAGGTCCCAGTAGTAGACTGGATACAAACTTGCAGGACCACTAATACAAAGCGTCACAAAAGGCGACTAAAGAGAGTTGTGCATGGGACTAGTCACATCATCATGAAAAGAAACAGTAGCTGAAATTTCTCGGACGGTCCTCGTGTATTGAGGACAACTGTAGTGGTGACATATGCTTCACTTGGAGTGTGAAGTGAAATTACTCGATCCATTGTGGGTATGCATGTATCTGCTGAGTGTGAAGTGGAGGCCCTAGGTCTCTTTGGGTATGTATGTGTCTGCTGAGTGTGAAGTAACCTTCTGGGTTTTTATTTTCTTCTACTTCGTCTTCTTCTCTAATAACCACACCTACTTCCAAAATTAACTTGACGGCGATTTATCTCAGTTTCTATCGTCAAATACAATTTATTCCTCATCTGAGTTGAAGGGAGACATGCTGTCCCTCTACACCTCTTGTGCAATAGACATACCAGCGTAGTATGTATAATATTGCTGACTCAAATAACATGTACATTATAAATTCCATACACAGATAAGGTCTCGTATAAGGAGGACAGACGAATAGTGAGTTTTAATTAAAGTTATAGAAACAGGGGGTCTATATTCAAGTATTATCGGCGGTGGTTTCAATAACAATGGTTTGATATGATGAGGTTACACAATCTTATATAGTCGCATTTCCGAAAACAAAAAGATGTACTGGCCCTATTCTTTGTATACGTGATCCAATCTTGGTGTGCAAGAATCTCAGCAAATTATTTTTCTAGGAATCAGAAGAGAATAAGACATAATTTGGACACGTTACACCGATGACTGTGTTGAGAGCAAAAAATGAGCCAGACATAAGATATGGTTAACATGATAGTTATTCAAAGCGAAAATAAAAGACTCAGCTTGAATAAAAAGAAATCAGAAGTAATGGTAGTAACTAAGAAAAATAAACCTTCAAAATATTATGCAAAGGTGAACGACATGGAACTAAGACAAGTACACACATTTCAATACTTAGGCATCCACATCAGTTCTGATGTGATATGTAGTGATATATGTGATATATTTGATATGGAAAAAAGAACAGAATAGCCAAGATAAAATCAGTCTTCCAGAGTATGAGGGGAATCTTGTTTAACAAAACCTATATCTGGTTTTATGGAAGAGAGTTCTTGGATGCTACCTGGAACTAATACTGACATTCGGTATCAAGTCATGAACAATCAACAGGTAAGTACAGTCATGAACAATCAACAGGTAAGTACAGTCATAAACAATCAATAGGCAAGTACAGTCATGAACAATCAATAGGTAAGAACGGTCATGAACAATCAATAGGTAAGAACGGTCATGAACAATCAATAGGTAAGAACGGTCATGAACAATCAACAGGTAAGTACAGTCATGAACAATCAATAGGTAAGTACAGTCATGAACAATCAACAGGTAAGTACAGTCATGAACAATCAATAGGTAAGAACGGTCATGAACAATCAACAGGTAAGTACAGTCATGAACAATCAACAGGTAAGTACAGTCATGAATAATCAACAGGTAAGTGCAGGGATAATTGGAGACAACGGAAATGGGGTTTTGCATAAGAATGTTGAGGATCCGATAGAAATCTTATAACGTGGTTCTTGAAGTGACACAGACTCAAAGACAGCTTATGGCTAAAATCATGTCAAGCAGTCATTCTCTTTCGAGCATGTCATCTGAAGAGGCGGATTGAAACAGACGGGGACAACGGGCAGAATCGCAGAGAAGAGGGAGGAAAAGAGAGCAATCGTTGAACAGGTTGAAGAAATGGTATAGGAGATAATCAACGACAAAACTGATAAACGACTCACGTGATAAGGAAAGTGACGAACCATGACCGCAAACACCAACCAGCATGCACTTGTTGACGGTGATGATGAAAGAAATGAGAAGAATTGAATTTAACATCGATATTATTATAAATAACGAAAAATCAATTGTAAAAAATTAGATCAAAAATCGAAGTATTAAAGAATGTTATAACACGAAATTGATTGTACATATTCACTTGGTGAGACGATTTTTAAAATTACGAGACGAGATGTGTTCACAAAGTATCCGACATTTGGAACGGAAAAATACAATTACTCACCTGGAGGTTTTAAACCCAAATCGGGATCAAGATGCTGAGCAGCGCATGAGCTGCAATGGTCAGCGACCCATTGCTGACTGCTAGCGTCAGGGCCAGGGAACCATAGCTGCCAAGACCCTTCTACACCTCCACGCGGTGATCCTGGATAACAGGCTGCAGTAGGGCATACTGGCTAAGGAGAGGGAATGCTAACCCGGTACTCAAAAAATGCTTGCTGAAGTCGGATGTGTTGGACCGAAAGGTGCAAATATTGCAGCCAAGCTGTAAACTACAACACAACGCATTCCGTTCTCTGGACTACATTCTGCTACTTACCCTTTCAGGGTTTGGTCGCGGGAGATTGAGAACGAACGAAGAAGAAGAAGAAGAAACCCAAATCGCCGTCAAAGTACTACCCTTGGAACTCCACACACTTCTCCCAGCGGTCTAGCATTGTTGAAAGCTTTTCAGGAAGGCGTTTTTGGGAAAAGAAATAACTAGGTCGTCGCATTCAGCATAATGTCTTCCCGTGATTTAAATCGGGTACCTTTCAGTAAAATTGTCAGCTTGACGAATAGGCCAATGATCAAAGTGTTCAGTAAGTCGGTGTCACCTTTAGCTCAGCCCACCATTTCTGCGAGACTTCTAGACTGAGTTGCTTAAGCTCCATAGTTAGAAGCTTCAGCACGAACTTCGTGGACTCTCTGTACATAACCAAATACGCGCAAAAAAAATAGAGTGTTCTGAACCAATGCTTAACGCCACCTCATCCGCATGTTCTTGGGTGGCAACACGATGGTTCTGTAAAACTAAAGTCCGTACTTAGTCAATGACTTCACCATCAGGTCAGCTTGTAAAGAGGGCCTACCGGAACATGATCCGCTTTCCACCGATGTGCGGCCATCTTTGAAGCGATTGTACCAATTTATAATTCGTCTGATGCTCATGGCATTGTCACCGAAAGACGGATGAATCGTTCGAATGGTTTCCACTTGGGCATCGTCTATTTTTTGACAAAAATTTATGTAACACTGCTGCTCAATTCTTTTTGTCATTTTTTGGTGAGGGAAAACAGGATGGGTGTTCACTACACTAAACACTGAAAGGCTGACTGCTAGCGACTGACGGGTGTTCACTAAACACGGAAAGGCTGACTGCCAGCGACTGACGCAATCTGCGGGAGGGAAAAATTCACGCACGCGTATGATGGACAACTTTACCTTCCTGCCGAAATGCAGCAGACATGCTTCATTTGTTTCCGCGGAAACAGATGAAGGTAGGATACTTTTTGAACACACTTCGTATTTCCGTGATTAAACAAAGCTAATCTCAACCTTTCGATGATTACATTCTCGAAATGAAAACAAATAGAAGCTGTTTGATATTATTTATAGTTAAGCACAGCAGGAAGTTTAGGAATACTAGAAGTTACTATTAAACTAGCGACACAGCGCATTCCGTTCTCCGGACTACATCCTGTTACTTGCAAAGCCTAGTTCACTGATTGGTAGCGGGAGATTGAGAACGAACGCAGCAGAAGAAGAAGAGGTTACTCTTAAGGACAGCAGACAACAACTGATTTTTGCATGTAGTTGTTGAGATAGTTTTAGTGCAAACCATTTTGTCTGCTAATGGTGAGGCGGAAAGATTGGTTTTTCTGTGTTCTTATAATGCCATTCCTCTTGAAACTTTAGTTTTTATAACAATCTCTAGATCGTAGATCAATATTTCCAAATATAGGCGAAATAGGAAATTGAAGAAACTCGAGAAAACAATTAAAGTTAGACTAAATAGGAAACATTCTTAGTTCTTAGTCAACCTGTACTTCAACGGGAGCAGATGTTCCTTCGCAGGTCTCAGCTCTGGTATGAACTGGTTGTAGCCAGGAGAAGGGTTTCCTACTTAGCGGGCTAGGCTCGAGCAGCTTAATACTCCGTTGCATTGGGACAAGCGCTTACGGAGGGTGGTTAACCGATGTGCGAGTCTATCTTAATAGGCTCAAACACTAGAGCAAAGTAACCCGCAGCCTGTTAGGCACCATCTATGCTGCTCTAAACAAATCCCCTAACAATGGCCGGTGTTATGTCACGTCACACACTTGATCGCTCAAAATGCTTAAATAAGGAACATTATTTCCAACACATCTTCATACAGAATATTCAAGTATTACAAATAATAGTTGTCCATCACAAGTGATGAAGACCACTCTCTTTGTTCAGCCGTGTGGACAGTCGTATCTCTTGCTGTGTCCACTGAAATGGGTGACTTGCGCGGTGATTTGGATTAAAGTGAGGAAGAAACTGCGCCTTTTGTCAACCTCACTCACAGAGCCTAAGCTACCTTTTGCCAGTGGCAAGACATTCATCGAGACGACTGGAGATAGCATAGGATGCAGATCTTGCCTCAGGGTTACCACCGAAGCCTATCCGTAAACATGTAACCCGGAGGGTAGAAAGGTGGGATGGCATCTAACGCAGTTTGTCGTGCCTTTTCGATAACCACAAGAGGTCGTATGGACAACACTCAGCGTGTGAGTGGGTCTGGCATCTCTACCCAGCTGTATTCAGCTCATCATAGTAGCATCTAAAATTCCCACACGCCAAATTCGTGAAGGTGACCCGGCAGAACTAACCCGTGAAATACGACACAGGTAAAAGCGTAGTGCCATTCAGCCGGCGTCCAGACCAGGATAAACGGATGGAAGAAATCACAAAAAAAGAACGAAATAACAAGTCCAGACGGAAAACAACACCACGTTTCCGTGAACACAAGTGTAAGTCGTCAACTAGCGTGAATTCCAGGCAAATCCGTGGTCTGGGGCATCCATAATGATCCAAAACAGAAGAGAAATGTAGACTCGCAGCCAGTTATGGCGCCATCTTTGCCAGATTTTTCAATTTATTACAAATAATCGATATGATAACAACAGAATAGTTGTTTAACAGAACCAAATACGATACTACAGGAGGTTATGAATATACGTGGAATACGTGGAATACTTGGAATCCTGGTATTCAAACAAGCATGTTAATGTATGTTACCTGGTAGTCGAAAGCTGCCGGCTATCAGTAGTAGGTATTTAAACTTTCTGTGGCATTCTATCCCTGGGGGAAGGTACAAACAATTTGGGTAGATTTCTAACTAGATTTATGAATTTTGTCTAGGCAGCGGCCGTTAAATCCTACTATTTTCAGTTTCTAACTGCCAATGGAGTTTTAGTGCGCTCGACACTGAACATGGGAGTCAGATCTCACTACCCAGAGATCAGGGGAATATGTACCAGAAGATCTATGTGACAAAATCCCGGTCTCCACCGTGATTGCAACCCGCGACCTGCGACACCCGAAGCGGACACCCTGCCTGGAGACCACTGCGCCCCCTGTACCGAAGATACGGTTTGACAAACATCCCTGCTTGATGATACAAAATAGGGAAGAAGAGAAATAAATGATCAACAACTAAGTCCATTCATTTGATGAGCTACCAACAGTATACGTCATCCGTGAGCTTCCATGAGATAATAATGCCCACTTGACAGTTGAGTGGATTATATTCAATGTCCTAATGTAATGCACTTTATTGTCTGTGGAGATTATAGTGCGATGAAACAGCAACAATAATTATGTATGCTCTACCAAAGAAGTTATCGTTTCGTACATTACTGTGTGGGGAGGGAGAAGGCGGTGAATGGGCTGCGTAGTGAAGGCGTTAGTGACACGGCCCCCACCCCAAAGTAAGGAGGGGGAGGTTGCGTGGGTGAAGTGGTTAGTGACAGCCTAAAGTGAAGAGGCGGAGGCTACGTCGTGAAGTGGTTAGTGACAGCCTAAAGTGAAGGGATGGAGGCTGCGTGGTGAAGTGGTAAGTGACAGCCTAAAGTGAAGAGGCGGAGGCTACGTCGTGAAGTGGTTAGTGACAGCCTAAAGTGAAGGGACGGAGGCTGCGTGGTGTAGTGGTTAATGACATGGTGCACAACCCCGACATGGAAATGTTCGAATTCAACAAGTTAGAGTCTCTAAAGGAAATGACCTCCTTGAAAAAAATGTGCGCTGAATTTAGATGCACTGAGTCGTAAGTCGCAAAATACAGTACAACGCACTTCGCCTTGAGTAACACATTGAATGAAGAAAACACCCCTATATTATGTATGGATAATACTTTTTAGATCTTTCTTCCGAACACAGGGCTGCTTCATACTTTTTAGGCTTTTTACCTATGGTAATGATGGAGTCTTCCACCTTAAAGGGGTTGTTGTCCTGCCGTGGAAACCAACGAAAGCCAAGACAAAACCTACTAAGACTACTAATTCACTTCTAGTTGGCCTATAAATGTGAACGAAAGGACGTTCACATTTATAGGCCAACTAGAAGTGAATTAGTAGTCTTAGTAGGTTTTGTCTTGGCTTTCGTTGGTTTCCACGGCCAGGACAACAACCCCTTTAAGGTGGAAGACTCCATCATTACCATAGGTAAAAAGCCTAAAAAGTATGAAGCAGCCCTGTGTCGGAAGAAAGATCTAAAAAGTATTATCCATACTTAATATAGGGGTGTGTTTTCTTCATTCAATGTGTTACTCAAGGCGAAGTGCGTTGTACTGTATTTTGCGACTTACGACTCAGTGCATCTAAATTCAGCGCACATTTTTTTCAAGGAGGTCATTTCCTTTAGAGACTCTAACTTGTTGAATTCGAACATTTCCATGTCGGGGTTGTGCACCATGTCATTAACCACTACACCACGCAGCCTCCGTCCCTTCACTTTAGGCTGTCACTAACCACTTCACGACGTAGCCTCCGCCCTCTTCACCTTTAGGCTGCCTGGCAATTCACCTGCAAGAAGGCCTCCAGGTAAAATATGTCCAATAATTGTAATCGTGTACTTCTGATTCCAGGACAAATGAGTTTTCTTTCACTCTGTTCACTATTTCGTATTATGGATATTATTTATAAAGCCTTCTATCAAGCCAAGAAGGACACGCTACAGCAGGCATGCGCAACGTACAGCTCGCTGGTCGCATCCGTCCCGTCCCCTTCGCCCTGATTGTATCCTGATCGCGGAGACTATTCCAAATATAATTGAATCTGGCGAGCCAACCACATACTGGCTGTTGAAGTTTTCTGAAATAAAATGAGAAAATAAATCTACGAGAGCCTATTGCTAAAATCCAAGAATTGAAGTAAAATAAGTAAATGATAACCAGGTCACGTTTTTCATCAGTACTAGATGTTGTCGTCCGTGTCCTTCTTCTTCTTCTTCTTCGTACGCAGTCAGACAGTAACCATTATTTTTTCGAAAAAAGCGGCGATCATCCTGAGGCTGTCGCCACTGCCATAGAGCTTGTCTTGCAGTTCCACTGGTGATGGCCACATCTGCTCTCTCTGATCCTCGTATGTCGGGCAGTTCTGCAGCAGATGTTCAGTGGTCATTTTACCGGTACCGCACGGGCATTCGTCGGTACACCCTTTCTTCAATTTGTTGAATAGGTGGTACCTCAGTCTATTGTGGCCAGTGCGAAGTCTGAAGACAACGACCTGCTCTCTTCGGTTCAACTGGTAATAGGCATCGTTTTTGGTGTAACCAGTATGTTCGGTTTCCCATTTGGTCATGTATCTGGCTTTGAAAAGCCGTTTTGACTCTTCGTACGTCATAATAGTATCTGTTTGTGGTAGTCTTGCACCTTTTTTTGCCAGTCTGTCTGCCTCCTCGTTGCCTTGGATGTTAAAGTGTGACGGGACCCACTGTACCACTACCCTTTTTGGTGCGGACTGCTGGCACAGTTTGCAGAGTGCTGCTCTTAAGTCATTAAGCTCAGTGTTTTTCTGGCTTTTTAGCGCTGTGACTATATGGCTCTCATTTTCACTGTGTGTCACCATTTCTTCCACTGCCGCCCTCAGTGCCTCTGCCTCCGCTCTGAAATTGCTTGTGTACTTACCAGTAGCGAATGACAGTGTTATTTTTCTGCCATTTGGTAGGTTCAGGAATGCTCCTGCCCCTCCGTTCTGTGTTGTGTTTGTTACAGAACCGTCGGTGTATGCATGGGTCCAGTCCATGCTTGGGTAGCTTTTCGTTATGAAGCTTAGGGTAGTATCCTCCTTTCTTTTTCAGTCTGGCAGTTTTTGTTTGCAATACCTGGTATATTTTCTACCACCTCTGGAAATATATCCTGCCTCCAGGTAGGTTTTCGTACAGTAGTGATGGGTTTTGGTGTTGTTAGTGCGTTT
Source organism: Ariolimax columbianus (assembly GCA_036924085.1). Lineage (NCBI taxonomy): Eukaryota > Metazoa > Mollusca > Gastropoda > Stylommatophora > Arionidae > Ariolimax > Ariolimax columbianus. The sequence continues at coordinate 33,290,334 of JAVGWX010000003.1, read as the reverse complement.
ATGGGATCTTCGTGCATCTTTGCTTTGGCTTTTTCTGCAAAGTTTCTCCGCTTTAGTTTCCCATTTCCCAAATTGTTTAGTCTCTGGTGCATTGGATGGTCGGTCAGTCTTCGGAGTTTCTCTGACTGCAGCTGGGCTCTGCAGTCTCTTCTATCGGTCATGGATTGCAGTTTTGTAATCTTTTCAAGTTTTACAATTGGCGTTGACTTCATGCCACCTGTTATAATTCTCATGGCTTGGTTTTGAAGTTTGTTAACTTTATCGAAGTTCGCCTTCGCTGCTGTTGTCCTTGTCCGAATTACGCGAAATAAACTTGTCAGTTTTACAAAGTAACGCAAGATATGGTTTGTTGTGATAAAGCTGACACGGAAAGAAACGGCCAATCAAATCCTCTAAACAAAAAATGTTGACTACACAGGATTAGTAATATCTCCACCCCTCTGTAGTTAAGCGTCGTTTACATTTGTAGTATGCAAGTTTATTATTTTCCTGTTATTATAATTGTGTGTGTCATCTAAATTATTAAGATCTCTTGGAAGAAGAGGAAAGTGTGAAATGAGTGTCGTGTATTTACAAGAAGTCAACCGATGATTACTTATACCATGCAGCAACAAGAAATGTCTTTTGTTTTATTTGTTTTGGAATCATTTCCGCTATGACAGAACACAATCTACATTTAAAGCGATTTAGAAAGTGAACTGAAAAGATGGCACAACAATTGGAAAAAGAGTATATCTTCTCAAAATCGATGTTACAGACGGACACATTAATCAGCCAATATTGTTCTGGCAAGTCTTATAAATAAATTGCCAGTAAATAAAATGCAAAGCACTTGAAGCTATCGAAAGCTTTGTCAAAAGATATCTCAGTGCTGCTATTACAAAAAATTGCTCCGATAAAAACAAGGACACTGAACAAATGAGTCTATCTTGTTGGACTGTGTCGATGCATTTAGATGGAATGAATAACCAATGATATGCAAATGAACCTAAAAGAACTTCGTCACAATTTGAAGCGTTTACAGTAGCTTGAGACGAGAGTATAGACACCACACATATTGCTCAGTTGTCGTATTCATCTAGTCGAAGCTATATTCAATTGTACGAAAGACTTTCTTGCCGTTCAACAAATGAAAGACACTACAAGGGGAGAAGACATTTTGCAGGAAGTAAATAATGTTTATAAATAACTCGACTTTATTAGACGAAGTTAAATGGGGGGAAACAAACGACGGAGCTCCAGTTATTACTGCGTCAAAATGAGACTATATTACTTAAAAATAGAGTTATCTGATAAAAACATTGTTTCAGAAGATATGTGTGATTCACACCTACAAAACATGTACAAAATCAATGACATTTGCCCATGTCATGACCGCTGTATGTTACTGCTTGCACCTCATTAAGTCGAGAGCACTAACCCCCGCCAGTTCCAAGAATGTCTGGAAGACGTTCATTCCTTCCATGAAAACTTAACACTTTACTGTGAAATACATTGGCTAAGTAAGCAGAAGATGCTAAAGTATTTTTATTACATGAAAGACCTGTTTTCATGGGCAAGAAAACAAATCTCTGCAGTAGTTAGAAAAAAAAGGCTTGCAATGTGATTGGTATTTCTGGTTTATCATACTGAACTCAACGCTAATCTACAAACTCAAGGACAGCTGATTCATTAGCTGCATTGACACAGTAAGTTCTGTCATAATAAACCTCGTTTCTGGGACAGTCAACTTTTGCTTGACAATGCTTTTGATTTTCCCACCTTGCGAACCACAAAAGTGATTCTGATTGCTATTCATTCGAGAATGAGTTGAAGAATTAAACAGCAGCTTCCGTGATTTTTTAGCACAATAAGCAAATAATAAAAGTGTGTCTTCTCCATTTGATGTTGACGGGGAGCAAGCTCCATTTACTTTACAAATAGAACTAACTGTAATGCAGGAGAGCTCAGATATGAATAAATACAATTTATTATTTTTAAAAGAAATATTTCACATAGGACACATGCGAAACAGTTTTTTACTCTCTCTAAAGAGAATAGACCTATTTGGAAGTACTAACACCTGCGAGCCATTTTCTTGTAGAACGAACTTCGTTAAATCTAACGCAAGAACGAGAACAACAGATTAACATCTAGAAAACACTTTGACTTTTATAACTTCAGTTATTGTCCTGAACATTGGCCGTCCTATGGAAGACACGGCGTTCTAAATTCTCATTGAATGCATCTTATCTGATTTAATCTTACTTAATTTTAGTATCTATAAAACGAATTTAAAAATTATAAAAGTTTAAAAAAATAAACATTAAAAAATAAATAGCTCAATAAAGCTGATATGAAATGGTTGCTTGTTATTCTACTCGTAAATTTTGTTATGCTAATGACATAATTGAAATAGAAACAAATAAAATTATTTTAATCAGGCTTGTGTCCTCAGGACTTTTCTATAAGGCGATAAAACATGACCTACTTACATGCACGAGGAGAGCCGGCTAAACAGCTTTCACATGAGATTCCGACGCAGAATTCTGGGAGCTAGGTGGCAAGACAAGATCACGAACGCAGAAGTGTTGGAAAGAACCGACCCTGTCACGGTCTTTTCCACGCTTAGTCTTCGAAGACTTCTATGGCTTTAACACTTTCGGAGGATGGATGATAGCAGAATACAAAAGGATCTTCTTTATGGGAAATTATAGTTGAGGAAAAGGTCTCGTGGCCGGTCACTACTTCGGTACAAGGATGTGTGAAAGCCGGATTTGAATGATGCAGGCATCGATTTAGAATTATAGGAATTGTTCGACATGGATCGTGTTGCATGGAAGGGCAGGATTAAACATGGAATTCAGATAAAGGTGATACTGATTACAGATAGTCTAAGGGCTCAACTTTTGGGAAGACACACTATTTGATGGCGCAAACAGTCCTCATATTTCTTGTATACACTGTGGAAGACGCTCCTCTGTTTGGGTTAAACTTAGTCACATCGTTAACGTTTTCCACATTTGTCTCAACCTTTTTTCAATGCACAACTTGCTACCGTTTGATAAGACGGAAAGAGCCAATATAATATTGCAGTACTGCTACTACTATACTTTGGTCACACCAAGCGACACAACGGTCTTGAGAGGACGGTGATGGAAGGTATGGTGCCAGGCAAAAGAGGAAGGGGTAGACCAAGAAGACGATGGCACCAAGATATCCAGGAGTGCCTGAGTATGACAGTGGCGGAAGCTGGAGTTTTGGCAAGGGAACGAGTTTCTTTCAGACAGACTGTGATGGGAGCGACGTTCTACAAAGGACATGTTACATGAGAGAGCTACTACTACTACTACTACTACTACTACTACTACTACTACTACTATTACCACTACTACAACTATTACTATTATTACTATTACTATTACTATTACTTTTATAACTATTACTACTACTACTATTACTATTATTACTATTATTACTATTACTACTATTATTACTATTACTATTACTACTTCTATTACTATTATTACTTTTACTACTACTACTACTGCTAACCACTACTGACACTACACATTACTGCTGGTGCTGCTACTACTTCAACTACTACTGCTTTTACTATTAATACTACTCGTACTAATACTCTACTATTACCAAGACGACTACTATTGTGACAGAGTCATTCATGTTGCAACAACTTTCTAGGGAGTAAAAGTTCAAACTCTTCCTTGGTCTTGTCCCTAGACCTTTCACACTCCAGAAATGTGATGAATCAAGTAACTACTTTAAGACTAGTTTAGACATTTGGTGAATAAATTACAGTCGATGAAGTGGACTTGGTGGAGTCAACCGGAAGCGCTTGAACAGATTACCGGTCGGCTAATACCTTTGATCTGAGTACACTTGAAACACATTTGCATGGGTTGAGCCATGACCTACTTTAGAGTTGGCCATGGTTGAGCCATATGGCAAATACGAATATAACGTATTTTTTTAATCTTGTAAGCTGCAGAAATTAGCAGGAAGTAGTAGGGTGTGTAAACTGCTTGCGAACTACATGAATTGTGTGTAAACTGTGTGCGAACTACATGTATTGTGTGTAAACTGTGTGCGAACTACATGAATTGTATGTAAACTGTGTGCGAACTACATGAATTGTGTGTACACTGTGTGCGAACTACATGAATTGTGTGTAAACTGCGTGCGAACTACATGAATTGTGTGTAAACTGTGTGCGAACTACATGAATTGTGTGTAAACTGTGTGCGAACTACATGAATTGTGTGTAAACTGCGTGCGAACTACATGAATTGTGTGTAAACTGCGTGCGAACTACATGAATTGTATGTAAACTGCGTGCGAACTACATGAATTGTGTGTAAACTGCGTGCAATAGGAATCTGTAGTGTGTGTAAACGGTGTGCTACAGGAATCTGTAGTGTGTGTAAACTGTGTGCTACAGGAATCTGTAGTGTGTGTAAACTGGGTGCTACAGGAATCAAAGTGTTTTTAAACTGTGTGCTACAGGAATCAGTAGTTGTGTAAACTGTGTGCTACAGGAATCAGTAGTTGTGTAAACTGTGTGCTACAGGAATCAGCAGTGTGTGTAAACTGTGTGCTACATGAATCTGTAGTTGTGTAAACTGTGTGCTACAGGAATCAGTAGTTGTGTAAACTGTGTGCTACAGGAATCAGTAGTTGTGTAAACTGTGTGCTACAGGAATCAGCAGTGTGTGTAAACTGTGTGCTACATGAATCAGTAGTGTGTGTAAACTGTGTGCTACAGGAATCAGCAGTGTGTGTAAACTGTGTGCTACATGAATCAGTAGTGTGTGTAAACTGTGTGCTACAGGAATGAGCAGTGTGTAAACTGTGTGCTACAGGAATCAGCAGTGTGTGTACACTGTGTGCTACAGGAATCAGCAGTGTGTGTAAACTGTGTGCTACAGATAGCATTAGTCTGCGTACTATTCAATAATAGGCTAAAATAGACTCACATAGTCTTATCAAGATTGTTGTGATATCAATTCCCAATGACGTAGTTACTCCTCATCAGCCTATCTGGAGTGTATAGATCTTCTATTTGTTTTGATAACTGTATTTATGATAGTTTCTATACGATTTGGTGTCCTTACCCACGCTTAATCCTCCTTATGAGGACCTCGCGTCCTGCTTGACATGTCCTAGTGTAAATATCGTTTCCTTCCATTTCCGGTCTAGACACCCTACAAGCGAGTGTCGATACTAAAACATAATGTGAATGAAGAAGTTATAATTCAAAGCTAGTATACATTATCAAAAATGAAAATAATATAAACATCTTTACGGAAGAAATATAATGTTTGTTGAAATAAGATTTAAGAATGAAGTTAAGTGTACGTTAGTCGATTGCTTCAAATATTGTAGTTTGTAGCCATGTTTGACAAAGAAATTGGGTTATTCCATTCCTGTTTAGAGATTATGACAAAATTTTCTAATGAAATTGGGTTATTTGATTTATCATTCTCAAATATCAGTTATATCCAGACTCGGACATTCATAGAAGTCTATCATTCATCCAAATTGATTTGATTTCATTTAATATAGTTCTCCGGTGCAGTTAAATACAAAGTAAACGAACCAATCTCCGTTTAAGTATATCAATGATTGATCATGCGAGGATATCTGTTACATCATAATTAAATTGATGTTTGAGGAGCTGGTCGTGTAAGCCCGAGTTCAATGTTAGGATTATCTGAACAGCAGGGGCGGAGCAATGGTGAACTAGGGTTGGAGAGAAAAAGCTTGGATAATCTTTCAATTGAGCAGACCTTTGAAACAATTATGGAATACATCAAGGCCCACACGTGCGCGCAATACTGATAACATTATAATAACAGCATGTTACTTGACAACGTATCTAAACGTTTTAGTAGGAACCATGGTCATTACTTTCTGCAAAGTAGGGATGAATATTTCAGAGAGCCGCCTATCTGACGATTGACACAATATGCTAAATGATGGCGGACTTGATGTGTCAAATCGATCATATTTCTTGAAATGATTACTTTGGAACGGTTATTCATTTGAAAATAAACATGGTATTGAAAACCAATATGATTGTGGCTGTTGTTGGTAAAGTAAGTAGCATGTCCTTCGCAGAACGTCGCTTTTTACAACTGCCAACCTATTGGGATGTTATCAGTTTCTTAGCACGTGTGCAGTACGGTAGGCTGCTATTACTTTCCGTATGTGGAAGAGCAAAAAACCCATGTCTGCCAAACTGTACACAAGCGTGATTCGAACCTAATCGGCTTGGATTGTAAAATTGACGTTTCACTAATAGACCCCGCAACCTCCTGTGTTGTTGGTAGTTGATAGGAAATGACAAGATGTTTATACACATTATAGCTTTCAATTTGGCTAAATATCTTAACAGTACGGAATTGCAAAATAGAAATAAAGCCTAATAGCACCTATATAATGGTTCTTGATACCATATTGGTTGCACTGTTACGTGCTGAAAATTGATTGGTTGCACTGTTAGGTGCTGACAATTTATTGGTTGTACTGTTACGTGCTGACTATTGATTTGTTGCACTATTACGTGCTGACCGTTGATTGGTTACACTGTTACGTGCTGACCATTGATTGGTTGCACTATTACGTGCAGATCAATGATTAGTTGCACTGTTGCGTACTGTCGGTTGATTGGTTGTACCGTTATGTGCTGACTGTTGAGTAATTGTACTGTTACATGCTGTTCATTAATTGGTTGCATTATTGGGTGATGTCCATTTATTGGTTGTACTGTTATGTGCTGACCATTTATTGGTTGTACTGTTATGGGCTGACCATTTATTGGTTGTACTGTTATGGGCTGACCATTTATTGGTTGTACTATTATTTGATGCTCGCTGATTGTTTTTACTGTTACCTGCTGTCCAGGTACATGATTGAATACATTTTAACTTGCTGTTCTATATCTAAATATGTTCTTAGTTCTTGTTCTATTATGTACATTTTATTTGATTAAATATTTACTTAAGTCTTAACTGTAGAATTTTCACAAATAACCGCGTCTATTGGACAATAAAATCAAGATGTACGATGCGTAGCTATACAACATTTTATAGAAAACGAAAGCGAATTATATGAATATGTAAACTAATCAAAAGAGCATCTAGTAAACCAGTGGGAGTTATTTTATCCTTTATTTGAAGTTTATATTACCGGTCTCTTAACAGATGGACAAATTGTTCCTCAAAAAGAAGGAACTGGTGAATATGAAATAGGCTCCATTGTTAAGATTCCCTTAAATATTAAAGTTGTTATCGATTTATGCAACTCTCTCGTCTAAAATAATACAAATAAAAAGGAAAAAGAAACCATGCATGACTTGACATAGTAAAATGTGATTATCAGCGTTTATTCACGGATTGTAAAATGAAAGAAGAAGCAATATTGGTAATCAAATGAGTGATACGCATTTACGATACGAGTATAAGCGAGAGTAGTTGACGGAGTAAGGAAGGACAATAGAAAGTGTAAAGAAAAGTAAGAATATGCAGAATAAGAGGAGCATTGTTAACACGTAATGAATGAGAGACGGTATCGCGATTATTACGTGATATACCAAGTGGCAAAGACAATTCACCGAAACAAATGTGTGTTTCCATACATGTTTTCTCAATCCTTCTATCATTCTATAACCTGCTGTCTTTGTGCACATCTACTTATTTAGAGAAAATGTTCGTCTTTAAATATCGTCGACTTCTTCTTGAATCCTTCCCAGCCTAATTATGAAGGCAATGATAAGTTTCAGGGTAGCACAAAACTCCCGTCAATTCGCTCGGTCTGTAGCTACCCTTTGTAAGACGCGCACTTTCTAGTACATTTGAATTTCAGCTGGTCTGTTATTTGGTAACCTTTTAGTTTAGAATTTGAATTCTATAATTCAAAGTATCTAAACAATCCATGTAATCTCTTCCACATTCAACACAGACACGAGGGCAGAGATCACAAGGATGCTTGCTCGTTCAACGTATTTTAGCGACAGACAAGCTGCCATATTTGAAAATCTGTAATTTGAGGAAACATAACCAAATGAGGATATCCCTGGGCCTAACTTCGCGTGTCTTGCCAAAATGAAACTAAAATGAACAGACCAGCTTATAATTCTCATAATTTTTTGCTTCGCCTACACTCTTTATGACTGGGTCTCGGTTGTCTACGTCATCCGACTCTCTTTGTGATGTTATGTCTCGTCGATATTCTCATCACCTAAAGATTTTTTTCCGCGTGGGCAACGTAAAAGCAATGATCTAAATTTAACGGAAACAAGATAGCAGAATGAACTCGGCCAAAATCAGAAACGCATAAGCAACGTTCCAGAAAATTAATAAATAACAACGACACGCATGTTTGTTACAGTGCGTTAGAAGAAGATAACTATACACAGTTATATAATCAGGTGTGGACGGGTTATGGACAATACATATGTAAATAAGCAGATCGGTAGTAGTGTTAGCCTCATTCAGTCCCAACTGACCATAGGATGGCGCGACCTTGGTGTGGTAACCCCTTTCAGTCATGACTGACTATAGGCTGATTTGATCTTGGAGTGGTAACTCCTTTCAGTCTGGACTGACAGTAGGCTCATGTAACCTTGGAGTGGTAATTCCTTTCAGTCATGACTGACCATAGGATTGCGCGACCTTGGAGTGGTAAATCCTTTCAGTTATGACTGACCATAGGATGGCGCAACCTTAGAGAGGTAACCCTTTCAGTCATGACTGACCATAGGATGGCGCGACCTTGGAATGGTCAATCTTTACTGAGATTTTGGTTTGATTTCTCCTTGTGGAGTTGTCGTTTCACTTCTCCGTGATGCAAGAGCTTCTTGTCATCCATCAGACATATCACCACTAGCATCAGTCTACAGTGTCCCCGTCTGACGATGTGAGACTTAAGTCCAGTGCCTTTATGCCACGCTTGCACACATCTTTAAACTTTAGCTGTGGTCGGGGGGAGAGGGGGCTGTTCATTGGCCATCCGTCAACTGTCCATATTTTTGTCCCATCTTTATAAAAGTCACAACTTTCTCTACAACCATAAGGTCTGCGCCATTGAAAAAGACAACACAACTGGGGATGGTTCTATTATCAGTCTGATGATACGACGGCAAAGTTGACAATCGGGTTACTGGCAACATGTTTTGCCTCTTTGATAGACACCGTCTTCAACTTGAAAACTGTTGAATTTGCCTTATTCGGTACCTTATATCCACTGACCTGAAAAAAAAGTATTGGAAACCAATGTGGTCAATATGTGGTTTAGATTAGTCAGTTATTTATATTGGTGCTGTCATTTGTCCTCGAGGAAGATTGTTTTTTTTCGAAAACTAGGTTGTTGCTTTTGTACTGACACTGCAAAAACAGTGACAAATTGAGATAGGAAACACAAATTCAATGTTCTTAGGGCAAGAACAGATGGTTGCAGCCGGTAACACAGGCATGTATGAAAATTGTGAATAAATGATTTGTACATGTTTATATGAAACGAAATTATGTGTTTAGCAGCACAATGATTTGTTCTCTTCTATTCATAAGAATCTACCTCACTGCACTCCCGGCTCATTAATATGTGCTCAGTCTGTCTCAGCAAATAACCAAGAGATGCGGATTGTTCTTGTCGTTTCCTAGTTGCACACACTCCTGTTCCGTCCCCTAGTGATTTCCCCACAATGGAAAATCTAAGAACATTGTCAGGATATGCTGCAAATGCTAATATGATGAATTAGAAGTATGTCAAAAAATGAAATGACATGTTATATGCGACATTGAGATCGGAACTTATAAAATACATTATCTACACTAGTTTTAGTACTGTATTAATAAAAAAAAATTTTTCTGGATAAGTAAGACACTTTTAAACTACAATCATCTTTAAACGTAATAATATGTCAGTTAGCAATTATGAAGACTTCTCCTGGCTCGCTCTTCCTTGCCAAATCTACGCGTATTAATCACATGAAAAAAAATTAACATAAGCAGTGCTTGCTCGATTGTCGCTTATGCCCATAAAGCTGTCACGAGTTTCCACTTAATCAAAATAAATATTTATAGTCATAATATGCCATTATTTGGAGGCTGACCTGGCAATAAATCAAGGTCGTCTGTCAAGAACATGTTCACGATGAAATGTCAGAACAATGCGACACTGCAATAACTTTATTTCCAATTGAATAATTTGTCATAATTAAGTGTTTTGTTGAATTGTTCAGGGTTAATTGAATCTCTCATTTCCATAACATGTCATCATAGCCTAGCGTACAATTCTCGTCATAAGAAAGGCTTAACTATTTTTACATTTATTATTTTGTTATTGTTGAAAAAAAGAGGTCGTAGAGGATTTCAATGTAGATAAAATAGTTGATTTGTGTTATAGCACCTGTAATTCGTAGGTCTATAGCGACCGACTTGATTACACATGTACAAGTCTACACAAGCAAGATCACGCATGCGTAGTCAGCAGCCTGAATACACATGTCTTTACAACTCTACTCAAGAATGCTCGTGCAGGTGTAACGAGTCACATGATTACACGTGTCTTTACAACTCTACACAAGAAATCTCGTGCAGCTGAGTTTTCTATTTGACGAGTCAGCCTGACGAGTCACAACTAAGTGATGTTCAAAAGTATATGGGAGAATGTACACGATTTGTCTTATGGCAGAAGAGAGGAACATGACAAGCAATATTCAGTGTAATTACATTAGCAGAACATTATAGAGAAGGGTGGGAAAGACACAAGAATACTCAGTAACCTATAATGGGAGAAAACTACCACTGTAAGATCTGGCAGGATTTACTAACCATGCATAAGAGGAACACGACGTTAATGTGTGATGTATCCTTGTCTGTTAAACACACAGAACATTTTAAACATACAGAAGTAATGACAGGATACATAATGGACAGAGTAGGAATAAGTAATCTCAGATACGCAGATCACACAGTTCTGTTAGCTGAATGTGAACAATGATTACATCAATTGGTGATACAAGTAACAAATAAATGTCGCGAATTCGGATTGAACATTAACATTGAGAAAACAAAAAAATTTATAAATAGGCTAGATAAGTTGTCAGGTGAATCGTGGTCCTTATTGGAACGTCACAAGAGTAGGATTCAGAGCTGTGAGATGCGCTATGTGCTAAGTGCAGTTGGCAAGTTCATCCGAGACCCTATCTAAAACACCACGTTGAGACAGATGTTAGGAACGAACACAGTAAACGTCTACATTGAAGCCCAACAAATCAAGTGGTTTGGCCACTTAGTTCGATACGTTATGCGACCAACCAGCAGCAAGAGCCTATCACATGCAAGTATCAGGTCCTCGGGCAAGAGGTCGCCCTTGTCGCAGATAGATAGAAGATGTGTCTGAAACACTCGGGAGGTTCCACTTGACGACCACACAAGCTCCTCACTTGGCCCAAACAAGAGATCTGCTCACCCCGTCTCTCTGCAAGGCCGCATGACAAGAGCAGTAGGACAAAAGAAGAAGAAGAAGTAGACCAGAATTATACACTACGGATACACTTGACCATTAAACATTGGAACAGGTTGAGACGTTCCTTGTAGTACGAAAAGAAAGAAAGAAGAAAGGAAGGAAGAGAGGGAGGGAGGGAGGGAGGAAGGAAGGAAGGAAGGAAGGAAGAGAGGGAGGGAGGAAGGAAGAAAGGAAGGAAGAGATGGAGGGAGGAAGGAAGGAAGATTCGAAATGGAAACCAAGAATAGAACAGAAATGACCAAATATGTTTTTCACCAACATGAGACAAAAATGGACATCTAAACAAATCACTAACAAACTATAGACGAGAGTGATCAAGTGATATGTCTACTCGTCATTACTGAATGCCGCAGAAACGAAGACAATTAACAAATGGAGATGAGAAATGATACCTTTGAGACGTGGATAAATAGAAAAATAAGGCGAATCTCGAAGAGAGAATAGAAAACAATTAAGGAAGTCTTGCAGACATTAGGAGTGCAAAGAGAAATCATATTCAGACAGTTAAGGTATTATGGTCACAGCAAAGAAACATTATTTGAATCAAGGAGGAAAGGGCAAACTACATACATGTAAACATCGTAGTAAGTTGGAGAAAAACATCAAAATAGGCACAGAGACAAGTCTGTCAGATTGCACAAAGCAGCCAAGAGATAGCGGAAGTTGGAGATCTATTGCGGTCAACCTATACTGTAGGGATTGCACTTGAATTGAACTGAATATCTGAAGGATTAGGTGAGAGATAGCTGTGCAACAAAACTGACAAACAGCTGATATCACAGCTGAAACATCGGAGTGGAACCCGGGCTAAACAGAACAGAACCACTGCGACCATTCAAATATGTCGGAGCGGGCGACTAAAGCGGTTTGCCAATGAGGATAACAACCTAGTCATGTATATCAATTGCTGCAGAAAGTGGTCGGATACAGGCTTCCTGTAAAGGGGTAACCAGTTATAGTGGTGGCCCTCAGGTTCCCTGAACTTGGAGAAATGTGAATCAATCAATCAATTTAGATTAAGCTGTACTGTTGTTATGTTAAGTTACATTGTGTTTTGTTACGGTTTGGTGTTCTTTATAATGTTATATTGTGTTTTGTTACGGTTTGGTGTTCTTTATAATGTTATATTGTGTTTTGTTAAGTTATATTGTGTTTTGTTACACTATGTTGTGTTTTGTTACGGTATGCTGTGTTTTGTTACGGTATGTTGTGTTTTGTTACGGTTTGGTGTTCTTTGTTATGGTGTGATGTTCTTTATTACGGGTTGGTGTTCTTTGTTACGTTATAGTGTGTTTTGTTACGGTATGTTGTGCTTTGTTACGGTTTGGTGTTCTTTGTTACGGTTTGGTATTCTTTGTTATAGTATGTTGTGTTATGTAACGGTATGTTATGCTTTGTTACAGTTTGGTGTGTTATGCTATGTTACTCGAAGTCATGCTGTCATGTTATGTTACGTTATTTTATGTTCTGCGATTTTACGTTTTGTTATATTTGTTACGTTGTTTTAGAACATGTTTTTAAAAAATACGTTATATTATGCTATGTTAAGCAGAATCGACATTACCCCACTCCAAAAAGAACCATAGTATATTAGTCTCTTTCAGTAAATACAGAAAAATAAGGTAAGGGTAAGGAATAATGATCGTTCTTGAAGCTAGCTGGTTGCACACGCGTATGATCTTTACTCGCATTATCTTATCGACATTCGATTGATTCCAATTATCCGTAGTCTGTATGATGCTGATCCACAACTGTATTAATCTCTGAGTTATGCAACTGTTTATCGCCAAGACATCCAGCACGAACATTCTTCGGTATAAACACATTCAGCAGGACGTCCTCCAAAATCATCTTACAACGGAATGCAAAAATGAGTGTCGCAGTTTGTTCTCCTACATTTGTCTTCCAAGCAGATCTCCTCTCTCATCTTCAGACTCTTGAATTAAGTGAGTCAGAAACACTTGCTTTGCTCTTGATAAGCAGTTAAGTTTCAGCATGGGCTAGCTTCCATAAGTATCCAATTTGTGCCCAGTTTAGCTTCCATAAGTATTCATTTTATGCCCAGTTTATTCCATTTGATGATGAAAAACATTATTTTCATGCAGTTGGATATTGTCTCCCAGATATCTGACAATTTGAACAAAGACAATTCATAGTTTCTTTTCGTGTCTTATTTGTCCATGTATACGATTTGTTAGTTGTTCCAATCTCAAGCTGAATTCTACCTTCTTTGCTGTTATTCCTATGAATGTTCTGCAGCTTTATGTATTTCCTTCCCCTTATTAACTAAGATCGATTTCGTTGTACTGTTTCAATTTTAAAAGCGACGCTGTGACAGAACTGAAAGTCAAAGGTCGGTAAAGCATAACCAGGTATGTTTCGGTTAACACACAAGGACATAATCAAAATGGAACCCTCGTTATGGTCTCGAGGTCTTCGTCGGGAAAGAGAACAAACGAAAACAACTGACGAAAAACAACAAAAACAATGAGGATAGTTGTGGCAACGGATATCTTCTTCTTCTTCTTCATCGTACGCTGTTTACAGCGATATTTACGTTGCACTGATTTAATTTGTTAGCCAGTGGCTCAGTGCATCCGATTTCAACAGGCGTTTCTGTAGGGTTGCCCTCCTTAGCCTTTGGCTGTCCCTATCCTAACTGCAAGGCAGCTGACAACGGATATAATACACATTGAGGCGGCAGTCATTACCAAGGGTTGGGCCAAGAATGTATGAGCCTCTGTGTTCCAGAAAGAGTAGATCAAACAAAAAATGGGTAATATGATTACAGTTCAAAAATTATATTACAATATTTATAAACATTAATAAGTACATACGTTAATACCAACGCTTAAATACAAATATCTACAATACATCACACAGGTTCAGCGACGTTGTTTTCAAAGTTCAAGATACATGTGCTCGACTACGCGAATTAGTTAACACAAGAAGCCAAAACAGTTTCATCATTATTGTTGGTTCATTTAGTCCCATCCTCTCATATTCTTGCCTGTCTACCAACAAGCATTATTGGTTCATTAGTCACATCCTCTCATTTTCTTGCTTACCAACAAGCGTTGTTGGTTCATTAGTCACATCCTCTCATATTCTTGCCTGTCTACCAACAAGCGTTGTTGGTTCATTAGTCACATCCTCTCATAATCTTGCCTGTCTACCAACAAGCGTTATTGGTTCATTAGTCACATCCTCTCATTTTCTTGCTTACCAACAAGCGTTGTTGGTTCATTAGTCACATCCTCTCATATTCTTGCCTGTCTACCAACAAGCGTTATTGGTTCATTAGTCATATCCTCTCATTGTCTTGCCTGTCTATCAACAAGTGTTGTTGGTGTAGTCGTAGTTTACGTTAACGCCCCTTCATGCAGAGAAGAAATGACAAAGGAGTAAATGTCAATGATACAGAATTTCAAATTCAAGGACGTAACAGCTTAGTTTCATGTGGCTGTCACCAAAGCAGTCGGCTGCATATCCTGTTTCACGATTTGTATATAAATTCCGCCATTCCTTATTTGATGTGCTTATATTGGCATGTCAGCATCTTGTTAACATCGATATTAACAAAGGACACAAGAGGAGGCCCACAAACTGTGTGTAAACAGACTAGAGAGAACAATCACAAAAACAAGTGGATTCAGCACTTGGTTAATATATATGCTGCACCCAGTTGGGTCCAATTACTTTTCTGAAAGGGACTAAGTTCGAGGACGCCTTTAATAATTAACTAAGAGGAATGCTCTTCATACAGTGAACAATATGTAGCTTACCAAAGACATTTTTGACTGGTCACAGTTTACGTAGTTATCCTCACTTCAACCGATGCACAATATTTAGAAATGTCATAAACAAACACACACACACACACATATATACACATACATATATATTCATAGGCTCTTTTTGTCTTCTTAGACGATAGTAATTGTACTATCAGCACATAGCCCGTGCAGAAATATAGAGACCATGTGTTGCCCATGCAGTATGGTCCCTCTCTCGGTCTGCCATGTTTGCTCCAAGGGAAAGATGATACCATTACATTTGGAACAACGCAAGCTGCAGGAGGTGCCAGATCAGCAGAGCAATACTCTATATGTTCGCCTGTTGGGGCTTCACTCCTAGACCATCCGCCAATCAAGGCTAAGGGCCTGGTCTGCCCTGCCACAACACTCAGCTGAGGTTGTCTTTCTTCTCTCTGCGATAAGACATTGTATCCTCTTGAGTCTGCTTCTTCGCACATCTTTGGTTGTCAGGTTTGGAAGACGCTGACGAACTTTCAGATTTATCAGAAAACAGGTTGCACAGCCATATCTGACAAAACCCGACAAGATAGCCAGTATCTTATCTGCAAGGCTTCAGATGGTTTGAAATCAGTTTTCCTTCTCATAGAAAAGCTGCGTTCCTAGGCTTTCGAGCCCCAACTGCCCGAAACTTCTGGTTTTAAGGCGCCAGTAGCTCGCCTTCCGTCTCTTCTCTTGTTAGTCAAAACAGTTCTGCCGCTCGAAGGCCATGAAATGGACTTTGTTGTCTGAAACTATTTGAGACGCAGGTCATGGGAGCATTTAGTTGGTGTTGAGAGTTCATCCTCAACCCCACCCCGGCTATAACATCATTTAGAAACATATATATATATATATATATATATATATATATATATATATATATATATATATATATATATATACAAAAATGAAATAAATATAAGTATATATTTTCTAGTTCACTCGAAAGTTTGTAATTAAGTTATTGCGGATAGATGTGATTGAGACTTTTCGTTGCGAATCTTGGCTTTGTGAAAATGACTGACATCGACAAAATCCATTATTATTCCACACTTCCTGATCTGTTTCGAACAGCACGCAAGGCTCCAAACAAAATTGTAAATAATCAGTTTAGAACACATCATTGCGACACGCGTTAGGTACTGCCACACCCGCTGATCTACTTACACTAACGCTGCTACTTGTCTCTGGCAAGCTATTTTGGGAGGGATCAGTTTACAATTCCAAGCCGCTTTTCATATATCCCACTTTGAAACACTGCAAAACTATTTTGACAGTCGAACACTTTAACACTTCCCAAGATATATTTCATAAACGGGGACAATTACATGCGCGTATAAACCCCACCGCTGTCACTCATAAGAAACAAATACAAATTATATTTACGTATGACAGAACGCCTAACGGTTAGCATATATCTTATATCACAGAGGGACTAGGAAACCTTCAGCTAGTACCCTACCCAGAGAGAACCAATAACACTCGAGCACTTCCGATACCATTTGGGGGGGGGGGGGGGGCGCAAATGGTGAAATATCGTAAAGCATTGAGACTAAGATAATGAGGAATACTAATGCTGTTTATTTAATATTTTTATTTTATGCTTTCAAGTCCCGTAACAATTTAACTGGTTGCCCCCCAATAGAGAATTTGTCAATTCTATGAAATGGTCGATCCATGTCCTGGAAAGTCAAGACAGAGCGTCAAGGTCACCTGTAAGATGGAAAATGGAGGACAATAGCTCAAAGAATCGACTTCCTTGCAGACACACATCTGCTCAGTTTCTTTTGATTGCTGGAACAGCTCTAGATGTAAGATGCTGATCAAATCCTTAACGTCCTCATTGTGCTCCTATAAAAAGGTTGTGTTACAGTAGCCTGGTCAGCGAGATGGGGATCGACACCCTGCTGACATAGTGGTGATCATACTTAGAAGCCTCGCATTTGCACGACAGCAACGACGACGTATGTATTCCATCTTCAGTTTGCTTTAAACTTTCTTACAATGAAAAGGTCAGCACAATTAGCTTCTAAGAATAAATGCCGATTCTGCGAACTGGCTTGCTTACCCATTCTGTGAACTGGCGTGCTGCCCATTCTGTGAACTGGCTGTCTTACCCATTCTGTGAACCGGCTTCATTACCCCTTCTGTGAAACGGCTTCTTTAACCATTCTGTGAACCGGCTTCTTTACTAATTACGTGATCTTGCTTCATTGCCAATTCTGTGAACTGACTTACTTACATATTCTGTGAATTGGCTTCCTTACCTAACCTGTTATTTAAACTACTTCCTTGCACATTCCGTGAACTGACTTCCTTGCACATTCCGTGAACTGACTTCCTTGCACATTCCGTGAACTGACTTCCTTGCCCATTGCGTGAACTGGCTACCTTGCACATTCCGTGAACTGGCTACCTTGCACATACCGTGAACTGGCTACCTTGCACATTCCGTGAACTGACTTCCTTGCCCATTCCGTGAACTGGCTACCTCGCACATTCCGTGAACTCACTTCCATGCACATTCTCTAAACTCGTCTTTTCTCGTGCCTAACCGCAACATGAACCCCGATCCTAGATTCTTGATTCTAGGAACCAACATCATCACACAGGGGACATTTTCATAAGTGCTATGTTCTCCGTCGAAGCAGCCAGCCAAGTGTATAAATACTCAGAGTTCCAGTCAGGTGTTGTTTTCGTGTTCTTCAGATCTTTCCAGACAAAACACACATTCTCCCTTCTCCTATAGTCATTCCCAAATCTACCATCCTCCGCACATATGCATCTTCGCGACAATCTGTCTCTTCATCATTCCGTAGACTGTCCACGACTGCCCTTATCAACTCAACCCTGTCTCTCGTCATTACCCCGTCGTTCACCACAGCGCGTCCCGCCACTGCATCAGTTCTTTCGTTGCCAATGACAGCTGCATGTCCCGAGAAGTAGATCCACGTGACACACTGTACACTAGAGTTGTTGAGAAGAGAGGCCCACTCCATCTTAGCATGTACCGTTCTATCTTACGGAGCATATCCTGCGAGACTGACAGTATCACTGCGTGTGTAACCGTTGGCGTTATCAACCAAGTCAGGGCCGCTGTTACCGCCTCAATCTCCAACCTCACACTCGATGTGACCCAGATCCTAACTCTAGCGCATTCATCAGCTAGGCGAATCTTTGCACGTTAATAAACAGATGAAGAATCCAGCGCAAGAAATGGGCAAATATGTTGTTCATTTCATGAAATGGTCAGTTACACTATTAAGATGTAATCTATTTGCCAAACAGCAGCAATGAAATTGCGGCAATAAGCCTACCTGATTGTAACCCAGCCTTTCCACTGAAGGCTGCAGTAGAAGCAATACTGGCAGGCGAAATCAATCAAAGCCAGATAGTCCTGTTTACAGATGCCCTGGCCATAGTCACAACACTAAAAAGCCGGAAAAATACTGAACTTAATGATTTAAGAACAGTACTCTGTCAACTATGCCAGCAGTCCGCACCAAAAAGAGTAGTGGTACAGTGGGTTCCATCCCACTGTAACATTCAAGGCAACGAGGAGGCAGACAGACTGGCAAAAGAAGGTTCGAGATTACCACAACCAGATTCTAGTGTGACCTACGAAGAGTTCAAAAGGTTTATTAGGGACAGATACATGGCTAAATGGGAAACAGATCATACTGGCTACACAAAAAATGATGCCTATTACCAGTTGAACAAAAGAGAGCAGGTCGTGGTCTTCAGACTCCACACAGGCCACAACAGACTGAGATACCATCTATTCAATAAACTGAAGAAAGGTGGCACTACGAATGCACATGTGGTACAGAGAAAATTACAGCTGAACATCTGCTGCAAAACTGCCCAACATACGAGGACCAGAGAAAGCACATATGGCCATCACCAGTGCCAACACTAGACAAGCTCTATGGCAGTGTCGACAACCTCAGGATGACAGCTGTTTTCTTCGAACAAATTGAAGTTGACGTCTGACAGCGTACGAAGAAGAAGAAGAAGAAGAAGAAACCCAGCCTTTCTAATAAGCCCACCTGAATGAAACCCAGCCTTTCCAATAAGCCTACCTGAATGAAACCAAGTCTTTCCAGGTGGCGATGCTGTCAACAGTATTCTTCTTGTCGTTAAAAAACACATTCAGTGACTGCATATTAAAGTATTTAGCGTTTACTTTAGAAACTGGTGGCCAAGTAAAGGGGAAAGAGTTCGAACCCCATTAAGTCATACACGCTTTTTAAAATACTAACACACATATATATGTTGTACACATCACTGTGACTGCAAGGTTCAGTGATCTTTAATCTTCAACACTATTAACCCACATAGAATGCTCAGATAAGGGAGATGGCATTCGTGATTATAGTTCTTTATAATGAACATATTTTAGGACGTGCTAACTTTGTGATTTACTTTGCATTGGACACATTACTTTGTGATTTACTTTGTCTTGAACAAATTACTTTGTGATTTAATTTTTCTTGGACACAGTACTTTGTGATTTACTTTGTCTTGGACACATTACTTTGTGATTTACTTTGTCTTGGACACATTACTTTGTGATTTAAAACACATTTTTTTATCGTGTACATTATACATTGTGACACTTTATTTTCTTCTTTTCTGTAACTATTTATGTGAACAGTATTACTGAATGTGTATTCATTTAGATATCTGCCGTATTTTCATTGATCTTTATAAATTATGTCGCCGTTCTCTTCTTCCGAGTTCATCAAAGTTGTTTTGTACTTATATTAACAGTCCTTGGCAACTCATTTTATAAGAATTAGTCCTTTTTCTAATTTTCGTAACAATCCAGTTTATTGGAAATTTCTTCATTTTGCTAACACATTATTCGATTTTCTTTCCACATTTCACTACCAAAGTTGTTTAGAGCTGTGCACTTCATTTTATAACAAGTTATTTATTATTGTTTCGTCATACTATAATTGACAAAAATATTGTTAATGTTAGAACTTTGTTTCCTTAATTAACTTATTAATAAATAAACAACAGAATAGCCAAGACTAAATCAGTATTTCAGAGAATGAAGAGAATATTGTGCACACAAATACAATCACTAATTTTAAACAAGAGAGTTCTTGGTTACTGCGTGGAACCAGTACTGACTTACGGTAGCGCATCATGGACAAACAGCAGATATGCACAGGAATCATTCGATGCAAAGGAAATGTGGTTTTACTGAAGAATTGGCGAACATTACTTGGTCTGCAAAGAAAGTTAATAACGTGGTTCTTGAGGAAACATGCAGGGCACTTGATGATGATGAATTAATTGAAAAAGTTATTAAAAAAAGGTAAAGTGATGGTATTTTGCTCAAGACTGAAATGTAATCTATTCAACAAAGTACACATTGGATACACGAACATGTGCCCAAATGAAATACAACCTTCACGATGGCAAGAAAAGTTTGAAACAGAGTACCGGACAGTAGTAGATATAAGAGAAGTAAGATTCATAGCAGATCCTGTCGTTAATAATAGCATATTATACATTTAATTGTATTAGGTCTCAGTTTATTTTCTGGTTGAAAGACGTGTTCCTTTCCTCGTTTCTATCCCAAAGAACAGTAAATCTGAAGTCATTTACTGCTGGGTAGACTACAGCATATTGATACCGGATTACGGGAAACAGAACCTGTACCTTTGTCGTGAGAAGCAAGCGCTCTAACCACTTAACCACTCCCACGATCATATAACGCTATTTAGTACCCGGTTTCACATTCCACGAAAAAGTGCTGATGGACTGGGACAGAAGATACTGTCTTTTAAAAGGAGTCTTTTTCTTCTTCCTCGTTCATCTTCAGACCTCAACTTCAATGACTCTAACGAAGGCAACAGTCGACTCAAGGCTCTGTACGCTTCCGTACAGCTTCTCGTGGAAGGACACTGGATGTTGCCAAATGCTACTTCTTTTGTCGGTATACAGTGGACAGGACTGCAAAATATGTTCTGCTTTCATGGGGACTGTGCCGCAGGCACAAAGGTCTGTAGTGCCAATCTTGAACTTGATGTACAGATGGCATCTAAGTCTGTTGTGACCTATGCGTAGCCGGAGAATTATCACCTGGTCTCGCCTGGAGAGTTGATGGTAGGCATCGTTTTCTAATTTACTTTAACATCAGTAAAACCATGATAATGGCCACAGATAAAAAACAAGCAATGACATCCTAAGGATTTTTGATGGAGAACAAAATTGGCGGGTAAACAGTTTTACATCAAGGAAACTCAAATACTTTGGCCCCAACAAACATCACAATGGTTTAAAAAAAAAACACTACGATATTAAAGGGTATTCTACCTGGAAAACGAGATTGGGCAGAACCAAAGAGAAGACTACTATGGGATGGGAAAACATAGCAAATGAACCTAGGATGACGGATAAAAATGGGATACTGATATGCAGTTTCTAACAGAGCAACTTCTAATGGAAGCACCTTTCTGCAAAGACCGTGTATATGATAATGATTTTTAGAACTAAGTTTATTCATTTAACACACAACGTGGGTATTTTATTACCTTCGGTAACATCATTTAGTGAACATTGTTTATTTCTTCCACGTGTGATTTGTTCTCGCCCTTTACGTATTTTAAAATCCGTTACACTTTTTTATTGACACAAAAACACCAAATGTTTCACCTCAAGTTATCTCTGGAGGTGTTATTAATTCAGGTCAGGTCAGGTCATCCCATAACCAGTGAGGTCATTGGGGCACACATGAAGACATCCTCACATTCCTACGCCACCCTTCTCTGTCAGCGGCCGCTGTCTAATGCCTCTTCTGGTCGGAGATCGGTCCATTCTTTTATGT
This sequence comes from Ariolimax columbianus, assembly GCA_036924085.1. Classification (NCBI taxonomy): domain Eukaryota; kingdom Metazoa; phylum Mollusca; class Gastropoda; order Stylommatophora; family Arionidae; genus Ariolimax; species Ariolimax columbianus. The sequence goes on along the minus strand of JAVGWX010000003.1, from coordinate 33,268,164 downwards.
TGTCCTCCCATCTCTTTTTGGAACGCATCTTCGTCGTCTGCCCTGCACCTTTCCGTGCATGATCATATTTGCAAGACCATTTGATCTATATATATGACCATGCCAAGCGAGTTTCCATCTTTTGACAGTTGCCAAGAGGTCATTGCCAAAGTTATTAATTCCCCTAATTTTGATCGTGCATCGTCTGGTTCCTAACTCCTTGTCCGTTTGGATAACGTCAGAGTTCGACCCATGCAATAACAAAATAACTGAGTAAGACAGAAATGACTTCTTTTAGTGTCTTTTAGATTCTATCATTGAGGTATAGGAGACGGATGATGTGATCGTAATGGGCGAATTTATGGTAAGAGCTGAAACAAATAAATCCCCACATGAGTCCTGCTTAGAGATATCCAGTCCCATCTCTGTTTAGCAGAACATCAATGGAGAGGAACTTATAAATTTATGTACTCAGATGGGCTAATAATAATAAACACAATCTTACAACACCGAAAAAGTCATCAAAACATGGTACAGGTGGAACATCCCAGAAATAACATCAGAAATTAAGTGCATATTAACAAGGCAAAGACAAAAAACAAATAAAATAGACTCCAGAGTAATCCACATCATCTCTAGAGAAACTGGCCAATTATAATGATTCAAACAGCATGGCAGAGGAAAATCAGAAAAGAAATAAGCTAATAATATTTGCAAATCGAAAACAATTAGAAATAGATGCTATTAGAAATGAAATATGTAATGAATTAGCAAAGAATTGGGAGGCATTTAATTGAGAAACAGCAGACAAAAACAGTCTTAATAACAACCATGACATAAACACTAACTCAGAAATGAGGAACAGTGGGATCAAGGCACAGCAAGATAGAAAACAAAAATCCTGGTGGAATGATGAGTTAAAGAATAAGTACAGACTAAAAAGCTACATGGCATGGTAAACGTTGAGACTCAAGAAGATTGTATTGCTTCTCAAATAGCACGACGAATTAACAAACACACAAATTTGGAGACAAAATCGCCGAAAGAATTTTATAATAGTATCAAAGCAATGAGGCTAAGAGACTAGGGATTCAATCCTATTTCAATTATTAATTACAAAACAACTGGATCCTAATATCCAAAAACACATAAGACAATAGCAATAGAAAGAGCGCTTCAAAGAACCGTTTAATACAACAGGCTTAGGCCCTTTGTACTCTCGACATACCCATATGTTCTCCGTCCCATTGTACTCTGGACATACCCATATGTTCTCCGTCCCATTGTACTCTGGGCATACACATATGTTCTCCGTCCCATTGTACTCTGGACATACCCATATGTTCTCCGTCCCATTGTACTCTGGACATACCCATATGTTCTCCGTCCCATTGTACTCTGGGCATACACATATGTTCTCCGTCCCATTGTACTCTGGACATACCCATATGTTCTCCGTCCCATTGTACTCTGGACATACCCATATGTTCTCCGTCCCATTGAACTCTTTGCATACACATGTGCTCTGTCCAATTGTACTCTGGATATACTCACATGTTCTCAGTCCCATTGTACTCTGGGCATACCCATATGTGCTTTGTCCCATTGTACTCTGGACATACCCATATGTATTCTGTCCCATTGTACTCTGGACATACCCATATGTATTCTGTCCCATTGTACTCTGGCCATACCTATATAGGCTCAGTCATATTGTACTTTTGGCATGCCAAATGTTTCTCAGCGCTTCTCAGTAAAGTGCAGATTTAGATGCTTTCGTTGGATGGCTGCACAGTCTTCTGCTGGGTCGTCTCTCCTGCACCCAGTATGATTTCGAAACTTTGGAATCTGCGTATTACCTGTTCATCGGTTGCAGTGTTTTCTTTTTTTAAGATTGGCCATTGTTACATTTCCAAATTAACCTCTATCCATTGCACCTGAAACCTGGTTGTCAGCTTTTTCATTCACACACATTCCCAGTATTATCAGAACAGCAGATCCACGGAACATACAAAAGATTAGATGCCTTTATGTTCGCGATCCACTCATGGCATAATGCCTGGATGCGCTCCAGTCTTTCACACTGTGACCTTGACATTGTAAGGATACTCGGATTAAAATAGATACTTGACAGAATCAAATGATTGAATAGGATGAAAAAACAGATGCTACTCCTGGTTGGTAACTATCATTGTCTTGAAAGTTGCCAGACCTCACGTGCATCTTCGTATAATTGAATTCACAAATGAAGGAAGACTAACGTCTGGTCAGACACAATATACTGATCAGACATGTTAGTCAGGGGGAGGCATAATAAACTGGCCAAGACCCCGATCTCGACTTCTCCGTAGTCCTCCCTGGAAATGGCTAATTTCATGGTAATCTGGCTAACGAGGTGGGAGATTGACGTGATCCCTGTAGTAGTGAGCGACACGAATATAAAGTCAAGCATACTGCAATCGCATGGAGTATCCCTGCCCACACTTCATAAGCACGCTCGGGATGGGAGAAAAGCCACTACAACCCGCCACTAAACGTCCTTTTCAGGGGCACAACAAAGAGTAAAACTACTCATGGTGATCATTCAACAGTAGTACTTATAGGACAGGCTGTGATAAAATATCAGCATTGGATATCTCGAGCTATCGAGCTTCTTAATGAAACTTCCATCAAGGGTTATGTTATGATGTCAGCCTTTACTTGTGACCTGTTCAAAATTGTGCCCATCTCACCGGCCCTAGTCGGGATTGATCTGGGAGCTAGGTCTATCTACAGCACTGTGAGATTGCCTTTACAGTTTATTGTATGTCCTTGACTATCTCGTGCTTATCCGCGTGTCATTACTATATGTGATAGTGTTATCTGCAGACATGAACGTTCGGTCTGAAACTGTGCGTTTAACTGTTGGTCACTTTTAATGTGCAGACGTTGAAAAGTACAGGTGAGAGAGGTGAACACTGGGGTCCGCGCGGTCATATCCACATAGTCGCGGATGTCCATGATTCCAAGTGGATTTGCAGTCACCTGGACACTGACATATTGATAGATCCCCTGGAATTGACATCATAACTGCAGTATATTAATCTTGTGAAAATATAGGGTTGAAGTGGCTAGAAATAATCTTTACTAGAGCATGAAAAGAAAGAAGAGTGTCAGAGGATTGGCAACAAGCTACAATAGTCAAAGTCTGGAAGAGAAAAACGAATTACAGGAACGTATAATACATGCAGAGGCATATTCCTACATAGTCATACTGGAAACATATAGGTGAATGTACTTGTAGAAAGAATAAGACCAACTATTGATTGACAGCTGAGCTCAATCTGGATTTCGTAAAAGAATATGATGCACTGATGCCTTTTTCAACTTTGGACAATTAAGGTAAATAACAATAGCATATGATAAGTATTTCAACATAACATGTATTGATCTTGGAAGAGCTTTTTTGTTCTGCAGATAAGAATAACCAATGGACAGTATTAGATAACTCCGAAATACATGAATAACTATTAGATAATGTCAGAGCGCTGTACTATTTTAAACCACATTAAATCCGAACAATTGAAAATCACACGTCATTTTGAAATAACCCTCGAATTTGACATGGATGTGTGTTTTCACAATTACTGTTAAAATTGAAGGGAGCAGAATAACAGAAACCATCCAAATTGCAACCCAAGAAGTGGAACCTAACTAAATACAATAATCCAATGTACGATGAGGACGATTGGCTTCAAAATGATATGAATCCGCTTGGTAAAACCTATAACATATATCATTTTAATCCGCTTGACAGAACCTATAACATATATCATATGAATCCGCTTGACAGAACCTATAACATATATCATATGAATCCGCTTGACAGAACCTATAACATATATCATTTGAATCCGCTTGGCACAACCTATAACATATATCATATGAATCCGCTTGACAGAACCTATAACTATATCATTTGAATCCGCTTGACAGAACCTATAACTATATCATTTGAATCCGCTGGGCACAACCTATAACATATATCATTTGAATCCGCTTGACAGAACCTATAACTATATCATATGAATCCGCTTGACAGAACCTATAACATATATCATTTGAATCCGCTTGACAGACCCTATAATATACATCATATGAATCCGCTTGACAGACCCTATAATATACATCATATGAATCCGCTTGACAGACCCTATAATATACATCATATGAATCCGCTTGACAGAACCTATAATATACATCATATGAATCCGCTTGACAGAACCTATAACATATATCATTTGAATCCGCTTGACAGACCCTATAATATACATCATATGAATCCGCTTGACAGACCCTATAATATACATCATATGAATCCGCTTGACAGAACCTATAATATACATCATATGAATCCGCTTGACAGAACCTATAATATACATCATATGAATCCGCTTGACAGAACCTATAATATACATCATATGAATCCGCTTGACAGACCCTATAATATACATCATATGAATCCGCTTGACAGACCCTATAATATACATCATATGAATCCGCTTGACAGACCCTATAACATACATCATATGAATCCGCTTGACAGACCCTATAACATACATCATATGAATCCGCTTGCGAAAACCTATTACAGATAGCCTAAGAAGATTGGCACATCGAAGATTGAAATTAGGAGGATTAGGAAATCACTAATTCCGATTAAACATAAATGTTGACAATGTCAAACTAAAACATCACAGTATTTCAAATATATGGGAAGCATTTTAAGAGTTGATGGATGGCGTGATAGAGAATTTGAATTTAGATGTCAGCAAGTCTGATGTGTGACATATGAACTGTCCTCACTGCTTTGACATCCGAACATCAGCTTGGCACTTGAGCAACAACTGATGCACATTATACGTATATCAACTCCGTGATAAGAGAATCAAACTTGATCATTAGAAAAGGCACTAGAAAGAAAAATTACAACGTGTGAAATGAAATGTCTAAGAAAAGACAGTGGTCTCACTAGGTGAGATAACATTAGAGGTGAGGACGTTAGAAATTTGATGAGAACTGATTACATATCAACACAGAACATACGATGATCCGGTCATGTTATGAGAACAGTCTGATTAGCTGCCGCTGCACGTTTTTAACGCAAGAAGATCTTGCTGCAGAGCACGAGGCAGATTACAGATGACGTAATATCAATCCTACAACACGGTCTTAGAACAACCGACACAACGCACTGGACCCAAGGAAGGCTACATACACTTACCAATACGCTTAATAACCCAAATTGATGGCCATGAAAGCAAATACGAACACAGAGAGTCGATATAAATGTCGAACAATCAGTCAATATCTCTTCAACAAACACATGCCAAGTCATAGAACACTGACAGGTCTTTAAGTTTTTGTAGCTTAAAGTTTCTGCTGGAGATTGTAGCGAATCCAATAATCTACCTGCTCTATTTAGTTGTTTAGCAGGTTACAGTGCTACTATTCTATGCTCCCTATTCGGGTCAAAGTAACACTCGGGGGTTGATATACACTATTTAACAATTGTCGTTTGGTAATCATGTTGAGACGCTTCAACAAAATAACAATAACAGGTGTTTACAATGTTGTTAGTCGACAAGGAAAAAAACATGTAACACACCTCAAATAAAAATGTGATAAACATAAGTTTTAAAATTAATGAAAAATCTAAGAATACCTTTTTAGACCAGCAGAAAACATAGACGAGGACTATTAAAACCTCATCAGCACCATTACGAACATACAGAAAGCCAGCCGAACTCCGGCATACAACAATGAGACGATGCGTATCTCTCCAACCACAAAGAACCTTTCAGACCAGCGTCGCAGACAGAGCACCAGCAAACATCAAGGTGTTCAATACACCCAGTAGTAAAGCTGCAGACAGAATGAGAATGACCTCACACCTGCAGATAGAGACAGTCATCTGCGGCATCTACACACACTTATTTAAGTCATCGCGTCTTCTACCCAATATCCCAACCAAATCCCCGACAATCTCCTCATCATTCCCACCCTTCCTGACCTTCGAGATCCGAAATGCTATTTAAAGGATGTACTCTGACAAGTCCGCAAGCAAGAACGGAATCACGGGAGAGACGCTAAAAGGATGTAGCCATCCATTCTTTTATGTGGCCATCCACTCTATTATGTGGCCATCCACTCTATTATGCTCTTGTCCACTAATTCACACGTTTTCTAGAGGTGAAGATAATCCCATGGTGCAATCCCATGAGTTCAAGTCTGTCTTACTATATCACCTTCCTCTCAGTACTGTACATCCTAATAACCAGATGCCTCCTGGCGAGGACCCGTGGAAGCCCAATTTATAGAGTAGGCTGGTTTAAGACGCTGGACCACAATCACCGTATGTTGCCGTTTGATTGAGGCAGAAAGAGAGCACCACACACCGCTAGTGTTAATATCCATCGACTGCAAAAAGGCGGTCGACTCGGTAGAAACAGAATATGTGTTGAAAGCTCTAGAAGACTAGGGAGTTGAAGTTGGCTGCACACACATGTTGAAACGTTGCTTTGATGGACGTACCGAAAACTATCGCCACGGAGACAGGTTTGCAGCTAGGGGACTACATCTCGCCCAACCCTTTCTCCGCATATCTGAAGAGAAATTGCGACTGGAGTGAGTACGGCATCAGCATAAATAGGCGAGTACTCAACCACCTAAAATTCGCTGACAATATCACACTTATCACAGAGACACCCACCAAATGTCACTGATGCTAGCATCGAGGAAGCGGAGGGCAAGAAGTCTAATCATAAATATAGGAAAAACGAACGCTATGCCCAACTCCGTGGTCTTAAAAGAAATACCACTAGAGGACATAAACCAGTACATATATATATCGGCCATCTCCTCAACATGGAAAGTAATCTGAACCCGAGGTTGCCAGGCGCCAACGAGCGGGCTTGGGCACCTTCAACTCGATGAAAACGGTAACAGACGACACGAAAGACACTAGTCTACGCGCAAACATATTCGACTCAGTGGTCCTAACAGCGCTATGCTATGGAAGTGAAACCTGGTTTCTGACAGAAGACACGGAGAATCAGCTAAGGAAAACACATGCCTCATTTGAGCCCTGTCTCGTGGGCCTATCACTTAGACAACAGCGCCAAATAGACCTACACAGCAGTAACATCCTGACAATTGCGCAGGTCAAAGATGTCCTACAGCATGCCAACAGCTTCAAGCACCGCTGGGCTAGCCCATATAATCAGAAGGAAAAACGAACACCGAAGCACAGCAACCACTCAGCGGAACCCGCTAGTAAACAAAAACACCTCATGGAAGACATAGCCCCTACCCCCCCCCCTCCCCCCCCCACCAGTTGGCAAGATTCACATTACTCGCGTTCTTGAAACAATCACGTGAGCCTTCCACCGGACGACCCGTGCCTGGGACAGAAACGACTGGAGAATGAGCTGGGACCCACATAAAACCAAAAAACCCAGCTCTACTCGAGCCCAATACAATTAAGCAGAAAAATGCACATACTAGCATTAGTTGGTGGTAACCAAATCACACAAGAGTTGGAATCTGCAAAAGAGCAACTGCCCTTGTAGATGTACACGCCGACTACAACTGCCCTTGTAGATGTACACGCCGACTACAACTGCCCTTGTAGATGTACACGCCGACTACAACTGCCCTTGTAGATATACTAGCCGACAAAGATTAATTACAAATGATGCTTCGTTAACTACCTGACGAAAACTACAGAAATGTTATATTTGAAGTGATGAGGATTCATGATTTTTTGCTGATCTCTTTTAATCGGAATATGTTTGTCATTTTGATCTGTTGCGTGAAACTAACATAAAAATGCTACAAATGTGAATTCTTTCCCATTGTGTTATTAAAGTAAAATTTTGTATTGGAAATTCATCTTTCCTATTTTTATTATTATGATTTTTATATATATGCCCCTGACTGCAGTTGGCTCCTAAACTGAAGTATCGAGGAAAGCTGTTATATGCTTTAGTAGACTTCTGTCTGATGATTCCACTCACTTACAAGTCCGCTTAATCGCATTATTGTAATGTGCTTGATAGACAGCTGGGTAGTTGGGGTGATAAAATAGATGAAAATGTGAATCCGGAACAGATATTACAGCTTATACAAAGAAATTAGAACACACAGCATACACAACTGTTAGAAAAAGAGACAAGAACAACAAAAAGCGGGCAGATAAGGAGTCTCGCCATCTTTGTTTTTGAGCCCAAGGAAAATAAGTTCTTCTCTTGTATACACATATATAATATATGAGGTATTGTTACCTGCGCTATTTCAAATCCAGAAGTCTATTTAAACACTTAAAATAAGTTTTTCTTGAACGAGTGGATTGCTGTGGAGTGTCATGATTTATGGATTCATCTAACATTATTGGGCGAGTATAATTCTAGAAGAAGAACATCAAAAGTAGAGCTGATAGCCACACAGAATTTGATGAGGAGTTATGATTACATATGCCAGTCGCCATGGCACATAATGGAGAACGGGAAACGAAAGAAATAGATTGTTCAGGGGAGACGCGTAGTCCCACCTGCGACTGGGACAGATAACAATGACGAGGTGTCTCCGGAAGGACGGCCTTTGATGACGTCATTTAAGGTAATAAGTCCCGGCATTATCGTCGTCTGACCAGAACTGGCACCTGCTAATCTTCCGTCACATCCACAGGTTGTTGAACGCGTTTCTGTGAAGTGCGGAAACCTGAGGAAAGCTAATAAGACCAGCAGGAAGTGAGCCCGTGTGGAGATGTCATCTCAGACGGACGTACTCCCTTCGAGGTAAGGGCCAGGGCAGGCTGCTGGCACTAGTTTGTTAACTCAATTAGTTGAATGGGTTTCTATGAGGCGGGAGATGGGAAGAGAGAGAGAGAGAGAGAGAGAGAGGATGTCAGAGAGAGAGAGAGAGAGCGGTGTAAAGTGGTTTGTATGGAGGGAAGCGAATTGGAAGTGTTGGGATAAGAGAGGTAAAGGAAACAGAAAGAATGTTTAGGCAGAGAGAGAGAGAGAGAGAGAGAGAAATAGAGAGAGAGAGAGAGAGAGAGAGAGAGAGAAATAGAGACAACAATGGAATTGAGATAGGTGCGAATGCAAACAAATTTTTAAATTTGGAAACAATAAAAATCACGAAATAAGATTTTGGTCTGGACGAGAAAACAAGCACTAAATGACACGCTTTCAAAATAACCACATTAAATTCCTTTTCAAGGTAAATAAAAACTTCATTACCCTTTTTCCCCCTTAGCGAAGCCTTTTACGCCCTATTAACAAAATTAAGCTATCAATTAATTGCAGAAAACAGCCCTGATTTACCATGTACTGTTATTTTGTACATGACAATTATTAATGTTTTTGTTGCTGTTTATTTAAGTACACGATATTTGCTATCATTTTCATCTATTAAGAGAAACTGGAAAATGTGTTGTTTATCAGTTTCCTTCTTTGGCACTACTTTCGTGTTTCCTTTCTTTCTGAAATTTCAAAAAGTGTCTTAATAGAAATGTAATAAAGTATAATATAAAAATAAATAGTTGACGGGTGTGAAATGGAAAACAATAACAAGTACATGAACCAGCTATATAGTATCAGCAGACGGTGCATTAATATCTGACAAAAGGAATGCGTACCACTCTCAACAGTCCATTGTTGAATATAGTTTCTGCCTACATTATATATCATTTTACGAGACATTTTATGTTTCTAAGATTCAGATTAGGAATATAATTTTCGAAATTTTATTCCAGATGTCTGGAACTTCACCTAAGAGGGGTAGACATTATAACTCACCATATGAGCGGTCAAGTGGTGTTTTTAAATGCTTGCAGTTGTGAAATTATGTCTGGGGCAGGGACAATAGCACATGATTAAGTGTATTAAAATTACAGCAGCGAAGCATTTAGGGGTCTGAATCAATATCTATTATGATAGAGATTTCTAATAATTTGTGTCAGGTTCTGCATTTTCATATGTTGAGCTAAACTAGCCAGGCTCCTATTTTTGTGCGAACAAAATCCATTTAGAACAGTTGCTGTCTACATAGCGCGTTCTCTAGACTGGAATTGAAAATTATTTAAAAAGAGGACACAAATACCAGGGAGGAACGGAGTTAAGAGGCTCTGAGAAAAAAAAAATGTTTCTAGCATAGATTTGTCTGCCATCAAGTGGAGGTTCGAGGTACATCTGGTTGGTCTGAAATAATAGTTGTTGAGTCTGTTCTGTCTGTATGTGTGTGTTTTGTTTCGTTATTTTGAAGGAGGCAAGAACAGACTGTAGACAGTGACGTGAGCAACACCATTGAAGTGATTGCTTTTATCAGCCAAAAAATGCAGAGGTAGAGAGCTTTCGCACTAGAAGATTGTCAGAGAGAGAGAGAGAGGCTACAGACTATGCGGAGAGGAGGTACTCTGGATTATTCGTAGCTGTAATGAGACAAGTTTGATCAGGAGACTTAAAACAGAATTGAAAAACGTCAGTAGATTTGATCATTAGAAAGCGATTCGTCCGTCTACAGCCAATCAGGTCCGCCTCCACCTGTTGAGTTTCTAAATATGGCTGTGTGACTATTTGAACAATTATTTGTCTAAAAGGTTAACTTGAACCAAGGGCGGTAATTTTAGTGTTCAAGTTAACACAATATCGGCAGTCCCATCAGACACCTGCTGCCAACAAAGAGTTAGTGAGTTCAATGTGTCATGTCTCAACAATGCCTGTGATGACATTACGAACGCCATGTTTCGCTACCTTGACTTTCATAACTATATGTTTGCTACATCATTACAGCTGTGTAATCTGGTGTCGAGACTGGGGATTGAACTTAGTCTCTCTGTAGCGAGAGGCATGCGATATGACTGCTCTGCCACTCTGACGATTAAGGTTTAGGCAGATTACTCGTTTCCAAGATTGCTTACGCGTTGCTAACAGTAACTACATTACATCACACATAGTCACCATTACAATACAGAGCACATTATAAAGACTTCTACCAGTTACAGAAACTGACCAGAAACATCATTGGTTTGACTTATTTATTTCTGCCATTATTTCATTACATTAAAAAAACTACTATTTCATAACTCAGTATTTAAAAAACTATATAAAATGAATTCATTTCTACAATGATATAGTTCCTTTAATTATTGCTATCATTTAGATCTGGTGTAATTGACAAACTTTTGTCCTATAACTTTGTTTCTTAATTTTAGTCGTATAGTCTTAGTTATTTCTGCAACAATTATACCAATTTATATTAATAATAACATTATATAATTTCTTTATAAATTTTATCACATACTTTCGGTATATTTGAAAAGTTATAATCATGAATGTCATACATTGAATTTCTTTCTATATTATTATATAATTTGGTAATCTTTTACCATGTGTTGATCCAATCATTTTGATTATGAAACATTTATAGTATTACTACTGCTTTCATAGATGAGAGGGTGGTCGAACAGTTAGGGTACCAGTCACTAGACAAAAACGGCACTTGTTCAAGCCCCCAGAAAGGAGATATAATACTCGTACAACTCTATCCTACACATTACGCGGTCTCATTAACGACAAGCAGTTTCATCAATCAGACATATCAATAACTCAGTGCGGCAAACTCCACAAACTAAATAAAACATAACATTGATAATTTCTATAAACTATCACATGTGTCATATTTGGTCTCGGCATTTGGTCATTTATTTGACAAGCACCGCAATGTAAAACATGAAATAGTTGCTAAGTTCTCTTGGTTCATCAAGCCTGTATGGAACCAGGGGCATTTTACTGGTCTGTTAAATGTCACTTATTGAAACATCTTTTTACTTTTTTAAATTTAAATAATACAAGAGAATAGTTTTGGAGACAATTTATATTTGATCAAATCTAGGCAATGGAATTACGTAACACTCAATGTTGTTTCATTGTCTGTTTCGTAAAGTTAATGTGGTCTAGACAAAGTTAATGTTACTGGCAACCTTTTTTTTCTTCTCAAAAGCAAAATCTCAGTTTCCTTAGCCATATAAATTTAAGAGTACAGAAACCTGACACTCTATGTTTACATATCGATTGAGGTTAGTGGCAATTTGTGTGTGTGAGAGTGTAAATTGTTTTTTCTGTATATATGCACGTGACGTAAGGCCAGAGTGCCTGCATCCATCTACTGCGGCAATCACCGTAAACGGCAACCAAGTCCTCCATACCGATAACGTCTTCCACCTAGGCAACGAACATATCTCTAACTTACTAAGCAGTCTTGACATTATCAGAAGGATCAGTATGGCATCCTCGTCTATAAACCACATGCACCGAGTCTAGTCCCAGAAAGAGGCCCTCTTGGAGAACAAATTGTGCCTTTAAAAATCTTGCGCCCATATGGCTGCGAAACCTGTATCGTCTTGTAAATAAAGTAGTCAGAGGCCCATTCTTAGGATCCACTAGTAGGTGTGACCTAGTTACCAATAGTGAGGTCTTACTACAAGCACATCTCGAAAGCATTGCTTTTGTGATGGACCATCGCCGCCTATGTACCTTGAGTCATGTGGCCCGTCTCCCCCGGGATGTTAAGATCCGAATGATTCTGGACTTAGCTGTCAAAATCAAGTGTGAGAAAAGACCTTGTCACATGTAGAGGCTTTGGGTCCCTTGCGCTACGCTTGTCTGCGACAAATAGCCCGCATCTCATCAGATTTATACATCTCATGGATCTCGGCCAGCCATTTTCATCACAAACGACTGATGCAACCGGCCTTGGTCGCCAAAGCGGGTTATTATTCGCTTTGGTAGTAATGAGGTTGAAAAGAATATGACAAACCTAACCTTCCTGACATATTGTACAAGTCGACTACAGCAGGATGTGCAATGGGGCTAGCAAACTTCATCTTGTAAAACCATTACTATTGAAACATTCACTACAAATGCTCGGATAACGGTTTTATGCAAATGCCTATCTATAGTGAGGTCCCTATGCTTCATTTGGAGCGAAAAGTCGAACAATGTTAAGTATCGTTCATGCTTTTCAAACCCCAATTACAAACTATCCGATTGACCTGCTAGTTTCATTACGTTTCTAAACATTTGTAGTTGTCCATCACAAGTGATGAAGACCACTCTCTTTGTTCAGCCGTGTGGACAGTCGTATCTCTTGCTGTGTCCGCTGGAATTGTTGACTTGCGCGGTGATTTGGATTAAAGTAAGGAAGAAACTGCGCCTTTTGTCAACCTCACTCACAGAGCCTAAGCTACCTTTTGCCAGTGGCAAGACATTCATCGAGACGACTTGAGATAGCATATGATGCAGATTTTGCCTCAGGGTTACCACCGAAGCCTTTCCGTAAACATGTAACCCGCAGGGTAGAAAGGTGGGATGACATCTAACGCAGTTTGTCGTGCCTTTTCGATAACCACAAGAGGTCGAATGGACAACACTCAGCGTGTGAGTGGGTCTGGCATCTCTCCCCAGTTGTATTCAGCTCATCATAGTAGCATCTAAAATTCCCACACGCCAAATTCGTGAAGGTGAACCGGCAGAACTAACCCGTGAAATACAACACAGGTATAAGCGTAGTGCCATTCAGCTGGCGTCGAGACCAGGATAAACGGATGGAAGAAATCACACAAAAAGAACGAAATAACAAGTCCAGACGGAAAACAACACCACGTTTCCGTGAACATAAGTGTAAGTGGTCGACTAGCGTGAATTCCAGGCACATCCGAGGTCTGGCGGCATCCTTAATGATCCAAAACAGTAGAGAAATGTAGACTCGCAGCCAGTCATGGCGCCATCTTTGCCAGATTTGTTTCTGAACATAATCGATGTCATAGAACATAGGTTAAGGTCATGGTAGTCTCATAGCTAATATTGCTTTCGGTGATGTACATATAAGACTTCACTGTACTAGACCGTCACTTTTTAAATAGGTAGGATGACTAGTTCCTTTTTCGCTGCCTTTCCTTCCATTGTAGTCAGGTAAGTACCCATTTACAGTTGGGTCGGTACTTTTGCCGTGAGAGGCGATCAGTTTACTTCTACGCTATTCAAACTCTCAACTCGCTATAGGTGACATTATTACTAGCCTTCAATAGAATTATAAATTTCAGTAATTAGTTTGTGTTCTTGAAAGACGAATATTATGTGAATTTAAACGAGATTTCTTGAAATCAATAGTTGTCAGGTAGCGTGAACTTTTGTTAAACATTTGTGAGATAGAGCCATAAGTATATATCCCTGTCAGCGTTAACTTTCGTTTAGCTGCTGAAGAAATATTATCACTGTAGGTGGAATAAAACGTATTAATTGAGTGACAGACAGGAACCAGGCTCTCTGAATTGTAGCGATATGTTTGGACAGTGCTGATTTTGTCTGATCAAAGCGTTTTACAATAGACTGACATTATATGAACGACTTGAGTAATATCTGCTATCAATAATAGCTGTAGAACAGCAACAAAAGAGTACCGATCTTTTGATATCAATATCCCATCCCTTTATCATGGACTTGATAAACAAACACCATATTTTGTGTGTGCAGTTTTCCTGTGTATTTTCTCTATTATATGCTCATAATTACAGCTGCAAGCAATCTAGAGGTTCTGAAGCCAACAGTGTTCACATACCGCTTTAAACACTTGTTAATGGTTTTTTTTTAATTTTATGAATTTGGATATAATCAATCCAATCCAGATATATAGGATTTCGGAAATAGTCCACTTGAGAATGTATTGAAACAATTAAATAAATATGTTACAGATAAATTTAGTTTAGATTTTTTTTTCATTTATCCACATAACGCCACTTTGGGGGAGATGCAAAAGTCTTTTGTGCGTCATATGTCTGAAACTGATTTGACTTGTGTGCCTCATATGTCTGAAACTGATTTGACTTTTGAGCGTCATATGTCTGAAACTGATTAGACTTTTGTGCGTCATACGTCTGAAACTGATTTGACTTTTGTGCGTCATATGTGTGAAACTGATTTGACTTTTGTACGTTTTGTGTGTGATGATTTTTTTGGGTTTTTGCGTTCGCCTTATTTCTCCATTCCCCAAGGCGTTGTGGTGTGCGTTGCACTGTGGTTTTTATTTTGCGCATGTAGGCCCAGTGCATCCGACTTCAGCATGCATTTTATGTAAGGGTCTGCTTCCTCCTGCATTTTCTAAGGGTTTGCTTCCCCGGGATAACGGCCGGTGCTGTGATAAGGGTTGAACCCAACATTTTAAATTTTTGAGCCGTGTCACTTAACCACTAGCCCACGCCATCCCCTCCGGTGATGATTAGACTTCTTCTTTTTTTTTCTTCTTTTTCTTCTTCTTTGTCGTCGTCTTCTTCTTCATTCGTCATGAAAAAGAACATTGTGACGTTGTGTCGTAATTTGCAGCGAGGTTGCATTATAACACCTTTCTGCCTGACACATCCTGTTTCAGCTGTTTTGGGGGGGGGGGGGGGGAGACGACCGGATTTGCCTTCCCACCTCGATCCTTGTTCTCTTAGCCAGACTTCACTCGTGCAGCCTGTTTCCAGGGCCACCGCTTGGAAGCGAAATACGGTCTTAGTCAGCTCTGGTTGGCTGACCCAACTGTATTGAACATCCAGCTATGAGAAGCTGGCCGCTGTCAGTTCTGGTTTGCTGGGCCCTGTTACAAGCATCTAGATATGAGTCGCTGGATGATGTTAGGTCATTCTCACTCCTGCAACTCTCCTCCATCACTCCTGCATCCATGTGTGTATCATTTGCGTGATGATTATTTTATTTTTCTCTTCATTTGACACATAAGACTAACACTACAACTAGGCCACGACAGGCTTACTTCCATCAGGTCTTTTTCTCCAAGTGTGTTTTGTTCCTCCCTTGCTTCTTTTACCCCTTGGGTTCTAGAACAGGGTCTGTCTGGTAATGTCATCTGATTCATGCCTGAAAGTTTGCCCTATCTAGTACAATCGTCATCTCTTCACATCACGTTCCATTTAGATCTGACTAGATCTTGTCAGGAGCTCGATGTTGGTCAGCGCATCGTACAACTCGATGTTGGTCAGCGTATCGTACAACTCGATGTTGGTCAGCGTATCGTACAACTCGATGTTGGTCAGCGTATCGTACAACTCGATGTTGGTCAGCGTATCGTACAACTCGATGTTGGTCAGCGTATCGTACAACTCGATGTTGGTCAGCGTATCGTACAATTTCAAATCAGGTATCCTGCGCAGATATCTGTTTATGAATGTTTGTATATGATTTGTTAGCGACTTTGTTGTCATCCATACTTCAAAGCAATAAAACAGTACCCACTTGACATTCGAGTTGAAAATTGTTATCTTCGTGCCGGACTTGATTTATTTGGAATCCCACAATTGTTCCAATGTCATGAAAGCCTCTCTCGTTTTCTGTATCCTTAACCGGTTATCCGTATCTCTCCTTCTATCTTGTCTAGGTTGCCACCTAAGTAGATAATTGAGTCCAACTTTGGGAGCGTGGTGTCTCCTAGCAGGATACGAATGTTGTCATGTGCATTTAGTCTGAACAATCTTTCTTAGTTTTCTCTCCATGAATAAACAAGTGAAGTTAATGTCGACATTGTTTTGTCCTCTGTACACCTTACTGTATGTGAAACTTTCAATGCTGAATTAGAACGAAACATCAAAGCCATGAAGATGTTATGCTTCAGACAGATTATTGGCTTAACGTACGCGAATAATATCTCAAAGTCAAAGGTCAATATACGAAATACAACTATCAGAAAGTCGAAACATGTAAAGACCTAATATGGCTGTTGGGGAAACATGCAGACTCCAATGGTACGGTCATCTGTCAAGATCAAATGGGCTAACGACATTATACTCCTACACTCAGAAGAACAGTATCAGGAACAAACAAAATTGTAAGACCTAGGATGCTTCAAGTGGATAATATTCAGAAAGCATTGATAAAAACTGCAATACTGACTAAGGACACACATCAATGGAAGCACAGACTTTATCGAGGTTGGATGTCTCAACGACCTCCAAGGTTCTGGGAAAAGAATTATAGCAATAATATATCACGAATTCACAAATACCTGGGCTTTACATGTCTTCTGTCAACTAGCTTCAGAACAAAATCAATCAATCACTACTTCATTGTGTCAACATAATTGTCATCATCATAATGATAACAACATTACAACTGGAAAGCTCATTTCAATTCTCTTAAATGCGTATGTAATTTACACAGATTTACTTTGCAAATGATCAATAAATTACTGTCAAATATTGAATTCAATTTTGTAAATTTATTTGACATATCCAAAAATAGCAAGTATAATAATTTGATGTAAGCCATTATAAATATAGATGTCGTTGTATTTCCATAATTGTTGTAAGATACAATTTACTTTTTCGTAGTTGTCATTTTCTGCTGCACACAATTAATTTGTCTTTCAGCAAATCTAGCTTGTTAATGTAAATAAGCATTACTTAAGTTGGAGAATAATGTTAATATACAAGCAATATGAAATCATAAGTATGTAACAAAAATGCGTAATGTACATGTTTTATATGTTTGAATACACATTAGGAATTGTTATTATGAATATAACCTGATAACATGCATACATTAGGAACAGACTACTAAATCCATCTACTAAAGAAGACCGTCCAACTCATGGTTGTGCTCACATTGTACATGAAATAGCACAACAAGACTGCTAGCTGGGGAATACTCTCTTCCTTATAATTTTTGAAAAAAAGATATAAGAATAAAGCTTCAAATAGACTTCAGTGAATTAGGGAATGAATAATCCTTTTCCCAGTGAATCGTGAAAGGAAAAAAAAGAGTATGGTTCAGTTTTGCAAATCACCGTTAAATTTAGTTACATAATGTGATTGTCGGCCTTTATATGATAATAATCAAAGCCATTTTAACATTCGACATTGTTTATCGAAATATTATTGATGTCATTTGATGCGTGTTTATATCACACGACCTATAATATTTGTACCATATGATCAGTATGTTTGCTAGCAAATCATCAGTTATTTTAGCACTCGGTTCACAGTTTTCTGTATGTTTTAGAGAACGTATTAATTTTCTTTATTCTAACGTGATGTACATAATTTTGCCTTGTTTGTTGCGTTACCATCCTCATATTAAGCATTGCCACAATTATTGCATAATATTTGTTGACATGCCCGCTCATGCCCATGCCTTTGGCTAATTGTGTCGATGATCTGACCAGAATTGTTTGGCCAGTGTTCTTCCATTTGATGCGCTCGTTCTTAACTGCCTTCCTCTTTTCTCAATCTTTTCTCCACCTTTTTCTACATTTATAATGCTTTCAAGAGCTTTCCTTATTGCCAAAACTCCTGTGTCGATTGTAATGTTCTTATCTGTATAGTTGCATTTCATTATCTTCTTCTTACCTTGATCATTATATTTTGTCATGTCTCAACGTCTCTCAAGCTATCATCGAGTCCTGATATAATTCAATAACAAATGTAAATGTATTCCTCCCGACCTTTCCCAGCCCAATCTTGAGTTATTTGCCAAATCCGACAAGCAGAGATTGATTAAGGAATGTGGCGGCAGACAGTGACATAAGTGTGTCACAACTGCTTTCTCCTTGTTTTACACAATAATCATATTTGTCTTCTTTTTTCTTGCGCTTTTCCGCCTGTTAATTATTTACGTATAGCTCAGTTTATCTGCTTTTCACTTGTTCCATACTTTAGTTAGTTTATTTTTCAAAATTCCATTTATCTGTTTCTTTAATTTCTTATTTTTGTTCTACAAGAGCATACATTTGTTTATCGATGTATTATTAATGTTTCCTTCATTTTCCTCTTCACCAGATCTCGTTAAATTGAAATGTTGTAGTATTTGTATTTTGTTGCAAATTTATTTGTTGTTTTTTGTTTTTATATGATGTTATTATTTAATTAATGTTGCTGATATATATTATATGCCATTTATCGCCGCCTATAAATAATTTAGTAGTTGGATCCAATGAAATATAATTAACCTTGCTTGTATAAGCATCATCAATTTAATAACTCATGTGGCCATGTTATGACACACACATCTTTTAAATCAACCATGCAGTAGTGTAATCAGACGAGCATATTCTTAAATTAACTATGCATTCTTGATATCAGATGAGCCTCTCCTTAATTCACTCATTTAGTCGTTATCAAATGAGAATTATTACATTACTTATTTGGTCGTTAACAGAATCTCCTTAAATTTCTCACTTAGTCGTTAACAGATAAACGTCTATTTAAAGCACTCGTTTGGTTCTTATCAACTGATTTAGTTATATCAGATGAGTATAACCTTGAATAACTCATATATGTCATGTTGTTAGTCTTCCATTCTGTTTTCCTTTTTGCTTGTATCCTGTTGTGCCTTTCAGTGTTGTGTAGAGGTTTCTTGACCGGGTCCTAGTATGCGCTTCGTACACTGGAAGTTTTACTGCTTCTGTTATATCTGCTATCCAAGAATCTCACCATAGCAAGTAATCGGATGCAGCAGGCCCTAACTTCGCTGGAAGAGTGGGCGAACTCATGGCTGGTCAAAATAAATGAGGACAAAACATGTACGATATTCTCGCTTTCAAACAAACCCCAAAACACCAAAATAAGTCTTAACAGCAAATACCTGCGGCCAAACGACAACCCAAACAAGCTGGGGAGCAGACGAAAGAATACTAAAGAAACTGTACACTGGAAGAGTGAGACCAGTTCTCGAGTATGGCATTGCGGCATGGACAACAGCAGCAAAGGCGAACTTCGATAAAATTAGCAAACTTCAAAACCAAGCCATGAGAGTTATAACAGGAGGCATGAAGTCAACGCCAATTGTAGAACTTGAAAAGATTACAAAACTGCAATCCATGACCGACAGAAGAGACTGCAGAGCCCAGCAGCAAGCAGAGAAACTCAGAAGACTGACTGACCATCCAATGCACCAGAGACTAAACAATTTTGGAAATGGGAAACTAAAGCGGAGAAACTTTGCAGAAATAGCCAAAGCAAAATGGCAGAAAAATAACCCTATCAGTGGCAACTGGAAAATACACAAGTAATTTCAGACTGGCAAAAGAAGGTGCAAGACCACCACAAACAGATACTAGTGTGACATACGAAGAGTCAAAAAGGCTTATTAGAGCTAGATACATGACCAAATGGGAAACAGAACATACTGGCTACACAAAAAACGATGCCTATTACCAGTTGAACAGAAGAGAGCAGGTCGTGGTCTTCAGACTTCGCACTGGCCAAAATAGACTGAAGTACCACCTATTCAACAAATTGAAAATAGGTGGCACTGACGAATGCTCCTGTGATACCGGTTAAATGACCGCTGAACATTTGCTGCAAAACTGCCCGACATACGAGGATTAGAGAAAGCAGATGTCGCCATCACCAGTGGCAACACTAGACAAGCTCTATGGCAGTGTCGACAGCCTCAGGATGAGCGCTGATTTTTTCGAAAAAATAAATGTTGACGTCTGACAGCGTAAGAAGAAGAAGAAGAAGAAGAAGAAGATATCTGCTATACATCTTTTGCGTGGTCGGCCCTTGGCTTTGTATTCATTGTATATGTATATCATTGCTTTCTGGGGGATTCTATCTGGTGTTTGTTGCTCCTTGTGGTCGAACTATTTGGTTTGCTTTATATTATCTGTTATCAATATCACCTTTAATCATTTAGTCATGTTATCAGATGAGCACAATGTGGTTTTGCAATCGACAGGACACAGCATGATAAGTTCAAATTACACTCCCGACTGTACAGATCTAAATTTGGGCTACCGCGATAGGCTAGTGAACCGGCAGTGCATAATAACGATAGTTATCGTTCTATGACACCAAAACCAACATGAAATATAAGTGGCTTGGGAGACAAGGAGACACAAATAATCAAACTTAATAAAATAGGAATACTAGGACTATAAGACATTAGGAACGGGGTTCGAAGAACCAACGAGATAAACCAAAACGTTTTCTGATTGTAGAGCGGAATAGACCATGTTTCAACAATGTGAAACATGGTGTAAGATTTATAATT
Organism: Ariolimax columbianus; assembly: GCA_036924085.1. NCBI lineage: Eukaryota > Metazoa > Mollusca > Gastropoda > Stylommatophora > Arionidae > Ariolimax > Ariolimax columbianus. The sequence continues at coordinate 33,247,099 of JAVGWX010000003.1, read as the reverse complement.
CCCACAAAAAAAAGGCAAAATCCATCATCGACATAGAATATATATCGGAAAGGTTCGTTAGACCACAGAGCATTGGAAGACAATAACTACGATCAAAGTTTATGCATCGGGCAGTGATAGCTAGAGCTACAATGAAAAAAAAGTGTTCTTCGACCAACAATCCTTCTTCTTCTTCTTCTTCTTACACTGTCAGACGTCAACATTTATTTTTTCGAAAAAAGCAGCGGTCATCCTGAGGCTGTCGACACTGCCATAGAGCTTGTCTAGTGTTGCCACTGGTGATAGCCACATCTGCTTTCTCTAATCCTCGTATGTCGGGCAGTTTTGCAGCAGATGTTAACCGGTATCACAGGAGCATTCGTCAGTGCCACCTATTTTCAATTTGTTGAATAGGTGGTACTTCATTCAATTTTGCCAGTGCGAAGTCTGAATACCACGACCTGCTCTCTTCTGTTCAACTGGTAATAGGCATCGTTTTTTGCGTAGCCAGTATGTTCTGTTTCCCATTTGGTCATGTATCTAGCTCTAATAAGCCTTTTGGACTCTTCGTATGTCACACTAGTATCTGGTTGTGGTAGTCTTGCACCTTCTTTTGCCAGTCTGTCTGCCTCCTCGTTGTCTTGGATGTTACAGTGGGATGGAACCCACTGTACCACTACTCTTTTTGGTGCGGACTGCTGGCATAGTTGACAGAGTACTGCTTTTAAATCATTAGACCAACAATCCGATGTCATAAACAGCGTGAACGGAACGAACGAAAGTATAGTGATGGGTGATTGAAACGGTAGAGTTGGGGAGACATTGTGAGAGGAGACATGGTTTGGTGCTTTCAATGATAGTGCACTGGAATGACGTTGAAACTGAGAAAAACTCATTAACTTATGCCTTTAGCAGGGGTTGATCATCACAAACACATTTTTCCAACATCAAAAAATCAAACCCAAATGTGGTATCAATGGAACAAATCAGATCAATCATCACAAATATACTACATTCTGGTCAGACAAAAGCACAGGAGAAACAAAACAGATAGTTATTTCCAACATCAGTATGAACACCGACCATCGACAAGTCATAATGACCCAATCTTAATACAAAGTGAAGGGCAGAGAATGTTAAGACATAACCTACAAATACATTATAATGAGCTAGAGGATGAAGTCATCATAAACATATTTAGGTATTGAAATGACAAAGAGATTTGAAAATCTTCCCACAGAAATTTATATAGTCAACAGGGAATGGAACATCTTCAAAACAACTATGCTTGACTAAACCAAAATGTAGTATAAAGAGAGCACGATAAGGATAACACAAAAAGAATGAATTGGTGAAATGAGGAAGTTAAAGAGTCAATGCAGATTTTTAAAAAGAAATGATTTAAGTCATGACAAAATTCTAAAAACCAGAACGATTATATCAAGTATCGAAAGGCAATAAGAGATAATTACAAAAATAAACAAGAGCAAAAAAAGAATCTTGGATACAATATGGAGAACATCTAACAACCCTGTGCAAAGAGTGCCCTAGAGTTTTACAAATGTACAAATTCAATGAGAAATAGAGACGAAAGTTTTAACCTCACAACATTTATAAATTCACAAATGTGGAACACCAATATACAATAAAGTCAAATCAAAGACCAGATGGAAATAATATTTCCAAGAACTTCTCAACCCCGAAGGTACGATAATAATTCTAGTTACACACGAAGACACACGGAGTAACATGAACCATCAATACTACGACACGAAATCGAAGCAAAATTAAATAAAACGGTCCACGAAATAAATCATGAGGCGCTAATGGAATAACAACAGAAGAAATTCAAGACAGGAGTCACCTTACTGAAAAGTATTTTCGCAGCAGCTTCGAGAGACAGAGCAGCCCTAATATACTGACAGAAGGCCATAATAGTCCCGATTTGAAATAAGATGGGCGACAAAATAAATCTGCGACACCTACAGAGGCATCGAATTCCTAAGCCACACTGATAAAATGAACGCTTACATTTTAGAACAAAGTATAAAACCAGTAGGAGAACCCCAAATAAGCAATGAACGTTTTGAATTTAGAAAGGGAATAGCAAGCAAATATGTTCTGTTTAGCCTAAGACAACTAAGCGAATGAACAATATAATACCGCAGACAACTAAACAGAGTTTTCATTGACCAGGAGAAGGCATTCTTAATAATAGACAGAAACAAGCTTTGGTCTGTACTAGTAGACTACGCAGTAGATGGGCAGTTATTATATAATGTGAGAGACCTGTATCAAACGTGCCAAAGCTAACCACGAGAGGCCGACAAGACTATGTATTGTAACTACAACTATTAATTTTATACGTAGATATAATAACATTAGAAGCAAACCTTAACGACAAGAAAACTAAATAAAGCGAAGACCACGAGTCTCAGAAGGAGTTACTATTCGCAGTCGACCAATGTTTAATGTGCGAAGATAAAAATGACTTAGAAGATTATTCAAACGTGATAAATACAACTTGTGCGAGATACGATATAAAGATTAGTACATCAAGTTTAATACAACTTGTGCGAGCTACGATATAAAGATTAGTTCGTCAAATACAAAAACTATGAAAATCGACAGATCGACGGGCCTTTTAAACGTATATGTCAACAAAACAAGCTCAAACAGGTGCACATTTTCAAATAAATGGAAGCATTTTCACAGAGGACGGACGATTGGATAGAGAAAACGAAACAAGATCCAAGTGCAATGATCTACAGGCTAATACCACTACTCAAACATTAGAACACCAGTATAGAAACAAAACGACAACTAATAACAAGTATTGTCTCACCTATTCTGTGCTATCAGTGCGAAACATGGCCTATGCCAAAGGCACAGGGAAATAAAATTGCAACCTGTGAAATGAGATGCCTTAGAAAAGTCATCGACTTCACCAGAAGACAGAATGAGAAATGGCTACATCATAAAAATTGTTGGAACAACATGATTCCAAGAATACATGCATAAACAGAAAATAAAATGGTTTGACTATCTTATGAGAATGAAATCAGATCGGCTACTATTGAGAACGTACAACAGTAGAAGGTCAGAGTCCAGAGAAAGAGGAGACCACAAGGCAAATGAACTGACAACATCAAAGATGTCCCATACCACGACAACCACAACAACAACCACAACAATAACCACAACAGCAACATAACTGGTCCATGTACGAGACCTACATCCCGCAGTACATCTCACCACATCATTTGATATCAATCGTTATCGTTATAAGATCAGCATCTCTTTAAATCATTATCACTCATTTAGTCGTTATCAGATGAGCATCTCCTTAAATCGATCATAATATCATGTGATCACATCGCCTTAAATTAATCATATCATTAGATGAATATCGTCTGGGAAGTCACAAATCTATGCCACCCTCCCTAGCATTATTTTTTAGACCTCCAAGAACTAATCGCTCAGGAAAGCTAGTTATAAGAAAAAGAAAAAAATGCCAATCTCGACATTTTATGAAAAGTAGCTTGTTTGTCTAACCTGCGATCGTGATATCAAATAATCAGTTAGTCAGAGTGCCCTGAACGTTATTTTCACGCCCATGTAGAAGTAACATAACAACACAATATAGAGCTTTCATGCTAGCATAACACGTTATCAACTTCCGACAGTGTAAATGCGTCATATTACCCGTCAACTTCTTGTACTTCTCTCACGTGACTTACCATCATTCTTTTCGTAATACAATATGACCAGTTAACAAGATGACCTGGTTTATTAGTTCTTTCAATTCAACTTAAACCACACTATCAATGTTGGTTCTTTACAATACAATGCCGCTAGGATCACTTCGAGTGTCAATTTTGGATTGAAAATAAGCTCAGCCATTCGGATGTTAGCTAAATAATACCATTTAATGTGAAATTCAAATCCATATTAGCAACTACAAGCAATAATCTGATTGGTCGTCAGACGTTACGCGAACAAAATATTAATATAACACGACTTTTTCTAGACAACAAGGGATTCTATTTTTTAATAAGTTACACAATTACGTTCATCCTTTGAACCATGACCTCCTTTAGATTCTAAAGACGGCCATGTTTGAACCTTGCTTTAGGTCCTAGAATTAGTCACAATATTGCAAAGATCCAGATTTCTGTCGTTCTGCAAAGAAAATGCTACTTACTTTTAATCCACCACCTCCTTCTTGTCTGATTACTTGTTTCTCTTACTAACAGGGAAATTCTATTTCAATCTCTCTATTTTTTGTTTAGCATTACGTTTTACATGGCTTGGATGTACTTTGTTTCAACAACATGCTCTTCCTGTTATCAATACACAATTCTATTAATAAAGTGTATTACTATGTTGTCATATATTCCTCGCTGAGTTCATCCTCAAACATTTCATGAGCATACTTGTAAACTGTAGGGTCTCTCAAAGTTCCAGGCAGTACCTCGTTACAACTAAATCAAGCCAGGTCCTTGTTGAGTTCGGTCACGAGTACCTGAGCAGACACAATGCGACACTTCCAGAGATTTAAAAGGACGCAGACGGGATGTTCGACAAGCTTCGTTTCCAGACGGATTCTAAAGCTCCTAAATAAATGCGGAGATGGTCCCCACTGACATGAAGAAATGTAGTATTGCTGTTTCAAATTAAGGATATAACCACTCAGGAAGCCTTCATTATTATTTGTAACGCTTTCGATTTCCAATGTGCTCTGTTTAGATAAGCTTCATTAATAAATGTTGATTACACCTGGTTCACTATTCTCTCTCTGCTTGAATATTTCTGTGTGTATTAGTATGTATGTCTCAATTAACTTGACTACTTTTGCATTCTTTGCCTTATTTATACATAATTTCAATTCGTGACAAATTTTGTGAGAGATCATATGCGTCACTTCAGGGCAAGTCAATGATAATTCTGTTATCATACTCGTACTCCTGTCTACTTCCGCTCTTCATCTAATCCTGTCAATTCTGGGACTATTTCTTTTTCATTTCTCACTCAGCCAATACGGCCTAGATGTCTCAAACCCACACCAGTGTAGAGTTTCTTGTTGACCCTGGTCCTCTGTGATCTTAAGATAACTATATTACTGCGCCCATGGCAACAACGGACACAAACACGTGTCTCGCTTCTTCTGCCCACCTCCCGAAACATGGTTTACTTCAAGTGCTACTTCCAGCGATTGAGTTGGGTGCGAGTATGGTCAAATCAAACTAGGTGCTCAAATTAGATTTCGAACGAGAGTTTTTCTATGCTGAATGACCAAACACTGGATGCTTATGCTCAGATTGGCAATTTCCAGTTAGTTGTTAGGCAACCCGATAGCGTCACTGGTTGAGACAGAAAGAATTAGTGGTGGTGATTAGGTAGGAACTCTGGAGCTATTTCAGAGTAAAGATATTTGTGAACAGAATAAATACGAACTAGCGGCAACATTAATCAGGTTTAAATATGGAACTATTCTAATACAATTTATTTCGATAAATACTCTCGACAATTAGAGGACACTAAAATCTTGGATGGATTAGTGATAGGTCAAGGAATACAAATGGGACATATAATAGTTATAGCGTACATCCCGCATAATACGAGGCAAAAAAAAACAAAAACAACATCACACACGCATAGACACACCAACTCACAAGAGGAGTCATCTTAAAGTCAGATAAATGTTCCGTCTAAAAACATACAGCTAGTTTCCACAAACAAGATTTATGATCGGTTCATAATCGATTCCATAATTGAAAAATCACCGACAGATCAGGAATTCCAAGAACAGCTATCTTATCGTACATCAGATTCGATACAACGAAGAATCATCCAAGGAAACATATTAAAAAAACATTCAGGGCGTCCTTCCGATACTTGCCGAATCTTAAACAAGTCTTTAAAAAGGAAAAAAGTGAATTAGATTGAGATGGAGATCAATATTTTGCATGCCGTGACAGGAGACCACAAGGATGAGCTTGTTAGCATGGGACATGTTTTCATTTCCTGGCCCTCTTAGAAAATTGACAAAAATTTGGCAGCCAGTCATAAAAAGCATTGATTGATTTGGGACCTCCTGAACGACGCTAGTTCAAAATTGAAGAATTGTTCAACTTTAAATGCAATATTTTTATTTCACTTCTTTCTATTCTGTGTATATGCGTTAAAAAACACATTAACAATGTTAACAAAGGAGACGCAAAAAAAAAGGAAGAAAAAACGTGCAGTAAATAACAAAACAATGTTCTGCTCAAATACAATTCAGCGTAATTAAACATAATGATAACATCTTAATGATAATACACATAACAATTAGGGAGGGTAGAATAGGATGACTGCACATTGCAGGCATGTCGTTAAAGATGTCTTTGGATAATGTTATTTGAATTAGGATAAAAGTCAAAGAACTGTATAGACTCTACTAGAAGTGGACATACAAGCTAGATGCCTGTTTCCAGGTATAAAAGCTAGCTGCAGTAGTTGTCACTAAGTCCAGTTGAAATTGTAAGACACAATGTGAACAAGAAATACATATCTACAAGGACCCCCAAAACACATTATACCCAAACAGAGTTACAATACAGTTAAAGGTAAACGTACTTTAATACAAAACAAACAGGTTGTTTATAATAACGGTTGAGTCAGACGTGTATTGACTTAATGCAGGCAACATTTCATATACATGAAGTTCGACAAGTAACTTACACAAAACAGCTCTAATTATCCAAATCCACTATCATTTAACCCCACTGAAATTAATGTGTAAAATAAGTAGACAATTACCTGTCTATATAGATTAATCAAGACTGCTATTAGTTCACAACATTTTACAGATATATTGAGAACATTATTATAGATAATTTATTTGTGGATTTCGAGCTCGATTTTGGCCTTTCAGTTTCGGTAGTCAGGATGGGGCTGGCAACTTCATCATTCTAACATCTTACCAACTCATCTTCTTCTTCTTCTTCTTCTTCTTCTTCTTGTTCTTCTTCTTTTATCAACTGAAACTATGCTTCTAGTCCAGTGAGGTTTACAAAGGAGACTATGCGTTTCAGGTCTTCGCCGCTCCCCCCACATCTTTTCGAGAATAGTCGTTCTCCAAAACCAGACTGCCTCTCTTCGGTCTGGATAAGTTGGGCAGTCCTGAAAGATATGTTCAGGTGTTTGCTTGGGTGCTCCACAATCGAAAATGGTTCTATCTTCGTTCTTGTAGTCTGTCTAATATATGCACTACCGACAAGAGATCTTCGATCTAGTACCTGCTGTCGTGTGCAATCATCAGTAGATTACTTCAATGGGGTTCTGTTGATTGTCAACGTGTCCTCCACAACTCTTCTCTATTTCTTGCCAAAATCTCTAGAACATTAATTAGGTCATAATGGGAAGTGAATGTTCGACCTTGTTGCTGCCACTGAAGATCCCGTCACGGCGATTTCTCTGTCGGAATTACCTCACATTGCCTTCTAGTCAAATGGTTCCTGCCTTGTGTGAATGTTCTTAATGTATTCTTACATGGCAGTCTCTCGTCTTCTGCTATATTCAGCTTATTGTAACACAAAGCGAGACCGACAATAAGGGCTCCATATAATATACCCTCGCCAAAGCACTCTGTTATTGTTATTACAATGGAAGTTTCAATGTGGTTTCAAATCTGTCAGTAGTTGGCAGAACTGAAAGTTAATTTTTTCAACGTTATTTTTCTTGAAACTGAAAGAAATGTTGTGTCAAACACATGCAAGTATAACTTTAACTGTGTTTTAATGGAGTCAGATTCAAATTTAACTAGTATTAATTAATTAATGCCATTAATTGGTTAATAAAATAATTATTATACAAACAGCTCCAGTTTCATGAGAATATGCGTTAATGCTGAAAATAATGCAGAAAATTTCTCAAGATGCTCAACAAAAAGACGGACTAAAACCATTTTTGTTTTCGTCTTTTGGTCAGATTTGAGGATGTCAATTCTTGAACTGTTCTTGTGTTTTAGCAGACGATGAGGATATCATTGTGAAAGACGGAAGGCATTAGTTGTAGTCTGAGTCAGTCTAAAATAGGAAAGCATGATTAGTTGTCTTTGTCAATCAAAAGAGGAAAGCATTAGTTGTAGTTTTAGTCAATTAAATATAATTTCAGCCTGCTGTCTCGAAGGAAAGACAGTAGAAGAAATAATAGCAGTCATTCTTGCATACGCTAGCCACAATTTTGAAGCCTTAATTTTATCATGAAAGAACAAGGAAGATTGTTTTCATGGAACTGTTGTATTTAACAATGAGTCTTCTTTGTACTGTTCCAGGCACGTTCGAGTGATCAGTAAGTTGTAAATATAAGAATCTAATTAAGTGTAATTGATAAAACTCCTTTAATTGATTTGATTTAATTTGATACATCGGCTCTGTTTAACGAAATTCCAGAACTTTTGAAATTTTGCGCTAACGTCTGGTCAGTTGTACTGCCTAGGTATAACTTTGTAAAGTAAATTAACATTTCCTTCTAAAATAGCAGAAAATGGGACAATATATATCCTTGTCTCGCACCAGTCCGTATCCTGAAGGGTACAGATATAATCCAACATTCACTTTCATATTGGACTCAACAAGTCATTTCCTGATAATGTCCGTCAATTTACGAAGTACCCGTTAGTACCCGAGCAATGGCACAGTGATTCATGATCTAGGCTGCCATAAGCACATCATAAATTGCACAAAACCCATGTTAAGGGGTGAGTTCAATTCCGCTCAACTATAGTTCGCAGAATGATCATCTGATTTGTGTAGGTCCGATTGAAGTCGAAAACCGGTCTGCTCCTCCTTCAACTGTACATCGATGGCTTTTTGTTAGTCTTTCCATGATGATTTTGCCGGGATTCAAAGTAGCATTATACCTCTATGTTTGGCACCGTGTTGTAGTATACGCTTCCTTGACAACTTCATAACGAAGTCTTCTCTCCAATCCACTAGTATTTCCTTCCTCTCCCATACTTTAGCAAGACGATCGTATATCATCTCCGTGGGGGTAGCGACGTCTTTTTTTCTCGTCTCCGCCGAGATTTAATCTTTGTCAGCTGCTTTGTTATTCTTCAGAGACTGTGTATCAGTCCTAACAATAATTTTATATCCTAGGTCACGGTTTCAGTTAATATAATATGTAGCAGGGTTAACGTATTCTCTATTCTATCTTCCTTACCACTATCACTCCTTAACACACTCTAAATTTAACTACTAACAATTCTTTTAACACAAGTAAAACAAAGCATGTATTTTTCACACAAGTAAAACAATATGCACAAAAATCACATCACTAGGCTCGTTGATCATATCATCAGTTATAAATGATTTCTAATGTCTCTCAAAAGGTTGGTTATCATCACTTCTCTATCAGGCTATGATTACTTCTAAAGGTTCGTGCACGTAGCACAGGTCTTACTCTAGTACTAACCTTGACCCAGGGCTCTCATCACGTGATCGGATACTAGCAATTGTTCTATTCACTGTCTATCTCTGTGCGTTGATATAAAGGATGTCTATCTACAATTTCTCAGTCCTCATATATCTGTCCTCTCAGCTTACACTAAAATGGTTGTCTGCTGGACCTCTTGCCTCGTCTCACGTAAGGCAGCTGTCTACTGGACCTCTTGTATTGTCTCATGTAAGGCAGCTGTCTACTGGCCCTTTTGCTGCTTCTCTACATCAGGCAGTCGGTGACTGCATCTGTGCTCTGACTGCAGCTGTGCTCGTGTCTATGATAGACGACAGTGGTTGTGTTGCTGTGGCTGTCAGGACGAGGAAACCCACAAATCACAACGGTCGTCTAGGACGACAGCTTCGCGTTGCTGCAACACGTGTCCGTCTGACGAGAATGAAGTCAGGTAACTCGAGCAAGATGTTAGCGACGACGTCTCGAACAAAACATCACACAAAGACAGATTCTTACATGTTTGTGGTCTCTCGTTGCCTTTCCGTGTTGGTCTGCTTCGGTGGCTTCTAATTATATGACTCTACTCATGTCACTCACTGGCTAAGTTCTGTACTTATCTATCTACTTGTTCTTGACTAATGCGCTACTCACTACACAGCCCGGTAGGACACCCTGTCTGCTGCTTCTGATCTATCCTTATATTCTGTCTCCCCCAGCTTATATGCTAAGCTCCCCCCGCTTTAGTCCATGACTTCTACTTTCTTGAGTTCATTTCCCACAAACTTTATTTGAACTAACGTGTCCCAAAGAAAGGCTGCCTTATTTTCCAAACTACTGACTGGCCGCTTGTTGACGGGGATTCCCAGTTCAAATTTGAGGCGTTGCTTGCTATACAGGAAGAGATGACATCTGAAGAGTTGACATCGTACGCAAGGGATATTTTGATCTCGACAGCAAAAGAAATGATTCCAAAGATATTGCACAAGACACAGAGCTATATAACAGAGGAAATACACAAACTCATTGCAGAACGGCAATAATTAAAACAAATTGGAACATAAACAAAACAAAGATAATGACCACCGATAAATCACAATGTCAGCATAAATTTACAGTGGGTGGTGAGGAAATAGTTCAGATTACACATTTTGAATATCTGGGCTCCAGAATTGACAAAAATGGTGACTGCTCGAAAGAAATCAGAAGAAGACTAGCTATGGCAATGCAGAGACTAAACAGCCTGAAGAAATTATGGCAGGGCACCAACAAAACGATAAAAGTAAAAGTCTTGAGAGCCTGTGTTTTTCCTGTGCCAGCTTATGGCTGTGAAGCATGGACGATTACCAAAACTTCTAGACAAAGAATTGAATCCTTCGAGTCAAAATGTTACAGAAAGATCCCCAGAATACCCTGGACAGAGAAAAGAACAAATGTAGACATTCGGCAAGAGTTGAGCATAGAGGAGAACTGGTTTATCAATTTCATTTTGGCTAGAAAATGCTGGTCACATCAAGAGACACAACGGTCTTGAGAGAACGGTGATGGAAGCTATGGTGCCAGGCAAAAGAGGAAGGGGTAGACCAAGAAGACGATGGCACCAAGATATCCAGGAATGCCTGAGTATGACAATGGCGGAAGCTGGTGTTTTGGCAAGGGAACGAGTTTCTTTCAGACAGACTGTGATGGGAGCGACGTTCTACAAAGGACATGTTACATGATGATGATGAGCCCCAACTTGCATTGTTTGAGAGTTGAGGACCATGCTTCGTCCAATGAACTGAAACTCTCGGACCGGGTTCTCAAGTTATGTTTGGGTACCACGAACGGTATTTTTAGGGCTTCCCTGGCTTTGGCTCGTTGTACCCCTGTAACTCTGTTACAACTGGATGGCTTTCTATATTTCTTCCCTTGTGGACCTGTCGCAACCAACTTGCAGGAATAATATCCGGAGAGCAGACAACTGGTTTAAGAGCCCTTAAAAAATGTTCAGTCTATTTATTGAATTCACATGTTAGGTCACTAAGTACTACGGCTTATTTATTTGTTTAATAAAACTCTTCTCCTATTTATTTTATCCTGTCACCCTATCGCCTCGTTAGATTTTTCTTATTCTCCGCATTTCTGTATGTGATCAATACACGTTCTATTATCCCGTCTTATGCACTTCTTCACTTTTCCATGAACCGACATGTACAGCTTGGTTAGTGCTGGATTATCTGTTGGTCAGGTCGACATGTTCAGCTCGTGGGTCTTGGCTTGGGCAGTGCTGGATTTGCTGTTGGTTAGGTCGACATGTACAGCTTGGTTAGTTCTGGATTTGCTGTTGGTCAGGCGGACATGTACAGTTTGGTTAGTGCTGGATTTGCTGTTGGTCAGGTGTACATGTACAGCTCTTGGGCTTTGGCTTGGTTAGCAACGTTGAAGCTACCTTATGTCCGTAGTGTGCTCCAGTTTCAGTGTGCTCCATACGACAGTCCCGACTCCACTGCATAACTTTTCCACACATGTCCACCATAGTTTATGCGGGCCTATTCTGTCAAACCTGTAATTGTTCATCCCTGCATTAACATGGTCAGGTGTTACTTAGGTACTGCAAATCAAACCATGACCTTATATCCCTATTTAACCATTGTCTTCTTAAAAAGTGGGAACTATATACATGAACATTAGTTGAAGTACTACAACATTTTCATCCTTCACTCTGTGTTTCCATACAGAAATATTGAACACGTTTACTGTTGGTGAAGGGGCAATAAGGCTAACATCTGATCAGGCAAAACACACTGACTATATTGGGATGGAGCATCCCGGTCTACCTTCAACAGCACGATCGGGATGTGAGGAAAACAAATGCAACCGGTCACTTAACGCTCTTTTCAGGGCGCACATAAGAGTAAACCTACTCATCGTGGGCATTCGAAACAACAACAACAACAACAACAACAACTATTGGTGAAGAATACTGTAGGTAGTCTCAAAGCAGACACGGCCGTCGGAGATGAAATGTTGGTTACTTCAGTGGCCCAAATATTATATGAGTTGCGGTGGCCAACTCCAGTCACATTTGTCTTTTCTTTTTTCAAAGTAATCAAGGTACTCATTTACAGCTGAGGTGACTGGGTCATGGCGATAACAGGGTTGGAAGTTGGTAGCTCCACTGTCGCTCTACCACGCAACTAATCAGTAGGGCGCTGTTTGAGACTGAGAGCGCGCAAAAAGCTCCTCCCCGTCTTGATTATGTGAAAATAGGGCGCTGTCTGAGATTGAGACTGTGTAGAAAGTTGCTACCTGTCTTGCTTATGTGAAAATAGGGCGCTGTCTGAGATTGAGACTGTGTAGAAAGTTGCTACCTGTCTTGATTATGTGAAAATAGGGCGCTTTTTTAAAATGAGGAAGAATACAGCGCGGTTTGATAGGAAAATTGTAGAGAAAGTTGGGCTCCAGTTTTATTATGCTAAATTTAGGCCCAATGTTTGTTTTGCTAAAGTGGGGATTAGTGGGCCCCATCTTTGTTATATTAAGTTCGGGCACCGTCTGAGAACGAAATTGTGAAGAAAGGAGGACCAGGTTCTGGTTATGTTACTGTGGGGCGCTGCTTCAGAACCATGTAGATTCAGTCTATTATGAATACTCTATAGTAAACTATAAATGAGATTAACAGAGGTCAAAGAAGATCCACATTGAATGAGCTGACAGCACAGCAGACAGCGACTTATAGGAGACTTCTTGCAACCGGGTCATCAAGCCAGCATTGACCACGATCATATTTTGTCTCCAAGCGACGGCTCTGGAAACACTAGTGCAGTCTTGCTAAGTGAATACGCAGTGAGAAGGCACACCCGGACACAAAATAATCAGCTGAAACATGATGTGTTGGACTGAAAGACGCAGATATCACAGCCTCGCTGTAAACTACTACGTGAGGTTACAACGCAGTTTTTAGGAAGAACACCGAAGAAAAACAGACAAAAATTGATCACTAATAAACGAAACAGTTACTGGTACTGTCCCTGTCTTTTGTGTCAAATAGATTGGACATTATAAATATGTGTGTGGCCAATGTAGAAATATTCATACAAGGAATGCAGTACAACCCGAAAACTCAAAGGTCAATGAATATAAGTTATAGATTTAGTTTCTCAAAATCCAATGTCCAAACACAGTGACTTGACTGGCACGTACATGCGTGGGACTGTTGAAGATTTAGGTGTACGTTCAAACAGTTGCAGTACAGGTTCGTGGCATATTATGTGAAGGGGACAATGAGCATAGGAGAATTTATAGGACATGGATATAGGACAGGGATATAGGACGCCAGCCCTGCAGTCCAGATGCACTGTGCAGACCAGGTTTTAATTTTACCTACGATAGAAAAAAAAGTATATGCTTATGGAGTTTTTAAACACATGCCCTAGTGGTCAGAAGACGGACATTAAAATTACGAGGACAGTTGTAGTGACAAAATGTATGTTATGGACAATGAGTGTGGCTTGAAACTGTTGTAGTATCAATTTGTGCTATTTTAGGAAAGATGGAAAAACTGTTTTAGTTAATATACGTGCAATATTTTTCATTTCGCTTTTGCTGCTTTGTCTTCCAGCATCAGGTTATGAAGAGATCTCTATAACGAGCCTCACTGTGTGTCTCGTGCACAGTGACATGTATCTCCTTGACACACCCAATTTGTATACGTGAAATATTCCTCTTAAAATGTGATTTATAACTGAGTATAAATCAGATCAGACCTTTCACAGGAACTAACAATTATACACATTTAACTGTACATGTTGAAAGGTCCTCCTCATTTGACTATATGCTTCACTTGCACTAAATACCTCCTGACCTAAACGTTCTCTCACAGTTCCTTGATAATACACACGATAAGACATTCCCGATGACGGAGAGACGATTCAAATGGTCTTGGCATTTGTTGTTATTGGAAGTCTTCACTGGAGAGTAACTGGAGCACATAGACAGCTTCGAATCAATTATTGTAGTCTCAGTTCTAGCACTCAGCAATAACAGAGGCTGGGTTGTATCACTGCGTAGCAAATTAAAAACTTCGGACTAGTTTTAGACAGACTGAAACATTAACGAAATTCCAGATAGAGAAAAACACATCTTTTTAAAAATCATCGTCGTCCGAGTACTAGCTAGACGTAAACATTATCAGACGTATGTTAATGTCGACAAAAATACTACTACAGACACTGCCACATGATGAGCACATCGAAGTTATTTATTAAGATGGTTATTTAGTTGGAGATTCATCTGGAGTGAACAGCAGACTTGAAGAATACACTTTCCTTTTAGGGACCTGTCTTTCAGTCTCTCTCTCTCTCTCTCTCTCTCTCTCTCTCTCTCCCTCTCTCTCTCTCTCTCACTCTCTTTCTCTCTCTTTCTTTCCCTGTCTATGTCTCTGTCCATTCATCTCTATAAAAATATTTTAAATGGAATTTTACAGCTTGTATATATGTTCATCAACATAAATTTAAATATTTGATAAATAAAACACAAAATTAAAAAAAGACATTTTAGACAGAATCAGTGAAATAACAACGGCATGTCAATTTAACATCCAGAAACATTAGCACCACTATGGAAAAACAAAGACAAGTCTCGCCTAAAACAAACAAATTAATATATTCATTCCTTGTAGTTCCAGGTGGTCAAGTACAGACCCAACGCTAAATTTAGCTTACCCTTATTAGCTTTCAGGGAAGTCTGAATCCAATCATTTTGCACTGCGGTTTCGTAGCAAAGCTTTTTACACACAGCTCAGTTCACAATCCTCTCTATTCCCCACTTACAACATTCAACTAAAGAAACAGTGGCTCTATTATGTTTATCTCCGTAACCAATATGTTAACACATAACAATTATATGACTAATGTTAGTTGGTCTGCATATAACTAATGGGTATTTATATTTGTAACATTATCCGCAATGTCGTGGGAATATCTCTTATATATATAATTTAAAAAATACGTTTAGGGGAAGACTTAGTGGATGATAAAGACGACTAAAGACGAAAGGACCACCGCCATACTAAACACTGCTCTAAGAGACGACTAATGCTACTGCCCATCTCTCATTGAGGGAAAAACCGTCCATCTTATGTGCAGTCTCCGCCACTCACTTGGGCTAAAACAGAGCTCAATGTGTAGTATAGTTGCCATCTGGGTTGAAACAAAGCTTTATACTTCACACATGATGCAACTGGGTTGAAACAAAGCTTTATAAATAATACTTCATTCATGATGCAACTTGGTTGAAACAAAGCTTTATAAATAATACTTCACACATGATGCAACTGGGTTGAAACAAAGCTTTATAAATAATACTTCATTCATGATGCAACTTGGTTGAAACAAAGCTTTATACTTCACACATGATGCAACTTGGTTGAAACAAAGCTTTATACTTCACACATGATGCAACTGGGTTGAAACAAAGCTTTATACTTCACACATGATGCAACTGGGTTGAAACAAAGCTTTATACTTCACACATGATGCAACTGGGTTGAAACAAAGCTTTATACTTCATTCATGATGCAACAATAACAGAGTGGAAAGCGTGGTCTTCCGGATTTCAAAAAAAGCTGGTTTCTTCATTCTGTCTAAACTCCCTTATGCATGAAATACTGTCACTCTGTATCTATCACTCAGATTAACATATCTTTAACTAAATACTTATGATTTTTTTCGTTGACAGGTTTCAGCTGACATCTCCCGCTGTCTCGAGCTGACGAGAAGAGAAGTTCGCAGATGAACACATCATCCCTTTTCTACGTGCAGATTCCATTCACAAACTAAACGAAGCATTTATATAGTGACCTATTGAAAACTAATGATAATGTAACATAGTTTAGGTTGGTATCTAACAACGTGATTTTAGGGAAAAGTTTCATACAAATTTCTTTATCTGCCTTTCAATTAATAATAAGCACACACAACACGATGAAACATACCTTTCAAATGTTGGGATTCATTCTACAATAGACCTTACACTAACTCTGCTCTAGCAATAGCTGCATTAGAATTACTTCACGACTTTTCGGACTTATTTTGTTTTTGGCAATGATTCACATTTTCCTATGAAATAAACTTTAATGCAGAGTCCTAAAGTGGGTTTGTTTCTATACTGTCTGTGCCCATTATACTTTGGTTTCTAGTATTCATTTCAGACCGAATGTGTTGGTGTAAGACAGAAAGGTTTGGCGTGTGTTTGTTGATGGCCTATGCTACACTGGGGATAGAAAAAAGTATATATCATAATGATGACCAGTACTTATTAAAATCCTTAAGGAATTAATATTTTTAAAGTGAAAAAAGGGAAATTTGAATATATAAGAAAAAACATCTTCCTAGTTTCATTGCGCACGGAACACAATGTTCTCACTCTGTGTGCTCCTATAATGGGGCTTTCTTCCCTGATTTGTTTTACACGAACTGGTTGCAAGCCCCATGCACTACATTTTTCAATCACCATTTACTACATACCTCGAGGTGTAGTAGCCATATGGTCTCTTTCTCAATTAGGAACCCCAGAACTCACATGGAAAGAAGAGCCAGATGACTACAACAAAATAATCCAAGTTTAAACCCTACTGACATTCACGACGAAGTGGGCAACACGAACAATACAATAGTGAGGAAATCCATATAAACAAGAAACGTCAATCTAATTAGAAATAGTTAGCATGGGTTTACTAGAGCGAGATCATGCTTAACAAATCTATTAGAATTCATGAAGAAGGTTACTAAAATCATAGATAAAGGGGAGCCAGTGGATATTATTTATCTAGACTTTGTAAAGGCCTTTGATAGAGTACCTCATCAAAGATTGTTTCGAAAGTTAAAATCACATGGAATAGGTGGGGAAGTTGCCAAATGGATTGAAAATTGGTTAACGGGAAGAAGGCAGAGGGTGGGCATAAATAAGGCGTACTCTGAGTGGTGTGAAGTGAAAAGTGGTGTGCCCACAGGGCTCGGTTTAGGGACCAATTTTGTTCTTGATATATATATAAATGATTTGGACATTGAAATGGGATCCATTAATGCAATATTTGCTGATGACACAAAACTATACAGTAGTGTCTCATCTAAAGCGGAAGTGGATATATTGATGTCGGATTTAGATAAAATTCGAGAATGGTCTGTAAGCTGGCAAATGGAGTTTAATGTAGATAAATGTACAGTCATCCACATGGGTAGATCCAATATGGAACATAATTACAGAATGGGAGAAAACAATATTAGAAAGATAGATACGGAAAGGGACCTAGAGGTTATAATAAATCATACAGGAAAGGTGAGTGAGCAAGTTAAGGTAGCAGTGAAAAAGGCAAATGCAATGTTAGGTATGATAAACAGAAATATTAAACATTGGAGCAAGGAAGTGATCGTCAAACTGTATAAAGATTTAGTTAGACCTAGATTGGAGTACTGTGTACAGGTGTGGAGTCCTTATCATAGAGGGGACATAAACATGCTAGAAAGAATACAAAAAAGAGCGGCAAAGATGATAGGGGGATTCCAGAATTACAGTTATGAGGAACGACTCAGAAAAACCGGCCTACAGTGTCTCGAAGAGAGAAGAATTCGTGGTGACTTAATACAGGTTTATAAGATGATCAGAGGAATCGATAAATTAGACTATAACAAGTTTTTTTAAAATACAGCCACCTACAATAACACGAGGGCATAGCTACAAGCTGACTAAAGAGAGGTCCAGGTTAGATATTTGGAAATATTTTTTTAGTCAGAGAGTGGTGAATGCTTGGAATGCATTGCCAGGTGAGGTAGAGGAGGCAGGGACAGTTAATGCATTTAAGAATAAACTGGATGCGCATAGCTTTTAGAGCAAGGTGATGTAAATGTAACTGGTTGTATACAGACTCTGTTGGAAATAGCCAAAGCAAAGATGCACGAAGATCCCATAAACGCACTAACAACACCAAAACCCATCACTACTGTACGAAAACCTACCTGGAGGCAGGATATATTTCCAGAGGTGGTAGAAAATATACCAGGTATTGGAAACAAAAACTGCCAGACTGAAAAAGAAAGGAGAGATACTACACTAAGCTTCATATCGAAAAGCTACCCAAGCATGGACTGGACCCATGCATACACCGACGGTTCTGGAACAAACAATACACAGAACGGAGGGGCAGGGGCATTCCTGAACCTACCAAATGGCAAACAAATAACACTGTCATTCGCTACTGGTAAGTACACAAGCAATTTCAGAGCGGAGGCAGAGGCACTGAGGGCGGCAGTGGAAGAAATGGTGACACACAATGAAAACGAAAGCCATATAGTCCTGCTTACAGATGCTCTCGCCGTAGTCACAGCGCTAAAAAGCCAGAAAAACACTTAGCTTAATGACTTAAGAGCAGCACTCTGCAAATTGTGCCAGCAGTCCGCACCAAAAAGGGTAGTGGTACAGTGGGTCCCATCACACTGCAACATCCAAGGCAACGAGGAGGCAGACATACTGGCAAAAGAAGGTGCAAGACTACCACAAACAGATACTAGTTTGACGTACGAAGAGTCAAAACGGCTTATCAAAGCCAGATACATGACCAAATGGGAAACCGAACATACTGGTTACACCAAAAACGATGCCTATTACCAGTTGAACCGAAGAGAGCAGGTCGTTGTCTTCAGACTTCGCACTGGCCACAATAGACTGAGGTACCACCTATTCAACAAATTGAAGATAGGTGGTACCGACGAATGCCCGCGCGGTACTGGTAAAATGACCGCTGAACATCTGCTGCAGAACTGCCCGACATACGAGGATCAGAGAGAGCAGATGTGGCCATCACCAGTGGAACTGCAAGACAAGCTCTATGGCAGTGGCGACAGCCTCAGGATGACCGCCGCTTTTTTCGCAAAAATAATGGTTACTGTCTGACTGCGTACGAAGAAGAAGAAGAAAGAAGAAGTATCTGTGTGTGTGTCTCTCTGTGTGTTTTGATTGTGTGCTTGTGTATGTGTGTGTTTGTGTGTGAATGTATATGTTTGTATGTGTATAAGTGTGTTTTTCTCTCTGTGTGTCTCTGTGTGTGTGTGTGTGAATGTATATGTATATATGTGTGTCTGTGTTTTTCACTCTGTGTGCGTGTGTGTGTGTGTGTGTGTGTGTGTGTGTCTGTCTGTCTCTCTCTCTCTCTCTCTGTGTGTGTATGAATGTATATGTATATATGTGTCTGTGTGTCTGTGTGTGTGTGTGAATGTATATGTATATATGTGTGTCTGTATGTCTCTGTGTGTGTGTGTGTGTGAATGTATATGTATATATGTGTGTCTGTGTGTGTCTCTCTGTGTGCGTGTGTGTGTGTGTTAGCTAAAATTAATGTTACGATTCACGAGTTGCATTAATCGGTAAACTATAAACACAAATATGCAGTCACTTGTTACCCTTGCATAAATCGGTTGTTGGTGGAAATAAGGGTTGGGAGGGGGGGGGGGGTGAGCAGTGAGCGTGGCTATAAAGTTGAAGACTGAAGACACATGTTTGCCTTGAGAGAGGACAGAGAAAGAGAGAGATGTAGCGAGAGAACGGTTCAAAGACAGATGGAACATGTAATCTTAGAAAGAAGATGGCGCTGAGTATTTGGTCACACGCTCCGATAGTCCAATGTCACTATAGACAGTATAATCTCTGTTAACCCCAGAGGGGGAAAAAAACCCAGGAAGGTCTAAGAACACTGAGAGAAGAGACCTAGTGGTCGATACAGGAAATTCGAGGACAACTGTAAAGTAGTTAGAATAAATAGCACAGGATTGGTCTGCTTGGAGAGGTTTGATTGATGGCTTTTGTCCCCATGATGGTAAGTGTGAAGTGAGAGTGATGATTGATGGCTATTACCCCCACCCCCTCCACCAGGTGGTAAGTGTGAAGTGAGAGCGATGATTGATGGCTGTTACCCCCATCCCTCTCCCCAAGGTGGTAAGTGTGAAGTGAGAGGGATGCTGGATGAACATAGCCTCCAAGGTGATGAGAGAGATGCACTGGGTTGGAACTCCCAAAGAAAGAGACGAGTTGGAAGGCTAAAACGGCGAATGATAGAAAAGGAAGTCAGTTCAATTGGGGTCTCATGGTGGTAACTGTAGAAGATAGGCGCAGAAGAGGAGCAGATGGTGAGCATCTGTATGGCGCAAGTGGAGTTAGACAGAGAAATAATGATGAATGAAACCCCATGCTTTAGAAGAAGTGGCTATTTTAAGTTTTCCATATTTGTGTAGCTCTTTGTTTTTGAAAAGTGAATTCCCACATTGTCTACGAAAGGTATATATCACTGCTGATGCTTAAAATGGCAGCCATGATTTGCTCCTTCAATTCTTGTGAAGCTGTGAATGAGAGATGGACACACAGCACGTTACCGATTACATGCAAGCGACTAAATAGACAGCAAACTGGTGTATAACAACGCAGGAAGAATTTAAAGAGGTTGGGATGCAATGATGAGGGGACACGCCAATGGGGAGCAACACAAGATCCAGACCACCTGATGATCTGTCCAAACCTTCTGGAACATGTCATATGGATGACATGTCGGGGGCGAGTGACAAGACAATCTAGGGGGTTTAGCTTCGAAAATATCTCTGATGTGGTGCCAAGGACAGGGGAAGTACGTAAGTACAGAGTTGGCTGTTATGAAATGCTTAGAATTGGTTATATTGGACATACTCAATTCATACCTGGCGTTATTTGCTAATTACACAGTAACAACAGCGAGACGGAGAAGGAGTGTAGAAGACTCAATTTAAATTCAAATTAAAGCCGTGTTTGCAATCATTTTGTAACCTACGTTGTCTCTCATCATGATGTAGCATGTCCTTTGCAGAACGTCGCTCTCATAACAGCATGTCTGTATGAAACTCTGTCTTCCGCCAGTCTACCGTCTGCGTCAAGGTCAGATTCAGCGTCTGCTTGATATCCTGAGTCTATCGTCTTCTCGGTCGACCCCTGCCTTGCTTTCCAGTAACCATACACTCCATAACCACTCTCTCCAGTCTGCTGTGTCCATTGACGTGTCCTAAAAAACCTAAGTTTTCGGGTCATTGCGTCATTTATGAGTCAATTCTCCTCTGCATTCACGTCTTGCCAGATGTATTTGTTTCTTTCTTTCTTTGTCAACAGGATTTTCAGGACCCTTCTGTAACACTGTGTCTCAAAAGCGTCAGTTTCGCTCTCAGTACTTTTGTATTCGTCCATGTCAACCATCCATAGGTTGCCACAGGAAAAATACATGTTCTTTGGATTTCAAGTTTTAGTTACGTTGTCTACCATGCCCAAAGATAAAGGTTGTAAATGGCAGATGAAAGGTTATTTCATTCGGATAAAAACAGAATAATTTGATATTGGCAAGCGAGACAACGATCAGATGCACAGGTTACTAAAAAAAGATTGTTGATTTTAAAAAAGCAACATATCATCAAGCTGAAACAGTTCGAGATGTCAATGATCAAATTAGATCAGTTGCCATTACTACATTGGAGAATCAAAATAATGGTTTGACAAACATTCTCTATCTCTTCTCATAGTGCTGCACAGAAGTTTCCCTACCCATCTCTTGAGGTCATACCCACACTTACAGAGTTGCATTTAGGAACTGAGACCCTAGTCCGGTTAGGCACACCATACTGGTCAGGACGTCGCGTCAAAGTTAGGAACAATATACTGACCAAGACCACACTCTCTCTTCCATGTAGCGTTCCCTTGATACATGCTGTTTTCAATACAGTCTGGCTGACGAGAAGTGGATCGACCTGATCCCTGTAGTAGTGTGTGCCAAGCAGATGAAGCCAAGCACAACACAACCGCCTGGAGGATCACGGTCCACCTTCATCAGCACGCTCGGAATATGAGGAAAGCCACTACAACCCGCTACCTTCCGTCCTATTAGAGCCCACAAAAGAGTAAAGGTACTCGTTATGTGCTTTAAACAACAACAACAACAGCAAAAACAGAGTTGCATTTTTCTAGCCTGCATGGACTAATTTGTTTACCTCCATGCATAGTTTTCTTAAATGAGTTCTGAAGTGTGTTTTTAAACGACTACAAATTGTCTTAATTGTCCAACTTTCTACTAATTAATGTCTACGTTAATTAATTCTTTATTTTAACACCAACTTCTGAATGCCCTCCTCAGCTGTTTTCTTTTCTTTCCAGAAGAAGCGCCCATTCTTTCACTTATCAACATTAAATACTTCGATTCTCCACTCAAACCCTTTATTTAAAGTTCACATCTCAAGTAATACAGTGAAACAGAATATGTGAACCACTTGATTAATGTCAATGATGAAGCTCAGTACTGGAAATTGAGGTTTCAATCTGGACGTCTCTGTGTACATTGGCGCTAAAAATTGATTTGCCTATTAAGCTGCCTCATCCCCTGAACCTGGATAACGGTCTTTGTAACACACCATTGCTAATTATCAAGTCTCTGCACAACAGTTCAACTGCTGCATACATGGTTTTTAATTCAGCTGCAGCAATATAGACTGCCTACAAAAGATCTACCTGGATCCAATCAATGATAACCTTTCAGTTATTATGAAATATAATAAAAACATATAATAGTGAAATCACATTTTTTAACACGATGCAATTTGAAACGCCATCACAATCACCCATAGTTGATTTACGGTTGCAGTGTCAATTTCTTGTAACCGTTTCTGTAACAGCGTACATCCCTTCCAAAATGAAAGACACACTGACATTATGGTGGCTTACCTCTCTAGCTTCATTGACTTTGTGAACAATATTCATCTCTATCCAATTTACATCTGATCTTTCTCTAACATTGGTTAACATTGTCTTACCACTGTCTTAACATCACTGTCTTCACTTTTCTTACCTGTCTCTCCACCATTGTCAACTACACATCTACTAACGCCGCACACATTCTTCCTCTACGCATCCTCTCATCCCGAATTGTGCCAAGACTCACCCCAAATGCTGTTGTTACTCACTCAATTGCTGAATCAGGTAAGAAGATGAAAGAGGTAGTGACCCACATAATCTTTAAAGATATTATCGGTGGAACAAATGTTGAACAAGAGTGGGAGAGTTTCAAAAATAATCTAGAACAGATAAAAGAGCAACGTGTTACATATAGGGAGATAAACCAAAGCGTAGAAAGTAGATAACTAGATTTGTAGTTAAATGTAGAAGAGCTAAAAATAAAGCATTGAAAAATATATAGAGGCAGGTAAGTCAGAGCAAACATATTTAGAAAAGCAAAACATAGGCCCAAAAAGGGAATAAAATAGGAAAAGTAGACATTAGAAAAACACTTGCTCATAGGATCAAGACTAATAGCATAAGCTTCTTTTCTTATGTTAGAAATAAACAGAATGAAAGACAAATTGGCCCTTTCATAGATAGCACCAAAAAAAATAATAAATGAGATTAGTGATACAGCTGATCTACTCAATCAGCGCTTTTATTCGGTCTACACAGAAGAAGACTGTTCTAAGATCCCATCACCTATAGATATGGTCCAAATAGAAATGGATACAGTAGAATTAATTAAGACCAATATGTATTACGCAGGAAATGGTTAAAAAATAAATTGGAGGGGTTGAAAGTAGATAAATGTCCAGGTCAAGATAATATTCATCCAAAATTGTTGTTTGAAATTAGAGACCTGCTAGCAAAACCATTAGCTATATTATGTTTCAATCACTTACGAGAGGGATTGTTTCAGAAGAAGGAACGGAACAGCTGCATGAGTGATCCCCTTATTAAAAAAAGGACAAACAATCTGATCCAGATCATTATAGACAGGCGAATTTAACTAGCATAGTCTGTAAATTGTTAGAGTCAATAGTGAAATAAAACATTGTAATGCATTTAGACAAGTTTAATCTAATCAGAAATAGTCAACATGGGTTTACTAAAGGGAGGTTGCATTTAACAAATCTATTAGAATTCATGGAGAAGGTTATTAAATGATAGATGGGGAGGAGCCAGTGAATGTTATTTATCTAGATTTTGGAAAGGCCTGCGATAGAGTACTTCATCATAAATTAGTTAGAATTTTAAAATCACATGGAAAAGGTGGTGAAGTTGTCATAGGAATTGAAATTTGAAAGAAGGCAGAGAGTGGGCATAAATAAGGATTACTCTGAGTCGCATGAAGTAAAAAGTTGAGTGCCACAGTTATTGGTTTTGGAACCAAATTCGTTCTTGAGATACAAACGATTTGGTCATTGATATGGGATCCATGATTACAACATAACTCGGATGACACAGTTTTGCAGTAGTGTCTTATCTAAAGCAGAAGTGGATATATTGCGATCAGATTTAGATAAACTTCGGGAATGGTCTGTGAGCTGGCAGTTTGAGTTTAATGTAGATAAATGTACAGTTATCCACATGGGTAGATCCAATACAGAACATAATTAATTAAAGAAATGGAGTGAGCATTAATAGAATGACAGAAAAGGAAGGGAAATGGGTTATAATAGATCACACAGGTAAGGTGAGTGAGCAAGTTCAGGTACCAGTGAAAAGGGCAAATGCAATGTTAGGTATGATACCAAGACATATTAAACATAGGAGCAAGGAAGTGATAGTCAAACTATATAATGCATTTGTTAGACCTAGGTTGGAATACTGTGTATAGATGTGGAGTCCTTAAAGTAGAGGTAATATAAACATACTGGAAATGATACAAAGAAAAGTGACAAAACTGGTAGTGGGATTCCAGAATTACAGTTATGAGGAAAAACTCAAAGAAATCGGGCTACAGTGTCTAGAAATTAGAAGAATTCGAAGTGACTTAATGCAGGTTTAAAGATATTCAACGGGAAGGATAAATTAGACTGAAACTATTTTTTTTTCAAAATATGAACACATACAAGAACAAAATGACACAGCTAAAAATTAATTAATTAAAGGCCCGGATTAGATATTAAAAAATACTTTGCTAGTCAGAGAGTTGTAAATTCTTGGAACGCATTGCCACAGGAAACAGTGGAGACAGGGTTAGTTAATGCATTCAAGAATAGATTGGATGCGCATAGTTTTTAAGTGAAAGAAATGTAAAAAAAAACAACCAAAAACTAGCTGTATACAGACTCTGCAGAGTCTTCTAAATCAGCATAAAGACGTTAAGTTAATTGTCGAATGGGGTAAATAACTTAATGATGATGAGGTGACAGAGAGAAAAACATAGTGCATTCAATAAATATGGAAACATCCTCGCATGTAAAATAAGTGCCTGATTACTTCATAGACTCTTTTGACAAGGACAGCAACATTGAAGTTAGTCGATAGAAACAACAAAAGTGAAAAACGATCAAATGCAGGAGAAGATAGCACCATACTCCAAGTTATAGAAACACCCGTCACATACAGATAACTGTAGTTAGCAATATCCAAACTGAAAATGAGAAAAGCACCAGGTACAGTCTAATGAAATGTTCAAGAACCTGGGAATAGCAATAAAACAAAAAACTGCTGTAGGTATTCAATACCTGTTGGACATAGGATGATGTCCCACAGATCTAGAGAGAAGCAAACTATAACTCCTATAACCAGGAAAAAACAGCCCCATGACACCCAGCTACAGACTAATCAGACTCAATTGCTACCCCTGTAAAGCAGTAGGACGAATCAGATTAACTAAAGACTGCAGTGGTGCATTGAGAGTCCAAACCTTCTTGTGGCATAGCAGACAGGTTTTAAGAAATACTACTTCATCTAAATTCAAGTAACTTATCCCTCTAAAGATATCGAGGAAGCGTTCCACAACAAGAAATTGGTTTATTTTTTATTTTTCTTCGTTGGTTTTCACGTTTCGACGTCAATGATTAAAAAAGGCAACAGTCAACGCGAGGCTCTGTACCTTTCCTTACAAGTTTTCATGGAATGGCTTTGGTTTTGATCTGGTACTACTCCTTTCACTAGTGTATGATGGGCAGGGCTGTGAAAGGTGATCTCAATCATTGCAACTCCGCTAGAGGTACAAAGGTCTGTAGCGCCAATCTTGAATTTATTATATGGATGCCATCTGAGTCTACTGTGTTCTGTGAGCAGCATGAAGATGATGACATGAGCTTGTCTGGAAAATTGGTGGTAGGCGTCATATTCTATATTGTCTGTGGTATCTTATCCATTTTGATAATTGCTTTTATCAAGTCATATATTGTTACTGTGTCCCTTTGCGACAGCATTTCTCTCTCTCTCTCTCTCTCTCTCTCTCTCTCTCTCTCTCTCTCTCTCTCTCTCTCTGTCTCTGACAAGTCTGTCTGCGTTTTCATCACCTGGAATGTTGCAATAGGCTCGCATCCACTGGACTGTACTAATTTTGTAGCACTAAGCCAAGCGCTCAGATAAGTCTGCTAGGGTTCCAAGATCATTTGTGTGCTGGTTTTTGAGACCTGTTAAGTTTTTCTGCCCTTTATTTGCAGTTTATAGGGGGTTCGGCTGCCCCCTTCAGGACTGTAGCTTCAGCATTGGCATTATTACAGTATCCTAGCGACAATTGCTGTTGAGTAGACTTCATTTTCAAGTTTTATGACGATGTTCCCATTCCTTATTTTCTTTGGTATCTTTTGCTGAAACATCCGTACATGCATGATTCCAGGATTTGTGGGACAATTTCTTGTTGATATATTTCTGGTATATATATCTGTTTCCTTTGCTCATCTGGTTGTGACTTTTTGTTTTTGGTGTTGCATTTAAGCTTTGGAAAAAGTCCTCTTTCCCACAATCATGGGATGGAGAATGATTTGATTGGTTATGTGGACTAGCGAAGCATTATTTCTCATTTTCTCATTTTCCCGGACTACAAAGTTATTTTACTTTAACCTGTTATCTCTAGTTCATTTAGTTTTGGTGCATTGGTTGGTCCAAGCATATTTTGAATTTTTTTCAGCCTGCTGTAGGAATCTTCTGTTTGACTATCTCTTATTTGTGTGGACTAAGACTACTGTTAAAATGCGTGCTGCTTGGTTTTTGGTGCAACCATTTTGTCAAGTTTAATTTTGCTGCAGTGGTCCACGCCACGATGCCACATTCCAAGCTGGTTTAACTCTGCCTGTGTATAACTTGTTGAGTGTACATTCATCAGCGCTCCATGTGGTACCAGCTAGTTTCTTCATTATGGACATACGCAGTCCCGCCCTCAGATGTGTCCTTTCAATTTGATTTTTCAAAGTAGGCGTTGGTCTAATATAACTCCTTGGTAGCTTGTTCATTCAGTTGCGGTTTCTTCCTAGCGTATCGCTTGTCCAAATAGTAAGGGTTTCTTCCTCGAGTATCGCTTGTCCATTTAGTTAGAGTTTCTTTTTCGAATATTGCTTGTCCATTAATTTGAATTTCTTCCTCGCCTATCGATTTTCCATTTAGTTGGGGTTTCTTCCTCGAATATCACTTGCCCATTTATTTGGGGTTTCTTTCTTGAGTATCGCTAATCCATTTATGTGGGAATTCTTTTTCGAGTATCGCTTATCCATTTACTTGGGGTTTCTTCCTCGAGTATCGTTTATCCATTTAGTTGAAGTTTTTCTGTAGCTTGTTTGAAACGGAGAAGACGGTGTGTATTGTTTCTGTTCATTTATTTTTAGAAGTGGTTGCCTATGAGCCCTCCGTTGGTCACTGTCTGTAGTGATGGTGTTTTTCAGAGATCCACGCAGCCAGGTCTTCTGCATAAAGGATGTTGTGGATACTTTTATGGAATTTTTCAGTGATTTTGTTTATCTTAATAAGGAATAGTGTGTGAGAGAGGGCTCCACATTAGGGGATACCTTGTTCCGAGGTTTCCTTTGGTATGGTTTTCTTACAGATCCAATGGGGTATTCTTTCGCATACATCGTGTTGTAGCAATTCTGTTCCGAGCCTGTCTTTCCATATTTGGTCAAAGCTTATCAAGATCTATTCATCCAGTAAGGGTATGTTTTCGTTCTTAGACAACATCTCCAATGTCTTATGCTATATGGGTTACTTTGTCTTCTGTTGACCTATGCTGTCTGAATTCTACTTTTTGGTGTATGATAATTCTATTATCTTCAGGATGCCAGCTGAGTCTAATATTTATTATTCTTTTCAGAAGCTTTCCTGTACAGCTCATGAGACTGACTGGTCTGTAGTTGTTGGGGTTGAGTTTCTCTGTTTAAAATTGGGCACATTCATGCTATTTCCCCACACTTGTAGTACAATAATAATTCAGTGTTTCCAGCTGCCGTTCTTATCTTGAAGAGTATTTTGCCGGCAGTAGCTCCCAATCTATTACCCTATCTTTTCCAGGGGCTTTCTTGTTTTAAGGGAGTGGATGGTAGCACCAAGTTCTTTCATGATGAAATTGGTTGTCATGTGCTCTTTGAGCAGGTTATCATGTTTTGGGGAACTTCATTTCTGTAGCCATTTCTTTTTTTTTTGTTCTGGCGGAATATGTATCTGACTCCCTTGTGAGATTAATTGTATACATACAATTGCTATATGTTTTTTAGCCAATGTTTTCCAATTCTGCTGAACTGCGATTTCATTGTTCGTGCATTCCTCGTTGTTTATAGCTCTGGCTAACCTCCATAATGTTTTGTCATCTTTATCTGGGTTTATGGCTTCTGTTGATTTTATCAAGCTATTTCTTGCTGAGTTTATTGTCTTTTAAAAAACTTTTCTAGCAATATCTTTGTAGGTGTTTGCCTCGATAATTTTGTTATTTTCTGTCTTGTCTCTGGTTTCTGTCGACTGCTTTTCCGGTCCCTCGAGTTCTTGCCTCCAGCAAGGTATATAATCTCTTCTTGCATATCTGGGTTCTTGCTTCTATGGCAGCTCTCAAGACTAATTTGTTAAAACTTTCTGATATTTTTCCAATTTTTTTTTGCGATTGTTAACCTGGCTGCATTATATGTCTGGTGGTTTCAAAAATGTTCCAGTTTGGTATTTTGTAATTCCAGCGTGGCAGTGGCTTATGTTAATGGCTTGAGTGTTCCATGTTGATAGCCATCTTTATTAGTGTGTGGTCCTTACATGCCAATTGATAAAGAGCAACTCTCTCTATATTGTGGCTGATGTCTCCTGTAGAGAAGACAAGGTCGGGTGTAGAGGTAGACTGGCATTTCCTTGAGTAAAAGCTGGGTACGTCGTCAGCTTTGTTTATCAACTGTAGGTTACTGTCAATCACTCAGTCTTCTACTTCGATGCCGGGTGTATCTGTCACCTCGTACCCTCATCTTTCTGAGTGACTATTGAAGTCACCAACAACTACACAATGTGTGTATTGGAATTCCTTTGGTTTGTTGCTAGAGATATATCCTTATCGGACTGACAATATAAATTAATGGCCCTTATCGTCTGTTTGTCTATAGGGATATTATCACCGATGGTGTCGGCTTGGTTGTTTGTGGTGTTTGGGACCTATCTGCATGGTAGAGTGGTTCTGGTCAACATAATCACACCTCCTTCGTAGCCCAGTCTGTCAAGTTGTTGGGATTCATATAATTCTGCAGAGAAGCTGTAGTTTGAGTTCCGATCAGTCTCTTGCAATGTTAATATTCTCTTTGTGAAGATTGTGTAAGATTCTTAATTAGCACACCTTCTGCATTCCATTTTTAATGTCCTTTTCTCTGTAATTCGGTCAGTAGGTATTTCCTGATGTTTCTGTGCACTTGCTTCACAGCGAGGAGGTAGGGGACTACCAGTAGCATTTAGTGCACTCCTTCGATGTAAGGTGTCCGGCACGCTTCACACAGTTTGAGTCTCCGGTGGGTTGAACACCACCTCGTTGAGTCATTTTGGTGTCTGTCCGCATCAAACACATTGCGCTGTACTGTGTTGAGGCGCCTAACCGGCAAGAGCACCAGTCCTCAGAATTCTTGTGTTTGGGACGGCCTTCGAAGCTCTTGGCTGACCCCATCTCCTCACCTGCATGGTAGCAGTTGTTTGAAGTCAGAATTGTGTCTCATAATAACGCTGTTTGTTCAAGACTTTCGGGTCTTTCCTACTAGACTTTGCACGACGTTTTCCATCTCTTATATGAACTATAAACCAGAACTATCGTTTCTCCTGGATATGCCAGGATTTTCTTCTTTAGTGTCTCCTCTCATGTAGTTTAGCCAGTCAGTAAAAGCCGTTGTCAAGAATTGAGGAACGAGGAGTTGGTTCACTAGCAAACTATTGTAGCGGTTCATGACCTTGGCAGGAGCAGGGAAACCAAATAGTATCATAGTGATTCTATTTTTTTACAAGAAATTGATTTTCTGTCACCGTGATGTACTATACCAGGCACATCATTGTCTACCCCTCAGGAAAGTTTTTGATAACGTTTGAAAACCACACACTTTAAAATGAACTTAGAAACAATGAAATGGTAGGTAAGATGTACAAATGGATAAAAGCATACTTGCATTACAGAAGAGCCAAAGTAAAACTAAATAGTCTCAGAAGTAAAATAAATTATAGTGCGTCATAGTGTGTTTCATGGAAAGGGTGCTTTTCTTCAGATTTTAATTCATCGTCTACATCAATGATCTGTTTGGTGAACTGCTACAAGGAACCAAGGTGGCAATGTACTCTGATGACTTGGTATTATTTTGTACAAAGGAGCGTGGGAAAGTGTCCACCACAATGCGGCAAATAACTATAACAGAACTAATAAACACCTTAACCAAATGCAAATAGATGGCAATCATTCAGGCAAATGCTGCAGTATGCATTTCCCCGCACCCCTTTCCCACACCTAACACTGCATCTCTCCTCTCCAGATCACCCCCTCCCACCACGCCCAACCAAACATCCGAAAGAATAAAACAACAACAAAACTTGGAGTTATCAAGATAAATGGAGAGCTCATGAAAGAAGTTAAACTTCCCACATGTATTGGAGTTACATTCAATGACAGGTTGGCATGGAGACAGCCCGTCGACAAGACATGACAAAAAGCAAGAAGGAAGTTAGCATTCCTGAGAAAATTAAGTGGAACCACATAGGAAGCTAGAAGGAAATTCATTTACAAAAGTTCCCACAACAATAATAAAACCTACATTTCGATAAAATATCTTCATCGGAGACAAAGGGTAATGACACAGGAACAATTAACAGACCAGGGAAGTCTAGATTAACACATATACAAGTTATTTGAACACATACAAAAGATAGAAAGATACTACGCTCAGGATCTGAATTGACCTTTAGCCACGAAGAGCGGGAATGAAAGACTTGTAGTCGTAACGTAGCTTTAATTTTCGTTTCTGCTCCAGTGTGGTATCTGACCTATACATGCCCAAGTTTGTATTCTCGCCAATGTCTCACATTAATTTTTTTTTTAAATCAATAAAACTAACACCATTGCAAACAAACATCTTTTTGTCATAGCTAACTCGACGTATTGTAAAAGCAATACCGACCAGAAATGTTAGTCAGGGTCAGGTGAACATACTGATCAGACAATTTTAGTCAGGGTCAAGTGAACATACTGATCAGACAATGTTAGTCAGGGTCAGGTGAACATACTGATCAGACAATTTTAGTCAGGGTCAAGTGAACATACTGATCAGACAATGTTAGTCAGGGTCAGGTGAACATACTGATCAGACAATGTTAGTCAGGGTCAGGTGAACATACTGATCAGACAATGTTAGTCAGGGTCAGGTGAACATATTGATCTTCTTCTTCATCGATCAACTGATAATATGCTTCTAGTCCTGTGAGGTTCACGAAGGAGACTGTGCATTTTAGGTATTCGCCGGTCCCTCACAGCTTTTCGAGCATGGTCGCTCGCCCAGACCAAACTGCCTCTTTTTGGTCTGCATAGGTAGGGCATTCTTGCAGAATATGTTCTGGTGTTTGCGTGGGTGCTCTACAATCACACGTGGCAGTGTCTCTGGGACCCATTCTGTGGAGGTGAGCTTTGCGTTTACAGTGTCCCGCTCTGAGTCTGAAGATCTTTGTCTGTCCATCTCTGCCAAGTTTGTCTATGCTGCCATTTTCTGGCTCGTATTCTTTGTCCATTCTGTCCTCATGGATCGTTTAATGAGTGTCTTTGCTTCTGTATAGCTCCGGGGATGGGAAGTCTGCTTTCAGATACTACATGTATTTGCGAACTCATCTGCTTTTCGTTTCCAGGGATCCCACAGTGGGCCGGAAACTATTGTAGGCGTAAATCTGTTTTTTGAGACATCAATCCTATTTTGTATTTTATTTCACGTGAGAATCTATCTGAATATACTGATCAAAACGTCACTTTATTTCTTCGCTTTATGAATTACTAATTGTCCCTAAATTGTCCCTAAATTGTCCCAAATAGTGTCCTAAACATATCATGAAAGTGTATTGTCATCGGGTTTGTAACTATCCTGAAAGTTCAAGCTCTCTAGTTTACGAGTGAAGCCAATATAAAAGCGGATAATACATTTCAAATAGTTGTTTCTGAGTATTCAAGAATAGGACATCTTCACATTCATGTCCGTAGTCAAAGGCAGCTGAAGGGGTGGGTCAGTCTTGAGACCCTTGACATTGAACCTAGGGGTTAACGCTTGTCTTGGTGGAGCGTATGGGTAGATGGAGTAGGTGGCCATCAGAGGGTGGTGGTCAGTGTCAGTGGGTGCTTCAGTTTCACGATAGACTTGGTAAGAAGTCACCTGGCTAAGCCCTCTCACAAGTATGTGATCTAGTTCGTACCTTGTCCTGTGAACGTTGGCGATCCATGTGTACCGGCGTGTGTCGAGGCGGCTGTACCAGGAGCAGGTGATCATCATGTTGAGCGCGGCACAGAACGACAACAACAACAACAACAAGAACTGTGTGAACGGTCATTCACCTCACCGCTGC